>OX352201.1:8052500-9302500 GCA_947086425.1 Xanthorhoe spadicearia
AATAAAATGATTTGGATACGCGATTAAGTCCCGATAATATTTTATAAATATGAGCGCCTACTCGTCATGTTAACTCGATGGTATACAGGTGCAGAGAAGCTGGCTGTACAGTCGATAGCGGGCGGCGTGAAGTGTTGCGAGCCAGCCCTCTGTCCACATTGTCCGCGACAGTACGCCACACGTGCCAAGCTGTTGCAGCATGTGAGGGCACAACATAAGGTAACTTTTTTTTTTGGTACGGGTTGGAAAATCTGCTACCAGACTATCCAACTACGCTGAGGGAGCGTAGCTGGGGAGTGTGGGGTAGTCAAACTTGACGACCCACTAAAAACCAACCCGGTGGCCGGCCTTGATGCATGTCAAGGGGTTCCGGACTTCCGGGATCTCCATACGGAACGCACCGGTACCCCTCTCGCATTTTGCCTAAGCACTGTCCCGGGAATGGCGAGCTAGCTGTTTGTCCACATTGTCCTTCTAGAGTTTAAGAACACGATACAAAGTAAGATTGTCACAACACATTATCATGCTATTATGGCATGTGTAGAGTATTGTCTATGATGACAGCATATGTGTGCACACAACTTTTAACTGAATAAATAAATAAATATCATTGGACATTCCACACAGCGTCATCTAGTCCCAAGCTAAGCAAATAATGAAGCGAATAATAGTAATGAAGTTGAGCCGCATAAAAGCCTCCGTCGTGGTTAAACGACTTTTAAAGCCTGGACCGACAATTTAACGTGCCCTCCGAAGCACGGAAGCGCTCGGTTGGTAATTCCAGGTAATTTGCAAGATAAAATTAGAACATGATCAAAAAAAAATTTTAAAAGTTTTCAATCTTTTTTTCCTTGGTGATCATTCTCTGACTTCTAGGAAACGGCAGTTATGTTGATTTGGCATGGATCCATGTTATTAAGTAAACATAATGTTAATTACAGACATTATATAAACATCATGAGGAAATTTGAATTGATAAATTCGTTTCTTACAGACTGAAAACACACAGGCGCCAAGCTGCAAAGAAATCTCTACGGCCAGCTAAGTAAACAGAAAAGGTAAGTTGTGTAAATATTTGATTATCTCAAGAAGGTAGATATTTCATATTACATAGTGTTTTAATATGCAAATTTTTGTGTGTAGATCTCTGGAACCCCATTTATTAATTATTATATTATATTATTATAAGCCTGATGTTTCCCGCTGCAGGGCAAAAGCCTCCCTTTTCTATTACCACTAATCCTGGTTTATTAATAACATTTCAAAATCATTTAAATTTAATATATATATATTAATCTAGGCATCAGGCATCGGCTATAATTCGAATACAGACGGATCCCTAGTAATAACAAACTAAAATGAACTTTAAAAATCCTAATAAAAAAAAAAAAAAAATACCTGTATCTTTAATTAGTACACAACGAAAGAAAGAAAGAAAAATATGTTTATTTCGTAGGACCTCAAGGATCGCTCAAAACGTTACAAACCTTACTCACATCTCAACCCGGCTTTTAATCTAGACGTAAGCCTTAGGGCGACCATTTAAATTTAAATCAATAATTTGTTTCAGAACAAACAAACTTCATATCAAATCAACTAAGCGCCTCACCAAGAACAATCGTAAACTGTAGATAATTATTTATAAATCAAAATATTTAAGGAAATAAATATTTTTCAAATAATTTAAGCGTTTTATTCACGTAAAGCCGCAAAATAATCACTATTAAACGATCTTAATTAGTTATTAGCGCATGCTCTTATCAACACCGAATTTTTCAGATTATGATGTAAAATCTGCGTAAAGTGAATCACGTTGGTCAATTTTATTAGATGTATATTTTTATATAGATATAAGTAAGTTTGCCATTATTCCAATTTTGCATAGTATGAATTTAACGTGACTGTAATTCCCGTTGTATTCATATAATGACTAGGTATCTTATTTGATTGTATAACTCTGCATACCGGTGTCAATCAAGCTCACAATATAATTGTTTACAAACGGTGTTATTTTTTATCTTATCTAGTTTTGTCTCTCTTTCTCTGAGCTGTAATAGCGAGTAGATACGAGACGGAAACGTTAACTTAATAACGCCACGATCCTTGTCCTATAAACCGGTTTGTTAAAGTAACAGTACACAAATGTCCTCCGTTCACTGAACTGGAGTAATGTTATGGTTGGATAGCTAGCCAACAAAGGATCGGTTCTCTCTGTATCTTTGTCCGCATACGTATTGATTTTCCCCTGAAATGTTGCTTATCACAATCAGCAGTGTTTCGGTGTCGACAGCACAAGTTACTGAATCGCGTTAGTAATGACATGTGTGAATTGTGTAAACATGGATTATGGAGTTCAAGACGGCTTCATCCCGAGAGATTTTATCGTGTACGACTTCGCTGAGGATGCCCTGGATTTTGAGGTTAGTTGTGTTGTTATTGCGTCGATACGCCCCTATTTTTAGCTCAACTTCAGTTCACATGAATTCAAGTGCTGAAGCCTAGATAGGTGTACCTACAGATAAAAGATCTTGAGTGGACAATTCGCAAAAATAAGGTGTAGGTAAATACTAATAACTAAAAGCCGGTGTTATAGTTATTTAGTTAGATCTGTTTCGCTCAAAAACATAAAAAATAATGGAAGATTTTAGTAAAGAACTAAAAGAGGAATTGTTATTATTAAAAAATATACCTAGGTTTATAAAAATAATATAGGTAAGTATCTACCTATTCCTAATTTGCCATAACATAAAGCTTCTTAGAAGGCAACGCACCGCATCTCATATGCGGCTGGTATATTCACTTTAATCTCGAATCTGTGATAAAACACCCTCTCCAAAATGGTTATTTTTGGTCCTTACCTTTCTATACTTCGTTTACCTGTCCTCTACCTATACATCTCTGTATAAAGTTTTTGTTTTGTTAAACTCCCCATGCCAATGCCGGTTTCGACCCCTTTCTGTGCACACCAATCCGGTGTTCTGTCTAAAAAGACCTCAAAAGTTACACATAAAAAAGCTGAACAGTTAAATTTCGTTCTTTTTAAATTACTTACTACATTGCTAACCTAATCACTTATTTGTTTCTCATATTCGATGATAGTGCAGTGTTTTAAGTTGTGCATCTTTTACTATGCACAATAATCACAGAAGTCAGAACTGAAAAACATCACTGTTGTTTTCCTCATTCTAGTAATTTTTATTTACCTAACTTCTTGACATTGACTCACCTTATAGGAATCATGTAATTCCGAGACCATTGCACCGAATGAATAATGTATCTATTGTGTTTACTATTGCGCTTAGGCAGGTACTCTTGTGTTTCCTTCACAAAATATTTTCGTATCACGTTATCTATGACAAACGTCTACGAAGTATTTGAAGGTAGGGGCATCGATGACGAAATCCAAACAAACAGTCACAGCTCTGCGCCCAACCTGTTTGCTGGTTGGATTTACATTGAAAGTTCAGAGGTAGGTAGCGTGCTAGATAGACGTGTAGTGTCGCGGACCGCGGCACGAGCGTTTATTTACAGAAATGATTTCGTGGGTGTGTTGAACAGTTAAAGTGAAGAATAAACGTGATTGTGACGATATTTGTGAATATGGTTCGCCTGATGGAGAAATGTGGGTGCTTTTCGTTCTGCCGCTGGCTTTTTTGCCGCGCACCGACCACGGAAAACGAGGAAGAATGTCCTGCAAGTTTGGTAATTCATATTTTATAACAATGGTCAGTCTATTAATGTTACGTTTGGTGGGGCCACTTACTGAAATATGTTATTTCACAAAAAAATATTAAAATTCAATTGAGAATTTTTAACATTTTACTGGAAGTTAGGCACCATTAAGTCATTAATGACTTAATGGTTATATTATATTAAATACTTTGATAGAAACATTTTATAGAAAGGTGTTTGTCACGGACAAAAATCATTATCACTAACGTTAAGAAATTGAAATGGTCACGTTTAATAAAAAATAGTTTTGAAATTTATTTGTACCTATCAATGAGTAAACAAAGTGCTCGTAAAGCTCGTATTAAAAAAGCAAATATTATTATAGTTAACGCCATATAGGTACCATGTCCAGTTCCACTCCGTATTTACACTGCATTATGTACTTAGGATCACCGAATAAATTAATGTTAATAAGTACCTCGAAATTTTGAATGTCCGACATGTTTATTTTCAGCGAAGGTTGCGGTGATGTCACTGCAGCTTCTATCTTGAATTTCCCAGCAATTTTTCCGGCTTAACGTTCTTATTGATACCTAGGCTCTGATCCGAAGATTAATGTAAGAATTACGATCTCTCGCTACATAATGGTCCATTTTCATAAGAAAATATTCATGTATTACCTTTATATTATTTACAGTCTCTCCCAAACTTTCTGTCTCGGTCTTTCACTCATCACTCTCTTACATTATTTTATGAGTGACTTCTTGAACTATAACCTCAGACAATTATGGATAAATTAACCTCAGAGGTGAATCATCATCAGTTATTTCTCGGTTTTAATAAAAATTACAAAATAATTGTTCCTTTGCAAAGAATTACCTTATATCCTTTCGGAAAATCACGATCCTAGAGAGAGATTTCAACCCTTATAATATAAGTGCCTAATCAAATAAATAATATCCTAGTCCCAAGCTATGCAATGAATTGTTTGTGATATGGTAGCCAGAAGACTGATAGATTATTCAAATTATTATACGAGTACTAACCTACTTAAAAAAAACATCCATACCAGAAACAAATAGGTAATTGATGAACATACGGACATTTTGGGCGAGGATCGAATCCGATCAATTATAATTCCTAACTTCCAATTGTATGCAAAGCTATGGCTAACTGTCCCATAAACGTTGCAGGTCCTTTTGCGTTATAGAACACTGCATGCATTTTTATTTGGTTGAACGGTTGAACAATAGTTAGTCCTTATTAGATCCTCGAATGTGATCATCAAATTCAAACCTCTGATGACCTCATTCTTAATATTCAGTGGTTCTCGTGCACAGTTTGCAGATAACCAATTGATTTGGTACTCCTAACCCGTGCGTCAACAACTGTGTCTGATTCTGAGAAATTAAATAATGTCTTACCCATAGAATAAAACTTTTTTTGGCTTAGAATTGGTATAGCGTAGCGTCGTCGGTATTTACTAAAGTAATAAGTAAACTTTGAAATGGTATTTAATTGTTGGTGCCGACGTTATTCAACTCGATCATTATAATAATCTCCGTAAAGAAATCAAGAAATGAAAAGAAAACTACGTAAAAATAATATTGAAACTACCTAGTACGAGTAGTACCTAGGTAGTATCATTATCTTAGAAAAGTATTTAGAAAAAAGCGATAAAACAACTCGTGCCAACTTTATCACTATAGACAACAAAGAGGACTTTTGAAAGACCGATAAGTTTAACTTTAGTTATGGTCCTGTTTTCGTTGATTATTCTTGCCAAATATCTTCTATGTTGTTCTTTTGATACCTAATAATAATAACAATGTCACTTTAATGCTGGATTAAATAAGTAGTTCTGAAACTAGCGGTTTTTACTAAACATCTTATCTCTCACGTTACTTTTGTAATGTACTCGTACTACCCAAGATTATGGTCTAAAGAGTGTTGACTGTCAGACATTAGCATTACCACAGAAATCTGTGCATTAGTTTTTATTCGAGGTTAAAAGTTTTGGGTACCTATTATGTTAATTTGTGAATGTTTTTTCAGAACCAGTTAGCTGAAGCGCAAGAGGTGAAATTTGTACAAGTGCTGAGTGAGCCGCTATCTATAGGATCCCACATTGTTTGTACAGGAACGCCTTGCGAGGATTTACCATGGTGAGTAGCTTACTGTGATTTCGATATATGCTTAAAAATAATTCCCATAGAAACTATACTTGTTTGTAACAATAACACCAAGCCCTTACATGTTTGCGTGATTCATCTAGAAAATATTTGAGTCTCACTTCATTCGTAACAAAAACTTAATGAATAATTCATTTATTTATTTATTAAGTACCTACCTGCCTACGTCTAACTTAAAATCTTCGCAAAAGACCTTCTCATTCTCATTCATACCAATGGTTCTCAAAGTAAATTGGGCAGGGTCAATATTTTTGTAGTTAATAATCCTTCAAAAACTAAGGTTATTTTTTTCTGTAGATAAATTACATTTGCAGAGTGACGTTCACTCGGTCTAATTGATTCTATTATCTACAATTAAACCACCTGTATCTGTCCTTTAAGTTGTTGATTTTTCTACATGAATACAAGTGTTTAACCTCAAACAAAACATCATTACCTACCTTGCTAGTATTCATTGTTGCTAGTCACATGTTGTTAAGAATTTGTCTACCACACCCCATATGCGGAATACTGTCATCACCATACTTTTTTTAAGCTATTGCATAGCTTCTATCGCGGGCCTTGAGCGTGGAGACCGAATCCAGACATTCCGTAACGAAAAAACCTAACGCTTGTCACTTTAGTTCAGCAACTCGCCTCTAGGTAAATGCAATAGCTTTACCGCGGCAGTCCCCGAGTGCCACACGTCTTTTTTTATTTCCTTACATTAAGGACTTTTTCCAAACAGGTTTGCAGTGAATATTGGATGTGGAGATCCAGAAGCCCGCGGGGACATCACCGTCCATTTCAACGTGCGTCTCCCGCAATGGTACGTGGTGCGGAACACACGACGACATGACAAGTGGGGCTTGGAGGAGACCACTGCTTATAGGTATGAGCATAGACAAGTTATGTTTTTGTATATTACTAGTAGCACGTCCCGGCTTCGCACGGTTGTACTAATGGAGCTAACGGGATAAAATATAGCCTATAACCTCTCGGACAACCCATTCTACCCACCCGTGAAAGAATTTTTGAAATTGGTCTAGTAGTTTCGGAGATTACCTCCATCAAACAAACAAAAAAACTTTACCTCTTTATAATATTAGTGTAGATTAGTGTAGAAGTGTAGATGAGAATATCAAATTGTTTATTATTTTGTTGAATTAGAATTTGAGCCTGTATTGTTCGACCGCAGGGCAAAGGCCTCCCTTCCTTTTCTTCGATATTCCTATTGTGAGCTGGTGTCAGACACGATAAGTATACCTACAAACCGATACCAGTTTTGGCACTAAATCAAAAATTAGGTCAAAATAGTAAAATATTGCTTACACTATCTTGCCAACCCTGTGGTAGCGATCACGGTGCTTTTATAGGTCAAAAGCTCGTTCCAGGACGTATAGATGTCATAGCTATGTTGAATCGCGTGTCTGGCACAATATGGACGCAATCAATAATTCTGTGTAGGTAAGAATTCACAAGTAGGACGCTAGTACAGACTAAAGTCCTACTTGTGAATTCTTCGTAGTTTAACGTGGGTTGGAAAAGGTCATATAAATGCTACCAGCACTTAGACTGTATAATAAGCATTTGGAAGTTTTCAGCTAAGATTTCTCATTTCAAGCCAATATAGTTTTGTTACTGTGGATCTTGCAATAACTATAAAACTCGTCTAATTACACGACTTCGCACTACGTACCTAAATACATAGTAGTAAACGTTTGAAGCATTCGCGTAAGGCACGGAAAAGAGGTCACGGCAGTTTATGTTTCTTTGCCTTACATGTTATCGCTTCGCGGATAAAAAGAAATGAAAGAATAACGTTCTCCTTTTTTTATTCATATTCATTTAGTTTCCACTTTGCTTGTAAAATGTTAACAAGCTCACAATCAGTATATTTTACTCAGACTTCAAATACTCAAGATCCATTGCATAGGTTTCGAATAGTAATAAATAGACTAAATTTGTAAATTGTTAGCATTTCACGTAACAAATTTCAATTCAATTGTTCACAGCTGGGATTTAAACCAACATTATTAGGGTTGAAAGTCGAGGACTACCTAATCCTAAAAATTATATCATCGCCTTCTCAGTGTAGTACAAATGCTACAATTAAACCCTGCTAAATGAGTGCCTCTGTTAAAACTGTTGTTCATAATCAGTGTCCCAGTATATACCCACCTACGATGAATCACAATGATATGATAATTGTCCTCAGTTTAGCGAGTGCTATATCTATCAACTCCTACTTACCTATGCCTATTTATACTACATCTACTTAGTACATTATTGAGATTCACTCAAGGATGTGAAAAGGTAGGTAAATAATTGTACAGTAATACAATTATTTACCTACCTTACTTTGGTTTCGAATATCGTATTATATGTATAAGCAAATGTAAGCAAATCATATTTTTGTTAGTTCGTAAAAAATTTTTGCTTCATGAATATATTAGAAAACATAAATTTGAAAAAAAAAATCCAATTTTTACCTTTTATGTAAAACCTGTGGTGTAGACGTTTCTTGCCAAAAACCTATCTATAGAGGAATTTCGATATACTTACTTAAGTAGCTAAGCTAACTACTTACAGGATAATATTAAATTATTATTTTTCCAGACCATTCCCGTTCAAAATTGGCAGGCCCTTCACGATAGAAATAGTAGTGGATGAGAAAGAGACATTATGGGCAGTAGACGGGGAACATTATTGCAGCTACGCGCATAGAAATCCCAGCCCTCTTAACGCCTCGTGGGTGCAAGTCACTGGCATTCGCGATGCAGCACTGCAAATACAGAAGACTGATTTGTACCCGACTTTAGCACCGGTGTTGGATGAAGTGAGTTTTCTATAGACATCTCTTTTACTCATACGCTCTAAAAGCAGATAAACCTCCTGCAGAGAGCTTTGTAAGTGCAGGATACTAGCATTCGCGATGCAGCACTGCAAATACAGAAGACTTTGTATTGTACCATTTGTACCCAAGTTGGGTACAAATGGTAGAATACAAAGCTTAGCGCTGCTGACCTTGGGTGAGGTGAGTCTTCTATTAGCCATCTCTTTTACTTATAATGGTCTAGAACAAGATAAACCTAATGCATGCAGTACCTACATGCACATGCTAAGCTACGATAATGATTTTGAGAATTTGATGTCCTTGACCTCAAGGTCAAGGACATCAAATTCTCAAAATGATGGTCATGATGGTCTCATTAAATGTTATTATTATTAATCAGTTCACTAAGACCTAGAAAAAAATTGATAATACCTCAACAATGATGACCTCTTGACCTTAATTAGCTATTAGTAACAGACTACTGTGCAATGGTAAAATGATCGATTTACTAATTATTATATTATGTATTAGTATATATGTCGACTTAGATACCGACAATGTTTCGATCCTTCCGGAGAATCTTTATCTGGGTATGAGAATGGCCACTCGCGCAAAGAGTGACCATACTCATACCCAGATTTTTACGTGAGTACTTTCCCGTGTGATTATAATAACGGCTTCAGTCGTTAATCGATATGTTACGAGCAACATTAAAAATGAATCATAATTTCAGGTTCAAATGAGAACAAGTATAGACAACCCTGCCGAAGGAGACGAGCCTATCTGGCGGCCTAATGTTATAGCTTTACTGAAGAATGGAGTGCCAGAGGGACACCAACTTGTTATACGGGGCAGGTGAGATCTCATTTTAATATTTTGTTGTATTAAGAAACAACATAACTAAAAAAAACAGATTTTGTATACTTTTTCCGTCGATTATAATACTGTTGATCGAATGATTTTCAACCTTATTGTTAATATCTTATTTTTTTCTATTTTTACTTTACGCACAAATATCTCACGTGTCCTGTTACTACGAGTATTAGTCACAATAAATATCTCATTCGTCATTTCTTCCTGTCGTGTAAGGCTTGTTGCTGTGTCCACTATGCACTTGTATATTCCCATCCCGCGCTAAGCCTCAGACGGTCCATATTCAAGAATATTACGTTAATCTTTGCCGCATCAAACTATCGTTTTATTTTATTCACGTCATTCGTTAAAATTAGCACAGATGATACTAGTAACAAGTCAATAAATCTTTAATGGTTTTCAGACTTCGCCCAACACTCCATTCGTTCGCCATTGACCTACTAGACTGTGGTCGTGAATGGCCGCGGCCCAATGTGCATTTACACGTGAATTTGCGCGCCTTCGACGAGCCCCACAAGGAAAGACAGATGGTCGTGCTTAATGCGTGGTTCGGTGCATGGGGCCCGCAGCTGCGCCAGCGCACCGCTAAACTTATACCTCAGACTTATGTAAGTTACATCGACCAGTCTCAATAACCCATTGCACTCCGGTTTCGCTTACCGTGGGTTATCTAACATGTTTTGTATGGAAGGTAGCTAATTAGCTCATGGGAAGTTATGACAAATATCTCGCGTAAGCAAGTACTAAGATAGATAGTTTATTGAGACCAGGGGTGATAGACTTTCTTATTCATTCATGTTTGATGTTTTGAGGCGTCTTTTCTGCAGAAGTTTACATGCCACAGGTTGCAAGACCGCCTACATAGAATACCAATGTTTAGATGTAGTTTTGATGGTTTGAAACAGGCTACTTTTTATTCCATTTTAATAACCATTTTTGTAACTTTGTGTGAAAAATGATTGTGAAAGTGGACTAAACCCGCCTATTACAGGATAACATGCCAAGCTTCTGTCTTCCGCTTGGAATGTTATCCTGTAATAGGCAAGACATTATTCTGTTGTTATATTATAACCTCTTCCTTCCAGGTGACAATAAGAATAGCCCGCGGAGCAGACTTATGGTCAATCTTCACTGACAATATCCTCATAGGCGAACTGGAGTTCAGAGCATCGCCCAATGGAATCAAAGCGTTACGAATCAGAGGCGATCTATACCCACAACAAATCTACTTATGTCCGGCCACTACCTCACCTGTTATTGAAGACAGCTAAGCGAGATGAGAAATGAATAAGGAAATGAGTATAGAACTTTGGAATACCTGTGCCATTAATAGCAGTTTCAAAATGATGGATTTCTTAATTAATTCTTTGAAATGGATTAACGAATCGACTGCGCTTTGTTAAACGTATACGCAAAAACGATACCCTTTTTGTTTTGCTTTTCATGACTTTGATAGCAAATGTCTAGCTAGCTAGTCTAGTTATGTAAATTTTGGCCAAATGCCTAAGCCTTTAAAAGAACGAAGTTGAAGATAATAACAATCAAATACGAATAGTCAAATAATGATCTGTTTATGAAATAAAAGGATTGTAAATAAAGATAACGATGTTTACAAAGATAAAAATATTTTCTGGTAAGAATAAAACATAATACTTACCTAATTATTTTGATCTTGAACTGGAAACTTGACTTTCAAGTTCTTACTCGTCGCTTACTCGACAGTCGACAAGGATATAATTGGAATAAAATAATTGGACATTGAGTTAATTGGTCAATTACGTAGTAATCTGATTTTTATTCAAGCTACATGCTGCTTAAGATTTCGCTAGAAGCCTAAAAAATAATTAAGTAAGTGGCTGTTTATAATAAGAATTTGATTCTTGATGTCGAAGATGAAGACGAAATGATGTTAAATGCGATCGGGCTATTTTCGCCACTTCACGAATGTTATAACAATGGACTATGACTCAAAATATATTTTTGTGACATGCCACACTTTTTTAACGTTAAAGGACATCTAGATATTTGATTGCGCTGCCTTAAATGTACCGTAGGACCATAGCCAATGATAGAATGAACTGAATAGAAGAAGATGTAGGTATGCTATTTATAAGAAGTGATATGATAATATTGATTGTAAGAAAAGTAATTTATGTAAAGTTATTGTATGCTTCTGTTTAAAAGTTCGCATCGATATTATTAAACTGTTACCGGAGGTTGCTTTGTTTTATTTGTTTTTTCTTTACATTGGTTTCTAAAGTGGTTGAAACAGAAGCCTATAGTCAATATTTGCTCGCCATTTCTCAGAACATTTTTGAGGCAGGTAGGGTAAACAACACTCTTTGAATATTTTAAAAGCTTTTTATTCTGTGATTTTAAGTACTGTTGGTAAACGATTGCCAAAGAATGATGGTAGACTATTATATACACAAAAGTTAATAAATAGGTATCGATTATTAAAGTGTTTATATTATATTCAAGCCACTTATTCCGGAAGTCCTTTCAGAGTTCATTTGAGCTTCGAAACATAAAATCATTTAGCATTCTTAACATTCATTTAATAATCAAAAACCATGGATGTAATATTATACGAGTATTATACATCCATACACATCCATATTTTACTCACCTAAAACTTTTCAAAAAGTTTCACTATCTTTCGTCTGTTGTATTAATAATAATATAGTGAAAACTTTCAGTGTCGCTTTGACACAAACTTGACATCTGCTGTTAGTTATATTTTTTGTAAGAATTCTTTACAAAAACCAAAACAATACACCTACAAAGTACTCTGTGACAATACCATAATAATGGAAAAAACACGACATCCTACAGATCCACGAAGTAATGTCCCGAAGTTTGGTGGTTATGATCCCAATAAGTAAGTTTTACAAATAAAATAGCAGATTAAGGTGGCCTTGGGGCCTAACCACAAGATCGAAGCGATCCATGTCTACATAACTTGACGAGGCCAATATAGGCCGCTGTAACAACTGTTGTGTTATGTAGGTAGGTACCTACTTACTTAACTACCTATCTACATTTACGTTTGGTAAAAAAAATATGACTACTTTTTGTGAATACTTTTGCAGATATACAATTGACAATGTTTCTTTCACGGTGCGCACCAATGAAGATCTGACCCCGGGCAGACCACCGTGTCTGACACAAAATACTATTGGCAAGTTTCTGCAGCCACTGACAAGGGAGCTGGTTGAAGTGCCACCGAGGTTTGATATTATCTTTGAATCATATTGGAATATTTCCGGTCTGAATGTTTGCATCAGAAAGTTTCAGCTTGTTTGGTATTGCTTTTACAAAATCCAAAGCAATATGAAAGCAGAGAGATTTTATTAAATCATTTTATTGTACGTACCTACTACTTGAGAACTTAGTACAATACCTATCTACGCCTAAGTAGGTATTTTGTATTTGTAGTTCTACCAGTTCCACATAGGTAAGTACCTAAGGTAGGTACTTACTCTTTATATGTAGGTACTGTTACATATGTTGTAGGTATTATGTGGTTGAATATTATACAAATAATTTGCTTTCGCTAGGCCCACTATAGAGGAACTGCCCGATGCAGTCATAGAAGGAATGGTAAAACGCGACAAAGCCTTCTGGGTCGACAAGCCAGGAGCAAACGCCTACACCCTTCACGATGCCTATTACAACTACGGAATGACTACTGAGATGGTAAAACCCGGTAAGAAAAATACGTCACATTCATCTAACTAGCTAGGTAGGTATGTGGTGTGTGCGTAGGTACCTATAGTAATGAACTCAAATAAATGAGGGATTTCGTAATCGGTTTTTGCAGTTCATCAAGACGTGTTCCCACGTTCCCATCAGTATGACCTCGACTGCGTGAAATATCGACGAGTGCGTGGCTGCGATGGCTTGAAACAGCAGGAACAGGAAAGAACGGTAATTCAGGGTACCTACCTATACGTACTTTTTTTACTTTAACTTTTGATTGTACATATGTTTGTAAGTAGGTAAGTTGGTAGGTCGGTACCCAAGCTTATGCCTTAATTGCATTGATTGGATGGATATGATTTTGCAGAAACCTGTCGGGGCTCATTGTCGTGACTGTCGAAAATTAAACGTGCCGGGCCTGACGCCTTTCCAACTAGCCTGGGCAAAGGATGCCGGACAGAAGCGGTGGCGTGGCGGTACTATCCTGATCTAACGGCAACGCTCTCTGCAGCAGAAATACAAAAATTGATGAGCGAGTACGTTTTTCTTAGCTACCTACATGTACCTACCTACCACAGAACATATTTACTCTGACGAGCCACCTACCTGTGACTCTCCCGTCGTCTAGATATTTAGCTAGACGAAGTTTAATTCATAATTATATATTAATTAACATATGTGGGTAGGTAGGAACTTACTTATTTGAAAAATTAACCTAAGTAGCTAGGTACTTATCGTAAAATCTATTTCAGGGTTGGCCGTCCATATCAAAACGAAGCCTGTAATTGGTACTACAAGAACTATCCACCTGTAAAATATGATTGTATTGTAAGAAAATTCTCAAAGTAACTGTTTTTATCCATCTAGCTAGAGCAATTTTTCCGGTTAATAAAGGTATGAAAAAATTCTTTTTTTTTCTGTAGTTTATTTATTAACTACCATTCTGTAACTAACCCACAGAACACTATTACTCCTATCGGACAGTATCGGAGAACTAACCTAACTACAGTCCAGCAAGTATAACTTGGTGCGGCTGTGCGCCGCCACTGTGCTCAATACCAGACAAAAATTGACGAATCGAAATCGAGGCTTGCAATAATAATTGTCAACATGAATTTTCAATGAATTTTCAAGATGGCTGCTTTAGTTCCTCAAAACACACCGCCAACTTATACTGGTGGCACTGTAAACTACCCACATCTGAGTAGGTAGGTAAATACCTCTAGCATCTCTTTTCTTGCAGGTTTGGTTCTACCTGCTCTAGGTAGTTGCATCCTCTTCCTCAATATTTTTCTAAATCAACTGCAGCATGCAGCATGCATGCATGCTATTCTATTCTATTCTACCATAGAGGAAGCAGTAAGGGGAGGAGCCATCAGTTTTATTTTCTATGACGCTAAGAAGGTCATTTTCTGCGGGGGACGTGGAACTGTCTGTCAATAAGTAAATGTCAATTTTTGTGTAAAAATCATAGTGCTTGAAGCTATCGATAGTTTATTATCGATGAAAGAAAGAAAGAAAGAAAAGAAAGAAAGAAAAATATTTATTTTGTCAAAAACGCGTTACACATAAGACACATTAAAATAAGTAGGACATTGACAAAATTGGCAACTACTCAGCGTATTGCTGCAACAGAAACCAGAGAATCTGTCGCAGCGCTGGTCTTCCGTAGCGCCGTAGGTTTATGTGTGTGCTGCGGCCCCGCAAAAAACACACATTTTAAAGTAATTTAAGGTAGGTTGTAAAAATAGAAACAAGAGAAGAGAACGATGAGTGCGGCCAATACGGTAGGTATTGGTTGTATGACAAATTTTAATGTTATTGACAAATTAAATCACAAATTGATTTGATTTTAAGCTATTGCATAGCTTCTATGGCGGGCCTTAGCGGGGTGACCGAATCCAGAAATTCTGTAACGAAAAATTCAAAACTGGCTTTGAACCCTCTTTTTTCTGATTTTTTTTATACTTAAATCAATATTTAAGCCTTTTCTGTCATCACAGCGTCTTTTGGCGTGGTTTTACGTGGTAGCCAAAGGAAAAAATTATATCTTTGTTTCTTTAATTTTAGCTTAATTCGTAAATAATCGAAATACAGGCGAAATTATTTTTTATCTTGTTTTTTGAAGTTATTTATGTAAATGTTGATAATACGATGAAAATTGAGAGGTCCAAAGTTGTATAAAATCACAACAATTTTGGTTCTCATTCATTTTTGTAAAAATCTAATGTTCTAGTCGGATTGGTTGAGTTTTTCGATTAAGCTATAAACAACACCTATACAATCATTGGCGGAAAAAAAATCGTCATTTAATCAATTTCAGGTTACCCCTCTACTGGTGAGCTAATCCGACTGGGCTGTAAGTCAATATCGATAAGTTATTTTGAACTGTCCCTTCACTAATTTCGCTGCAGTGACAAGCAGTGTGTCCAACTAAAAATACCTATTTCCGCGATATTGTGAGGATGGTAAATATTTTTTTAATAAAGTTTACCTATGATTTTAACAGAAGTTTAACAGCCAGAAGTTTAACTACCTACTTAACGTTCTGAAAGCTTACGTAGGTATATAATTAGTAAGTTGGAGGTATAGGGGTGGTATAGATACCTAATTTATTGTGCACCGATAATGATAAATCTAGATAAAAAGTAGTATTTTGTTATATGCACATTTTTCGATGCACGGGATGATTTGCAAATATTTTTTTTCAAGTGCATTGAAAAGTCTTTCTTCCGAGGTAAGCACTATCTACTAGTTTTGAAGTAGGTAGGTATGTAGGTGTTTTGTGTACCTACCTACCTACCTATTTGTTTGTTTTTTTACTCAATGCAGAAATATAATGCTTTTATCTATTATAACGAGTACGAGGAAATACAAAAAATTCTAGGAACTTTAATTCGTTTAATTAAACCGACTTGCAAATATTGACCAAGCAACAGAAGATAGAACAGATACTTTTCAAATTAAAAAAAAGAATAAAATATAAATATAATATGCCACTAAGAGTATTATTTTTCATAATTCGGGATTCGTGCTAGATAACAAAATAAATAGGTAGCATGAATATGAGTGATGGAATAGTGCGGATTCAATCCTACGCCTTTCGGATCAAAGTCGAAGTAGCAATCCACTTGGCCAACTCGGCGGCATAGCAAAATACGCTAAAATGGAATCTGTTACGATTTGTTGGCAACATTATATAAATTTTAGTTTTATTCAAATTTAGTGCATAAATTGTTAATATTTAGAGGAATGAATACTTGCAGATGGAAAGTCACATCATCCTTTTGTAACCTGAAAGTTTCCAATATTTTAGGATATGCGAAAACTCTGCAATTTGGCATTTTATACTTATATCCTTCCGCGTGTACCGTGATTGACAAATGACGCGTAACCAGCGGCGCGCGGGGTTTTACATATGGAGAATGATTGTTGGTCCAAGGACCTTGGCTGCGGGGAAAGCATGTCAAAAATTGACAATGTCGTCTCCTTCTGAAGGAAGATAATTGCTCTGAGTATTCTACGTTGGCTTATTATAATGCATTCTACGTAGATTCCACCTAGCACCTCAGAGCAATCATCTTCCTTCGTAAGCCTAGCACCTACCCTTTGGTTGGATAATGTCATTTCATCTCTCAATCATTGTCACCTTGACAATGATATTCAATTGTCAATGTCATTGTCATTGGACAATGACTGCACTGACAATCAAGAGAAAAAATGTAAATCTAATTCGTGCTAGAAATTAGAATGACACGACACTCTATGGACACGACTTTGTTTTGTTGTTAAAAGTTTCTGTTGTTGTTTTTCCCGAAACGCTTTTCATAATTTTGGATAGTTCTCTAATATTAAAATAAAAACTAATTATGAAACTCTAGTGGATTTTATAATAATAATCTTTTTACTGTGAGCTGGCAATCTGTTTTATAAATTTGACCTTCTCAAGGTGACCGATATCGCGCGCAAGCCGGTTTGGTTGTCCAGTCAGGGTTTTCAGGGTCTGTCGGCTGCACGGCTCGTATTTGTTAAAGCTGAAGATAAACAGTGAAAATGAGCGTTCAATCGGACTCTGATAAACGCAAACAAATCTCTGTTCGGGGGATTGTGGCTGTGGAAAATGTTGCGGAGGTGAAGAAGGCTTTCAACCGTCACGTCCATTATACCCTGGTGAAAGATAGAAATGTCGCGACACCCAGGGATTACTACTTCGCCCTGGCACACACCGTCAAGGATCATCTTGTCTCGAGGTGGATCCGCACCCAGCAATATTACTATGAAAAGGACCCCAAGGTAACTTTTTTTTCAAGGAGGTAGATCTTTTTCTTCTGTTTACTATTTATTGAATTAAAGTTCATTAGGTAGGTATGTTAAAAATTTGAAGTGATTACATAAAATTAATTAAAAAATGACATTAAATTGTAGACAAGGTATTATTCCACCAGAGTAATTATTTTTAAGTTGAACAACCTCTGATAAACATAAAATTCTAAAGTAGTAGCTGTCCGGTCATTGAACTCAGATTCTATTTAGGTACATCTACCTCAAATATAAGTACTACATAAATTGTTATAATTTAGTGACATCAATTCATGTTTCTTTGAAAATATAATTTTTGTTATTTGGTTTATTAATTTATTGGACCACTCATACACAAATATAGGTATTATTAGCATGTTAGAACTTCATTGTAAACTTTTCTTATTTCTATTACCTAATAAAAAGATTTTTTTTTTACAATTATTTAATATTTTTAAGATATTTTCAATAATTTAATCATCATTCCAATAGCGTGTGTACTACCTATCACTGGAGTACTACATGGGTCGTTCCCTCCAAAACACTATGATCAACCTCGGCATCCAAGGAACAGTGGATGAAGCACTTTACCAGCTCGGTCTGGACATTGAGGAGCTCGAAGAGTTGGAGGAAGATGCTGGTCTCGGGAACGGAGGCTTGGGCCGCCTTGCTGCTTGCTTCCTCGACTCTATGGCCACACTTGGCCTAGCAGCTTATGGATATGGTAAGAGTTTAATCTAACTTGAACTTACTTGCTTCCTTTAGCAAGATATTCTTACCTATTTTTGACATTTTTGACCAAAGTATTTTTGACATTTTTGAACAGAATTATCGGACCTGCGATGATACAAGCAATTGTCCTTAACGCAAACTGCTATTGACCACTCAGCCATTAAGCCACATAGTTGCCTGGGTCAAAACTATCATTAAGATCAATTTTTGAGTTTGAAGAGAACTTTATTGGCTAAAAATCAGATTAATAATTGATTATATCAACATCCTTGTTGTTATAATCAATTATCCTTGTTATTATAGTTGTTGTTTTGATTTTAGATTGTACCTCTTAGGTACTTGAGTAAAAATATTATTCTAAAAAGTAGTTCTATTTATTTATTCTGTGTTTAGTTTAATCTGTTAAAAATCACACTTGCCATAGTATTATCATAGATAGGAATCTCCCTTTATGGACACCACTAATCATAGTATGTAGGGAAAAATAAAACCCCTGTTTTTAGTAGCATGCCTTCCAGTCCTTATACAAAAATATAGTGTCTTCTCATAAAATAATTTTGTTATAGGATTGTGTTTAAACATCAGACTTGTTTACATGTTTCAACTCAAATCCAGATTTTAGTGTTTTCACATTCAAACTGGGGGTCATATTGAAATACTTGACATTACTACAAACAAAGTATGAACTAATTTGAATGGTCGTCAACGCGACGCTGGCGTCTTGCCAAATTTAACTGAGTTTAAACAGAATTCTACAAGCATTTATGTAACTGCCTTTGAAAACATTGCATACTATGTGTGTTGGCATCCTACTACTATAGTATAGTATGTAATAAATGGATCAGCATAAAATAAATATAAATAAGCAATAAACCTTAGTAGATGACTGATCAAAATAAGGATTTCACTTGCATACCAACTTTGCTTTGAGTGACTCTAGAAAACTCATCACTCTTGGAGTATTTTAAAACCATTTTGGGAAACCATTTACCTACACAAAACTCAATGTGCTGTTACAGGGTTGAGCAACATTTTTACTTAAGTATTTTATAGGTGTTTTTTGCAAAACTTTGTATAATGTATGTTATGAAAATAACAAAAGAATGGTCGAATATTATGCCTACTGTGCTTGGACTTGTGGGGGCTTACACGATTCTTGCACGATGTACGTACATATCCTGTTATATCCATAGGTCATGTAATTGCAAACACTGAAGTGTATGAATATTTTCCTGCTTACTGTTGTCCTCAATAGTTTAGTCTTACCAGTCTTACCATTGACTTCAAGGTCAAATCAATATTTACAGGACACTAGACCGATCTATCCAAATAAGTAATGACGACATTCACGAGATGTTGGTACGTATGGTAGGTACATAGGTACCTATGCAATTTATTTATCGAAATGTTTTGCTAAGACCTTGATTTAACAGTTTTTTAAGTTGCATAAAAACGGACCCAGGCTTAATGCTGTACCGACATTACGTTAAATTAGACAGTCATCTGACCTCTGTAGTTTAGCAGCAGCCGAGTCCTCAAGCAAGTTGCTAGCCGTTTTAAGAATTATTAGTTAATATTCTCTGTTGACGACCATTACCTACTTCTAAATTATTGACTGGTTTCTTCATTATATTTTCTTTTACCTCATAATTCGTACTGAAGACGTAGACGTAAAGCATAAACTATAGCCGAATCCTGATCAATTATTAGATGCAACGAATAATCTAGAAGTAAACACTAAGTTAACCTAGAATAGAACTGCTGAGAATTATGTAGGTATCACGCCTTGGCCTACTGTATGTGAGATTTGCGAGAGTGAACCTTGCGTTTCAGCGCGTAAATTATCTTTTTTTTTCTATAAATACTTTTACCAAAAGATTCGATTGCTTCAACGCCGAACAGTCTTTTATTTAATGTTATGAATTCAGTTTCTTGGTTTGTTTATGTGTCAGTGACTCAATACTTAGCGAAGATATACACGCAGAAGTCTTATAGTCATGTTTTAAAGGTCTACGTCTTGGTCGTCTAAGTTATTCCTACTTTATAAGTACATAGGCAGTTTATTATTTAAAATACTTAATTAAAATTAAACTCAACACTACAATTCGGCCTTCAAATCTCTTTTTGTCGGGAAATCTGCTTCACGCACGAAAAATTGACACGTTCCGCCTGAGCTGACCGTGCAAGCGAGAGCGCTTAACATACAATAGAGAGGGACGATCGGCCTAAGCCACAATGTTTTTAGACATTATTACATAATCTTTTCGTCTGTAAACCGACTCCTTTATTTAGCAAATCTTTGATTTATTTGTCAGGTATCAGATACGAATACGGTATCTTCGCCCAGAAGATCGAGAACGGCGAGCAGCAGGAAGAGCCCGATGATTGGCTGCGGTACGGCAACCCGTGGGAGAAGGCAAGACCGGAGTTTATGCTGCCGGTCAACTTCTACGGAAGAGTCGTTGACACGCCACAGGGGAAGAAGTGGATCGATACTCAGGTCAGTTGATTTTCCTGCGGTTTACAACTTAATCTCAAGTCTAGCTAGTCTACACGACTAAAGCTTATGTCTGAAATTCAAATGGCGCTCTACGGAAGAGTCGTTGACACGCCACAGGGGAAGAAGTGGATCGATACTCAGGTCAGTTGATTTTCCTGCGGTTTACAACTTAATCTCAAGTCTAGCTAGTCAATACGGCTGAAGCTTATGTCTGAAATTCAAATGGCGTTCTACGGAAGAGTCGTTGACACGCCACAGAGGAAGAAGTGGATCGATACACAAGTCAGTTGATTTTCCTGCGGTTTACAACTTAATCTCAAGTCTAGCTAGCTAGTCAATACCACTGAAACTTTTGTCCGAAATTCAAATGGAGTGCTTTTTCTTTTTATGACATGAAGGTCATGATTTTTTCCAGTCATTTTTTTGGTCAAAAGTCAATGTTCTCAAAACGGCCTTGTCTCATGTTTTAAAATAGAGGAAGAAAAAGATCGATAAATGACCTTGCTTAATTAATAGTATAAGCGGTAAGACAGAATCTTTTCCTTGTCTTTTGTTCAGAAATATTAATTTATTCCCTCAGACAAAAATTATTGGCACACAAATGATCAGAGTAACACGAAATAATAGCGTGGATACTGATAAATTCGATAATACAATAGTATCTGCGTACCTTGTATCTACTTTTTCATATAAAAGTTACTAAACTAGTAGCTAGAATGTATTAAGTATAACAGAGAATAAGCCAACTTTTTTTACTGTTCAAGTTCTTTAAGAACGGTCATTGATTTCGTTTTGTAGACTTATCATAGGAGTCATTATGAAAGGCATGCCTTTTATAGCATTCCACAAACGATTTATCAACATTGGCGTGGTTATCATGAAACTCAGTCGTTTCTTAAAACAAACTGAAAACAATCAACAATCTAAATGCATTCTACCATTGATTAGACTGACATCGTGCAAACTTAAAATACCGGTCAGATTAGAGGGACATAACTTGAAATACTTTTCAATTGAACAATAAACACTTATTTTACTTTTTATGTTTTCAAAAGAAGCACATTGCTATTTTATTTTGTAACTGAGACTGACTAGCTATTAGTGTTTTCTATCAATGTTTTATTCTAATCCTCATGGCGTTGAGAATCTAACTTTTGCTTTGATACTGAACTCGTAATTTCGTAGATATTGTTGTCATGCTAAGGGCCGTATCTTATACGAAAGATAAACCAAATGGTTCAGTAATACTCAGGTCGCGAACTAAGGTCACACACTGTTGTTGCCCGTGCATCGCCCGACGTAAAACATGAAGGAGCCGATGCATACCACGTTGTTCGATTGAGCACTGCGCTCAATGCGCGTTACAAACGCTTTACAAAACGCAGGCGGCAAGCTCTGACCATGCACACTATCCTTGCAAAAACGTCCCTACTTCACTACTTGGATGGGTCAACAACTGAGCGGTTCGGTGCTTCGGAGGGCACGTTAAATTGAATTGTCGGTCCTGGCTCAAAGTCTTCAGGCCATGATGGAGGCCTTTTAGGCGGCCTAAAAACTCCGTCACTAGAGCTGGCCAACAATCTACACATAATCGAGAGGCGCTACACATAGTTTCAGTAACTGCTCGTTTGAAAAACGTAGTGTCCATATAGGCTCTAAGATGCAATAATTCTTGTTATTGTATGATGTTATCATTATAGCCCTGATCTGAGAATTTATCTTATCATTGTTTAGTGTTTCATTCATAACAGGAATCTGCTAATTGACTAATAAATGCTAATATCTATCTATTTTATGTATATCATATCACATGTTGTGCCGACCCCACATAGTGGGATAAGGGCAGGAAGATGATGATGATCTATCTATTTTATAGAGTTTTCCTAAATCTTGTCCACAAAACATCTCTGTAATGATAATTTTTCAAGAGTTATTTTGATCATCGCCATATTATTATATCTTTTTAATTCATTCAAATATCACCACTTACTTTAGTGTTAAACTGATAAGATAGAGCAAATGTGAAAATGCTCTTAATAAGCTAAACACACTTTTCCATCAAATAAATATCTTTCGTCCAACTATTTCCTAAAAGAATTGAATAATTAAAGAAAAAATCATATTCACATATTGTTAACCCCTAACACTGGACTGACTGACTAATTTCTTAATGCCTGCTTCATAAATGCTCGAAAACTCAAACGTCAGGATCGTAGCAAATGGAGGTCCGTCTGCCTACCCCTATGGGAAAGAGGCGTGATTATAAGTATGTTTAAGCACCACTTACTTCAATAAGCATTTCTGTATTTGGGCCATAATTGCTATGTTATTGCAGGTCGTGTTCGCTATGCCGTACGACAACCCGATTCCCGGCTACAACAACAACGTCGTCAACACACTGCGTCTCTGGTCAGCGAAGAGTCCTATTGACTTCAACTTGAAGTTCTGTGAGTATATTTTCTTCTGTATATTTTGGTTTTTGTTTTGGTATGCATCAAAGCGATATTAGATGGTTCTATGTTTTTTGTGTAGCTTAAAATTAAGAGCCTTTAGAGAATACATTTATTTACAGAAACTAAATAATACATATTTACATAGGTAACTGTACCAAATACAATTAGAACCAGTTGAGCCACCTAAAAACCTTCAGTTGTGACAAAAAAATTTAAAAATATTTAAAAAAATTTCAACGATTATTTATTTATAGATATGCTGGTATATTTTGTTAGAAGGCTGGTGTTTAAAACAGAATAAAACATTTAATTAATATTTCAGTCAACTCCGGAGATTACATCCAAGCCGTGCTCGACCGTAACATAGCCGAGAACATCTCTCGAGTCCTCTACCCCAACGATAACTTCTTCGAAGGCAAAGAGCTGCGTCTGCGCCAAGAGTACTTCATGTGCGCCGCGACGCTCCAAGACATCATCCGCAGATACAAATCCTCCAAGTTCGGCAGTCGCGAAGCCGTCAGGACCTCATTCGAACATCTCCCCGACAAAGTGGCCATACAACTGAACGACACCCACCCAGCGCTGGCCATCCCTGAGCTACTCCGCATCCTGATCGACCAAGAGAACGTACCCTACGATGAAGCGTGGAAGCTGGTGAACAAATGCTGCGCTTACACCAACCACACCGTCTTACCTGAGGCGTTGGAGCGCTGGCCCACTTCTATGCTGGAGAACTGTCTCCCGCGACACATGCAGTTGATCTACCACATCAACTTCTTACATCTACAGGAGGTTGAGAAACGCTGGCCCGGTGACGCTGACCGCATGCGCCGCATGTCCCTCATTGAGGAAGAGGGAGAGAAGAGAGTAAACATGGCGCATCTTTGCGTGGTCGGTTCGCACGCGGTCAACGGTGTCGCGGCCATCCACTCCGATATCCTAAAAGCCACGCTCTTCCGCGATTTCTTCGAGATGTGGCCTGAGAAGTTCCAGAACAAGACCAACGGAATTACCCCCCGCCGTTGGCTGCTTCTCTGCAACCCCGGCCTGTCGGATCTCATCTCCGACAAGATCGGCGAGGATTGGACGGTTCATCTGGAGAAGCTTCAAGGGCTGAAGCGGTATGCCAAAGACCCGGCCTTCCAACGCGCGGTAATGAAAGTGAAACAAGAGAATAAGTTGAAACTCGCTTCGTTGATCGAAAGAGACACGGGTGTTAGAATCAACGCAGCGTCGATGTTCGATGTTCAAGTGAAGCGTATTCATGAGTACAAACGTCAGCTGTTGAACATTCTGCATGTGATCACTCTGTATAACCGCATCAAACGCGACCCCACTGCGCCGATCACTCCGAGGACGGTCATGATTGGAGGCAAGGCTGCCCCTGGGTACTATATCGCCAAGCAGATTATTGCCTTGGCTTGCGCTGTTGGCAACACTGTAAGTACTCTTACTTTAATATTTTCTCTATCCGATTTTGATCTAAGAATTTTTATAATGATATTCAGTTACATACCTGGTAATTTCAATGAAGCTTTTTATAAAAGTCATGGAAGATACTTCAAAACAAGCCATGAAAGTAAATCCGAGTTCATCCATATCAATTTACAAATGTTAAATATACTTACAGTGCTATCTTAAAATTCGACCAAAATTTAAGTGTCTACTAGGCTTGACTGTTATGTATGTTCATAATATGTTTGTAATTATGCAGGTAAATAATGACCCTGACGTGGGCGACAAGCTGAAGCTGATCTACTTGGAGAACTACCGCGTGACCCTCGCTGAGAGAATCATGCCCGCGGCTGATCTTAGCGAACAGGTTTGTTGGGAATTTACATTCTATACTTTCTAAATACATACTTATATGCTAACAGGTTTTTATCGCGTTAAATACACACACAATAGACAATAGTCGTGGTTGCGGGAGTCTGCCCTGTAAATTGCTGTATTTTGATTTGTATGTAAAAAAAAAAATATAGGACGTTACCAGCCGTAAAAAAACACTACTTCAGTCTTGGAGCTATATAACCTTATTTATGATATAGATATCGACCGCTGGCACAGAAGCGTCCGGCACTGGCAACATGAAGTTCATGTTGAACGGCGCGCTGACAGTCGGCACTATGGACGGCGCTAACGTGGAGATGGCTGAGGAGGCTGGAGAGAAGAACCTATTCATCTTCGGCATGCGGGTCGATGATGTTGACGCTTTGCATAAGAAGGGGTGAGTAACAGTTTTTTATATTTTTATAGTGTTTTAAACACACTATCTGTAATGTTTGCGAAGGGAGGCCTATACCCAGCAGTGGGTGCCTATGGGCTGTGGATGATGATCTATAATGTGGATGTATTTACAAAAAAAATGTATCTAAAATCATATCAGTCATCTGGATACCACATTGACGTCTTACCCAGTAGACACCTAATAGTATTTCTTCGATATAAAAACTTTTCAGTCAACCAACTGAGGTGTGCGGGAGCAGGAAAGTAAGCGCTTATTGGTCAGTTCAAGGTCACTAATCAATCATGACAACTCAGAAATGTTCACGGATCACTAATCTGGTATTTATTGGTCGAACGTAATGGGGCGTGGCTATAAGCGCTAAAGCGCTCATGTGTGAACTAAAAGCGTTCCCCCTTTATAAGGTGTCTACTGGGCAATACGTACGCTTACCATAACACAAGCATAAGGTTGCTTAGCTTGGGATCAGATGACCCTCTGTGAATGTGAACTCTTATAGGGTTAAGCTCGCCTTTGTACATGTCATTTTGTATCTGTTTTTTTATGTATTTTTATTTCGTGTGTGTACAATAAAGAATAAAGAATGTCCAAGGATATTTATTTATTTATTTACTATTTGTTAAGATACAACGCGTACGAGTACTACGAGCGCAACCCGGAGCTCCGTCAGTGCATCGAACAGATCCGCAGCGGCTTCTTCTCGCCAGGCGAGCCGGGTCGCTTCTCTCACATCGCTGACGTGCTCCTGAACCACGACCGCTTCTTGCACCTCGCTGACTTCGACTCTTACATCGAGGCGCAGCAGTTGGTCTCCGATGTCTACCAGGTATGTTGATACACTGATCTATCCGTGCATAGAGACTTTACAATCTCCATTATGACGTCACGACCCGAACGCTTCCTACACCTCGCTGACTTCGACTCTTACATCGAGGCGCAGCAGTTGGTCTCCGATGTCTACCAGGTATGTTAATACACTGATCTAGCCATGCATAGAGACTTTACAATCTCCATTATGACGTCACGACCCGAACGCTTCCTACAATTCGCTGACTTCGACTCTTACATCGAGGCGCAGCAGTTGGTCTCTGATGTCTACCAGGTATGTTGATACACTGATCTAACCCGTGCATAGAGACTTTACAATCTCCATTATGACGTCACGACCCGAACGCTTCCTACACCTCGCCGACTTCGACTCTTACATCGAGGGGCAGCAGTTGGTCTCCGATGTCTACCAGGTATGTTTATACACTGATCAGAGGCCCTACCATCAGTTTACTGTAGTATTGATACTATCCTCGATACCGAGTCAAGTATCGCAAAATATATGAGAATCCAGCGCAGCGCCGCCCCCGGTAACTTGCATGAACTAATAATTTCATACATTTGAAATACTTGACTCGTTAGCGAGGATAGTTAACTATACAACTCGAAAACTCATGGTAGGGCTAAAAAACACTCGCTATTTTAGCAGGTTTTTATGTTAAATATTACAGTTATTTTAAGAAGCTTGTGTGTAAAATTGAAATATCTTAATAAAAAATACGACTTCGGCAGGATTCGAACCTGCAGTGATACAAGCGATCGTCCTTAACGCGCCGACGCGAAATACCCATGTGTGGTTTAACACAATACTAAAATTTTACAAACTATAAATTCTTGTTTTTACTCCTCAGGATCAAACAAAGTGGGCTGAGATGGTGATTATGAACATCGCGACTTCTGGCAAGTTCTCATCTGACCGCACCATCGCGGAATACGCGCGTGAGATATGGGGAGTCGAGCCATCCTGGGAGAAACTTCCCGCTCCCCATGAGACCGCCTAAACCCCTATAGATGGTCAACCTAGCACGAATTAGATGATCTGACATTAAATCATCACCAGAGAATACTTAAACTCGTCGCGTATGAGTTCACAGTGTTTACGCTTGATCGAAATGTTTGGCTCATCGACATAATACCCAGTAGACACCTTATAAAGGGCGAACGCTTTCAGATAACACTTTAGCTATATGGAGCTTATAGCAATCCACGCCCGCCCAATAATGACCAGATTTAGAGACCCGTAAACATTTCTGATTTGTCATGATTTGTCTTGAACGGACCAATAAGCGCTCACTTTCCTGCACACTTCAGTTGGTTGACAGACTTTTTTGTATTGTGAGTATTTAGGTATTAAGAGTCTACTGGCTAATAAGTCGATGGTTTGGCTATATCCTAAATTTATAAATGTATGTAGTCACGATATAAGTTTATTGTGATATTATGTTATCATTTAACCGTCCATGACGTAGCCCTCTCAAAGACGTTGGGTCTAAACTTAAACTTTTATGTAAGGATATAGATAGGGAATAGTCTAATTCGTGCTAGAGGTGTTCTCAAGTTGAACACACGATTTGGGGCGAAACGTTTTAATCTTGAGTAAGCATAATATTTTGCCTCATTAAGAGTAGTTAGCGATGTATTTTGATTGTATTCGATCAATTATTGTTATAGTTTGGTTGTAGAGTATAAACCTATTGAATAATTTATTTTTATACATGTATGTTTATTACAATATCCAGATATTTATTTTATTCAACAGTATATTTTTCCAGTTGATAAATATATACTTTAGAATGGAATTTTACTACTTTAGAAAAATTATATAATACTCTCTAGTATAAACTAACTGCCCCAGTTTTCAATTGTATATCTTACTAACTTATGTATATTATAAAAAGTAGTTTAGAATCTATGAGAAATTGTTACGATGTTTGCTGCTTCATTGATAGTAGAAAAAATTAAAGTGCTTGAAGTTATAAGGTAACTATTAGTTAGTAAAAACATAGACAATGTTAAGTGAAGTAGACACTATAAATAAAAGATTATGTCATGTTGATAACTTAATTGTAGAGAAGTTAAATATTTTAAACAAACACCAGGTTCCTAATACAAATGAAACTTTTTAATTGTTTATTAGCTGTTAACGAATTTACTTTGTTTATTCGATTTTAATGATGTGCCATAATATATTTACTTCGTCTCTTCACACAATAATATTATTTGTCATTATATTAACACAACGGGACATTACTCACGTAAAAATTACTGTCGATTTAGATACCGACAATGTTTCGATTCTTCCGGAGAATCTTCATCTGGGTATGAGTGTGGTCACTCCTCGCGGGCACGACGTACACCCTAAATCGACACCTTCTAAATCGACAGTAATTTTTACGTGAGTAATGTCCCGTTGTGTTAATATAATGTCTAGTACAACTCACGAAAGTTTTGAAAGTGAAATATTATTTGTATTTATAGAAATTTAAAAAATACAAAATTTTGTTCTTTACAAACATATTAGATAACTGTGAAGGGATATTAGTGATTTGATTGAAAAAAGGTGGTGTTTTAGGTATACCTAGAATTATATTGTTCTATAAATATAACTGCCAGATGAAATGATTGCCAACTGAAATTGTTGTTATTTTAATCATATTTATTTTTAATAAAATTATCTAATCATTATGACGTTTTTTATATTTTTATAACCATTGAGAGCACGATTATTAATCATATTATATTACTCACAGGTAATCAAACTAGATAGTACTGAAACATATGGACAGAACCTTATTTTGAAAGGAAGCGATAAGAATATTGAAGATCCCTGCGGGTCTGTAAGTACATTTACATTGAAATCACCTGCAGATAACTCAATGCTCGTATTCAGTTGATAACTAAAGATTCGATTCAATAGAGAGAGATTACAGAGTAAGAAAGAGACAGATAGATGATCCTTTGCCAGGCAGGACATGCGTAGAGCATCGACTTCAAGGGATAGGGTGGCTCAAAAGTCCTTTTGCGTGCGCACAAGTCCTGCTATCCTTCCTGGGTAAAGATAGCTATCTCTATCAGACTAAGTAAAACTCGTATACACGTCCTGCTCACTCGCCCGAATGCCATCGAGCTTCTGCGATTTGCTCATACCGCGTCTGAACCTTGGACGAGTCGGTCGTGCCGCTCGTCATTTCGCGTGTGTAGTGGTTTTCTGTGTAGTGGGTGCTACGCTAGTCGCCGCTCCCTTCGCGCAGGTAACCATCCCAATCCATTGTACTAGGCTAGGCATAAGCATGGAATTAAAATACTCTTTTGTGTTATAAAAAGGTTTTCGCAAATAACGCCGGCCGCCGAATGTGCGACCGCGATCGATAACGATGTTGTCTTGACCGAGAGGCTCGTAATATCGCGTCTTGTCTAATGTTTCCCTTCCTGATACCATATTTGTATTAAATGTTTTGATAATAAGCATTCCATATTCGTTTATCGCTGTATGAATAACATTGGTCCTTATAAATCATTGCGGTGTGCTCTAAACCGGTAGGAGCTGAATTAATACGTCCATTATTTATAAGGACAGAACTAGAACACTATAAGTGGTTCATGATTTAGTCCTATAGGTAGTAGGTAGGTAGTACTATTTTATTCATGCTTAGGTTTCATTCAATTGGCTCAAGTATCATTTAGCCGGTGGGTGGCGGATATTGAGAAACCGCGGTCGAACATTCGTTTCGCAATTTATCGATCTTGATACACCCATTACAGTTGTAAAGGATTTGTTAAAAACCATGAAAATTTAAATTATTTATTTTGATAGCATTTCATCATAGAGTATTGAGTATTATCATTATGTTACATATAAATAATAGTTAAGACCTAGCATTTCAGAATCAGATCAGCGCACATTAAGCTATAGTTTCAAAAACAATGCTAGAGTCCCAAAGAATTGAATAGGTACCTACCGTTTTGCGCACTTATAAAATATTCTAGCGACTATAAATGCATCTATCTTTAATTAAGTAAGGGACTTTTATGTCAAAGCTCGCTCATACATAAGTAGCATTTTACACCTCCTATACAAAGCTCTGACTAATCAATGATTCATGCATGTAACCACGTGGTTGCATACAATTGTACTCCTTAAGTACCTAGCCTACGGAGATGATAAGTGTTATGATGAGAACTGAAAACCACAAGGATGATGCTTTTGTTTTTGAGCAATTAATTGGGACTCCAATCAGGTACCACGCGCATAGGTAATTTTTGTTGATGTTGAAATTAATTGCTTCTGTTTTATTTATTATTCTCTCTAAACTCACAAAATATTCAAAAATTCAAGAAGACATTTTTTTTATCTACCTAGGTAGGTACTTGGTCTAAAATGTACAATTTTTTCTTTAAAAAATTTCTTTAAAAAAATCACGAATGCCTACTGTATACTTTCATTGTTCTGTTCGAAAGCTTGAAACAATTTTGACAAAACCATTTCAGTTGAACTTTGTATTCAAATGCTGAACTTGCTCTATTCAAAGATCTTCTTGTTAGCTGAAGTCTATTCTATCTAACGAAGCTTTCGTTCTAGAACCGGTCCTATATTGCAGATCGCAGAAAGCATTCGTTGGATATTTATGTCTGAACTTGTCTAGCCAGTAGGCATCCCGGGACTTTAGTTTTTGTTGGTACTATGCAAAAGGATTATGCGAAGTCAAGGACAATGTGGGCGGGTGTTGCTTAGAAGGGCTTAAATAAATGGACAGAGTTAATATAAAAAAATACAATAGCAAATTCTAGCGTTGGATTAGACTTAGAGCTATGAGCAATGTGGTCGGTGCTGATAGTAGTGACTCAGAAAGAACTCACTTCCTCAGAACGTAGGTACTCGTACATAAACAGAAAATTATTAAACTAAGGCTTGTACAATATCTAAAGATTACAATAGCATCAAGAAACATAATACGTAAGACATTGTTGAGATGGAGTTCAATTCATACCTAGCACTTAAACCATCCTCTCAGCTCGTCTTATCCTCGGGAGACTTATGACTGAAGTCTAAATGTGGGGTGACTAACATGCCATGCCGTTTCCTCGCGATGTTTAAAAACCTGCACCGCTTTGGTTCCTTAAAAAATACTACTACACAGTACTTACATTGTGTTTATGTCAGCATAAATGGCCAAACTTATTTTGCAATGTCAATAGGAAAATTCCCTCATTTACACACCTAAAATCCAAGGTAACAAATAAAGTATGTTACGGTTTGTAGTGCCGTTGTTAATCCATTTTCGGCAAGCCCCTGCCCTCCTGGCACATCGACCTTTCCCCATTGACACAAACGGAGGGTGACGATTCAGTTGGAACTCTACCTACCACCGAATTATTTCCGAACTTCCGACCAGCAATTCTATAAAATATTTTATGCGACACTGCCGGTAGGTAGGTCGCATAAAATAGTGTGGTGGAGAGAAAAGGTGTTTTCAGACTTGTTTGAGAGAAAAGGATTTAAAATAAACGAAATCAGTCGCTTTTCGGTGATGACTAAATAGGAATTGCGATTTTTCATTACTTTCCTATTTGGCGTTATTAGAATAGACAAAATAATCATGTAGGTAGGTAAACATATTGTTTACATTAGCAGTTCCTTCTAGCTGTGATATACCTACCTACCTAGTTACATCTATTTAGTCCCTTCCGAGATTGCGGTGTACATAATTTGAAACACATGGTGGTTTTGTACAAAGAACAAGTACTGTTGAGACGGCAGGTGCTGAAACTCGAAATAAAAACAGCCGGTTTTTTTACGTACCAGCATTGGCAGGTAAACGTTCGCCCTTGTATTTATTCATACATTTTGGACGCTTCCTGGCCGAAATGAGCAACAAAATAAATCGGATATTGATCAAATATGTATGTTAATCGATATAATACAGTTTACATAACACTTAATGGCTTTGAGTTGAGTGGAAACAATTCTGCGCACTCAAACCTTCCTTCCATTTGAAATGGAACGTTTACTGTCCATTATCCTTGCGACGAACGTCCGCCACATCCTGCGTAGGACTGCTCTGGGAGAATGGGTAAGGGGGGACCGCGGATGAACAGAATTTTCCATCTTCCAGTGGGTGGGGAGGGGCATGCATCCCAGACGATATGGCATGGGGCGAATCGATTACTCTCTAAAGAATGCCTACATCGCATCGGCGCGGCCGGCGGTCTAGCTCACTCGACTTTTCCTCCATATTTTTCCACGCAGTAACGAAATTTGGTTTTCGATTTATTATTTTGTTGCAATATCTTGACTAAAATAACATTGCATTTATCTCTCAGAATAACACTCTGACTTCTACATATAATGTATGGAAAACCTTTTAATCTAATGTTTTATTCATAGGTTCTGATGCTGTGAATAAGAAGGATGGACTTATATGGAAAATAGAGAGATTACTTCCTGTTACCATTCATCTTTTCATATCGCTGGCACTCACACTTAACTTTAAAAAGTTCTAACGCGCTTGTTTGTCGGATGTACGAGTATAGCTAATGAACTTCATACGGGTAGTGTGTCTTCAAAGTACTTTAGTTTATTTTTAGGCTACTTCCAGTTTATGTTGTCTTGGTAATTTCGTTTTGGTTTTATTACTTTTGTTGCGTGTTTTTTCTTTCTAAAACTTAGCTGCTAATCAGCAAAGCGTGACTTTACCACAGGACTTTACATTGTATTATTTTACAGCAGCATTCCTCAGATACCGATCCTTGGGTTCTTACCAAAACGTACTCTCGATGAATCCAAACACGAACGCGCGTCCATTTCTGGATAATGGATCCAAAAATAGTCTTCCGTCACTCGCGCATGGGGTTACTCGGTAGCCGCTTCCAACATCTAATATATTGTTTACTGTTTAACTGTGAAACGGAAACAGTTGAACTTGTAAAACATCACTTTAATAGTTACACCTACCTATTTGTTCAACATCCACATTTGATGCAAGCTTCATTCAAGTAGCAATCACGTACAGAATGCTAACTATGCAATATCAAGCATGAGCCAAATCCATTACCTAAAAGGATATATACACACATCAACAAAGTCTAGGGATATCTTAGTACCACATTATTTTCGCTTTGATATTTTAAAATATTGTTTGTTTTCATTAAAAGTTTATATACCGATTGAAACCTCTTTTATTCTATTTAAATTTTTTTTAAATGGAAATTTAAAAAAAAAAGAATTATTAATAGTACGGAGGCAAAATTGTTAGAGGTGTGTTTCGACGAGAAAAAATTAAATTGTTTTATTGAAATTAATTATTGAAAAAGGGATTGTATTGTTTTTATTTTATAATTTGTTAGGCCGTATGAGTTTAAAGAGCAATTTTACATCGTCATTTGAGTCGAGATGAAACCCGTGAGCCGTGGGCACGTTAGAAAATGGTGCTATTTAACGCGTTGTTGCTGAGGCCATACACGCCAGCCAAGACGTGATAACAGGATTGTGACCACGTTATCTTAGTAATAGGGATGTAATAAAACTGCCCAAAGTTAGATTCGGTGTTACTACGCAGAGACAGGATTGATTTTTCCAAATGACCGCTAGAAGACCACTGAATTTTACAGCGATGTAGCTAGTAAAAAGGCTCTAGGGGGACCCCCAGCTGCTGATAAGCGTCCAAACCGTGCAAATGAGGTTGCATGAAGTTGGTCTTCATGTTCGAAGACCGTTGCATGTTACAGCGTTGCGACGTGGCAATCGCGGTCGGCTGCTTTTGCGAGCTCGGGAGCATTTAACATCGAGTGACGAACATTGGTCTTTGGTACTGTTCATCGATGAGTTCCGGTTTAATTTTCATCCGGATTCAAGAAGAACACGCGTTTGCCAAACTCTAGGAAGAGTTAGTCGCCTGCAGCACCCTCAAGAGGTCCCCCCATACCAAGGCGGAACAAACACGCTTTGGGCAGAAATTCGTCTTGGCGCACGAACCCAGCTCGTTTGGATCCAAGGCAACATGACTGCACAAAAATACCACGAGGAGGTACTAGAGTCTGTCGTTGTCCCTCACGGAATCCAAATGGGCTAAGAACTTTTACTCAAACACGATAATGCTAATGTCCATACCGCGCGGCCGCTCACCAACAACTCCGCAACAAGAAATTGGCAATTTAATTTTAAGTATCAACCAAAAATATCGATGTGTAATTAATGTAAGAGGTAGCAACACTAATAACTTAAAATTAGACTTTAAATTTAATAAAAAAAACAGTAAGAAATTATGTTTTTTATCATACAAATTTTCTATGGAGTTAAAAAAATAATATTATTAATATTAAAAACAAAAGAATTACATAATGTTTTATTTTATTATTATAGACCTTAAAATTACCTACCATTTTGCCATTTACTGTTTTTAAAAATTCTTTACCGATTTTTAGATATTCGATGAAATGTACAATATCCCTAGACTTTGTTGATGTGTGTACATACCTAAGCCCTTTGGAAGATGTTCTTACAAAAGTAAGGTAGAACGTGGAAATTCTTATTTCAAAGTTTTAAACACGGAATGAACAGAATTTAATCCACTTTCTTGTTTTGAACTCTATAAACTATACGGCATAGCTCATAAGATATTTACTCAGACCTCAGACATTTGCAGTCATAGTTCGTACGTAGTACCTATACCCAGCAGACCACAATATCATGCCAATTCAAGTCATACACGAGTTTCGTGTGTGAATGTTTCTCTTGCTTAGACTAGCTGTAGAATGCCCAATAAGGTCTCACGTCTTGTCTGCGGAGAATATTCACTAAAATAGGCAAAATAACCATTCAGAAGGTCTTGCTTGTCTTGCCGTTTACGTTTAAGTTACTATAGGTACTTCCACGTAAGAAATGATCTAAGGAATCTGCAATTATTTGTCTCGAGTCTGGGTGTTTCTATGTAAATATGTAGGAATTTACAAAAATATATAAATCTATGTACTTAATTTAACAGTCATCTGGTTACCATAAGACAAGCATTAAATTGCTTAGCTTGGGACTAGATGACGATGTGTGGAATATCCTAGACTTTTTATTTATTTATTAATTTATTATTTATTCAAATGAGTAATCTAATATTGTGACTGATTACGGTACCTTCTACCCTTAAAACCATTGATTTATGGGCAAAGACAGAAAATATACAGAAAATAGCTGAATATTCCCGTAATTTATCTGCTAGACAGACTCTATCCATGCAGTCATGCAGAGATCAATACATTAACTTAACGCTAAATAGATACGTAGTGGCGCTGTGTTTGTCAGGGAAAGTACAAGTAGGCAATTCCATTAATCCATCGCATGTGTTTGTAATTGTAATCCCCCTTTTAAATAAATTACTAGAAAGGGATACCAAACAACGGTTACGCTGTTCTACACAGTGCACATTCTTAACATACTACAAGCTTTTATTTTTATTTTTATGAGAATTAATAATATTTGCTTGAGGTAAAACCAAATAAGGTACGAGTTTTGTATGCATTCCGAAATTCCAATGCAAAATTCGTACGTTGACAATTTGTACCTTTATTTTATGGCACTTTGTTTGTTTCAGATTCGGGCATTGCCCGCCGCATCGCGGCACGAGATAGTGGTTTAAACTCGAGTTGCTAGTGAACAACCTAGTGATCAGTGAAGTGACAAAGTGACTGTGAATATGGCACTCACTGGATTTGTCGCCCTCGTGGCACTGGCCGCTATAGGTAAGGAAACATCTTTATTATGTACAAGCTCTACTCGAACTACTTCCAGCTCGACATTATCAAACAATCTCTGTGTATTTTGAGAAATAACATCAAAGTAATGGTCCTTGAGGCAAATTAATGAACCTCAATTCAAGTTTTATAAGGCTTCGATAGCCTTGCCATTAAGCCAACTAATCAAAATAGCGAACAGCAAACAGTTTTCTTCGTATACACTTTTGACAACTGTTACTTTTGTATGGGGACCCTCTACGAAATACCCATAAGATAAATCTCCATGACAGGCAATAAGCCTTATTAAAAATGTTGTAGTAGAATGTGTAGCATAGCATGCTCAGTATTCAGGGCTGGGGGAGACGTCTGACGTCACGGGTCGATAGAACCACAGAAGCTACAACAGTTTATACTGACGCCGGCCGGGCATCGAACCAATATTTGCACGTCACTATTCACAACCCCGGTCTAATCTGTTCCACACACAGTTTTCGTGGCTCGTAAATGGCAGTGGATACTATCCAGTATGGCAGGATCTGAGCTTATTTTGATCGCAAGATAGAGCAGGTTCTCATTCAGGTCTAAATTCATAATAAATTACTGTACTTAAACCAGTTTAACTTAACCTTGTGATTCAATAAACAGGACAATGTCATTTTTTACTTATGTAGTTAATTCTCTGATATGATAATTATAGTAGGGACATTACCTATACCCTTATTTTTAATTCAGTAGTAAAATATATCGATAGTTAGTGTTAGTGCTATGTCAATATTTAGATTGGCTCAATGAGATAAGTGTTAAAATTATAGAGTTCTTAATGTATATTTTTTGTATGCGCTTAAAAATGCGATGCCTGTGTTTTGCTATCGATTAGATTAAATTGAAAGACTTGTTGGTCACTTGCTTAACATCCAGTTTTTTATTTTGAAATGGACCACGGAATGAAGAAATAAATGGCTGTACCAGGTGCATTTATTTATTTCCATAGTATACCTGCACTATGTAGGTTAGGTGGACCACAAGCAGATAATAAATTGCAACATATGACTACATCGTTGTCTAATCGATCGACTCTACCGGCTTATCATAAAGACGCCACTTTATTGGCGAAGCATGGGCGAGGTCGCCGAGTTCAAGTCTATCCAACTAAAAGTACTAGGATTCACAAACACCAAGAACGTTGGCCTTTCGATCCGACGCGCCGGATCCGAAGGTCACGACCGTGATTCAGACTTGCAACTACTCTTTTAATTTTGCAAAACCCTGCCTTTTATCTGCAAAAGACTTTATGTGTACACGTTATTCTTTGAAATTTACTACGGTACATAATGGATTATGACTCAGCTCCATAGTTCTAGTAAATGGGTCAGTTGAAGAACAATTAAAAACATAAGCTTAACACATTGTGTTGTTTATCTGAGCAATAATAAATATTTATACCGCTCTATCTGCGAAAATGTTTAATACCTTGGAAGCCGGTCACAAGCCAAATTAGAACATGTTTCCATGCATTGCTTCAATGTAGTTTGGAATGACATCATTATTATAGTGTCAAGAGCTTGAACTCAGAAAAGATTATATTTTTTTTAGGTTGTTGGAGTTTTTACAAGTCTTAAATAGTGACCTGCGATAATACATATAACTATTATTTAATTTATTCGCAGGGTTTTTTTTCGATTTATTTCGCGGTAGACAATTATGTCTATTCAGATCTTAAGGCAATTTTTAGAACCACTCGAACATAGGAACTCTAGAGTTTGATATACCTAAAGTAAAAAATCAACCATAGACAACAAAACAAATTGTCGTTTCGCGTAAAACTGTTTACACCAAACGCAAATTGCACATAATCGTAAAGTCCATAATAAAACATACTCGTGATATAATAAAAGTGGTAGTATCCATCTAGAAAGCTAGAATCAAGACAATCAAGACATCAAGCTCAATGGTTTCCTTCCTAGAACCCCAAGATGGGTTTATGATGGTTGTGAAATTGTGCGTGTTTTCTAGTCGTTAGATGACCATCAATATAAAAACCACACACACTACGTATCCAATGGTACATACTATACTGTAGTATGATATTATAGCATTATGTTGTTTAGTTTTTATGCTATTTTGTCTTACTCAATGACTCATTATAAACATGGGTAACATCAACACCGGTGGATATTTTTATCCACCGGTAGTAGGCAGTAAATTTTTTCGTCTGTAACTTTAACTGTAGTTTATTTTACCTTCGTGCCCTTAACAAATCTAGCTAACTAATACCTGTCGTGGGACTCGTGGGTGTTCGTAACTAGGCTTGTCACGTAATGATAATGACCAACAGTCGTCGAAGTAATTGCTTTAGAATAGTGTTTGTAATGTTGGTCTTTGAATAAAATACATGTTTAAAATTTTCTTGAAATTTCTGCTTTAAGACTACCTATTGGTTTTTGTGGCACTCTTTGTGTCTGGCTATTTATATTTATCAGCTACGTTACTATTATTTTAGTGAGTGTTATTTATTATAATCAAATTTTGTATTTCATGTATCTGGCTGGCATTCTGTCTCTCATATTCTGTTCCCTGGTGATCATAAAGATTCAGTACAATTGGTTTGTATAGGATAATACTCCAGTTAAAGGAGCACCAATTTACAAATTAAGATGGCCTCGGTTTTTGTGGTATGCGGTTACACATTCCACCTACACACAACAAAGCGACATAAACCATGGCTTATGCAACTCTATGTAGATAGAGGAAACCACAGCTGCACTAGGCGGAGCTATTTTGATGAAAACCTCTGCAACTTGTTGATATTATTGTTTATTTCCACTACATGCTTCTACTGTTATTTAACGTTGCATTGTAATTTAACTTTATGCTCATCTTGAACTTCTTTTGAATAATTCGACGAACTTTTCCGATCGTAAACGCGTAGGTGCATAAATTTACCACCTATCTATTATTATTATGTATATTAACTTTGTGTTGTAATGATGACATACTAAAAGCAACATAAATAATTTCGTAACGATATAAAATCCCTCCACTTGGTTTGTAGAGTATGGAAGTTATGAGATGTGCAGTAACTATGGACGACATTACAGTGATTCAAGTTTAAAAATAACGGTTGAAATATGAAGACGAACCATTGAACATACAAAACATCATCATCATTTCTACCTTTATTTTATCCCACACTAGTCATTCCAATAGTTTATTTTTAAAGGTTCTAAACTTAAATGTATGTTTTCATCAATTTAATAAAAACCGTTTTTCAAAATTAAAATTATTAATTATAAACTATCTCCATTTTCCACGCAATCCAAAGCTTCTACAAGTTTTAAAGCCAAAATAAATATCCATAAATAACCGCTAACGCTACCAGAAAGCGTGTTTTATAACTCCATGAAAATTGTGAAACAAAGACAGGGAATAGACAATAGTTTACATAGATAAGGATAGATGATGATAAATATCACACGGTAGCTTCAAGGAATTCTGGCGGGTGAATGACCGCATTTTACAGGTTGTAGCACAATGAAGTCACGACTTCACACCTTCCTCAGATGCTAATTCGGATCTTTATCAGGACCTTACTATTTGCAAACATATTACAAAGTGTCTATCATCAATCGAATTTTAAGCAGACCATCAAAAACAATTTATGATCAGTGTTTTTATTTTGCCATTGTTACCGATGTCTCTACCTTTACATTCGCTCTCGATTCCTCGTTCCGTTATAAAAAGCGTTTTGTTTAAGCGTTAATAATCATCATTGAACTTAGCCATAAAAAAGATAATTTCCCTTCTAACATAAAAAGCAATATATCCGTTAGCGCCAGCTACGAGGACCATTGATTGTTTTCTAAATTAGTAATTCAAATGGAGACAACATGCTGTTATACGGTTCACGCGTGTTCACCGTTTATGTTTTAAATTCAACTTGAGCTCAATGATAATTTGACACTGGAATGCTGCGTGTACTGAAACTTATGCATGCATAATAAAAAAGAACATTTGACACAAATTCCTTTGTTATCAGGTGCAGTAAAGCCGTAAATCCCTTGTTAGTTCATGGTAGTTTCTTTACAAATTCATGGTTGAAGCAAACTTCATAACATGGTTAGTAAGTTCTAAAATAGCAAAGGCTAGATTTATAGCTAAATTAAAAACTCTGTAAGTCCCTACCTATTGTTACTGATGATTGCGTCGTAATTAATACATTAATCTCTACTTCTGTTTTTTCAATCGTTATAATACTATTGTATGCTAATTTAGGGGTAATTATAAAGAGCGAAGGTAGTATCATCACTTGAGAATCGTTGTTGAGATGGTAATTCTTTTCTCAATAAATAATAATGATAAATTAAAGTATATTCATCTACATCTATGGCACGAATCTTGTTATACCCTAAGTGCCTAACTTACAATATTTCAGAAATCAATACAGTCACCGACCTTGTTTATATTAGCAAGTTTCACATAAAACATCCACGTAATTCAGTACTTTATTTTATCGTAATAAAAATATACGCAAGTACCAAACCGGTTGAGCGACACTGACCTATTGAAAACAGCAACGATCTGATAAATAAATGTATGTACACAAATTATATCACCTGTAGTTTTTATCTGATTTCACTTTACTGATACGGTTGTATTGATTATTATGTGTGTTTAATGATTTAAAACTACTTGTCTACTGATTTAATACTATCTAGTAAGTTTTTAGGAGGCAAATTTTATAGTACTTTATAGTTATAACAATCTTGAGACAAAAAAATTATAGTGTCAATTCTAATCGACTTATGAACGAAGAACTCTACCACCTGGCATGCTTGTGTAAATAAACCTGCATAGTCAGTTCTAATGCACGTGCAACATAGATTTCTCCAATGACAAAAGATTCTTCACACAAACTTAACATCTTGGTCCATCAGCTCGATCAGGTTGAGAACACATCTGTCGTGCAGGCGACCAATCAGGAGCGTGCGCAGACGCACATCTGCCGGCCACGCACGCCCTCGAGATTTTTTCTCTTTGTTGCTATTTTTTGTTGGCTACTGAATGCTTCGAATAAAAGCTTTTGAATTTTAACCGTTTATTAAAATCACAGCGAGTTTATAATTAGGTCTATTCATATTATTGTACTACATACTTTATTTGAGCTTGGAAGAGCTATACTGTCTGCTATACTCGTATCATGATATAGAAATACATATTTTAACTTAAACAATGATATATAAAGGCCGGTCCAGGTAATAAAGTATTTTATATTTTAAGTTTCAGCCAAATACGTTCAAAGGTTTTTGCGTGAAAGAGTAATAAACATCATCTATCATAACTTTTGTAATATTAGTAGGATTCATCAAACCACCTTATACAATCTCGCAAGTTCGTTTGTTAGTTCGTGTGAACAAATGGCCAACTCTGGTGACGGAGTTTTTAGGCTGCCTAAAGGTCTCGTAATGGCTTAACAACTTTAAAAGCCGGGACCGACAATTTAATGTGCCCTCCGAAGCACGAATCTCGCAAGTGAAGGCAAAGTTACCATTATTCACCGCGCGTCACTTGCACTAACAGCGCCGGAAACAAAAAGGACGCTAAGCACTATTAATGACGATGTAATGAGGTCACTAATTAATGGAAGTGTCATGCACTTCGTCGCACAGCCGGTCGTTAGCGAGGTCACACACTTGCTCTGTATTATTTTTCGAGCTTCATTACAAACTGGGTCGAGTCGTTGGCTGAGGCGGTTGAGCTGAAGCTTTGCTGAACCGCGTTTGAAAACTGCGCCAAACACTGCTCAGCAGATTTTTACTTAAGCTTTGCTAAAAAGCTCGACAGAAAATACAAGGGACTTGTAAAGTTCAATTTAAATTTCAGTATTTTTTTGAACTAAAAGGCTTTTAGAGATTTTTAGATTTCTAAGTATTTGATTTAATTGCTCTATTAGAGTAATGGAGAATCATTATTATGGTACCTGTAATAAATTTCTCTTTTTATTAGTTTATGGAACAAAAGTGAATAACTACAGTGTGGGTTGGTGAAGAAAATAAACAAGAATGATAATAGAATCTACTTCGATGCACATGCGTGCACACACGTGCCACGTATATTTTAGTTTTGTTAGTTTTGTAGGCGTAGGCCCGACACTATAACAATAAGATTATATTTTCTTACTGGAGATATAATATTTTATCTGACTGCAGGCAAATTCGTGTAATTTACAATGGATAGCTTTCCACTGCGTTTGTTTTGTTTAAAATAAAATAATAAATAAATAAATATCCTTGGACATTCCACACAGCGTCATCTAGTCCCAGCTAAGCAACTTAATGCTTGTGTTATGGTAACCAGATGACTGATATAATACTTAGATACATTTTTTTTGTAAATACATACATATTATAGATAGAAAACACCCAGACACGGAACAAATATCTGCAGAACATGCAAACATTTGTCCCGTAGCGGGGATCGAACCCGCAACCTCCGCATCTCAGCCGGGCGTTAACACAACTGCGCCACAGAGGTCGTCAAATAATGACAGTCATTTGGTTAAAATAGTACTGTAGTAAAGCTTTTTCAAAGATTCGTTCTAACGAAGACCAAGCCCATAGTTGATAGTTGAAACGGGTTTAAACGAACTATGTATTTAACCCAGGGTTACACTGGCCAAGCTTGTGCAAGCACATGCCCACTGCCTGGCTAGTAGCATTGAGGGTATAATAATGACAAATTGGTGTACCTACGTAATTCCACTACTTTCCGATATTGTCCCATCTAGGCTTGGGCCCCCGAAATGTGAACCTACTCAAATCTTCTTGTTTTATACAGGGTCAGTGTTATGCGAGGACGAGACCATCGGCCCGATATTCATGAAAGAGCCCGCGAACCGAGTTGACTTCAGCAATACGACCGGCGCCACCGTCGAGTGCGCGGCCCGAGGATCACCGACCCCCGACGTCTTCTGGGTGCGATCTGATGGCACTGCTGTGGGCGATGTCCCTGGATTGCGACAAGTAAGTTTATTTGCACCTTTTGAGAAAGATAAAAGATGCAGTGAATCTACAGTTTCTTGTACAACATTCAGAGTATCAAGCAAGTATAGGTATAGGTCGCGCCACGTAACAAGAACGCTGAGAGGAAAAGCTGCGCAGTAGGCGATATTAAGGAATATTAGGTGGGTCGGTGGAGGGGTGACACAGCACACTTCACACCATTGATTTAGCGCGTACTATTGGTTCGTCGTGAGCGAATGACCCTCTTCTCGTTCCCCTCATCGTTCTTTTTACGTGGCGCGACTTATAAAAGAAAAGAGACATACAGCACTAGCTCTACTTATATTACTTTCTTTCTCTTTGAACTTCTATCTCTAAGAACTTTTTCTAAAAAAATAACGATAATCTAGGAATAAAAAAACCTGCGAAAACTTAACAGTCTCACCATCATCAAAGTATCCATATAGGCCTATCCGCACATCATAGTACTGACTGACACGTGACGTGCGTGACCGACAGTCACGCAGGACAGTGGCGAGTACGAATATCTTATGAATTGTATGAAACAATATAAATTTTTACTGATAATGGACAGTTTGGAACTGTCGGCACTGCTATCGACACTTTATCCTGTAGGCCTAACATGTGCAACGTTTCGACACGACAAATGAAATATCTCGATCATGTCAGACTGCTCTAACGTACTATGTTAGAGCAGGAGATAATATTTTGTCGACGACGAGATGATTTCTCGCGCTGCACATGTTAAGCCGGCTGGTCTTAGGCCCTTTCCAAGTTTTTACGGGTTCGGTATTGACCCTTTACATCCGTAACCATTTTATCTTTACGTAAAGTCCCCAGGAACCAAAATCCATCAAATATTCACAAGTATGTACTTTATTCGATTTATACGATGGTACACTCATAAAATTGTTTACGTTTGAAGGCGGCTTAGTTTGTTTCTCTTTACACTAAGGCGATGGCCGTAAGTGTAGTTCTTTTTATACATACAAACACAGTAATTAAAATCGACTTGTGAGGGAGTTCCCTACCTATGCCCGTGCTTTATACATTAGGGGTATTATTCATAAAAACTTGACAATTTAATATAGGTTTAAAGAACGTTTTAGAACGTTTTTTTCTTGTCACTCATATGTCAACGAAAAGAGATAGCAACAGATTTAATATGCGTTTTAGCTAATACAGGTTTTAGGTCGAATATGCATAATGGGGTAGGTGTTTATTACTGTGCCTTGAAATACCTACCTGAATGGAGCCAAAATGTATGTGTAATGTATACATAAGGTCGCCCCTTATGTACCTATACTGTACAAATAAACTAATTCAAAGTTTATTTGTTTGGATATCATGCGTAACGCACAGCTTGGCAAATCAGGACAAACAGTTCAATACAATGAAAACAAAGTGATTTAAATGATTCCCCCGCCGTTCAGGTGCGACCGAATTGTTGTTCCCACACCGTACCGTACCCAGCCCAAAGAGAACTGCCTGACTGGAACCAATCAACCTTGCAATCATATCAGGTCAAATTATTCAAATATACGCAAAAACTTTTAACTATATAAAATTTTCCCTAAAATGTGAGGGGATCTTAAACTATAACCAAAAATGCATTATTTTCCAAGACAGTTCTTTTGTTATTTTGAAACATTTAAACACCGGTTTTTATAGCGTTATTTGCCTTATTTATTTCCCGACGTTTGGTCACGGTCAGTCTGCCCGCAACGATAAAAAAATATGAATTGTGATCGCGAAAGGTCTTTTGTTATCTTTAGCCAGATTGATTTTAACTTTGTACTCCTTTTGCAGGTGCAAGCGAATGGAAACCTACTATTCCCGCCGTTCCGTGCCGAGGACTATCGACAGGAGGTCCACGCTCAGGTGTACGCTTGTCTTGCTCGCAACTCTGTCGGAACAATCCACTCCCGCGACGTCAATGTACGAGCTGGTAAGTTCACAGAACATTTGAAAACTTTATAACTATTAAACTAATCTTCTTATTTCAAGACTTATCTAAGTAAGTTCGTATGATAGTGCCTAGCATTGTTGACGGAGTTTTCAACCTAGTAGGTCTCTGTCATGATCATGACTGAAAAAGTGGTGACCAACAATTTAACTTGCCATCCAATGTATAAGGCAAGGCATTACAGAGATGTTTAAAGTAGATTAAAATTACATCATGGATGAAGTTGACATCAATATTGTAAGGATTATTATTGATGGTTTCAATGAAATGTTGCGCATAAACTTTGTCCATAACGTTTGGTTCTTGCAAACAAAGTGGTCACAATACTGTTTATTGTTGATCTGTCGTCTGAAGCTACTTCGGCGAACTAATAATTAAGATACAATTTGATGGCATATGCATAAGCAAAATATATGCATAGAAGATATTATAGTTACTTATCTTGTCCTATAAAGAGCGATAATGCAAGTTATATATTAGCCTGCCTTACCAAATGAATCTAATCTTTCGTTTAGTAGCACAACAGATCAAACTACTAAAGGATCATAAATCCATGCCACCGCTAGTGTGGAGATAAGTATGTCATCTCGAACATGATAATATATTCACTCGGTGTTCCTACTGTTGACTCATGACCCGAGATCGTTTGTAATTTGATATCGTTTGATGACATCTACCAATTTTTTATTATTTGTTATGGTTTTTGTACGGCTAGTTTCTTTAAGAGCACAGTCAATTACATATAAACTTTTATAAGTCTTACAAAAGGCCGAAAGAGATGGAAACAATTGGGGGAGACCTTTGCCCAGCAGTGGGAATATATAGGTAAAAAAAACAAATTCTTATTATCATCAAGTTTTGACGATCAATTTGTTACACTTAAAGTGTTGATAGCTAAATAACACATCTTACGGAATGAGCTCATTAACACAGCGGAATAGTAGATTGGTGGAAGTAATACTGACACGATATTAAAATGTTTCAGTGTGTTCAGAGAGTGAATAATTAACTAGGTATGTCTCATTCAACCATTGAAGCTTTTAAACGAGCGTGTTAGGACGAATGAAGCGGTTGATTGGCCGTCATAGGGCGCTGCCCTTATGTCTCGGGGCCAAATAAGGTCAATTAAATAAAGTTACCAACGACCGTAACTTATAGACCATTGAGAGATTACATTACAGCATAATAAGCAACGTCAAATATGTTAATACGAGTACATTTCAAATAAGCTTGACCAACTAAGAAACTTGTTTTGGAATTTAAGACTATAATCTTGAATTATCGCTCTCTATCTATGAAGTAAAACTGTGTATTTCATGCAGTTTACGGTTGTCTAAGCTTATCCGTTACTTGATATTTTTATTGTAGTAAAAGTACACAGCTTTATTTGACGTCATTGTGTTATGCCAGTTTCTATATTATGCAATGTGTGACATCTTTACAGGTTATTTTAATTAGCCTTACAGGTATTAATAGAACATTTCATAACTCGTGTAATTTGTATTAAATAGTGGTTGCCCAAACGTACGATACCGATGTCAACAAGGAATATGTCATTTTGGGGAACAGCATCTTATTAAAGTGTCAGGTTCCGTCGTTCGTCGCCGATTTCGTGCAAGTTGTCTCTTGGCATACCGAGGACGAAGATTTTCTTCCCGGCGATAACTACGGTTATTTCACAAGCACTTCTCTAAGCCTCGATCCTATCCATTCCTTCTAAAAAGCTTTATTTCACAGTGGTACAGCAACAGTACGAATCGGAAGTAAACAACGAGTACGTAATTCGCGGTAACTCCGCTCTTCTCAAGTGCTCTATACCGTCGTTTGTTGCGGATTTCGTTACTGTCGTGTCCTGGCAAGACGAAGCTGGCAACTCCTTTGTTCTTGGCGAGCCTGAGAATGGAGACGGTACCACTTAACTTGCTTTACTAACTGAAAAGTTCCTACAACGTCCCTGGAATTCCTTTCACATCCTTTTTTTTTGACGAATGAAACACATTTTTCAGTGGTAACACAATACTACGAAGCTGAAGTAGTCTCAGAGTATGTCATTCGAGGCAACGCGGCTATACTTAAATGCAATATACCTTCTTTCGTCGCGGACTTCGTTAAAGTGGAGGCTTGGGTCGACTCGGACGGTGGAGAATACTTGCCAACCGATGATATCGGTCGGTACTCCAGTTTTGAATAACCATTCACATCTCCTTTGCTCCTGTTATCCTATCCTTACAAGATGCTATGTTGAAATCTGAGATGCCGTATCTTTTTTCAGTTGTAAATCAGTTCTATGAAGCTGAAATTCTAACGGAATATGTTATTCGAGGCAATGCTGCTGTTCTGAAATGCTCCATACCTTCATTTGTGGCTGATTTTGTGAAGGTAGAGGCGTGGATCGACGAAGAGGGGACAGTTATAAATCATTCTGACGATACGGGTATCAATGGCCTCGCTAAACAATACATCCACTTCCTGTACCCGCTAAATGCAAGTCCTCACACCTCATACCTGTTTGGTCACTAAATATCTAATTGTTATTCTTCAGTCGTGTCACAGTATTACGTGACCGAAGCCGAAAACGAGTACGTGATTAGAGGAAACGCTGCCATTGTTCACTGCAAGATTCCATCTTTTGTAACTGACTTTGTTTATGTGGAGGCCTGGATTATGGACGATGGACAAATACTCACCATAGATAATACAAACAACGGCCCTGGTACCTTTTCGTTATTTGCTCTTAAAAATATTCCTTTATCCTTTACCTTTGCTCTTTTATGACCCCGTCCATTCCTCCATTCTTTTTTATTTGAAAGGGGTCTAATTGAATTGGTTTCCTTTTGTGTAGTGGTTTCACAGCCTTTTGAAGCTGAAGCTGATAACGAATATGTGATTCGCGGGAATGCGGCGTTAATGAAATGCGAAGTGCCGAGTTTCGTATCCGATTTCGTATATGTTGAAATGTGGATGGACAGCGAGGGTGGAAACTATTACCCTGGCAATGGCGAGGGTAATTAATAAGTAGTTAGAAGAACAAAAATCCCAAATCCCGATTTATCCATCCATGACAATATATTATCACAGCTGTACTACAAGCATACGAGGCTAGAGTCAACGACGAGTTTGTTTTGCGAGGAAACACCGCTATTTTGAAATGCATCGTGCCGTCCTTCGTGGCCGACTTCGTACATGTGCAGGCTTGGATTATGGACAACGATACCGTGAACGCCGATGAAAATAGAAATTTCGCCTCCGGTAGTGAACGCTTAGTTTTAGTTTACTGACTCTATGATCCTACCCTAATTCCTGCATTGGTGATATTTCAATAGAGCTTGTTTCGTTCTACAGTTGTCCATCAGAACTATGAGCCGCGCGTCATTGACGAAGATGTTCTTCGTGGCAATTCTGTCATAGTAAAGTGTTCGATCCCTTCGTTCGTGGCTGATTATGTCCAGGTCGTAGAATGGGTGGCGAATGACGATTCCGACACAACATATTCGTTCAACGGCTCCGAGAACAATTACGGTAATCGAGAGTACCGCGTTCCCAATTGTCCTTATCCGCACTCCAAATCCCTGACTCCAATTGGACGACACTAGTAACTAGTAACGTCATTTTACAGCTGTGAATCAGTTCTACGAGTCTCAAGTATATGACATTTACGTGATCCGCGGCAATGCTGCCGTGTTTAAATGCCATATACCATCCTTCGTCTCCGATCATGTGATGGTTGTTTCATGGCATGATACCGAAGGCGGAGAATATATACTTAACGATAGCTATGGTATTTTTCTATAAGTACTCGTAATTAAGTATTTAATATTAGAAAGCTTTTAAAGTTATGCCCTTGGTATCCTCTCCACTACGTAATATCTTGTTTTGGCATCATGTTTTCGTTTCTCAGTGGTGTCTCAGTCATACACGGTCAACTTGGTCGAAGAAAATGTTTTGCGAGGCAATGCAGCCATAGTCAAGTGTCTTATCCCAAGTTTTGTCACGGAATATGTGTCTGTTGCCTCATGGATAATTTCGGAAGGGGATAAAGAGACCGAAATAAAAGCTGATCGGGCCGTTGATAATGAGGGTATTTAAAAATGGACAACTAATTATAAGTCTAATCCCTTACCCGCTGAACTACCTTCCTTTAACCTCTCTCAGTGTAGCTTTTTCTTCTCGCCTTTAACTATAGGCACCTATGATTTTCAGTGGTGTCGCAAGCTTTCACCGTGAATTTAATGGAAGAAAGCGTGCTGCGAGGAAACGCAGCCATCTTGAAGTGTCATATATCCACATTCGTAACAGAGTACGTTAGCGTGTCATCTTGGATAGTCTCGGAAGGGGACACCGACGAGTTGGAAATCAAAGCTGATTCTAACGACATTGGTATTTTGTAACGCACTTGTTGACCGACGCACCATAGTTCCTATCCCGTTCCTCCTACGATTACTCTTTTGTGAAACTCGCATATATTTTCAGTGGTGTCCCAAGCATATACCGTAAATTTGATGGAAGAGAATGTATTACGTGGGAATTCGGCAATCGTCAAATGCCACATACCTAGTTTTGTCACGGAATACGTTACGGTCTCATCTTGGATAATATCCGAAGGAGATGTCGATGAAATGGAGATTAAATTAAATGAAACCTTCAATTTGGGTATTGTTTGAGTATCTAGCTAGAATCTTGATTTTGCAAAACCAATATCCTTATTCCATATTCCTTTTCAACTTATTGTTTTTGGGGCTCACTTACGTTTTTATTAGCTATCAGAATATTACCTACTAAGCTTTCAATTGAAAACTTGAAATTTTTTCCTTGTTTTATTCACCAGGGAATGGTAATATTTGTTTCAGTTGTTTCCCAATCCTACACAGTAAATCTTTGGGAAGAGAATGTCTTACGTGGAAATGCGGCTATATTAAAATGTCACATTCCAAGTTTCGTCACAGAGTACGTCACAATTTCCTCTTGGATCATCTCAGAAGGGGAAGTTGAAGAGATGGAAATTAATTTAGATTCCGATTTCAATTTAGGTAACACTCCACTTGCAATCATCCTTCCTCAATTCCTATCCTGTCGTCTAACCAAGCAGATTTCTAGCATCGTGTTATCGACAAAGCTCTAAGCACTGATTGAGATTTTTTGTCGATTTCAGTCGTCTCCCAAGCTTACGATGTGAAATTTTGGGAGGAGTACGTTTTGCGCGGTAACGCAGCCATCTTGAAATGTCAAATCCCTAGCTTCGTCTCCGAGTACGTCTCGGTTAATTCATGGATCATTTCTGAAGACGAGAAAGAAGAAGAAATTAAACTGGACTCTTCGTCAAACTTAGGTTGGCAACATTTGCAAATCTCTTCCATATCCTACAACTTTCCCAATCCTAACTCATTGTAAGCTAGGATAGGTTAGGCTTAATTCGATATGTATTTATGGTATGATCACAAGGACGTCTATGTACAGATATTTCAAGTGTGTTTATAACACCTAACTCGTATTGTTGCAGTTGTTTCTCAGGCGTACGCCGTTAATCTGATGGAGGAATATGTTTTGAGAGGAAATAGCGCTATATTGAAATGTCACATTCCGAGCTTTGTCTCTGAGTACGTAACTGTCAACTCGTGGATCATCAGCGAAGATAGCGAGGAGGTTGAAATCAAGCTCGATTCGGCTCTTAACTATGGTATGAAAGCTTTGCTGTGCGGAAAGCGCGTTCGATTAATACAATACGGACTGCCAGATGTACGTGTGTACCTAGTTCAAAAGATAATTATGGTATACTACATTTATGGGAGATCGTTATGGCTCATTCATTTGTCCAACTTCCTTTTATTTAAAATGCCTCCTTACTAAACGTTTATTCTTTCGCGTTCGAAAAATTTAATTCTATTTTATGTAGGATTCTGTTCCTAAAACGGGTTCTCGTGGCTCCATGGGCCTCACGGCCTACCTCAATCCTGATTCCTTTCTTCCTTAGGCTAACTTGCATGCTGTGGATTTATAAGTAATCGTAACCTTAAGTTGCGCTGCTATATATTTTTTTACATCTTTATCAATTGATTGTTTTCTGTAACTGACAATATTTTTCAGAGGGAAAATACTTAGTGCTTCCGTCAGGAGAATTACATATTAGAGATGTTGGACCCGAAGACGGTTATAAATCTTACCAATGTCGCACTAAGCACAGACTTACCGGCGAAACTAGACTGTCTGCTACCAAGGGAAGGCTGGTCATCACGGGTAAGTCCTTGAACGTATTCAGATTAGTCCACAACACGCGATCAATTCATTCATTTTCAGTAAGCTTTGATTTTTTTTGTTTCAAGTTGTTTATTTAATAGTTACTTGCTCTGAAGAAAAACCTAAAAATGAATTTATAGCGATGTTTCTACCTGAAGTCATTGTTGAATAATGAAATAATTGATTTGCTGAATTTTTCTCTTAAAATATCAATAGAGGTCTAGTGAGACTAAAAGAGCAGGCAATAACTTCAGGTGTTCGATAAATAATGATATCATTTGATTCAAATTTCTATGGAATATTCTCATACTTGAAAAATAACACTTAGTCACGAGACTTACCTACGTATTCATTGCTAATTTATGAGAATATTTTATTTTTATGCAATATTTGATTAAAAGTATGTTTATTTTAATTCAAGAAATACAGAGGTTTAACTGAAACAAAACACAAACAACATTCTTAAATAAAATCTTGTTGAGGATTTGGAAAATTCGATTTGTTACGTGGGCTCCTTGTAAACTGTATTCCTTGAATTTACAAAATAAAGTTTGTAAATATAAGTACTCTTTATATCTACAAGCTTCTTAACAAAACTATAACTTGCCTGAATGTTGGGATAGGGTACCCTGCAGAGCCTTGACTCGCGCGGTTTTCCAAAGTAAAAGATTTGCGTCCTTTAGAGAAGTGTAGGGGCGATTAGGGTCGATCCAGTCAGTTTGTCTGGTGTAGCTTTTCCGTGACTCCTTCTCCCAACATGCGCAGAGCCGGTGGGCCGGGTGCCTCCCAAGTTCGCTAGCGCTCAGACGACCAGCGGCTTCCAGTTTAACGAGTCCTCCAGCATCGCTTTGCTCTGCCCAGCGCAGGCTTTCCCTGCGCCCATGTACCGGTAAGACTTTTAATTAACGACCTATTGCGTCATTCCTCAGAGCCCATAGGGCGCGTACCACCAAAAATGTCAACAACACAAATTGGAGCAATGTTCGCCACGACCGCCGGCGACACCTTTACATTGCAATGCCCCGCGCAAGCGTTCCCTGTTCCCGCGTTCAGGTAGGTAGCTTTTCTGTGCAAGTTAACCATGTTCAACATTTCTAGAACCGGTCGGCCGTGTACCTCCAAAGTTCGCCACAGTTCTCACTGGCACTATGTTTGAAGTAAAGAAAAACGAATCTTACGCTTTGCAGTGTCCCGCCCAAGCTTTTCCGACCCCATTGTTCAGGTAAAGTTACTCTTACTGACTTAAGACTGCTTCTGTAGAACCCATCGGACACGTGTCTCCGAAATTAGCGTCTGTTGTGATGAGCACGATGATCGGAATCAAGACTGACCTGGCATTCGCGTTACCATGTCCAGCACAAGCGTTCCCAGTCCCAATTTTCAGGTAGAACTTTATAATTATTTCGACTAAGTTCTCTTATAAATAATTAAAGCACAGCGTCCTTCTTTATAGCAAAACAATTTTACCGCAGAACCGATGGGCAAAGTGTCTCCGAAATTCCCAAGCTTAGAAAAGAGTAGACTGTTTAATTATGATGCCAACCAAAGCATGGCTCTACTTTGTCCCGCTCAAGCGTTCCCTACTCCAATGTTTAGGTAAGCTTAGTTTTATACTTCTGTTATGGTTGAGTTCATGTGGTAACAAATTTAAATATTCATTCCGTAGAGCCAATGGGAAGAGTGTCCCCGAAATTCCCAACAGGAGATATTAGTCGAACTTTTATAGCTAACATGGGAGATGGAGTTCCGTTACTTTGTCCAGCGCAAGGGTTCCCTGCTCCAGCATTTAGGTACTTGACCAAATACAAACAGCATACTCGTTCTAGAACCCATGGGCAAAGTATCGCCGAAGTTTCCATCTATGGAAACCGGACGCAGCTTTACATTTTCATCAAACTCGTGTGTGACTTTACTCTGTCCGGCGCAGGCTTACCCCACGCCAATGTTCAGGTAGGTATATTGTTTTATCTAGATTTTATGTGTTTAGAGCCCGTGGGTCGAGTACCACCAAAATTTCCGTCAATGGACAGCTCAAGGAGTTTCAGTACAATGTGTAACAGCAGTTTGACGATATTATGTCCGGCGCAGGCATTCCCAGTCCCGATGTTCAGGTAATATCTCAATAGCATAGTGTCTAAGGTACACCTTTCTTGGTCTTTAGAGCCGGTTGGTCAAGTTTCGCCTAAATTTACAACTGGTGACAAAAGTCGAGCTTTCGATGCCACGGGAGGTCAAAGCATCACTCTTCTGTGTCCAGCCCAGGCTTACCCTGCCCCAGCTTTCAGGTACTAAAGTCAAAATTTCGTATAATAATTATAAAAACTCTCTTTATAGAGCCTATGGGTAGCGCAGCGCCAAAAGTAGCAATGAAAATGATCGATATATCTGAGGCTTCTCTCAATAATACTGTCACATTACTTTGTCCGGCACAAGCATTCCCCGTTCCAATGTTCAGGTAACATGTTTTGTCAACTAAAAAGTAGTTATTTTTATTTATAGCTTTAGTTGTTACGAATTTCCGTAGGCAGGGTGATTTAGGTTGTCGACTTTCGTCTGTCTTCATGTCTTTTTACAATCTTAGTTGAGTAAGATGCAGGTTAAAATTCATCCCTTTTGATCTATAGAGCCGGTCGGTCAAGTCTCACCTAAATTCACAACCGGTGATAAATTGCGAGCTTTCGATGCTACGGGAGGTAAAAGCATCACCATTCTGTGCCCAGCCCAGGCTTACCCTGCTCCAGCTTTCAGGTACCGAAGTCATACATTTCGCATAATAATTTACAAAAACTTTTTTCATAGAACCTATGGGTACCTAAAGTAGCAACGAAAGTGATTGATATAACAGAAGTTTCGCTCAATAATACCGTTACGATACTTTGCCCGGCACAAGCATATCCTGTCCCAATGTTCAGGTAAATTACTTCTCTGTGTTACTTTGTACAGTTTCCACATAAAAATAGAACAACAATTTTCATACAGAGCCTGTAGGCAGAGTTCCTCCGAAATTTCCCACAATGGATAACTCACGTGGTTTTAATGCACAAGTCAATGCTAGTGTGACATTGCTGTGTCCTGCTCAGGCGTTCCCTCTTCCTTCATCCAGGTAAACTTGATAGTAAGATGAGATCCTTATTTTTTAGAGCCCATTAATAGCGCCCCACCAAAAGTCCCGACCAAAACAATCGAGTTTGTGGAATTCAAGGTGGCCTCCAGCGTTACCTTGCTTTGTCTGGCGCAAGCATTCCCGGTTCCAGCGTTTAGGTGAGTCTTAAACTCTTTCATATAGACGTATTTGTTTTAGAGCCTGTTGGTCTGAAAGCCCCTACTTTCTCTACGGATTTCAAAATGGCGTGGTACGTTAAGAACGTTAAGCAGGGCTTCGCTTTGCTCTGTCCTGCTATGGGATCCCCAGCTCCCATGTTCAGGTACCTGACTGTTTATTTTTCTAGAACCAATTGGCTCGAAAGGACCTTCGTTCTCAAGCGTCTCAAAGTCACAATCGTTTGAAATTCAGACCGGACTTGGTTTCGCGCTAACATGCCCCGCTCAAGGCTTCCCTGTACCAGCGTTTAGGTGAGGCTAAGGACTTTCTATTATTTCCAATACATTTTCAGAACCCATCGGTTCCAAATCGCCAACATTTTCAACAGACGATAAGTTAGCATGGTTTGTGAGACCTACCGAACAGAGCTTAGCGTTACTTTGCCGTGCTCAGGCATATCCTGTCCCTCAATTCAGGTACATACATAATTTATTTTCGTAGTAATTGTTTAATAGTAAGTGTATCTTTTAGAACCTATCGGATCAAAGTCGCCCACATTTTCTACCGATAACAAATTCTCTTGGTACGTCAGAGATGTTGGACAAAGTTTAAATATCCTGTGCCCAGCCCAAGGTTTTCCGGTACCATCATTCAGGTGAATGTAATGAATTGTATTTAATATTGTAGAACCCGTGGGCTCTAAGTCCCCTACCTTCTCAAACGACGTTCAATTTTCTGGCATCACTCGTAAAACTGGTCAAGACTTTGCGCTCTTGTGTCAAGCACAAGCGTTTCCTGTCCCAAAATTCAGGTAAGATATGTCACACACGTTAATATTTGTTCTCACAGAACCTATCGGGTCAAAAGCGCCGTCGTTTTCCTTGGAATTTAAAAGCACTACACTTACAAAAATGGCAGAGCAACCTCTTGTTCTATTATGTCAGGCCCAAGCGCACCCCGCCCCATTGTTCAAGTGAGTGTCATAGCATAAAGCTACATTTCTTTGGTTTAGAACCAGTAACTGCGAGAGCACCCGCCTTTCCGACCTCCGCGTCTTCTTACAACTATGACATTGAAGCGCATTCTGGCGGCTCAATGCTTTGTCAAGCTCAAGGGTACCCTCAACCAAGTTTCAGGTAGGTGGCTAGATTCTCTTTGACAACATTTCATTATTTTTCTAGAGCCAGTTGGAGCGAAGGCGCCTTCGTTTTCAACTGAATCTAAAGGCAGTATTTTTGTCAAGGAAGTAGGACAGAGCTTTGCTTTACTTTGTCAGGCACAAGCATTCCCTACGCCTGTATTTAGGTGAGTCGGTAATAATGAAGATGTGTTGTTTTCTTCAGAGCCTGTAAGTTCAAAACCACCAACTTTCTCAACTGATCTTACTCTGTCGGCGTTCACAAGACATAAAGGTCAAAGTTTTGCTATGTCGTGTCAGGCTCAAGCATTTCCAGTACCAAATTTCAGGCAAGTAGTTTTGAGTTATGCAACAAAATTTATTTAGTCACCACAAGCTTTTATTTTTACAAAATGTTCTCTGCAGAGCCGGTTGGATCCAAGGCTCCTTCTTTCTCCACTGAGTCAGCCCTTTCATCTCTAAAAAGGCATCAAGATCAAAGTTTTGCTTTACTATGCCAGGCACAAGCTTTCCCGGTTCCAATTTTCAGGCAAGTTTAAATACTAATTCGAAACAAACGTTTTGTAGAGCCAGTTGGTGCAAAATCTCCAACTTTTTCCTCTGATTCAATGGGAAGTATTTTCCGAAGGCGCGTAGGACAAGGCTTTGCTCTTCTATGCCAAGCTCAAAGTTACCCCGCCCCGACATTCAGGCAAGTGCTATTGTTTTTATCGCAGAGCCGGTTGCGTCTAAAGCGCCTACCTTTTCAACGGACGCTCGTAGCACAAGTTTTGTAAGGAGCGTGGACCAAAGTTTTGGCCTTTTGTGTCAAGCTCAGGCTTTTCCAGTTCCCACCTTCAGGCAAGTTCAATTGTTATTTAATAGCTATTAAAGTTCAAACCACCTTCAAATGTTTATCTAGAACCAATCGGGAGTGCTGCGCCGAGTATCAGTATAACCAAGGCTACCTTACATTACCCTATAAATTCGTCTCTCGCACTTGTGTGCCCAGCGCAAGGATTTCCTGTTCCAATGTCAAGGTAAATACAAATTAATAGAGATCTCGATTAGATATACCCGTTTTGAGAAGTTCAACATCGCAAGTTCTGCTTAATATCTAGACATACAAAAATACAAAAAAAAAATTGTATATTGTTAGGTGAGCTATGTTCCATGGTCATCGTTTCCCACCAATTCAGGTATAGCTTGCATTGTTATTGAGTCGTCTCTGTTATTACAGAACCAACTAATAAGATCGCTCCTCGAAGAGATACTGCTAAAAGTTTTGAAGGTGGAGAACTTTTCTCCGTGGTCAAAAACGAAACAGCATTTATGACGTGTCAAGTTGCCGCATTTCCTGCTCCCTTATTTAAGTAAGTTATCCCATAATATTCCCAGTTCTCAAATAGACGGCGGTCTTACGGCGGAAGTGAGCACAATCAAATCAATGTAAGTAAATACTCGTACCACACAAACTATTATCCTTGGTCGTGCCAGAGGTACTGCCGATCTACAAACTTTCTGGTAAGTTAGTTTTCCTTAATTTTTTGCATTTTTCTGTGTTCGGTATATTGTTGGTTAGGCAGGCACGAAGTCGTTAACAGGTCTAAATTATTACCCTTTTATTCTCTTTGTCTGTGATAAATGATTGATATAGAGTCGTCTCTGTTATTACAGAACCAACCAATAAGATTGCTCCTAGAAAAGATTCTTCTAAGACCTTTGAAGGTTGGGAAGTCGTCACAGTGCCTCAGAACGATGTGGTGTTTTTGACATGTCAAGTTGCGGCGTTCCCCGCACCCTTGTTTAGGTGAGTAGGCCCAGTACAAGGTGGATTTTGTATTCCAGAGCCCACCGGTAGGACCGGGCCGAAGGTGACAGGCGACGGGCTTAATCGACAAGTAGGTCGAGAGGGCGAATCCCTCGCGCTCCTTTGCGATGCTCAGGCCTTTCCCGCTCCCCTAATGAGGTACGGCTTGAACTCGATCACGGCCGGCCGTCGGCACCTCACGCATTCATCCATCACGTAGTCATACCATATCATCTCAATGTACTGACGTGCGTTGTTATTGCAGTATGTCGGTTGCGGCGGCCGCCCCGCCACAGTGACATGAAGGCGTGATGATCCGCGGCCGGCCGCGCGCCTCTATTCGGTCCTCAGCCAAAGTAACGATTGAGCGGCGCAGACACCTGTTGGTAAGTGTCAGGGTGTTCTTGCTTTTATTCAGGCGCTTTAATCTTTACTTTGTGCTTATCGTGAGTCAAGGTTGCACTTATTTTTTTAACTTTACAAATGAATACGGTATCTGGTAGCTTTTGTCCATTGCTAGCTTATCGTTTGTTTTTTATTGAGCTAATCGTGTTTAGGGAAGCGTTTTCGTTTAACTCTCTAGTATTACTGATTTCTTCACACGCTAGTTATCCTAATTAGTTCATCGCTTAGTTTGTCTTTTTCTTCTTCAAGAACCAACAAACAGTTTACCTCCAAAGCTGTCTAGTGCTCGATTGCAAGAATCGAACATTATTTACGGGCAAACTGGGACCATGCTTTGTCTTAGTCAAGGTTTTCCTGTTCCTGCTTTCAGGTGGGTGTTGGCTCTATAAGAATAATGCGTAATTCGCCCTACTATATTGTTTTCTTTGTTCACTGTACAACACGTAGAATTTTTAAAATTCTTAAATGTTTTAATATGTTGATGCATAACAATCAAATTTTGAGCTTCTTCTCTATTGTTACAGATGGTACAAGTTTGTCGATGGCACTACCAGAAAATTACCAGTTACGCTCGATGAAAGAGTAAAGCAAGTCTCTGGAACCCTTATTATCAAAGAGGCTAAAGTTGAAGACTCTGGAAAGTACTTGTGCGTTGTGAACAACTCTGTTGGAGGTAAGTTCCAAACAAAAGACAAAATTTTGTATCAGTACTTGTATTATAAAAGGATTCGGTTCCAAATCGTTAGAACTGTACAATTTTTACAATTAAAATGGCTAACAAAATGTAAAGAGATTTATCAACTCCTTATTTGTTTTCAGGTGAATCTGTCGAGACTGTGCTAACGGTTACTGCTCCTTTAAAGGCTACTGTTGAACCTGCGACACAGACTGTTGATTTCGGCCGCCCTGCTGTTTTTACTTGCAGATATGAAGGAAACCCCGTCAAGACTATTACTTGGCTTAAGGATGGAAAGGACATGAAACATCACGATGCTATGCTCAGGTATTTGAAATACTTTTTTTATATTTTCAAAGGCTTTTTACAGGACAAAACATTGTTATGAATTGTTCAATACATTTTCAGAATTGAATCAGTAAAGAAGGAAGACAAGGGAATGTATCAATGTTTTATTAGAAACGATCAGGAAAGTGCTGGTGCAAGTGCAGAACTAAAACTCGGAGGACGATGTAAGATCTTCATTTTGTTAACTAAACATTCCAAATTATTCGTTGCGTCCTCAATAGCCTAGTATAACTGCTATTGCAAAATTGTACCGTCTACAGAAAATATATTGTAAATATAAACAAATTACCCTTATACTTACGATCCAGCTTAAAAAAACAGAAATTAATAAAAAACATTGCTACAACCTGTGGTGTCTACCAATTTCACACTATACTGCTTGGATTCACAGTTGAGCCACCCCAGATCCGCCACAGTTTTGGTGAACAAACCTTCCGCTCTGGACCTTCCCTGCGTTTGAAGTGCGTTGCCTCCGGAAACCCAACTCCCGACATCACATGGCTTCTTGACGGCGAGAAGATGAGCAGTGGAGAAAGGCTTCAGATCGGACAATTCGTCACTGCTGATGGAAACGTCGAATCTCATCTCAACATCACATCGGTTCACACCAATGACGGCGGATTGTACACCTGCGTTGTTTCCAGCAAGGTAGTCCTCATATTTGATTTGTAATTTTTTTGGGTCGAAAGTCAGACCATTTCGAAAATTAAGATCTACATTAGTATATCTCTGAAACTACTCGGCCGATTTCAAAACTTCTTTTACCAATGTGTAGAATGGACTATCGGGATGGTTATAGGGTATATTTTATCCCGGTAGTTACATTAGTACACCCGTGCTAAGTCAGTACTGCTAGTTTACTATAACCACTGGTAGGTACCTCATCTCGAACATTGAAATGACTCCTTTTTTCTTCGGGCTATTTTTGGTGTTTGATTTTTGCGGCGTCACCTAGCGGCGTTTAGGTCTTTGGTCATTTCAATGTTCGAGATGAGGCATCTTTACTTATGTAATCTGTGCTATAAATAAGATTTATATGTTTCCAGGTTGGTAGTGCCTCCCACTCTGCTCGCGTGAACATCTACGGCTTGCCTTACGTCCGTCCCATGAAGAAACGTCCCGTGGTCGCTGGAGACACCCTTATTGCTCACTGCCCCGTCGCTGGGTACCCTATCGACTCTATTGTGTGGGAAAGAGAAGGAAGGTGAGTTCGCAATCGCATACACCATGATTGAAACTATAATATTAATTCCTAAGGCGCTGACATTATGAGATGTATAAGTCCAGAAACATTTTGTGATCATTGACTCACACAAAAGAAGCCTTATGTATTAACTCTTTAACTTACTCTACTAAACTTTATTCGTGTATATATTCATCGGTTATTTAGGTTTTAGACTGCGCTGCATTGCGTGTTTGTCAAAAACCAAAACAAACGGTTTTATTTTCGGCGCTAGATAAATGAAACAAAGCTATTGGTTCTCTCTACTTGCTTGTAAAATAAAAATTCTACGCACAAATCCTTTTAACATCGATAAATGAATAAAATTATGTAGGTAGGTTTTAAAAAGTTTCTTAGTAGACTGGGTCTTATTGAATCATTGCATATTGGCTTTAGGCAGCGGTTGCTTGATTCAATCTTCAAATGATTTCTTGAGGGATTACGTAATTGTCGTACATTCTAGAGTGCTGCCAATCAACCGCAAGCAGAAGGTTTTCCCCAACGGCACCTTGGTGATCGAGAACGTGGAACGTATGAGCGATGAAGCCACCTACACCTGCGTCGCTAAGAACTCACAAGGATACGCGGCTAGAGGCACTCTTGAACTGCAAGTTATGGGTAAGTTCAATATGTTCGTTAATTCAAAAGTTGTAAAGATATTTAATTTAAACCAGTTTTGGACTGAAATCTGTCAGTATATACGAGTAAAAAACATCAACAAGTCTTTGTAAAATTATACAAAGTGCTCAACCTATTGATATTAGATGGTTCCCAAGAAGAAAAACAACTGAAATTACTCACGGAAAACCGTTTCCTGAATCTGTCCAATCATTACTACGATTATTTTCAGAACCAAAATGTTTAAAACAGATTGTGTGGGACCATCGTGCTAAGTCATATAATAGATTTTTCTGTAATATCTTGACTTATGTGTTTACTAATCAACTTTCTTTCAGGTGATTTAATTAACATGAACATTTAATAGGTACCATAAAATATTGATTATACTGAAGTTGTGATGTTTATGCCCGCCAAAGCTACATCATTTGCCACACACGCCCCTAGCACACCCTTTAGTTTAAACTAGCAGTTTCCACACAGTGCCTCCGCAAATGTTGCCATTCGAATTCGGAGAGGAACCAGCAAACGCAGGAGATATGGCTTCTATATCTTGCGCCGTCAGCAAAGGCGACCAACCCCTCAACATATCCTGGGTATTCAACGGACAACTCCTTAAACCAAAAAACGATCTGGGAATTGTCTTAACTTCTATCAATAAAAAAAACTCAATACTGAACATTGATTCCGTAAGTGGCGTACACAGGGGCACTTACTATTGTGTGGCGACCAACCGAGCAGGCTCCACTAATCACAGCGCCGTTCTCGAAGTTAACGGTACTCTCCCAATTAACCTTCGGCTTGCTTTCTTACTATTTTCTCGGTTTGATTCAAATTCCTTTAATTCCTATTATAACATTTAAATTGTAACCCCAGTCCCACCGCAAATCACCCCCTTTGAATTTGGAGAAGAGATACTGAACGAAGGAGAGACGGCATCCGTCTCATGCGTGATGAGCAAAGGCGACCTCCCGGTTAGATACAAGTGGCTGTTCAACGGCGAAGAGATCAGACCACGCAACAATCTCGGAGTCGTTCTCACGACCATTAGCAAGAAAACATCCATATTGAACATAGAAGCAGTAAGCTCTGTTCATCGGGGCTCTTTTACTTGTGAATTGAAAAACGACGCCGGTGAAACAAACCACACTACAAACCTAAGCGTGAACGGTTCGCTCTATCTTTAGTTATTTTCGTTCCGTAGTAAATAACGCTTTTTATGTCCACCACAGTTCCTCCCCAACTCTCACCCTTTGAATTCGGCGATGAGCCTGCTAACGCGGGGGACACTGCGTCCGTTCAATGCGTAATGAATAAAGGAGACCTGCCCGCTAACTTTTCTTGGAGTCTTAACGGAAGAAGAATATCACAAGACAACACTTTGGGAATTGTGATCGGCAGTATGAGCAAGAAGATGTCTATTCTGAACATTGATTCCGTGAATGGAACACATAGGGGTGTTTACGTTTGTCATGTCCAAAACTTGGCTGGTCAAGTGAACCATAGCGCGACGTTGGAAGTCAATGGTTATTTCAATGTTTGAAGTATTGTAGTTGATTGAGTTTAACAGTAGTAAAACAGGATTTAACTGTAGTTTCCTATGACAGTTTTACCCCAAATCCATCCCTTCACCTTCGGAGAAGAGCCAGCCAATGCAGGTGACACGGTTGGAGTCCAGTGCATGGTCACAAAGGGTGACGCCCCTATCAATATTACTTGGCTTTTGAATGGAAAGCCCGTTCAGAATATTCAGGGTATAACGGTCATCAAAATCGGCCACAAATCAAGCAGTCTCTCGATAGACTCGGTTGCGTCTATTCATTCAGGAACATACACTTGCTCAGCTACTAACCGAGCGGGTCACACCAATTTTTCTTCAGATCTAGCTGTTAATGGTACTTATGTCCAATACATCGCTTCAGCTAGATACGCTTTTTAAGTTGTATTATATGCTTTTATCCCTGGTATGTATCTCCTGTCGTATTTTTTATTTAATTGGCAATCTTCCGATAATTCTGTCAAGTTCTTATTTCCGTTCCGTGTATGTGTCGTTATAATGTAGTGTTTCACATGGTGGTCGCATAAACACAACTAATATGAATTAACAAATTGTGTGCTCATTGTCACCTGTGTAGTTTAGGTACTTACTTTGCTTTCCATATTTATTAATGAGTTGTTTCTATTAGTAATACCGCAGGTGACACCGTTTGATTTCGGGGAAGACGTTTTGAATGCGGGCGATATGGTGTCTCTTACTTGCACGGTGGGAAAAGGCGATTTGCCACTTAAAATTCACTGGCAATTGAATAACGAGATTCTAAACTCGGGGAACGGTATCCTTATAAACAGAAATGGAAAAAGAATGTCGATTCTCAGCATAGAAAATGTGCAACACGATCACATAGGCAACTATACATGCATAGCCGAGAACGAAGCCGGCCGCAGTAGCCACAGTGCGGCACTCAGTGTCAACGGTATCCCACATCCAATTAACAATACGCTTCGCTTTTTACTCGCACGTTTTATTATATTTTTCATAGATATTTTACTTACACACTTACACACTTTTAGGAGTACACATTTGTCTATACCCCAAGAAGCTTATTCCTCATTTGCAGTTAAATCGACGACTTTCACAATGGGTGTATTTTTAAACAGTATCAGTGTATATTCGTATTATATTTTTTATCAAAATTCCTTAGTTGTGCCTCAAATTACGCCGTTCGACTTCGGAGAAGATGTCCTCAACGCAGGCGACACTGTTTCACTCATATGCACAGTTGGAAAAGGCGATTTGCCACTGAAAATTCACTGGCTTCTCAATAATCAATTGTTAAATTCTGGGAACAGCATCTTGATCAACCGAAGCGGAAAAAGAATATCCCTTTTGAGTATAGAGAATGTTCAACACGAACACATTGGCAACTACACATGCATCGCAGAGAACGAGGCTGGAGTTAGCAGCCATAGTGCATTACTCAATGTCAACGGTATTCTTAATTCAAGTTACAGTAAATATGCTTCGCTTCCCTTTAATCTGTTTAGTTTATCCTCTACAACCACTATCATTTTCGTTAATTACTTGGACTAAATACATTCAGGAAAATACATAAAAAATTAGGGTGTCCAATTGACCATAGATGTTCGGTCAACTTCTTTTGATAAAATGACAAAATAACAAAGAAAATTGTTCTCTAGTCGTACCGCAGATCACACCATTCGATTTCGGCGAGGATGTCCTTAACGCAGGTGACACCGTCTCACTAATTTGTACGGTTGGCAAAGGCGATTTACCGCTGAAAATTCATTGGCAGTTAAATGACCATATATTGAACTCCGGAAATAGTATTACGATCAACAGGAATGGGAAGAGAATATCTGTTCTCAGCATAGAGAACGTACAACATGAACATATTGGAAACTATACTTGTATCGCAGAAAACGAAGCTGGCCATAGTAGCCACAGCGCCATCCTCAGTGTTAATGGTATCCATTAATTTATAAATCATCAGTATTCAAAATTATACGCTTTGCTTCTTTGGCACGATGCTAATTCTAATTAGTTTGTTGTTGTCCTTTAGTATATACTAAATTTTATAATAACGCTATCCGGGTCTTATTACCATCCTAAATAAATTCTTGTAGCTGTAAAATAATTTATTTTATCAAACATTCTAAATTAAAAAACATTGTATGGGTGAAGTGTGTGGCAAAATATTACCAAAATATGGGCTGGAACTAAATGATAATAATATATCCTTGGACATCCTTGTAATGAGAGAGACGTGAATAAAACATTATTTTGATGTTGTCTAGTTGCACCACAAGTTTCGCCTTTTGATTTTGGCACTGAACCCGTGAACGATCAAGATATGGTTGTGGCCATATGTGCCGCGAGCAAAGGAGACATGCCTCTCGATATTAAATGGTATTTCAACAGCGACACCATAAAATCTGGACTCAATGGTGTTATGCTTACGAATACCAAGCGCACGAGTCAACTGACTATTGAATCAGTGAGCCATCACAATCAGGGGAATTACACCTGTGTCGTGAAAAACCGGGCTGGCACTATTAATCATACGGCCGAACTTTTCGTCAATGGTATTTCAAACGAGATATTTTCTCAATTTCCTTTTTGTTTCTGTCTTTACTAAATACGTAAATATATTTGAGCTTTTTTGCTAAATCCTTTCCTTTACAGTCCCTCCACAGATAATGCCTTTCGAATTTGGCGAGGAACCAGTTAATGCTCAAGAAATGGTTTTGGTCACTTGCACTGTCAGCAAAGGAGACCTACCGTTGAAAATACAGTGGTATTTCAATGGCAACTCTATTAAGTCGGGAGAAAAAGGAGTAAACCTTATTAGCACTAAACGCACTAGCCAACTTAGCATTGAGTCGGTTTCTCATGAGAATCAAGGGAATTATTCCTGTGTGGTAAATAACGATGCAGGGAACACGAATCATACTGCCCAACTCTACGTCAACGGTAGCGATTCCTTTTAGAATATTTACATAAAGATAACATTGGTTTTGTGTATGTAGTTATTGCTCCTTAATAGAAAACTCCCTTTCCTTCCTCGTAACTTTGGCGGGCCATAAATGTGGTTGAAATAGAATTCCACATAGCATTAATTTCGCAAGTAACCTTACAGTGGTACCTGTGATAGCCTCATTCGAATTCGACGAATCAGTATTTTACGGAGAGGGAGTACAAGTAATGTGTCACGTAACGAAGGGAGACAAACCTTTAACCTTCAAGTGGACTTTTAATGGTGGAGATGTGAGTTTACTACCTGGGCTGAACATCATGAATGTTGGGGACATGGGGTCTGCTCTCATAATCCCGGCGGTGACGGCTAAACATGCTGGAAATTACACGTGCACTGCCTACAATATTGTCGCAAGATCTAGCCACCACTCCACGCTCAATGTCAAGGGTATACGGTCTCGTTGATTAAATTGTGCTTTTCTGTTCAGTTACATCTTATAACCACCCCTAAATTATTTTGTTCGGTGTACGCTCAATAATGGATTAAGTAGATTCTGAGGTTCTTTTATACTTCGTATTTCAGTGGCACCAATTATATCACCGTTCGAATTTGATGAAGCTATTTTCTATGGCGAAAGCATACAAGTAATGTGTAACATACCCAAAGGCGACCTGCCATTACAACTTACATGGTTATTTAAAAGTCACCCTATTAAAAGCAATGATGCAGTAACGATAACTAAAGTAGGAGCCAGAAGTTCAATTTTGGCTTTCCCAGCCGTAACAGAGAGACATTCCGGAAATTACACATGCACAGCTTCTAATATTGTAGCAAGCACAAACCACACAGCTATGTTAAACGTTCAGGGTACACATCTTTTTCGTATGTTTTCAAATAGTTTTTGTTTTTTATTTTTATTTGAACTTATCCTCACCAGTTCCACCACACATCGTTCCATTCACGGCTGAAGAGCCAGTCTTTGCTGGAGAGTCCATTCAGTTGAACTGTCACGTATCTAAGGGGGACGCTCCCCTTTCTATAACTTGGAGCTTCCATGGAAAAGAGTTGTCCTCTCACCAAGGAATTACAACCATGAAGATTGGTCAGAGGTCATCCTTGCTGACTATATCAAGCGCGACAGCAGGCCACAGCGGCGAATATTCATGCAATGCCGCGAATCGTGCCGGCCTCGCAGTTTACTCTGCCACAATTAACGTTCATGGTATCCCTCTCTCCAATAGCTGCCCAGTGGCCTCGCCTTATAGCACGTTGCACGCTTTGCTCCGCATTAATTTGGGCTTTCTGGATTAACAGTATTGCCATACATCGTACCATTCGAGGCGGACGAGTCGGTGTTCGCTGGTGAATCTGTCCAGCTCAATTGTCATGTATCAAAAGGAGATCTACCCCTCGATATCAAATGGCATTTTCATGGGTTTGAAAACAGTTCTTCACATCTCGGCATCATGACTACTAAAATGACATCACGTACTTCGTTTCTATCCATCGCTGCGGCCACTGCCAGCCATAGCGGCAACTATACCTGCGTAGCTACCAACAGGGCCGGCTCTACTAATCATTCCACTATCGTTAACGTTCATGGTCAGTTTCATATACTCATACTTCCATTGCAGCGATCCGATGCTTAAGATATGTTGATAGAATTAGCATGAATTCCGTTGAAATATCAATAAGCAGCGTACGCTTGTATTCATTTCATGTTTAATTTATTTCATCCTTTTTATGATTTAACACAGTTACACCGAACATTTTACCATTCGACGTCGATCAAGCGTTATTCTCGGGAGAATCAGTACAAATGATGTGTCACGTATCGAAGGGAGACGCACCTCTGACAGTTTATTGGGAGTTTAACGGCCAAGCCTTACCTAGCGAACTCGGATCGTTTTCAAAAGTTGGCGGGCGATCTTCACTGTTAATGTTGCCAGCTGTCACTGGCGCACACAGTGGAAACTATACCTGCACTGCGAAAAACCACGCAGGAACTACTTCTTATACAACGATACTCAAAATCATTGGTATTTTACCAAAACTTTACTCATGAATGACAGGCTTGCATTTTTGCAATTTTTATTTTACCCTTTAATCCATATCTCCTAAGGTTAGATGAATATGTAGTTCCTGTTTTCGTTAATATAGTTGTCCCGCACATCATTCCGTTTGAGGTTGAAGAATCAATTTTCGCTGGTGAATCAGTACACCTTACGTGTCACGTATCAAAAGGAGATCGACCTCTTCAAATATCGTGGAGCTTTCAAGGTCACGAAATTCCTTATCATAATAACAAGGGTATCACGACCACAAAATTGGGAGAGAAAGCATCTGTACTGAGCATCCCAACTGCGATGGGCCATCACAGCGGAAACTACACATGCACAGCCAGTAACCGAGCCGGTCGTGCTTATCACTCGGCTCTCGTCAACATCCATGGTACATACTCAATATGCCCCTTACCCATAGATGTCTTAAACAAAATGTTTAGATGCTGCACGTTTAGATTAATTTAGATGTTATTCTTATTTGTGATCAGTTCCTCCTCACATAATGCCGTTCGAGATTGAAGAGTCTATATACTTCGGAGAGTCTGTACAAATAACATGCCATGCGAGCAAAGGTGACCGTCCGATGTCAATCACATGGATATTTGAAGGCGAAGATTTACCCAAAAAATCCGACATCAAAACTATGAAGATGGCAGAGAGGACGTCGTTTTTGTCCATTGCATCAGTTACCGGTGCACACAGTGGAAACTACACTTGCATTGCAAAAAATAGGGCTGGGGAAGATAGATACTCCACCACACTTAACGTCAAGGGTACATCACTGTTAGATTTCGCATGCATATATAAACTCTACACTAACTTTTATTAAATATTTTCTTTGCTCAGTCGTTCCCCACATCAAACCTTTCGAATTGGATGAAGCTGTATTCGCGGGTGGATCCGTGCATCTTGACTGCCACGTCTCCAAGGGTGATGTCCCTCTGGATATATCATGGAGTTTCCAAGGCAAACCTGTAACACGCAGAATGGGTGTGAAGACAACATCTTTAGGCGATCGCGTCTCTGTTCTCGATATTCCCAATGCTATGGGAACGAATAGCGGCAACTATACGTGTACAGCAACAAATAGGGCCGGCACAACCAGCCACACAGCTCTTTTTGAAGTTATCGGTACTGTTAATAACAACTTCGAAATATATTTGCTTTCTGTTTAGTTCCTCCTGTGGTCCAACCCTTCTCCTTTGGGGAAGTCGCTATGAATTCCGGGCAAGTTGTAACAGTTCCTTGTTCGGTCGTTGAGGGTGATCATCCGCTACAGTTGCGATGGCTTTTTGATGGCGAACCAATAAAACCAAGATCGGGAGTAACCGTGTTCAATATCGGAGAAAGAAGTGCTATACTAAGTATCCCCTCGGTATCGCATAACCATGCTGGAAACTATACTTGTACTACCGAAAATTCTGCAGGAAATGATTCCCATACCTCAATGTTAATTATTAACGGTGCCTAAATTTTCAATTAACTTCACTAATTAGTTGTTCGATTACTTGTTCAATATTCTTTGTTACGTAATTTTTGGTTTCCCTTTGTTCTTTCGTTTATGTCCATCGTTTTCGATCTCTAACAATTTCAGTTCCCCCAAATATTCTGCATTTCACATTCGGCGAAAAACCGGTAAACGTTGGAGAGTACTTACAAGCGGCATGTACGGTAAACCTGGGCGATCTTCCTCTCACTATAACCTGGTTGGTTAACGGACAACTCATATCTCAAAGGAATAATGACTATATGATGACAAATTCCAAAAGAAGTAGCATTCTCATAATAGAATCAGTGGACGCAAAACATGCTGGAACATACACGTGCGTCGGCGAAAACCGTGCGGGGCGCAATAGCCATTCAACAGACCTTATCGTATACGGTTAGTCGTAACAACGTAGGTGCTAGACATCCATTATTTTGTCATTTAGATAATGTTTGTTTCAGTTCCTCCCAAGATTTCACCTTTTGTTGCTGGTCCAGAACCGGCTTTTCTCGGGGATTATTTTGCGCTCCAATGCATCATAACGCATGGTGATCAACCTGTCCGTATAAATTGGACATTCAATAATATGTCCGCGAATTCAGTCCCGGGAGTCCGCGTCAGTAATGTCGACAGAAGAAGTAGTGTGCTCACAATAGAGTCTGTGGACGCGAAACACGCGGGACTCTACAATTGCACTGCGAGTAACGCGGCGGGTGTAGCTTCTCACGCCACAGAGTTAGTCGTAAAGGGTGCGATACAACATCATCTGTAAATGTTACTTTGCTTTTGAACCCCCATAACATTTAATTTACCCTAAGTTATAGCTTCATTCTCTTAAATATTTTGTCCTAGTTCCGCCGTTGATAATGCCGTTCAATTTCGGCGATGTTCCAAACAATCCGGGAGACACTGCGGTAGTGAACTGCGTTGCCACCAAGGGTGATATGCCGCTAGAGATTTCTTGGACGTTCAGCAGTGAAACGATAGATTCAAGTCTTCAAAGGGACATCACGACAACGCCACTAGGCCCGCGAGCTTCAGTCCTGACTATCAACTCCGTGAGCGCGAACCACCAGGGAAACTACACGTGCATCGTTCAAAACGCAGCCGGCCGGGCCGAGCACGCTGCGACTCTCGTCGTCAACGGCACGTCTATCAAATTATACTGCGCTGCGATAATATCGGGAACTAACATCACAAAATGCACCATCAAAGAACCGATCCGTCACCGTCACCGATCTATTCTTCGACCTCACCTGTTTGCTAACATTGCCTGCCAATTGATACTCTAACCCAATATTCTGTGGTTGTTTCCAGTACTGCCTCGTATAGTTCCATTCTCGTTCGAAACTCCGCTGTATGCGGGACAGGCGACTCAAGTCACTTGTTTGGTCTCGGAAGGCGATATGCCTCTCGATATTCAGTGGTACTTTGAAGGGCAGCCCTTGAAGCAGAAGACCGGTGTAACGGCGACTAAAATTGCACAGAGGGCTTCATTACTTCTGATTGACCCAGCGGGATGGTCGCATACCGGCACTTATGCGTGCATAGCGCGCAATGCCGCGGGCTTATCCAACTATACCGCCTCGTTAGAAGTCCATGGTATACCACTCGCATCTGTGTACCCTCCCTCATTCCTAGCACGGATAGCTTTGCGTAGTTTCGATATTGTATGCTTGTTTGAATTCAGTTAAGTGCGGAAATATTGATAAAAATGATGAATAGGATTTCCAACTTCCTCTGATTTTACCTATATATTTCTCAATAGTTTAGTTTCATTAGGAACAGATAATGATAAATCCACAATGGGTAGGATTCAGTCACTAGATATCGTGAATAGGAACCGGCTGCGGCTATCATCGACGATTCCTTACTTCCTTCCCCTGCATTTTCTTAACTACCCTTATCCATTTCCTTGGGAGCCTTTCTGTATATTATTTTCATTCATTGATTTGCATTTTGGCCTTTGGTTTATGCGCATAATGCTTGGCTTGTTCTTACACATAACGAAATTATTTGTTTCCTACAAGTCATCTTTCGAGACACCTAAGTTTTATCTTGTATTTCAAAATACATCTAAACTAAACAAATAATCTCGTTTATAACAAAATGTAAACACACTTTGTTGCGTATTTCTTATGAATGTACCGGGTGATATTTTTGAGGGCTCCTGAGGGTAAGTCTGTAAACCGTGTAAGTTATTGAAAAGCTAAGCTAGGACTTACGTACTCAAGTAAAAAATTATATTATCTTTTCTGGAAATATTTTTTTTGCGTACATGACTTCTTTGTCTCATAAAAAATGAAAAACAGTACGATGTCTATGCGCCCAAAGTTGTTACATTGTAACATCTTCAAAATGTTAACTTTACACAATACTTTAAATAATTTAAAAGCAGATCAATTTTTTTAAACCGAGCACCTAAGTCCACAATTGAGTTTTCGATAATTCCTACGGTTTCAGAACTTTCCACCTAGTCCTCAGAAAAAACTTAACCTGTATATTCGGGGCTTTTAAGTTAAGTTTATTTTTTATTATTTTTGTCCTCTTATGTTTTAGTTTTGTAGATTTAAATGCTTTGGTTTTATAAATTGCTAACAGTAAATAAAGCCTCTATGGCGACAGCTTAGCCACAACAAACTATTTAATGTAGAGAAGTATTACACATTAGACTTCGATCAACCATTTTGATGTGAATAAACAATGATTTCCTAATAAATAGCCGTCGCTATAGGAGCTTTACATACTCCTGATGTACTTATATCTCGAATGGAATACATCAGATATGCGTAAAATTATCAAGTTTGTGATTTATTTTCAACATGATTTCAATGAAATTTTATTTGCTCTACAATTTCAATAATATTATCGATCCATAATTATATCGTATTTTTGATGTATTCCAAGTCCTTTAAATGCCCCTTTTGGATCAATTTTAACGTCTCCATTCAAATTATTAAAAAACTTTTATTCAATTCTAATTTGCATTAGTATGAAAGTCATTTAAAAGAATAATCAAATCAATCTCATTTCATTAATTATACTCTGCGACCCGTGGCATGTGTTATAACATATTGGTGCGATTTCAGTGCCCCCTCGCTGGATTCTTGAACCGACCGATAGGGCTTTTGCCCAAGGTTCTGATGCTAAGGTCGAATGCAAAGCCGATGGCTTCCCTAAGCCCCAGGTCACATGGAAGAGGGCTGAAGGTAACTTATCTTCAAAGACTTTATGGACATAACATGTTATGCTTATTAGAAAAAAATATGCAGCAAGAAGTGAAACTAAAAACTAAGAAATAGCTATTGAGGCACCATTACTGCTGGTTATATTTATACATGTTTTATTATTTCTAGGAGATACGCCCGGTGATTACAAAGACCTTAAGCCTAACAACCCTAATGTAAAAGTAGAGGATGGAACTCTTACCATTAGCAATATCCAAAAGACGAATGAGGGTTATTATTTATGCGAAGCCGTTAATGGAATTGGATCAGGACTGTCTGCCGTCATTCTTATCAGCGTTCAGGGTATGTACCTCACCCATTACTGGCAACAGCTTCGTTCGTTCGTTGATTTGTTGAAAGCAAGTGGCCAAATCTGGTGACGGAGCTTTTAGGCCGCCTAAAGGCGAACAACTAATTTAACGACTTTAAAAGCCTTAACAGCTTTATTAATATTGTGAAAATTAAAACTGTTGAATTATTTTTAGCCCCACCTCAATTCGAAATCAAAATGAGGAACCAAACTGCCAGACGTAGCGAATCTGCCGTGCTGCAATGCCAAGCCAAGGGTGAAAAGGTTAGTTACAAAAGATAGCATGCGTTTCAATATCCAGCAGAAGTACAAAAAATTTAAAGCTTTTATTCAATCAAAATTTTGAAAATTTGAACCAATTAAGCATAACCAACCTACATTCATAAAAAAACCGTCTAATTCTAGTTTTCTTCCTGAAAAATTTCCCTTAGAGGGAAAAACTGGAATCTGAAAGAACGTTAGCAAAATTGTATATTTGTCAATAGTTAATTATCGCTCTAGTTTTTCTAACGCCCGGTTCTTATAACTAACTTACGGATGGCCGTTAGACTTTTGCCATAGCAACGTTGTTATCTGTCAATAAGTTTTATTTTACAAACAAAGTTGCTATGGTGTACCTACCGACATCCGTACGTTAGTTATAGGAACCGGTGGTAAATCATTCTCCCATCGAATCCAGCCCATCGGCATCATCTGGAACATGAACAACAAACGCCTGGAGCCTAAGTCCGACCCTCGCTACACGATTCGCGAAGAGATCCTGCACGGCGGAGTAGTTTCTGACCTCAGCATCAGGAGGACTGAACGCTCTGACAGCGCACTGTTCACTTGCGTCGCTACCAACGCCTTCGGATCTGATGATACCAGCATCAACATGATTATTCAAGGTAAGATAGGATCTTTTGCAAAGTTTACGAACAAATCCTACACTAATGATATTCTTTCTGAAACTTACTTTATGACAATAAAAACTTATAGGATTTACTGCGTTATTTCTTATAGAATTATGTCCAGACGTTTCATTTGTATTGCAACAACTGTGGTCGCGTTCGAAAACTCACTTAATGTTCTCAGTTAATAACAAACCATCTCTGGTCCACTAGACTTGAAAGAAACTTACTTTACAAAGTATGAATTGAAATGTTAATCTAATATTGTAAATCATAAATTCCTTTGCAGAGGTACCCGAAGCACCCTACGGCTTGAAGGTTCTCGACAAATCTGGCAGGACCGTACAGCTGTCATGGGCCGCGCCTTACGACGGTAACTCACCAATCAAGAAGTTCCTCATCGAATACAAACGCGCCAAGGGCAACTGGGACAAAGACATTGACAGGTATATTCACCGCACACTCAAAAGTAAACCTCGGTAAAACCACAGAACAGTATGAGTCAAATGAAAATTGTATGTGATAATGTTCTTCTTCTTATTTTGATTTTTCTCTCGTTCCGTGTCTTTCTACGCTCATGTTGTACCAAAAACGTATAATGATAAATAAGCTTCCCACTCGTAGAGAAGAGAAACAGTTTTTTAAATTGGAAAAGTAATTAGTTTATTATCATTTTATTTATCGTTTTATTATTATTTGTTATGAACAATAGATAAAAGGTAAAACTTCCAAACAGGGTTCTAGTGCCAGGCGACACCACCGAAGCCGGCGTGTTCAGTCTCCGCCCCGCCACCGCTTACCACATCCGTATTGTCGCTGAGAACGAATTGGGTACATCGGAGCCCTCAGAGACAGTTACCATCATCACCGCTGAGGAAGCGCCCACTGGCCCGCCTCAGGATGTGAAGGTCGATGCTGTTGACAAGCACACCTTGAGGGTTACATGGAAGCCTCCCCCACCTCAGGACTGGAATGGCGAGCTCCAAGGGTAAGTCATTTTGACGTTTTAAGCTATAGTTACTTTGTTTATCAGCCAAATCTGGCTTTGTTTCAACTTTAAAAGAATCCACTTTTAGAGCTTTGCATTTTTAACTGTTTATTGATCGGGCTATTCTTGCAGATACTATGTCGGATACAAACTTGCCTCAAGCAACAAATCATTCGTTTTCGAAACTGTCGACATCTCTAAGGAATCTGGCAAGGAACACCATTTGGACATTCTCAATCTCAAGTAAGTGATCTGCATAAATTTTAATGACCTAATACACTTGTATTAGTTTATAACAAGTTAATTTATAGTTTACCAAGAATAAATCAAAATCAGGCCACTATTAAGGGAGAAATCGGTAAACAAACATAAATAATGTATAGTCAAACATACAACCTCATTTAAAATCAGTTAATAAATTCACATGAGAACAAAACAGAGCAATAACGAGACACTATTGCCTCATCACTGAGACCAACAAATAATGTGGAAGTATCTTGTCAATATTTCTGTCAAAACGTTTCAGGACGATTTACGATTAGGTACGATACTAGAATAAACACGCAATTTAATTCAAACAAACTTACAGGACCTACACTCAATACTCAATGGTGGTCCAAGCTTTCAACAAGATGGGTTCAGGTCCGGTAACAACAGAGATTAAGGCGTACACTGCCGAAGGAGCGCCCTCAGCCCCGCCTCAAGACGTACTCTGTACTACTCTCACCGCTCAGACTATCCGCGTCTCTTGGGTGTCGCCGCCTTTAGCCGCCGCCAACGGACTCATCAAGGCTTACAAAGTTGTTTATGGACCTAGCGAGACTTGGTATGGTAAGTGTATGTAGTAAATAAATGTCCTTGGAGATTCCACACAGTGTCAAATAATCCCAAGCTAAGCAATTTAATGCTTGTGTAATACCTAATAACCATTATGAATGTAACATAGAAAAATACATTTTTGTTTTACATTCTATTCTATTTAATCAATTAACAATCTTATCCCCCAAATTGTTGTACTGTATCTAAGAATGGCGTGAACATAACCGTCATTCTTCACTTCCATTTTTCACATATTCGATATTTTCTTTTTTGCTACATAACATACTGTATTGTTCTGCGATTGTTATATGCTTTGATCGTGTCCTGAATAAAGCTATGTTTTCCAGACGAGAAGAGCAAAGACACTAAGATAACAGCGAGCAGCGAGACAATCCTCCACGGCCTGAAGAAGTTCACCAACTATTCGATGGAAGTGCTCGCGACCACTAACGGAGGCGACGGTGTACGGTCCTCACCTATCCACTGCCAGACTGAACAAGATGGTAAGTTTTGTTTATTTATAAGGTTTGTCTCAATAACCTACTTGATTATTGACAAGAGAGGGAATTTTGTCAACGACGAGAAGGATTTGCCTTGTTGCAATGCATCAATGGAACTCAACATAAGTTTTTTTTAATTTATACCTATAATTAAAATTTTGTTCCCAGTGCCCGAAGCCCCGCGTGCAGTAAAAGCGCTAGTGATGGGACAGGACTCGATCTTAGTCTCATGGAGGCCGCCGGCGCAGCCCAACGGTGTCGTCACTCACTACAATGTTTACACACAGGCACAGAACGCTGAGCCTCATCCTAATAAGGTATTATTCGAAGGGACGCTTTACCTAGAAGTTTATCATTTTAAGACCATTTTAATAAACTGGATGCAACCCAAGAAGTGGGCAAACATACAACCTTGGCCACTTCTTGGGTGCCCGATAACGGTAGGCGACGAGGCCGGCCGAAAAAGTAGCGGGACGATCTTGACGAAAGAAGGAGAAAAAGTGAGGAGTGGTGGGAGATCGCCAATGATAGGGGTCAGTGGAAGATTTTGGGAGAGACATGCAGGCAAGACCTAAACGCCACTAGGGGCGCCGCAAAAATCAAACTCAAAAATAGCCCGAAGAAAATGAACAATGTTCGAGATGAGGTATCTGTCTTATGTAGGTAATCTGTGATAATACTACATATCTGGTTTTGTGTACTCAGGTGCCAGCAACTCAAACCAGCTACTCAGCCACTGAGTTAAAGGCCGGCCGCTACGACTTCTGGGTGACAGCGTCGACCATTATCGGGGAGGGACAACCCTCGGCCACCGCCTCATGCAGCCCTAGCGACAAAGGTACTTATTGTCAACGTGACAAGGATTCTTTTCACTTTTAGTGAAACCACAGACGAAAGAACAATACTGTTGTCTGTGGTTTCTTCCTTATTTCGTTTGAGCAAGTGGCCAACTCTGGTGACGGAGTTTTTAGGCCGTCACCGGTGTCTGTGGTGAAACTAATAATAAATAATAACTGGAACAAGACCAGACGCCAATGACACTCAAAGTGGTCTGTGAAAAGTGTAATGTTTGTTACAGTGCCCGCCAAGATCGCATCATTCGACGAATCGTTCACCGCCACCTACAAGGAAGACGTCAAACTGCCCTGTCTCGCTGTCGGAGTGCCTCCCCCTAACATTCTCTGGAAGGTAAATAAACAACTCAGTATATTCGCATAAATCCATGCCAATGATATTACTAACTAACTGATAAAACTATTGGGTTCGATCCCCGCTACAGGACAAACGTTATATGTTCTGCAGATATTTGTTCCGTGTCTGGGTGTTTCCTATCTATAATATGTATGTATTTACAGAAAAAATGTATCTATGTATTTAATTACTTATATCAGTCATCTGGTTACCATAACACAAGCATTAAGTTGTTTAGCTTGGGACTAGATGACGCTGCGCTGTGTGGAATGTCCAAGGGTATTTATTTATTTATTTATTGTTGTTTAGGTGAAAGGTCACCCATTAGAAGCGTCTGAGCGAGTGCGTCAGTTACCAGAGGGCTCGCTTCAAATAGCCGGCGTGGCTCGCGAAGACGCCGGGGAGTATTCCTGCCATGTCGACAACCAGTTCGGAACGGATACTGTCACGCACACGCTGTCTGTACTCGGTGAGATGTTATAACCTCTTTTCCACTGCCCATCATAGTGTCTGGGTGTTCTCTATCTATATCTATACTATTTTTTTGTTTGTTTCTTTGTTTTTTTTTTTTTTTAATCAACCTATTTCGTCCCACTGCTGGGCAAAGGTCTCCCCCATTTAAGGTTCTTTGTTTAACGGAGGTAATCTCCGAAACTACTGGGCCGATTTCAAAATTTTTTTCACTCATGTGTAGAATGGACTGTTGGGTTTATTACCTTTGCTTTAATATTTCAGCGCCGCCATTCCCCCCTCAACTGAGCATTGCCGCTTCCTCCGTTTCGTCCCTGACTCTGCGCATCAAGCCGTCGCCCGATGTTGAGCAACAAATCGCCGCCGGCTACACCATCCACTACAAACAGGAATTCGGAGACTGGGAGACTGTTCAGGTACTTACGATCTACCGATGTCTACCTATACTTTATTTCTTGAAGCGAGCTAATAGGAAGGAAAATAAACGAACGTGACTGGTCGTCAAATATAATTGTTTATTCTCGGATTGGTTAGATTTGACAATTGACAATTGATTTGACAATTAGCCAATCACGAGATAGAAAAATATTTTTGACAACCAATCACGTGAGTTTATTTTATCTTCCTATTAGCTCGCTTCAAGAAATGAAGTATAGATATTATTATTACTAGCCGTGATGATCCCACTGCGAGAGATTTTATTTCTAATGATGTTGTATGTTTCAGATTCCTAGCACCACTGACACATACACCTTGGAAAACATGTTCTGTGGATCCAGATACCAACTCTACGTTACTGCTTACAACGGGTAAGTGTCGCCTTTTATTTGGTTGCGTGTCCTACTACATACACTTGAAATAGAAATAGAAATATATTTAAAGGTCTTTATTGGTCGAACGTAAGGGGGCTTGGCTTGCTATAAGCGCTAAAGCGCTCATGTGTGAACTAAACGCGTTCCCCCTTTAGTAGGTGTCTACTGGGTAAGACGGCAATGGTTATAATGGATTAAATTGCTTTGCTTGGGACTAGACGCTGTGTGAAATGTCCAAGGATATTTATTTATTTGTTATTTCCAGTATCGGCACGGGCGAAGCTTCAGACGTGGTGACAGCCCGCACCCGCGGTTCCAAGCCGCCAGTGCCCCGCGCTGCGGATTTCATCGAAGTCGGCTCATCATCTGTGACATTACATCTGAAGCAATGGCTCGACGGTGGCTGCCCTATGAGCCACTTTGTTGTTGAGAACAAGAAGAAGTAAGAGTTTGTTATAAGTCGCGCCACGTAAAAACGATGAGGGGTACGGGAGGGGGTATGTTTGCGCATGTGTCACTCGAGCGAGTGACACGCGCTAAATCAATGGTGTGAAGTGCGCCGCGTCATCCCTCCACCAATCCCACCTAAGATTCCTTAAAACAGCTTTTCCCCTCAGCGTTCTTCTTACGTGGCGCGACCTATACTAGTGGTGGACTTGGTAGACTGATAACAAGACAGTTTAATAAAAAATCTGGATATAACAACGTCATTTATCGGATTCATCTAAACGGCTCGATTAAAAAAACTATCAAAAGCCATTCAAATTCTAATACTTTCTTAGTTTCATCATTTTTATCACAAGATTTTATTTATGATCTTGAAAGACATTGAAAATTTAACCCATTGCTATAAATAGACAAATAGACAATAACAGATAAATAAATACCTATGTTTAATTTACAGGGGAGCTGCTGAATGGAACCAAATCTCAAACGCTGTGAAACCTGGTGGAAACTTCGTTGTACTTGGTAACATACTCATAAATATAGTTAATTTTACTGATGTTTTCTCTAACAGCCAGTCTCAATAACCTATACCCCTCTGTAGTTTTTTGTGGATAAATATGTGATTTTTTTTTCAATTAGTTAAGCAAAACCAGTGATATATCATTCTCCGTCACCAGAGTTGGCCACTTGCTCATACGAAAGAAGAAGAAGAAGTGATAATATATCATTTGTTGAGTGGACGTTGGTACCTAGTAATTCGTAAGACTTTTTATAATGCTGTGGAGGAAAATAAAATCATTTCCTTAAGACCTCAAGGATCATTTAAAAAACGTTTAGCATTCTATTACCTGTGTTTATGTGTTAACAGACCTCGAACCTGCGACATGGTACGTTCTGAGAATCTCCGCGCACAACAACGCCGGCTTCAACGTCGCCGAATACGAATTCGCCACTCTTACCATGACCGGAGGTAATTTCGTTTATCCATCTGTAGTCTCATTTCACACAAACTTTGAAATTACTTTAAAAATCATAACAATACTTACATATTTCAAATTTAAATTTGCTCGAGTTAATTGTACAGTTCCCGTGGGAATACCAGGACCAAAAGTAGACTATGTGTTCATTGAAGATATAAACTATCCTGGTACCAAATTTCATTAAAATAACGTCCAGCGGTTTCAGCGTTAAATAGTACCTAAGTAACAAAGATAACATCCATCCATAGTTACAAACTTTCGCATTTATAATACTAGAAGGATTTAATAGAGTAGGTAACGTAAATCTATTAATTTACGTAGATTCTTTTTCGTAATATCATTTTTTTAAAAACAATAATCGAACGAAATTCAGTCTTGTCAGAAATTTGTCGGGATTCGAAACCCTTGGCAGTGTTTCATATAACCCGGGCGCAACAACTAGACACCTGGCTCGAAACTCGACTCCCCTCCCGCTACCCCGCGCGAGGCCCCGCTCTCGTCCTTCAGTAGCGTTAGCATCACTAGCACAAGTTATGGAAGAAATTTTATATAAAATATGTAAATCTAAGAAACAAATAATAGCGTTAAATTTGTTAGAAAGTTACTCCTTAAATACTAGATTAACTAGTTTATTTAAATCATTTAATCTAGAACCTTCTTTTATGGAGCCAACACGGATTACAGCTACTTCTGCTACTTGTATTGACAATATTTATACAAATGTACATGTAAAATGTAAAAACATGATAAGTAATATCAAATCTGATCATCTCGGTCAGTTCATTAAAATTAGAACAGTGCCAAGACAAAATATTAGGAGAAAAATTACTTATGTACCAATGACCACTAATCGATTAGAAAAATTTAAAGAAAAAATTACATATTAATATGTTTATTATATTAATATATTATAGGGCGCTACATGTATGCATATGTTTACGTTTCTTTTTTGCACTCAGTACTTTATACAAACGTCATTTGAGTCAGGTGTCAAGTTATTTCGCCCGGGTTATACTAATAATAGTATTCGTACCTGAAATGCATCGCCTTATTATTTATCATCCCCATTATGTGTAACCGAAGGCTTGCATTTCAGGTACGATTGCGCCCGCGCGTGAAGTCGGCGGCGGGTCATTGACCCCCGAGCAAACCCTCAAGATTATCCTCTCGCACCTAAACCTAATAGTGCCCGTGGTCGCTGCGATACTGGTCATTATAATCGCTATCGTTGTGGTTTGCGTGGTGAAAGGCGCCCGGGATCCTCATAAAGGTTCGTTCCCTTAGGTACCATCGCCCCCCTACCAGGCAACGCTGATTCTAAAGACCTCCCGCCGTGGGTCAGAGCCTGGCTGGAACCTGAAGTATTGGTCCCTATTCTGGCGACTATAGTCGTCTTCATCGTGGGAGTGGTCGTCATCTGTCTCACTCTCGCTCGCAGAAACACCCCGCATCGCCTGCGAGGTCAGAAGGACGGTTATTGTATGTATAGCACCCAGCTTTTTTATTATTTTTATTCGAACTTTCTCGGTCATAGCATGGAACTATCACCCATGCCCGTTCCTAACTGTCTGTCAAAATTCATAATTAATATTGTTTGCTGCATTTATGTAATCAACCCCGTAATCATTCTACTGTTATTTTTTTTGTGGAACGGTAAACATTTATAAATATAACCACTATTGTAGATCATGACCGATGTACCTAATCATTGTAAAGATAAACTTATTTATAGGTTATTTGTCGTAGTTTTTTGTCTTTTAAATGAAATCTTTGGACTAGAAATACCGTGCTTTACAAACTTTGTAACGACCGGTCTCTAATATATTAGCGATAGCAACACCATGTGTGTTATATCGTCGATAAGTGTCTACTTTCTCATACAAATTATTTTATTAGAAATATCTAATCGCAACTACCTAGTTGACATCAAAGTTCAAAAACTATCGAGAAAAGGTAAAAAGAATCTAGTCACTAACGTAACTTGTATCACATATTAAATATAATCAATTACCAGTCTTACAAGCCAAGAAAACACTACGTCAAATAACCTTCACATACTCCAGCAACAGTTATAAAGTATAACATAATACCACGTGTTAGATGACGCTGTTTACAACGCCTCGCAAGCCGCGATGGGCGGCGGCGGCACTCTCGACAAGCGCGGCGGCCTTCGCGATGAACTAGGCTACATCGCGCCGCCTAACCGCAAACTACCCCCCGTACCCGGATCCAACTACAACACGTGCGACAGAGTGAAGCGACAGGCTGTTATCAGTGAGTACTTGTTACAGGTTGACGATGCCGATGTTTAAAGAAAGAAAGAAATAAAAATTGTGTAGGACCTCAAGGATCATTTGAAAATGTACAATGCTAGGTGACTCTATTGCCTGTTGTCTGAAAGGACTGTCTTAGGAAGCAGAAGCACTACCTACTAGACATCTTATGAACAAAGAACACAGAACTTTACAAGTATCTATGGGAATTAATAAATGTTTCATTTTTTGAGTTAATTGGTTGTGGTTAAGTAAATCTTAAATAGTTCTTAACTGATCTTTTAGTTAGAGCTTAGATCGCCTTTAGAGCGTACTTTCCAGTTGCTTATTCTATTCCTTATTTTGCACGATTTTTCCTTAAACGCTCAAATCTCACTTATCTAGAAGTTACCTAGTAAATAGTACCTAATTGTAAGGTGGAGGCAACTTTAATACTTTGTTGTCCATTTTTTTATGGTTCTAGATCCTATATCGTCTTATGTTTCCCTAATAATTATTTTATTCCATATTTCATCATAGTTAGTTAAATGTCTTCACTTGTCCAAATGTCGTGAATTTAGTAAAGACATATATTTTTATTTATAAAAGCTTCGTCTAAAATAGCATCTCAACCAGTTCTGATCTTAAATATTTAAAATCATAATATAAATACAATGATAAGGAAATAATTGGCAAGCAATATAAATTTCCGAAGCCTCCCCCCACAGACAGACGTGTCGATTTTCTTTCAGCTTTTTCTGCCCCTTCAGAGCTGGGCATAAATCAGATCAGCCACTCAGGCAACAGCCCAAGCCGATGTCCGTACCACTCTGGTGTCCTTGAGCTATGTTGTCTTAAAATCTTTTTCCGGCTTAGAGGCCTTCTGCCCTCGCGCAAGTCCGGTGAAATTATAAAAACCGGTGAATAACAAAAAAGTCCTTCCGAAAAAAGAGATAGAACAGTTGAGATGGTATAGAAGACGTGGTAGCTGGCATGCTAACGGTAGTGTGGGGACAGTGGGCGCGCATTCAACGTGGGACCCTCGCCGGCATCACTACGAGCGAGTGCGGAGGCCTATGATGAGACGCGGCGGATCTGGCGAGACTATCTCCACAGGTGACGCTTGCAACCAACACTCTTTCGCAAACAACCTTTAGGCATCTTTAGCGGCAAAAGTGTGCGCCCAGCCGCCTTTATTAACCATATCTTGCCTTGGCACGACAAGGCGTGGTTTGACAACAAAAAGTTTTACTTAAAACTTTACAAGACTTTTTTACTTTAAAAACGGCTTTATAAAATAGTGTTGTTTGTGAATAGAGTTGTAATCACAATGCATGGTTTTCTACGATCATTGGGTCACAGACTTTACCAATCTGTCAGCATGATTCTATACCACCTTAGAATTTGTAGCAGTCAAGAGAATGGAGTGTTACTAACTGCGCCTGCTATACGTAAGTTTTTCTGGTATTTAATATATCTACCAAAGTAATAAAGTTTATTTACACAAAGTGTTATATTTGCAAGCTTTTTTCTAACCCCTGTTTATTTCATTTGCGTTTTTGTTTACGATTTATTTTATTTTTGCATTATGTCTGATTTTATGTGTTTAACTATTATTTGTCTAACAGAAGTGTGCCTTATTTAACTTGTACCTTTAGGATTATTATGCGTGAAAAAAATAAAGGAAGATTCGTTTAGAATTTTTTTTGTCAGAATTAATTATTAAAGCGGTTTGATATTATGTTCTTCGTCGCGTCTATTGCCCACGGCTTAATGTGTTTATGTGTTTGGATTGGCAGTGACCTCTGTCAAATTAATTCCACCATCAAAAGGCCTGACTGTTCAAAAGTCAAGCCTCAACATTTTAACTACCTATTGTAGGTAAATGAAAAAAATAATGCTCTATTTACTGATTATAGTACATTAACCACCACTTTAAAATAAAGATAAGATAAAGATAAAGATAATTTTATTTACTTATAAAAAGTATTTTTGCCTCATTTTGACACGGTTCAGTAACTTTGACAATGTAAACACACAAAAACTAACCCAAAAACTACCACTAACAATACAATCAGATCTTCAACAAAAAATCAACATTATCGTAATTCCAGGCATGGAAGACGAGATCTGCCCCTACGCTACGTTCCACCTGCTAGGCTTCCGTGAAGAGATGGACCCTACTAAGGCCCTGGCATTCCCCCATCACCACCCCGCCCACGCGGGTACCTTGGCTCATCCCCACCCACACCACCCAGCTCACTCGCGCGCCGGATCTCAGAGCATGGTAAGTGATGAAGATATTGAAAAGAGATGGACCTAGTAATGATCCCTCACCAACGCCGCATCTCAGACCATGTTATGTTAAAATCTGGTATCTTAATTGTTTTTTCTTGTTACTCTTATGTCGATGAAAAGAGATAGCGACAGTTTTAACTAATAGCCGTTTCAGCTAACGTAAATTACTTGTCCATTATTTCCGGGGTGAGTATTTACTATGATTCAGTAGTGCAAAGATTATAACGCTAATCTTGTTTAAAGCCCCGTGCCAACAGCCGCTACGCCCGCAAGAACTCTCAGGGAGGACAGAGTGCCATCTACTCCACCGCTCCCGAGTATGACGACCCTGCTACCTGCGCCGAAGAAGACCAATACGTAAGTCTAGTTCTACGTCTTTCATATCAAAATAAAAGCTTTTTTTATCATTATCGAGAACAACCCTATAGTTATGTGGGGTCGATCGAAAATAAAAATAATGAAGTGTGTAACTCCATTCTTGCATTAAAAGTAATGTTATACGAGTAGATAGGAGAATTAGGTGTGGCAAAAATTCATTCATAGTCCTTAATAACTAGTTTGTTACAATAAATTGACAACATAATTTTTTGTACCAGCGTGCTCGCTACTCTCGCCCGATGTACGCCTGCGGCCCCGAGTACGACGAGCCTGCTTGCTGCGCTCCCGAAGACGAACAGTACACCGGCGCTTACGGAACACCCTACTCTGACCACTACGGATCTCGCCCTAGCATTGGTGAGTTCACAAAATATGTAGAGTAGAGACACAGTAAGAGATTACAGGTTTCAATTCCGTTAGGATGATTTTCGAAGAATACCTCTGTCAAACAAACAAACCAACATTACCTCTTTATAATATTAACAAATGCTTTCTTGTGTTCAAGAAAATAACGTTTAACGTTAAATTACTTACAACATTATACATTATAATTGATGGGTTTTGGCTTTTAAGGCTAGACTACTAAGACTCCTACGAGTAAACCACTCTTCGAATACAAATACCACCAATTTAGTTTATGCCAACCTGTAATGTCATATTGCAGTGGTGTCTGGGGGCACTCGCAAGTGCGGCTCGCCCGAGCCTCCCCCGCCGCCTCCCCGCAACGCCGCCGCCGACAACAACTGCTCCTCTTCTTTCAACGAAAGCAAGGACTCCAACGAAATCTCCGAAGCCGAATGCGACCAGCCGCGTAACTATCCCGGTATGACTAAAATTAGCTGAAAACATCTTTAGAAATTTTGAAATGCTACACGGTTTTGATTAGAAATATCACTGTATTCAACATTGGCTTTAAAGTAAGACAGCATATATCAAGTCTAGGTAAAAACATAGTTTTTGCGCTATCTGCAGCTAGATTTACAAAAAGAGCTTATTTCAATAATAGCTTTTTGGCCTAAAAACTATTCAATTTAGCGGTTTAAATTAATTCAATAAGTCTGATGGCAACATCAGACTGATCTTAAATTGGATTGCCATCCCAGAATCTTCTAACTTTGTAGCGATGAATCTATATTTCATTAAATATAATTTGATCGCTACCTACTATGATCAGTGTTGCATTATTCATTTGTTTTTTTTTCGCTTCATCCAGCTGCAGTTGTCAAATATACGATCCAAAGGATAAGACGCTCTAGCTTTCTTAAAATTGGTGCTACATCATTGCATTGGTAGCACAACATTTGTAACATTGGTTATTGCTTTCACATATGCATTTGACGAAATCATTGAGTTATATCTATTTACTGAAAGTCAATAATCAAATTATTCTTTAGTTACCATTTTTACCTTTTATCAAAATTGATTCATAATGCATTCTAAGTAATTTTAAACTGTTCAGTTTAACCCTTTCATACTCATCCCCTTCATCATAATCACAAACCTGATTGGAAATTATTAACTTATGAAATTGGTTAACGCACACTTGGGTGTCACCTGAACAGAAGACGGTAAAATTTGAATCAAGCTATTTTGATTCCTTTATGTTTTAATTTTTGTGACTGACAGCATGCTCAATGAGTAAATAACAAATTAAAAACGTTTCAAGATTAGTTCTCTTGTAATTGGCTTACTATCTGTTTCGTTTCAAAATTATCTTCTTTATTATAAACTTGGCAAAATTAATCAATAGTTATGAAATAAGAATAATTTACATCAACGAGGTTTATTAAATAAGCAGGTAAACCACAAGGAACGTTTCTGGGCCCACTTTTGTTTTAGTTTGTTGTATTAGTTTTGCCAGGTTACCAATTTCTTAGGAAATATATTTTCTTTTAACACGACGAAAATCTTTTATGTGCTTAGACGTGATCGTGTTAACAATTTATTTCTAATGGTTCAGTAGATTTTAGTTTGTGTTCTTGAAGACGCACGTTTTCGTAAAATATTCACCGAATATCGTCCAGTAACTCGTTACGACGACCTTCCTCAGAAGGAAACTTATGTACTTAAACAAAATATAACGTTTGAATAAAGAATAGTACCTATATACCATTGGAAGAAAAAAATCTGATCAGAACTCTGTTAATAGTTGAGAATATTGTACGAAAATGGTGTTAGGTAGAGGGCAGGTCTCGTGGCTAGCGTAGAGCGCGTCGTGACTTGTGTGTTGTTACAGTAAGGGCCCACACTGCCAAGGACGGTATGCACAGCGAGGAAATGAGGAAACTCATTGACAGGTCAGTCTCCTAGGATACATTTACTATTCAAGACTATAATAATCCCGAAAGACTACTTCAACACTTAGTAGTCACGAGGCAAGATATTACACTCTTTGAAATAACTGTACATTTAACAGAAGTTTTACTAGTGTACTAAATGCACAAATAATATCTGAATAATATACCCCAGTAACATAGTTAAATATATGTTTTTGTATACAAAAACTCTTAACTAAACCGAATCCTTGTGTGTGCTGGCACGAATTATTGTGGTCGTGTTATACTATATAGACTAGACTTAACGTTATTGAAGCATCTCGTAATATAGTCAATGCTCGTTATTAAGCATGTGTTATGTTCTGCATCCGTGATCTACAGGAAACAGTAAGTCCAAGTATGTCGAAACAATTTACTTACTGAATGTACCCTTTGCCTGTCTTTATGTTACGTTCATTAACCTTTTGTGGCTAACACTTTTCTCTGTGCACTAAATTGTGATTGTTCGGACCTATGGTAAGGCAAAATTTAAACGGCTGTTTTTTTTTATTTGTGCCGATCGCTCCGATACCGAGGAATGTTTAACCATTTTATTTGTCCATGTAACCATTCTTTCCAGTTAGCTGATAGCTCAAACATGCTGAACTAGCCGACCTATAAATACTCCTACAAACATAGTCAATCATTATAGACTAGAATCCTGCCTGGCACATAGCTAAAACTACATAGAAAAAAAACCAGAGCACCGTAAACCGTTTTAAATGTCTGTTGAACGAGCTATTTGTCCGAGATAGTGAGTGTTGGGCGCTGTACTGAATGGTGTTTGCAACGTTTTCAGACCAGAAGCAACCACCCCAATCCCCCAGCAAGCAGTCCACGGGCGAGGGGGACTCACAGCCTACGATACTGTGGCAGTGTAACCTGTAAGGCGTGAAGCCATTACCGACACACACCATTTCTCTCTCAACTTTAATTTTAAGTTAATGGACCCATTACCATTTTGCTGATGCGAGCGCGCTTAACATTTCAGTTCTACCGCTTCTTTCATTGGCAACTTCTTTGTTCTCATTTGTAGCGATACGCAAGTTATCAGCAAGATGGTGATACCTGTGCCAAACAGTTTTACCGATCGTGTGTCGCGGTTTTGTGTTGCTATTTACGTTAAAATTATCCCAACTTAGTTGGCTGGATTTTGTCTTTTTAGTTTTAATATTGAACGCGCACATTCGTGCCATGGAAAGTTACTCATTGCTTTTATCGGTAAAGTGCGGAGTTGGGTCGTGTACAAATTAGCATCTACCTTCCTTGTCCAGTAGGAACCCACCACGCGTCGCAACCTAGAGTTATCTAAAAACAGAAATTATGGTTGTGGTAGATATTTCAAAAAGCTATATTTGAATTATGTAAGAATAGGTGACGTGTGAATGAAAAAATCTGTCCCATTATTATAAAGACTTAGCTGTGAGCCCAACTCTTGCACGTTTACGACTAACTATAGTTTTAAGTTATGTTGTCTTATTTGTTCAGCTTAATTTAAATTAAGTTTTAATGTGGGATGGTGGCTGGTTTTGGGGTGATTTGTACGTTTCGATTTAAATTAAGCTCAACATGTAATATTGTGATATTTTGTATTTTTACCCCTTTTTAATTTTGATATGATGTAACACTAACGTTATTTATACCGGTGTGTACTCGTAGTTTTTATAATTATATTCCCGATATTCTAGTATTTTAGAAACAGCCGCGAGGTTGTATTTATGCTTCCTTTATTGTAACTGGTGTTTGCAATCGCTTTTTATTTACGTTATTGCCACGTATGTTTTGATAAACTATAATTTAATTGTTTTGATTTGCATTTACGCGTAAACTACTTAGCATAAGGTTTAAGAATAATCTTCTTTATATACTAGTAATTACTCAATTCTTAAAACTATGTAATTCGTAGCTAGTTAGATACACGAGTTACTCATTATAACTTTTAAATAAGATAAAGTTGATACTGTCAATGTAATGATAACTTTGCAAAATACCACATTGCGTAAACAAAATGCCATAAGAAAAGTTACCTAATGAGTCGCAATGGGCTCTTGTCGCACGGAACTGAGGGACGACACTGAAACTGACACGGAATTTATAACTTTCATTATTATCGTAGATTAATAAGGTGCATTTTATTAATCGTAATCGTAATTTTTATCCTTCTATAATATGCAAACGTTAGGGTTAAGACGCGCGATGCGTAATTTTCTAGATGTTTCCCTTTTGTTGTGCATTGTCGTGTAAGCTTCGCAACGTAGACTTGTAGTTAGGTTTTTGGCGACTTCCAAGTAACAGAATCTTCTCTTGACCTTCCAATTAGAAATTTGAATAAAATTTAAATACTTAGATAAAATTATGAGAACAAATTAAATACCTATTCGAAATAAGAAAGAACTGTTAAAATTATTCTCATTTGGAAAAGATTGGCTGCAATTAATTTAAATTAAGTTTTAAGTAATGTTTGCTAATGTGTTGTGCGTTTGGTTTGCCGCTAGTTGGATGTAAGTTTATGGTTATTACACAACATATTGCTAACCGCAACTAACTAACTGTACCAAAGTGTTTGATTTGTGTTAAATAAACTACTCAAAAGTCAACCGTACTATTGCTGTTTTATTTTTATCCTTACCGTTCACAATATCCTTACTGACACATTAAAACTATCATAATCAAAATGTAATACACCCTCATATAGCTACCTACATAGTTATGAATTTAAATTGACTTTACATCTACACTAATATTATAAAGAGGAAAACTTTGTTTGTTTGTTTGTTTGGTTGTAATGAATAGGCTCAAAAACTACTGGACCGATTTTAAAAATTCTTTCACCATTCGAAAGCTACATTATCCACGAGTAACATAGGCTACTTTTTATCCCGATATTCCCGCGGGAACGGGACTTACGCGGGTGAAACCGCGGGGAGCAGCTAGTAATTTATAAAACTATAAACTTTATTTCTATAAAAAGAAGACGATAAGAAGTTATAAATAAGAGGGGACAAAATTATGTTTAATTAAATAGAATATTTCTACAGAGGTGTTTATTTTTTACATAATTTTAATTAAATAACTTGAATAGCGCTAACTGTTTGGTGGTATGCGGTTTACGCAGACGCTGCCTTGACGATCTCCTCGGCCACTTCGACGGCGATGGCCGCCTCGGCTTTCGCCTGGAAGAAGAGATTCAATTTAAATTCAATTGCATTGGAAAGTGCGTCTACCACGCAATAGTTAATCTAAAGAAAGTATATCACAGTGGAAATGAACTTTAATTTATTTGAGTACTCTCTTACTCTCTGCTTTAAACACTTGATTCTATAGGGAGGGACACAATTTTATATGACGTTTGTCTATACAAATCTGACAGGTAAGCGTCCTAAACTGTTAATCATGTCCCAAATATTCAAGTACCGTTTCAGTTTTTTCTTCGGGCGTAAATCAGGTAACGTTATGAACATCATATACCAAATGCTTACCTGTTCGTTGGCAGCAGAGTTGAGTTCAGACTGAGCTTTGCTGAGAGTTTCCTGCGCCGCGCCGCGGTCTAGGCTCTCCAATGGGTGAGCTTCCTCAGCCAGGACCTGTTTCACAATGACAAATCTATCAAATATCATCTATCTCACATATCTACATAATCTATTTATACGCAATTCTCTACAAATCTATGCCCACTCAGGTCACAAAAAAAGATGTATAGTCGCGGAATGAAAAGGTTGACCACCTATTCTGACTTGCCTGACTGGGTTGACTATTTAGATTGTAAAGGGATCGCTTTAAAAAAGCTCTAACTATAAGAAAGTGCTGCAAGCGAAAAATAACTATGCTCTCAAAGTTATCTAATAATTAACAAAATATTACCTGAACTGAAGAATCATCGTTGACTGTGATAGTGCCAGATGATACAAAGATTTTGGTAACTTTTCCATCATTTTCAGTAACTGAGACTACTCCAGGCCGTAGGACAGCTGAAAGAAAACATGGGAATCAATATATATCCCAAAACTTGATATGTGCCAGCCATTATTGCCTATTATTGGCTCTCTGTTTGCTAAGATTCCATTATTTTCCCAAAGGCAGATATTGAAAGAGTGAAACTAACTGGAACAAGCAATTTAATTATTGAATGAACTTATTTAAGACATGCAATATTCTGTTGATTAACTATTTTTACAAAATCTCTAAGGAAAAGTCTGTTCAAAATCTTATTGGCCTGGATCCTATTGACACACTTCATGTTTTTTTTATCGGATGTTTTTTGAGGTGCTTACCGAGGGTGGGCACATGCTTGGGCAGGATACCGAAGGATCCACTGAATGATGGCACATCAATCTGCTTTACAACTACTTTGTTGTAAAACACCTGCAATAACAAATAATTCTCAATAAATATAAACAAGAAAAGTGAACAGATGAATAATTTTACAGCGGAAGTTCCATTTGTATAATACTTTTAACTTTCACAAATATCAATAGCTGTGCAGCCAGGATAGCATTGCATCACACCAGTAACTGAATTTTAAAGGAAGAGCCTAATATTCCTTATTTTGTTGTTGATATTTTTTACTTTTGCCTATTGTGTTTATCTATTACTGGTTGTTCAATTAGTTTAATATAACCTACAATTTATTACTAAGTAATGTTATAACAATTATTGATAAACCTTAACAATATAAAATAAAAATCCTGCATCAGCTTGCTATAAGCTGATATTGATAGTAACTAACAGAATTTAAAAAATAATATACAAGAACATTTTTTACCTTGTTACCAGCTGCAAATGTAAGTGCCATTTCATCTCCTTTAGGAGCATCAGCGTAGGTACGGGCCTGCAGCCTCCTGGCTACCGTACGGAGCACACCACGGAATGCAAGAGACATTCTGTAAGTCAACATTTCAATTTATGCTCAAACAGATTATATTTTGAATACTGTATATATAGGCTGAATATAGTTCTATATAGATTTCCAATTGACACATCTACTCCAAATTCAAACCCGAAATCAGGGGATTCTGGGGATTGAGGCTAGAAGGTAAAACTTAACCTATAACTTTAGATTTATTCTTACTGTAGAGGTAAATTGGCAGGATACTAACTGTAGTATTTATGTCACGTTTGGTAAATACATAGTGGATCTATAACGCAAATTAAAAGTATTTTTTCCACAACTGAAGGCACCAAAACAAGTACAGATTATGTAATATTGTAAACCTCTAATTTCTCTAAATTAGGCCGTATAATTAGACCAGGATGGCGAACTTACATAGTTTGTAAAGCTAGATGAATGATACGTTTTAAAAAGCTTACTTTAGAGGTGTTTCTAGTTGATTTTGTAGGAAATAAAGTGAAGAAATCCCGTTTCGGCACCTCCCTAACTTGACACTTTTGACAGCAGGCAGAGGGTGTTGCCATTGCGAGGTTTAAATACACAGCTAAGGCCAGTTTACACGAGAACATTTCGTAAAATCTTCTTGGAAAATGGTGAAAACCATGGGTCTGTGGTAAAAAAAAAACACTCAAAGCACAGATTACATATGTAATTACTTTGTAATCTGTGCTCAAAGTCAATGTCAAGAAAACAAAATGTCATTGTCAATATAAAAATATTTCAATCAAACAAAAGAAGCGGGAGAAAGAAGAAAAACAAGTTTTGCATTGGTATTTTTACAAAATATTTTAGTTCCGCCTTGTTTGTTTCAGTGGTAGTATGTTTGTGAGTTAGGTAAGTATTTATATTTATTTCGTGCAAAGCTTCCATTGTGCAGCTCTAAAGTTTATCTCTTTAGTTCATGTAATAAAACTAATAGAATTTATACGTAAACTTATTAACAAATAATTTGTGCTTGCAGATAATTATTTCAGCTTGAAACTATGAATCTAGAAGGATTAGATGTAATCAAATTGTCTAAATTGACATCACATCAAATAGAGCACATAACTTGTCTCGAATGGTAAGTTAAAAGTACATTCGCCTGCTGCATAATTGATTTTGACAATCCTGTGAAGCTAACGTGTGGTTAAATTATATCCCGATTAATTATGGCTTTTCTACATGATATCATCTACCCACCCATGCCTACTTAACTCACTTTCATTTGGGGACACAAAAATCTTAGCATAGAAAATGTGGTGAACCAAGCATGAAGTAGATGAAAATCACTTAGTTCATTCAATCTTTGATGAGCTTCATCCGCCATATCTCTAAATGTTCAGCCAGTATCAGACAGGCAACTCGAGACAACTTAGGTACTTACCACAAAAAATGTGGACAAAAAAACCAGCTCTAGTGGAAAAAAGTAAGAGTGATCACTAGATAAAATATCCTGGGTGTATTTATTTCACCTCAGTGTGCTATCTGCTGAGTAAAACTTTTTACTAAACTAATTAAATCTATATCCACAATCATTATCACCAACATCACCTAGGTATAAAAGACAGATAAAAGAGCTTTACAAATTAAAAATGTTGTTTTCTAAATTATTTACTTTCAACTTGTATTTACAGTTGTAAATGTTACATTGCACCTGAAACAGCAGCTTGTGGTCACACTTTGTGTCACATGTGTTGGCGAGGGCGCAAGACATGCCCCCTATGTACACTGCCCATTGATAGGAAACAAATTAAGCTGAACCAACCAATGCAGAAGCTAACTGAACATGTCCAGTTATTGGGTGAAAACTTTGAAAAGCTTTTTAATATGAAATGTAAGTACCTACCAACATTACCTTAACAATTTGCTTGGAAATTTGGAAATGTTAATGATTTATGAAATATTATTTGTATTTCCAGTGGATGAGTTTCTACTAGACACTGGGGAACTTGAATCAGAAAACGACCCAACAAAGAATGTAAAAGATTGGCTGGCAAGCTCACAAAACCAGTTTTCTGCACCAGCTCAAAGTACCGACCCTTCATCACAAGAGTTAAAACAAAATTCAAATCTCTTAGAAGTATCTTCCAGCAAAATTCAGGTTCACACATCAACAAGAAAGACCATTAGTCCTGAAAAGGTAGTTCATGTTTCAATCCCACAGGATGATTGGGATAAAATTGAAACATTGCCTGCTGCAGAAGCTGTTGACAAAAATAAAGAGAACATTATAGGCCCTATGGATATAGAGCCATTTTATTTTGATGACAATGAGTATTCTGTAAACAATCCTAGAAGGAGCTCAAGAAAAAGAGAACTTAAAAATAATGATTCTAACATGAACAGAAATAACAACAGCATAATGGAAAAGGAAAACCCAAAAGACTCAAGTTGTGAAACGGAAAAAAAATCTTCCAACGCAAAACAGAATTGGAATAATGTGAAGAAAATGAGAAAGGAGTTCAGTAAACTAAACAAAATGAACCGCAGTAAACTGAATGTTTCTATAGAAATGTGTAAAAAAACACAGAGCAACTCCAAGCCTAATTCAGTGTTACAAAATATAAATACACCACCAGTTTACGAGATAGATGAGAACACTCCAAAATTAACTTTGAATGATCTTCCTGATGTTGAAATGGCAAAGGTTATTTCATCACATCACAGTGATTATGATGAAATGACTTACCCAAAGGAAACAGATCAGGACAATTTACATAATTCTAAGTGTGATGAAAATTTATCCAAACAGGTGTCAGAAAACATGAGTCAGTCAGTACTTGATCAGACTCAACAGAGGTCGGTCTACAAAAATCAAGTGAAAGACACCATCCCACCACCAAAAGAACCTGTTAATAAAAATCAGGGGAAAATGCTCTTTTACAAAAAAAGTGCTTTGCATACTTCAGATGTACAAGCAAATCAAATAAAAGAAACAAAACAAATAAATACTATAAATCACAATATAGAATCGAATTCTAATTCCAATGAAGACATTGAGATCACAATTAAAGTTGGAAACACAATAACTAACATTGTTATTAAGAAGAAAGATGATATACAACTGAAAGTTAACACCGACAGAGAAGTACAGACATCTTTATGTCCACAAGAATCTAATTCAACACCTCAAAAAGTTGAAACAAGAAATGTTTCAATAAATATTGGCAGTAATAATGAAGTCAATATAGATCACAAGCAAATAACACAAGACAAAATAGTAAGCTCGAAACATACAACACCCAAAACTCAGAATCAAGGCTCTTCAACTAAAACAATATCAAAGAAGAACACAGCTTCTGCTGATACAGGAACAGCGCAATTTGAAATCACTGAAAGTGTTGAAAAGGAGCTTTCTAATATCATGGAATGTGCTGAATTTGAAGAGCAACAAAAATCTAAAAGTGTACCTAACCTCACTGAAAAGGTTACACAAGAAAGTCCTAACACAAAATCTAACCCAGAAATAACATCACAAAAGAAGAATGTGACTCAGCCCAAGGCACAAATAAAAAATACTCAAAAATTAAACACTCCAGACAAGAACAAAGACAGTCTCTCATATTTTAATGATATGGATATATTTGAAAGTGACACTGTTAAAGAAACAAATGTGCAGCAACTTAAATACGCTAAAAATACAACTCCATCAGAAATTTTCATATCCACAGCTCATAACAGGAATAAAACTCAGAAAGCCACTGAAAAAAGGGATAGGGGCGATGCAAATGACGATTTACCTGCTAGTAAGAAACAAAAACTGAATAATACAGCTGATCAGCTTAAGCAGAGTAATCAGAGAAATCCTGACAGTGAGCCTATGAACTATGATTCAATTATGGGACAAGTATTTGCAAGCATTGATGCTGATATGGAAGAAATAAAAAGCCAGAACATTGTCAGTCAGAAGTTAGGAGGAAATACTGAGAAAGATAAAACTCAGAAAACTACTCATATTGTTGGAACGCAAAAGCAAGATGGCTTGTCTGTGATTGATTGTACAATGAATACAAATGATTTTAATAATCCTAAAGATAGCGAGAATATTTTCTCTGTTGGTGTGGAGAAGGAAGGTGCGGTTGAAGCTACAGCGCCGAAATCTGGCGAGGTATTATGCAACCATACTCCATTTTAATTTATATTTTGCTTTGTATTTTCATTTTAGCTGTAGGCTAGCCGCGTGTAAGCTAGTTTAAAATATTTTTGTGTTTCAGGTGCTACATACAGAACCGCAGGCTAATATAGAGGATTTCCTCACACCAGTGATGAGCAGGAACCAAGTACGTTCGAGCGCGCTCGTTGAAAGCCAGGTCATTGAAATAGCCAATGATGACTCGGAAAGTGTTGTTGAGGACACTCCACAGAAGTATGTAAATCTTATCTATATTATAATATTAAAATAAGGATAGGTTATTGAACTACTCGTAGGACTGAATGGAATACGTTTAAAATTTTCTGTACTTTCGTTTTTGGAACCGGCGACCTTCGAAAAGTTAAGGCTCTCTTTGCCCAACCTGACTTACGCCCGAATACTATATAGTCTTCCTAGCCGTTTTCAGCTACAGAGACATTGGCTTAGTTGCTTGTTTTCATCTATACACTTGGGTGTTTAGCTAAAACGCTAATTAAAATAAGTAGTGCTTATCCATGTCAGACTTTGACATTTGTCCATACAAATCTGTCAAAGAATAACTTCCGTAACGATCAATAAGGTCTTAAATATTTAATTATCATTTGAGGATTCGGGCATTAAGCTTCTTCTCGTTCCTTAACAAAGAAATGAATCTAAAGGTCGTGCCTTGAAAGTCGGACTGTATTAAACACTATATAATAGTGTTGTATTCAGAACAGAAAAGCAACCATATCAATAATTCAATGTTTATTTTACAGAACTACATCATTCAGTAAAATAAAACAAAAAAGCATCACAAACCACAACTCATCACAAAAAATTAGCGCAACTGAGTCGCGAGCGCAAAGCGGAAATTCAGATTCCGAAAAAACGAAAACAGTCGTCAGTTTGGACAGCTCAGCTAAAAATCACAATATTACTATTATAGATACTAGGAAGACTACTTTAGAGACACCACTTACTATTAACAAATTCGTGAATAACATTCAACATAAATCAACGCCTGTAGCAAGGAAATCTCTGAACTTTGAGTGTGAGAACAATGACGTTGAGAACAATGACGACCCAGAACAAACTCTTTGTCCTACAACTGACGTAGCAAAGACTACACAGGAAAAGGAGTTCATGAGAAAAGCTTTTGAGAAAACGCCGACAACCCAAGTTGTTAAGCCAATGAAAAGTGTTGGAAGCAAGCGGTTTTGCTTAGCGGGATCTTGTTTGTCGTCTAATGAGCAGGCGAAACTTAAAGCGCTATGTTCTATGTATAAATGGAGCTACGTAGACAAGTATACAAGGGATTTGACGCATTTAGTTGTCGGTGTTGATGAAGAGAAAAAATCACAAAGGTACCTAATCTTTGTTATAACAAATGAACAGAAAAAACCCTTAGTAACTAACGTCGAGTTTCAATAACATAATCAAAGATATTAAGTTTATTGGTGCTCGCCATAAATTAGTTTAACCCTGTTTTAGTTTCCTAACCAGATTATATTAATTGGCCTCACGGTTTATAGCTTTACCTTCCGCGCTGAATATATGTTCATTGTTCAATTCCCATCCAAACTGCAGTACGTCAATTTGTGATGAATATTTAACCCATACAAAACCTAAGACCCCGTGGCCGAGTGGTGAGGCATCCCGCGTTTAGGGAGAGCGCTTGTATTGACGCAGGTTTGAATCCTGCCAGTTTCGTATCTATTGTTTAGACTTTTCATACAAAACCTAATTGGTATATTTTACCTTGCAGTTGTCAGGTTCTAATTATATTTCGATGTTTCAGGTCTTTGAAATACATGTGTGCCTTGGCTGCATCCAAATGGATAGTTACCTACGAATGGGTTGAGAAGTGCCTTGAAACTAAACATATTGTTGGTGAGGTAAGATAACGAGATGATTATAAATTAATTAAGTTTGTGAGAATGTATGTATGTTTGTTTTTCTTTCACGCAAAAACTACTGAACCAAATCGTAGTTCAAATTTGGTATGTAGATAGGTGATACCATGGTTCGACACATAGGCTACTTTTTATCCCGATATTCCCGTGGGAACGGGACTTACGCCGGTGAAACCGCGAGGCGCAGCTAGTTTATAATATTAGTATAGTAGGATAGGATAGTTTAAGTTTTGGCGGAGTCAGAATCAATCAATCAATCAAATCAAAATATCTTTATTGAGGATACAGTTTGCACACACAAATATAAATGGGCTTTTACAGTTAGGTACAGCATCCATCAATCGGCGGTCTTATGGCTCACGGCGATTTCTTCCAGACAACCGTAAAGCTAAAACTAAGGAGAAATGCCAGACACCAGTCAACGAAATTTAGCACTTTCGCTACTAGTATAGATGTAAAGGCCTGAGTAAAGTTATAATTCTTCATATTTTGTAGGAGAAATACGAAGCACTAGACAGCACCGGCGAGCCGGGTCCGAGACGGTCGCGCGTCGCGAGGAGGAAGCTGTTCCAAGGCATCTCATTCTACTGTATGGAGCCTTTCAGCGTCTTAGATGTCGACTATTTTAAGGTATGTCTCACTACCTCCCAAATAAATATAATTATCCTTGGACATTTCACACAGCGATTAGTAGAGATTCGAGATACCATATGTACTTTATTTGGTCTGAGAGCATATATATATACTTCTTAGCTATGTAATAATATGACTAAGCTGAAATGATGAAACGATCGCTTATCCACGTACTTTATACTTATTAATTTAAACAAATATATATGACGGGAAGTAGATGCTTATATTGTATAGGTACTTGTGATAACTGTTATAAAAACATTTTTATTATGCGAAATATCACACCATACAAAACTTATTTATTACCAATCGTGTTGTGTTGATAAGCTAGCTCTAATTTTATTACAATTTATACCAACCATAACAACGCAATATTATTAAAAAAAGTTTTGCTTACGAATTGTATGGGATGCTACGACGCAAAATGTTTTCATACTTTTACGTAGGTACCTATTATAAGAGAAAAATAACAATTACGACGCGACGCGACGGTTTGTTTGTATTGTGCATGTCCCAGAGTAGGCTGTATGCTGTATCTATCTGCCAGTCTCAATAACTTTGATTCTGCTTACTGCTGGTAGATATTTGACATTACCTTCCATACAAAATGCGTCAAATATCTACCGACAGTAAGCAAAATCAAAGATAGAATGTTTAAGCATACAATTTTAAAAGAAAGATTTAAATTAAAAATTAAGACATCAACCAGCTGGCCAGTACTGCTTCTATTAATAAAATATAGAATATCTTAAAGATAACGAAACATGTTTTGGTAAAACCAAACGCCCACTATCCATACAATTAATGAGTAATTATCTATTTGAGTGAGGCTAAACTGCTCGGTTCGCACAATGGACCCAGGCATCATTGTATAACACGTGTAACAATCTATACATCACGTGACTTTGTAAACAGTTTATTCAACCCTCGTGGAAATTTCCAATCAATAAGTTTCCATAGACATTCGGAAATAGTAGGCCTTTTGGCGGCCTATAAACTCCGCCACCAGAGTTGGCTACTTGCTCATACAAACGAACGAACGATGAAATGTTAATCAGTAATGTATTGTAGGAGATGCTGGAATCGTCTGGCGGGCGCGTCGTGTCGGATGTGAAAGAAGTGAGGGTCACGGATAAGAGTACACCTGCAATACTGCTGGCTGAGCCGGAAAATACGCAGGAAGACCGCTTTATTTGTAAGTATCATTCTGGGGGTCTACTCTGAACAGCGAAAAAAGACGTGTGGCACTCTGGGACTGCCGCGGTAAAGCTATTGCATGCCACCTAGAGGCGAGTTGCTGAACTAAAGTGACAAGAGTAAGGTTTTTTCGTTACCGAATTTATGGATTCGGTCTCCACGCTCAAGGCCCGCGATCGAAGCTATGCTAAAGCTTAAAACTAAATTTCGGCATCAAATCACAGGTCTACTTATGTTGATGGAAACTGAATTTGAATCATATTTAACCGAAGTTAGCAATTCATTATTATTATGGGACAGAATGTAAATCCATCGACACATTAGAAACCGAACTGTTTTCCTCAAGATGTTTTCCCGAATCTCGAATTGACGCACTATTTATTTTTGAAGCAGAACGTTGCACGTCTGTTATTGAAAACCACGACCGGCTTATTTTTAGTCGATGCACTATTTAAATCTGCTAAAAGCAGCCGCTTTTAGAACCAAAACAAGCAGCACTGCTTGTTGCCCATCGGAAAGTTTCTTTAGTTGTGATTCAATTTAAATAGATCTTTGCGTACTCAGACCAAATAAAAAATATATATATTTTTTATTTGGTCTGAGTTTGCGTATTTGTAAATCCGCACTTCTTGTCACTATCAAAAGGATGCTTTCGAAGAGATTTAAGTTTCTTGGCAACGAATTCCAACAACAAATTTTATAGCTTTCTACATAGGTAGGTATTTGCTATTGCATATAACATTTTTTTGTTGAAAAATAGAGGATACTTACTTCAATTACCAACTCGAGTACTCAAGCACTAAGATGATGAATTTTTTAGTGCTCAGATTTGGTTCAGTAAGCCTTGTTGTAAGATAGACTATTTTATGGATACGGTTCATTGACTACCTATTTAATTCAATATTGCTAGTTACACTTACGCTCTGTAGTCAGTACATTAGGTTAGCATTTTATTCATAAATTTTATTCAAAGGTTTACTCAATTTAGCTTGTTATTTGAAAGGGTTGTGCCTAAAAATCTGTAAAAAAAAACTCTTGGGTCATTGAAAATGTGCGCTGAGGCATAGCCATTTTGTTTTACTGAAGCTGGTTATGCAAATTTTTGTCTTGTACGCAGTTTTCGATTGTTCTTAACGAATATGGAGCATTTTAAAGTTTATTTTTAATCTTTCTTAATTTTGAATACCTATTCGTAAACTTTATAAATATTTTAATAGGTAAATATTTATTTTAAAATAGTTTTTTTTCGCACCATGCAGTTCAAATATATGTAACTCTTGAATTGCTAATATGTGCATGTTACAAATATCTGTTGCGTTATTTGTGTTAATGAAAGAATAAGAATGTGGGGGTATGTTTATGGTCTCGTTAAATTACTATGCAGCGTCATCTATATTTGTTAGTACTAACGTCATTATATTAGTAACCGCGTAGGTCTAGAGTTAGCTACTACTTCATAGCTTAGGTCATAAGTACACATGGGTACTTATTCGCTACTTAGAGCGTGCGATAATGTACATAAGTGATGCAATGCGCTTAGCAATTGTGTGCTAAAAACATAATGATAACATGTCACGTGACATTGCATGTGTTTTTGTACGTATCTTCTAGAGTTCAGTTTAATTGAACTTATATTATTACAATAAAACCACTAAAAAACCTGGTTTATCAAAACCATGGACTAAATTTCTCTATCCGATGGTTTCGGTACAGATCCAATATTTTTTTTTCTTTTCTATGATCCAGTTGTATTGTGATTTAAAACACTATAAAGGGTCGCCTAGGTTTAGCGTTAGACCATTTTTTATCGCTAAACCAGGGTTCGTGATCACCATATTTCTTTACCTACTTATCCGTGGTTTATATTTAGATTTATATATATGAATAATTATAATATTTACTGGACTACCTAAATTGGACCTGCCAAAATGTCAACGTTATTGAATCTGATCATAGGGAAGTATAGAACATGGGTTTGAAAAACCAGGTTTTTTGTGTAGTTTATTGTTATAAGACCGATTAGGTTTACCTGGAAATAATTATAGTCATACAAAAAAATACGGTCAAGTTTATGAGTCCTTCTTTTTTGAGTTGATTAAAATATATTCGCTTAGATTAGTGTGTGAAATCCCACATGCCCGGTATTTCTAAAATATACCTGTGTAATTGTGCACAGATAGGTAATCTGTAAAATACACAACCAATAACAAAATATGAGTATCCATAAATATATGGGCAGGTTAAGTAAACACGCTATCGCAAGTGAGCGGAAAATTCTGTCAAATGTGTTGTTAAAATCTCAAGAGGCAAAGTCAAGTCAAAGTCGAAAACGTGTTTGAACATTACTTGAAATAATGTTGTCAGTTACTTCATCTGTTTAGGTGATTATGTTCATTACAAGTAGTAGTTTAATATGGTTTTCATCATCACCATCATCATCAGCCCTTCTCATCCCACTGCTGGGTAGGCCTCTCTATTTATATGGTTTTAGATAGTTATAAATGTCTGCGCCCGCGACTTGTAGGACCTAAGTACCCAGAAATATTTAAAATTTTACACGAATGTGTAAAACGGCTACGCGAAAACACGAGCTCTATATTGTAAAAAAATATATCACCAGGAAACCAGTTAGCTTTCTAAATAGCGTCAATGGTCTTGCATTCTGTCACGTTTGAATATAATGAATAATTGACTTCACGATATAAAGTTAATTTTATTTTTAAGGAATCTTTATGGAGGAGGATGTTAAATTAAGATCAATTCGGAAAATTATTTCTATGTCAATATTGATCGGTATTGATGTCTATTTTAGCCTTGACTTTCAATCCGAAGGTTAAAATTTCGCATCTCAGCTGGGCGTCTGTATTTTTAGTTACGACAAATTTATACGTGCCTATATCAAAAAGAAAAACACCGGGAAAACCTTTTAGTTAGTATAAATTATAATAAACGGACATGGGTTTGCAATATAAGTAGTGGAAATCTGCTAGTTATAGCATTTTTGACTGATTTGACGTGCCTATTCCTTAGATTAGACATTGTTGATTCCAGAAATGTTTACCACGCTTGTTTAACGCGCACACACGCTGCCTTACCCCCGGTTCCTATAACAAACTAACGGACGTCCGTAGGACTTGCGCCATAGCAACGTTGTTATCTGTCAAAAAGTTTCATACATTTTATGTTGAAATAACAACGTTGCTATGGTGATGGACCTACGAACATCCGTTAGTTTGTTATAGGAACCGGGGGTTAATGAACTTGGCAAAAAAGTAAAAAAATAACTTTAGCTCATTTATAAACCTCATCGTAGGTCTACTATGTCGTAAGTCTAGGAGTCAGAACGCAGAAACCGTCTCATGGGTTAATGACTTAGCCGGACCTACATTATTACAACATTAACCTACATTAACTTCTGAAAGTCACTCTTAATTATTTAGTTAATTGTTGGGTCAAGAATTAATTGGTGGTTATAGCTCGCGCCATGTCAAAAGAACGCTGGCTGTCAAGCTGCGTATTGTTATAAGAAAAGAGAGACTGGCTATAATTCCAATTAGTCCTAGTACTTTCGTGCGCGAGTACCCGTGCGCAAACATACCCCTACCATCATTTACTCTCATCATTCTTTTTACGTGGCGCGACTTATACCACCAGCGTTCCTGTTTTGTTTATTCCGTCATAATTTTTTCAGATCTTGCTATGGAGTTGAGCATCGTGCCAGTCAACTTCGAATGGGTTCTGAACTGCCTTGGTTGTTACACCCTCTTCTCAGTACAGGACTTACTACTCTGCCCTTCCTCTCTTCTGCCTAAAGCCACTTCAAAATGGCCCCAGGAACTTATGGCACGCGAGGACGATTCAATTTAAAAGTTAAAACAATATTTTACGTTTAAAGTAATAAAGTTTATGAAACTTACTTTGTTGTTGATCATTGAGCGTGTGAAGTTGCACAAGTGTTTCACGTGTTTTACAATGTATCAACATTGTTTGAAGGTCATATTAATTCCCTCATAGTAGGTACACAAAATAGGATAGACAACTAGACATATTCAAAAAATGAAATCCCTCCAAATCTTATAAGGGCAGACCTAGTTGTCATGTCGATATGAAAGTTCTTTAAACCTATTATGCTACCATAGTACGTAGGTACCTAACGCACACTTTATAAGCTTAGGTAGGTACCTAGTTTCTATTAAGTACATATTTCTAAATCTACCTTGTACTCGTACAAGATGACAACGTGGCGAATATGGTGATTTTGGCTATCAGTTTGGTAATGAATGGCGAAACTTTCTTTTTAGTTACTTTGTAGGTAGTTTTGTACCACAGAACACTATTACTCCGGAGTTTTGTACACACACAAATTATATAGAACTAGCTGCGCCCCGCGGTTTCACCCGCGTAAGTCCCGTTTCCGCGGGAATATCGGGATAAAAAGTAGCCTGTGTTAATCCAGGGTATCACCGATCTACATACCAAATTTCAACCAAATCGGTCCAGCCGTTTTTTCGTAAAAGGATAACAAACATATGAAACATACTTAAATTCTTACAAACTTTCACATTTTAATATTAGTAGGATAAAGGTGTTATTTCTATTCCAGTGTTACTGAAAACACATGGGGTAATAATTCCCCGATTTTATGGATTTTTAGAGTTATTAAGGCCTAAAGAGAGACTGTTGGGTGGGGCTGGTTGGGTTGGATGCGCGGACGGCTTAAACTTAACTAACATCGTTTAAAAAATAGTTACATAATTAAATAGAGCATAGGTAGGTACCTCGTTGGAAGGTATACTAATTATCTTCGAGGCTATCTGTAAACTGCTCATCTATACTTCTATAGGTACTGATATTATAAAGAGCTAAGATTTGTTTGTTTGACAAAGGTAATCTCCGAAACTACTCAACCGATTTCAAAAATTCTTTCACGGGTATGTAGAATGGACTGTCCGGGTGGTTATAGACTATGTTTTATCCCGGTAGCTTCATTAGTACACCCGTGCGAAGCTGGGACGTGCTACTAGTTCAAAATAAAAACAAAATACCTATACTATGGAAAAATGTGTTAACAAAGTGCAGTCTACAATAAGAGTAAAGTTTATCATGGAACAATTACCTATTATGAGACATGACTTTACATCGGACTTCGAACTATCATTTCTCGTTAGCTTCTTTAATGATGATGATCACCCTATCGAAACGTGCTCATCACAGGTTGACGTGTAGACTGGAAGTTGAGTTGGATGGATGAACCAGTGACGTCATGTGACGTGGTCTTACAATCGCGCCACTCGGGCATCCAATCCACGAGTACGTCGGACCACCACATTGGCTGCTTTAGCGCGAAGCTCGCCGCTCTAAAAACGTCTAAACCACCATCCAAGGCAGGCGTGCAATGCGAATGCCAAACGAAAGGTTCACAGTTCGGCGTGAACACGTGAACTTATCACACTCGCCGGGTTAGCGAGCGAATCAACGTAGATTAGCATATTTTAATTGATAATATTCAAAACAATAACGAGTATAAAACGTTGTAAACATTTGCCGGTCGCAGTCAGTTCTTAATCGTTAACGTGAAGGTGTTTATTTAATTGTTTTTGTAAAGTTTAAGCTTGTGTTTTATTTTGTGGATTCGGTTTAACAAAACTACCTAGGTACATTATTGGAGATTTTTCGATTTAAAGGGTAAGTTTCACTACATTTTATAGATACCTATAACCTAAATCTACCGTTTCATTTTGGTTTACCTAAGTGTAGGTAGGTAGGTAAGTAGGTACAGGTACCTACTTTTGATACGCGTTAGAATTTGGCACTTGCTCACAACACAACGTATCGCAAGCATCTTAATTAAGGTCAAAGAAAGGACTTCTTGAATAGGTAGGTAAGTACTTAAATTGGGTTTACTTACGCAAAAGGTAAGAAAAATATGCTATGTTATATTTTATAAATTATAATGACCGGGTATTTATCACGTTACCTTTTTATTATTTATCCCGACGTTTCGAGACTATCGGATGCTATGTTAGTTTAGTTGTCGTAAGTTAGAGGTGATACGTTACGTACCTACCGTTAAACCTTGCTTGACTAACTCGACACAGCCTTTGTGCCTATGATAGGTACCTACTTAGTGCTTTCTTTTGTAGGTAGGTAAGCATAATAGTAGGTAGGTACCTAGGCACTAGGTACCACTTATCTATAAAATAATACGCACTACTTAAAACGGATAAACTACATACCTACCTAATATGGTACCCTTACGGGGCGGGGCGGCAGGCATTACGGTAGGTTAGGGACTACCCTAAAATATTAAAATAACTAGTAGGTACTAGTTCCCTGCATATTTTGATTTAATTAATTAGGTAGGTAGGTATATATACGTTTTGTGTTGTACCTGAGTGATTCTTCGGGTAAGGCATTATTTGGTGATTTTCGTGGCCATTTTCAAATTCAATATATTTTATATATTGATACCTGAGTCTTAAAATATACATAAAAGTATATATTTTTATAAAAGAGGCACCTCTGAGAGCGATATTCTTATGGAGATAATCGAGTTTAAAAAAATAGAGGCCACCCAAATCAAAAAACAACATTCTAATTTGTTTTTTTTACTTCACATTGAACAAAAAAGTAATAATGTTTAAAAATTAGTACGGTTACCAATATAGAAATAGTTTTAAAGTAGAATCAGTCCAAGGTTTTTTATTATTTGTCAAAAAAATTACAAAAAAGAGAAAATAATATTTTTCATAGTTTTTGGGGCATCAATTCATCGTATTCTTTGGTCAAGCCTAGAACCCAGGAAATTTACATTTATCTAAAGTAATAAAATATATTTTCATACAAAACTCAAAGTTATTTCATTTGCATGGCCAAAAATTGACTTGCGTGGGTCAAAACTGCCACGTAAACCACGAAAATCACGACCACGAAAATCAAAATAAAACCTTTGTGCTAAAATTGTACAAAAACCTTTAAAGCTAATAAACTGTGTTTTGAGTATAAGTTACTTTACCTTATACTTGTTTACCACAATATATTATTGAGTAAATAAATTCACAGACACTGGAGATAATTGGACCACGCAAATCAAAGTTTTGTGAAACCAAATCCACGCAACGACTTTCAAACTTCTATTTTTCGCAAAATCTAGGGACCAGCACATCACCACTCTGCCCAGCTGTCAGGGGGTGGCTAGTTGTACCTTAAATTAGGATGACACAGAATCCAGCCGCGAAATAAGAGTTGTGGCGTTGAATTCAAAATAAACCACGCAAATCAGCAACAACCTCGGGACAGTTACTTTTTATTTTTTTCTAGGAAATGTAGTTCTTATAGAACTATGGTCTTATTTTTTATTGCATTGTAAACTTCTTAGGTCATTGTGTTATTTTTTTGGTAAACATGTAGCGCTTAGTTTAAAAGATATAATTGATTAAGTGACTAAATCGGGGTTGGGGACACGCCACGAAAATCAAAGAACGAGGGTATTTAACCTTTTTAATCATATTATTTATTAAAATAATTGTATAAAAATCAGTTTCCCAGTTAGAAGAGGCTTTAAGGATTACGCGAAAAAAAAAATGAGCCCGTTGACTATTCAATTTCTATTATTTTCAAGCAGAGCCGCTTGAAAAACCTGTCCCAAATAATCACCCACCTATCTTTACCTTCCTACCTGCCTGAGTAACTAACGTGAATTTTGAGGGTTTTTGTGCCGTGCCTCCGCCCGCCCCGGTATCATACCCATAGGGTGGGTACTTTCAGTTTTTGCAATAGACAAGGTTATATAAGGGGTAATAGATATTACGGCAACAAGTTTCCTATCCATGTTACGTTACGGACGGCGGCAGTATCATTACGTGCACGTAATGTTGTATGTACTCTTACTTACTAAGTTTTCTTAAATTTTTTTGAATTATTGCGGGTGGGAGTTGTTGAATAAAGGAGAGAATATTGTGGAAAAAGGAAAGAAAGAGTGAGTGAGAGGGGGGATAGTAAGTAATTTGCAGTCAATGTCAATGTCGTCGACATGACAGTCCTGACGGACGACTCTTGTGCGATGACCACAGACAGAGTCAGTGTTGCCATATATACAGATTTCTCCGTATTTATACAGATTTTTGATGTGTGATACAGATTAGCACTGGATAAAGATTTTTATACAGATTTCTAACTCGGTTGATTAAATTACCATAATATTTAACTCAAAACAGAACGCAGTAAAAAATACATGCTTAGTACCACACATATTTGCACGATTCTATTATTTATGGTTAATAAAAATATAATATCGACTCCGACGACCTCTGTGACGCAGTGGACAAAGGTTCGGCTGAGACGCGGAGGTTGCGGGTTCGATCCCTGCTACGGGACAAAATTAAATGTAAAATTTGTATTTTCTGTAGATATTTGTTCCGTGTCTGGGTGTATTCTATCTATAATATGTATGTATTTACAAAAAAAATGTATGTAAGTATTATAATTATCAGTCATCTGGTTACCATAAGCATTAAATTGCTTAACTTGGGACAAGATGACGCTGTGTGAAATGTCGAAGGATATTTTATTATTATTATTTTTATTTTCAAAGGACTGAGATGGTTGGAGAAAATTGGGGGAGCCCAATTTTCCCAGCAGTGGGAAAACATAGGTTAGGAAAGAAGAAGATTATTTTTATATGTCTGAATAATAAAGTAGGTAATTATTAGTTCGTTTATTGCGAATGTTTAATTTTTAATATGTTGTTTGTTTTAATTAATGTTTTTAACGGGATAATCAAACCTTATCACGTTAGTACTTATCCCTTTTCTTCAAAAGAAGCAATGATGATGATGATAAATAATTATATTTTGGTTTATTTGAATACCTATACAGATTTTATACAGATTTTAACAGTTTCAAATACAGATAAAAGGTTTGAGGCATCTCTGGCAACACTGGACAGAGTAGGTACTTTTGTTTGACGGACGATGACTGACATTTCATTACAAACATCGATTTTCGCGGAGTTTGCGACTTTTCGCTAACTGAAATCGATTTGTTTTTGTGAAAAGTGCTTGAATTCTGTCTATGAGAAGGAATTGATTGGAAGATTAATATATACATTTATCATGCTTGAATTCGAGGAGGAAATCAAAGTTTGCGCTGTGGAGAGGTATGCGAAAAGTAAACAATCCTTGTTCGCTTTGCCTGTTAGCCGAGATAAATTCTAATCTAATCTTTTGTTTACAGTGTGCATCAACGCAAAACCATGGCTCCGAACGCGACGGATGTAAATGGGGTCTTGTTTGAAAACGATGCAGCTACCCCTGACATGGCCCTTCCAAACGCCCCCATTCAGCAGGCCGACAAGCGGCCGAAGCAGTATGTTTGGAGAAACATTATTCTTTTCGCATACCTCCATCTGGCAGCTCTCTACGGAGGATATCTCTTCATGTTCTCTGCTAAATGGCAGACCGATATTTTTGGTAAGTTAATTGTTTGTTTTAATAATTTTATTAGTAGAAAACATAACGAACGAACGATAGGTTAGTACCTAAATAGATTTTAAATTGTGTGCATTTATGGTTTGTTATTTAATTACACAGCTTACAATTGTTTATAACTTCTTTGTCAGATAGCCCTTGTGAAATACAAGTCTCACTTATTTGTATCACGGTATTTTACAAGGTCCATCCATACTAGTAGGACAGGGGATAGGTATGGTTTTACTATAGAAACACAAACTAACAGAAATTAAAGAGATTTAAAAGGATAGGATTTGAGAAGTTGTTAAAACTCTACATATTCCTGGAAGACCTTCTTAAAATAGGTACCTAATTTAAAGTGATTCTTTACCTCGAACTCCAGAAACACAAATAAAGCTTCAATTTACATAAAATTAATATTAATTTATTTATGTAAGTATATCTACTTTGTATTAAAGACATTGAACTTTATTCACTTAATTGTTTTGTAATTTTGTCAATACAAATTATAAAATGAAAATCAATACATTATTTACATTTCTCTGACCATTGTAGTTAAACAAGGACAAAGGAAAGAATCTTGAAAAAGGCCATTACCCAAACAAAGAATCTATACCTATACAAACCAATAAGTTTTAGAATTTTATTCATGAAACTTATGAAAAATGATCACAATGTATCCCAATCTGCATCCTTTTGAAGATATCTAAGGAAGGGGATAGTCAGAGGCATGCCCAAATACTTAAATTGGTACATGCTCACATTTTGCAGACATCTTTTCATAGGCAAAAGGTGGCTGCATCTAAGATATAAAAGGCTATAAAAGATAAATAATTAATTGTTCTCTTTCAGCTTACATTCTGTATGTGATATCTGGGCTGGGCATCACTGCTGGAGCTCATCGGCTCTGGGCACACAAGTCCTACAAAGCCAAGTGGCCGCTAAGACTGATACTGGTCATCTTCAACACAGTCGCTTTCCAGGTATGTTGTTATTCATTACTCTAGCTTTCTTACTAGATAAATGCTATATTCCATTATTTCTATGGACAATTCTGTTGCTGAGTAGGTGTTCAGAAAAGTCTGTTTAGAACATAATGTTTTTATAACCTTAGTAGCAAGTTAACTTTATGCAAATAAGGCAAACAAAGATAGCATCATTATTATTACATGAGTGAATTATATGACAATGTAATTAGAGATATTATATTATATAATACTAGTAGTAGGTTACTAGTGGTAGGTTAATCTGTAGAAAATGCACTTTTTGAAAGATTTAATGCAATTTTTCAAAATGTCAGGCTGGACAGGGCTGGCAGCTAGGTCCTATACAAATAATATTGTTAAAACAAGCACTTGTTGCATAGAAAATGTAATGCAAGTATTGTGAGTGTGACTTGAAGATAAAGCTCATTAACTCAAACTAAACTATGACAATGATCAATTACATTACCAATAAGTAATAGCTATTTAATTGAACAAAGGCAACACTTAAATGAACTTGGATCTAATGTTGTAAACTGTAATGTTGTTGAAATAACTCAACAGGAAAGTCCCTAGTAGTTTTCTAGCTCCATTAAATACCTTATAGAACAAGTTATAAATTCAAGATCTGGGTTATTTGTAGTGAAAAAATCTAAGGAAGGAAGTCGCAAGATAAGGACGCATCAGGTTTTGCCGTAAATACCTATTGGCGGTATTTTATTAAAACACGGAAACTACTCGCTTAAAACTGTCGGCAATTAGGTATTACAACAATCTTTAACCTATTCTGGAAAATCTTTAAAAGGTCTAAGAGAAAAGGACTGAAATCTTGACCTTTTCGGGAGTGACAAAGTCACCTATCTATTTAGGAAACACGCAGAACATAATCATCATAGATTTGCCATGCAAAAAAGATTAGACAATTTGGAGTAAGAATGCTTCCAGTGCTTTTCGATTCATCCAACTTTTTTTTTTATATAACCTCAGTTTCAGAGGTTCAGAGGTTATTCATACTTGCATTCTGGGAAGCTTCAGAATATCACAACTTTGATATAGATAAAGTAGGTACTTACCAATAAAAAAAGACTAGACAAAATTATACTATTGAATCCTATTACGTTACGAAACTTTCTTGAGATTTCTTGAGATCTTCAGAATTCGAAATCCACTAATAAATTCTAGTTACATTACACTTAAATATGGTGACAAATAAGCCTGTTCAGTGTCCTAATTAGATGCTACTCGTACACTACATACATTACATACCTACCAAGTACATTATGTCTATGTAAATACATACTTATTACACGGTCACGGTCAATACAAGTTGCACAATGATCGTTCAATGTTGACAATATTCAAATATTGCCTTATTAGAACGTGGCCATGCATTTAGAGACAAAATCGACAAATTATTTAGAGGTTCACTCTGTTAGGAAACAACATACAAATAACCTCGCTGCACCTTATTGTTATCCAAAACAGTGTGTCCTTATCATTTTCCTTGAGTGCATTTTCCTGATAAAATATGGCGGTACTCTCTATAGAATTGAATTGGTTTGTTAAATGTTGGTTAAGTATATTTTTCTAAGGCTATATAAATTCAATTTGGTTTAGGCGTTGACGATGGATTTAAGTCTAAATTTTAACACCTCATGCGACAGGTTTTCAGGAAAAAAGATTACTAAAAGGATTGGAGCATTTTGGAGCCCTGCTATGTGCTCCAAAGAGAGATTTGGAGTTGTTCCTGACTATCTCCTTAAAAGATCTTTGATCTTGATTGTAGAAAGATTAGATAAAATCTATTGCGCCTTACAGCCGTAATCCTTTTAGTTATCTGTTTTCATTGATATAAATAATCGTAACAAAGAAAACCTAATCTAAAGCCTTTATGACAGTTTTCTTTTTATAGGACAAATACAAAAAACATTGACTTTTTCTTTCAATGGAAAAGACTGATAGATAGGGCGTAGTTTTTTACACTGTAGGTACAGTGTGTTTAAAGTAAAGAAACAAAAAAAGAAAACATGTTTTCTGTTAGAGTTTTTGCTAAAATAAACACTTGTGTTTACTGCAAAATGCTTACGGCCAAAGGATGTTAATATTTATTTCTCAAAATAGGCAAAGAAAAGATGACGTAGGTAGGTATTACTTAAACAAAAAATAGTTATAACGACTTGCAAATTGTGTTAATAGTGCTAACTTACAAAAGATCTTGTATCTGAATATCATAAAAATGTTTACAATAGGTGGGAATATGTTAGTTCGAAGCATCTAATTTGTACATTCGAAATAGCATCGTATAATCTAATAGACTTTACATAGTAATTTGACCATTAGTCATTTTGTAGATTTGAGATTTTCTTGCAGTTTGATAAACCGGCTGGTTGGCAAACGGAACTGTTATTTTTATAGTTTTTATATTTTTATAGTGTCAAACCACACTTAGGCATTTCATTTATAAATGATATTTTTCGGTGCTTTAACCGAAAAGTCATCTGACTGATAGTTTCGAGCTACGACACTAGGGCTTCGTGGCCGAGTAGTAAGGCAGTCCGGCTTGAGGACGATCGCTTGTACCTCGCAGGTTCGAATCCCGTCGAAGCCCAAAACTTTTAGTAAGATTTTTCATTTATAAGCGATCTGTTATTATATGAGTATGCATACATTTGTATAAACTCAGAATGAGCAGTCTATTGAAATCATTAAGATCTCGATGGACTTATGATGTCAGACAAAGATATGACGTGATGCGTCTGGTGACTCTGTATAAACCGGTATATTCATCCAATCCAATGACGTGTGTAGCATTCTACCTACCTAATTGCATTTTACCTTCTAGCATCTGGATCAAAACAAGGTCTATTTATACAAGGCATTGAGCCCTAATTAGGTTTGGTTGATTAGGCTAATGCAAAAAAAAAAAACTCGTACAAAATCTATATCGGGAGGATTTGACCTCAACCTTTTTTAAAGGCTGGATCACCGCCTGATAGAAATTTGAAGTAAAATTATTTGATGTAGGTAGGAACTACAGAGGTCTACGACCTTGTTAAGGTATGATAACCTTGATCTATTGTTAAAGAAACTGACATAGTATTCTTGTAAAATCTAAGAATTTGTTAAGGGCCATCCTTTATAGACTATATTTTATCCCGGTAATTTCATTAGTAGGTACACCCGTGCAAAGCCGGAACCTGCTGCTAGTGTACATAGCTAGATCGACTTAACCAGTAACCCTGTAGGGATACAAACTGGCTATCATCTAACCAGGGCCTATTCCACAGGACTCCGCATTAGACTGGGCACGTGACCACCGCATGCACCACAAGTATTCTGAAACAGACGCTGACCCTCACAACGCGACCCGCGGCTTCTTCTTCTCTCACATCGGCTGGCTGCTCGTGAGGAAGCATCCCGACCTCAAGACGAAAGGCAAGGGACTCGACCTGACCGACCTCTATGCTGATCCTATCCTGAGATTCCAGAAGAAGTGAGTATCTACATCGTTCCACAGTATAAAACAAAGTCGCTTTTTCTGTCCCTATATCTCTATGTCCCTATGTATGCTTTTATCTTTAAAACTACGCAACGGATCTTGATGCAGAATTGCGGATAGATAAAGTGATTCAAGAGGTAGGTTTTTTGTATAATTATTGGACCAGTGCGAAGACAGGGCGGGTCGCTAGTTTATTCTATAATATCTTCCCCCCGCGATACATATAAATAATTATTTATAATAACCGGTAGTATTAAATTAAACCTAACAATTCTTTTTTAATTAGCAATGCATTTAAATTGAAAATTACAAAAGGGCAGTAGCGAGGAGTTTACGACTGTTAATTTATTTTTATTTCTTAGGAAAACAGTCATTATTACTATAACAAGTTAAGTTATATGCCAACCTTTATTACATGTGTAATCTGTGCCTTTAATACTGTTAACATCCATTTATAAATGAAAAATCTTACTAAAAGCCCCAAACTTTTAGTAAGATTTTTCATTTATAAATAAATAAATAATAATAAATATCCTTGGACATTCCACACAGCGTTATCCAGTCCCAAGCTAAGCAACTTAATGCTTGTGTTATGGTAACCAGATGACTGATATAATACTTAAATACATTTTTTTTTTGTAAATACATACATATTATAGATAGAAAACACCCAGAATGAAATGCATAAGTGTGGTATAACACTATAAAAATATATATGTTACCATCCAGTTAACAGATATTAATAACTTATACAAATGAATATATTTATAACATAAAAAGCGTTTAACATAAACTTGTAAAGTTTAAAAATACAAAAACCAAGAACTTAATAACGAGACTTAAAAAAACATTTGTTTAATAGTTTCTATATTCATTTCTCTACTTTAACGTTTATCGTGTTTTTTTAAGTATGCCACTCCAATAATTAAAAGTAGTATAATACTAATTAGGAAATTTAAGAAAAATCATGTTATCTTTATCCTTCACACTTTGATTGAAATGATGATTCATATTCTATCGCCTGACTTAGCTAAGTACCTATTAATTTATTGACTTACGTATTAACGTACGTCTAATTTTGATGACGATCCATTATTTGTATTAGAAATTTATCAGCATATTGTGTAATTCAAATATTTGCTAAAGAATATTTTTTGTTGCCCTCGGAATTTGAATTTTAAGAACATTAAGGACGATCAAAGACCATACACAGTTTGTTTAGTGCATATCTGAATATTATGTTATACTAGTTGCCTGTCCCGACTTCGGACGGGCATTCCTTAGTCATCATGATTAATAACTCTGTGATCATTTAGCTTTGAAATGGTACAATATTTATTGAAATCGGTCCAGAAGTTTTGTGTTTTGTTACACACAAAACTCAAATTATAAACTAGAATAGACATAAATACTAAGACCTTCATAATACCATGGGCTATAGCTACCTACTAGCAGGTATTTGGTGCATGTCACGAAATCTTAACGAGCATCGCTTGCGTGCGTCAAAAGTCACGCAATGAGACATTTATTATTATTACACTCACGACATAATTTCATTAATTACGAGGTGTATTACTGAACCAAATACTCCAAAATTCGGAGACTTGAAAAAATTTTCCGATTGGCCCCACTGTTGATAACACATGAATTTCATCACTAATTTGATTATAATCTTCCAGATACTACCTCCTTCTGATGCCGCTCGCGTGCTTCTTGATGCCGACCCTGATCCCAGTATACTTCTGGAACGAGACGTGGCTCAACGCATTCTTCGTCGCCGCCATGTTCCGCTACGCTTTCATCCTCAACGTCACGTGGCTAGTCAACTCCGCCGCCCACAAATGGGGCGACAAGCCCTACGACAAAAGCATCAAGCCCTCAGAAAACATGAGCGTGGCTCTCTTCGCTCTGGGCGAAGGATTCCACAATTACCACCATACATTCCCCTGGGACTACAAGACCGCAGAACTCGGCAACACTCGTCTTAACTTCACCACGGCTTTTATCAACTTCTTCGCTAAAATCGGCTGGGCTTATGATATGAAGACGGTGTCGAAACAGATAGTTCAGAGTCGCGTGAACCGTACGGGCGATGGGTCCCACACTCTCTGGGGATGGGGCGATAAGGATCATTCCAAGGAGGAAGTCGCAGCCGCAATCCGCATCAACCCGAAGGATGATTAACTCGAATAGCATATAATGCGTTATCTTCCATTACTTTGTGTAATAACTTCCATTTTCACAGCTTCTAGTAATTAGTTTGTAGATTCGAATGTGTTAATGCTGGTATGCACAAGTCTGTGAAGTACTGGCGCTATTAATAAGTACACTGTGCGATAAACGTATTCCGAAATACATATTTATGAATACAGGATAATCATAAACTAAGAATGTTGGGTTTTTTGGATCATCAGCGTTTCTTCCAAGTTTTTTATGCTGTTTAATTTTGTATTTAATATACTCGAAACATTGGCATCATGATCTTTTGAAAACTAGATTTTAGCATAGATAAATAGACGCATATCCGGTGCAAGGGGTGCAAGCAAAGTATAAGAAAAGATCGGGTAGAAATCTGAAACAGAGAAAATACTTTTTTTCATAAATTTGTCGATATTGCTCCGGATGTCCGAACTGTTTGAGTAGATTTTTATTAAAATAAAATCTAATTACCTATATGACCGCGACTTTGTGATATAATACAGGTAGGTACATTATCAACTAAATGTGTCAGTATTAAATACTACCTTATTAACAAATAATGTACGTACAAATAATGCTTTGTTATAACTCTTATTTATTTTAGTATTATTTAAATTTAATAAAATAATACTATTTAAACTTTATATTCAATATAAAGATATATTTGTGTGATTTACATATTTTTATATTTTGATAGTTAATTTGAAGCCTACGTTTAAGTTGCATAACAATGATGCCAGTGACATTTAATTTTTTATTAAAAGATTTTGTAAGAAAGTACACAAGTACGTTTTGTTGTAGAATTAGACTGATGTAAGGAATGTGATATTTGGATGGATATATCTTGTGTTTAAGGAAAGAAAAGATTGTAGGGTCTGTTACAGACCTAACGGCTATGAGAAGGGTAGTTGTTAATTATTATTTTATGCTTATAACAGAACAGTAATTCTATACATTTCGATACTGTTTCAGATTCATTTGTATAGTCAAATATAATACACTAAAACTTTGCAGTGGTAACATACTAGGAACTTGTAAACTAATAACTGTTTCTGTAATTGTGTCTGTCATAGTGTAATCGTAAAAAAACTTTTGCTGCTGGAAAGCTGTAGTTTGTAGTTTCGAATTTAATTTAATTATTTTAGAACATAACAATCTCTTCAGGTTGAACATTGATGTGATTATGTATGTAGCATTTCATTCATTTGGAATATACTATTATGTCATTAAATTTTCTTTTATTATTTTGAACAAGCAACGAACTTCCCGAGAGCAAACTTAAAAAAAAACGTATAAATAACAAACGTATAAGAAAAAATAGCTTCTAAGAAATGAGACTTGAAATCCTAGAAGCAAATAAGTAAGTACCTCTAAAGAATAATGCCTGTTTTATATGCGGGACCAACAATTTTCAAAGCACAGTACGTAGAAATAGTTTTTAAAATCGATCGATACTATTGAAGAAATGTTCAGAGAACATGCTTATATTACATAAAAAATACGTACAGTGGAAATTTAACCTTTTGAAGTCAATAAAACAGCGCCAAAAAGCGTGTAAGGTGATTTATTAATTTATCTTAAAATACTATCGGTGGATATAATAGTAGGTAAGCACGATATCATGTAAGTACATACCTTTTAATAAGTAGTTTAAACTTGAATTTGAACATTAAGCAATCGCTAACTGGATTAAATCCCAAGTGGTTAATTACAAGCATATAGGATAGGATCACAGTCCTGTGCTTAGGATCAATAAAGTCCTGTTTTCCGAGACGTGGACATCAAAGGGCGTAGCCTTTTGTGTTGGGTCTCAGGCACGAGTCGCATCAAATGCTCTCCTCATGGAATATGTCTTGCTCGTCGCATTTGTCCGGCAAGCAGACAAAGAATTCTATAAGATTCATGAAGGGTCCGCGGGAGAACGGGTTTTGGTAGCGACCTCGCTTGTCGCGGAGATAGGGGTATCTTTTGTAGTTGAACATCTCGTTTGTTGTTAGGTTCATGCAAGCGTGGAGTATCTGGAAACAGAAAAAAATATAAACACTCAGCAGTATTTTCAGGACGGTAGATATTGTCAAAACTTAAAGAGACCTAAAAGTAGTAGAATGTGCCAATGAACAATTGCAGATTTTACTACAATCAAAATACCAAGATCAAACCCATTATTCAAATGAATGAACTGACTAAACAGTCAAGTTAGAGGCAAGCAAGTTCTATCCATATTCTAATGTAACAATTAAGTTACGTATTCCATATTCTCATGTAACATGGATAGGACTTGGCTCTGACTAGACTGTTTAGCAAGTTATGATTATTGAATTTTTCGACTTCTACAAAATAGGTCGTATAAAGTTTTCAATATGACAGGCGAAATTTTATGTAGGACCTCAAGGATCACTCATAATCGTACAGTCTTATATAAGCTAGGTGATTGCCTGTTCCAAAACAACTCCCTACACGGGAAAGAATATATACACTATGGCAACTTGATTGACATCATTGTGCTAATTAGGTACGTTACATAGATACTCACAGAAGTGCAAGTAAGGATCCATCCGAGCGCGCAAAACGTTATAGCCTCCAACAGCCCCAGTACGTAAAGTAATCCAAATCCCTCCAAAAGCAGACAATAACACGCGAAGTAGATTGACAGAGTGCAGTTGATGGCAACACTCATTACGAAGAGGAAGAACCACATGCGGTTTCGAACGCCCACGCAGTTGTAGATGAATGGGCAGTGGTGGTCGAAATAGGCCACGCAACGTTTGCAGATGCGACAGTGTTTTGCTCTGAAAAATAAAATAGGCGCTGCTAAACTACAAAGTATATCTATGTACCTAGTTCATCATAATACATATTCATATTGTACTTAAAATATAGGCAATATACCTAAACAATTTACCAGAAAAGTTCTATGTAGCTTTATGCTTGTATTAACCCTTCGCCTACACAAAAAAATGTGGTTGCATGCCTGTTTTGTGCCAAAACACACACTACATGGGTACCTTTTTTAATTAACGAATAACAAAACATATAAATAAGTCTAGTTGACACATTCAATAGGTAGGTTAGGTACACCATGGATCTAGTCACCATTCAGTAATTGTGAGGTTAAGTGCTGTTTCTGTATTCAAATTTTGTGTATACGAGTATATGTACCTACTTACCTACACATGAAATTAAGACAGTAGGTAGGTACCTGCATAATTCGTGCCTAGGTTAAAGTCCCGACAAAATTTGATGGATTACAAAATAAGTCGTATCGCATATTGTTCCCCTCTCGTCTCGACACATCGTGGTCACATATTGCAGTTTCACTTCATCTCACGAATGGATGGCGTGACTAAGATTTCTATTGTAATTTGTAGCATGAATGTAACCATTGAATGTTGCAGACGAGTTCGTTCCATCTACAAATCATTTATGACCAGTGAAAGTAGAAAATATTTGAGTTTACTCGCGAACGACCCGTTTTTGGGAGTCATTAGCATAAATTACAGCATTCCATCGTGTTCTATGAACTACGAAATACCTATGTTACTATAGGATTGTGAAGTGGGCAATAAAAGCAAGTAGATGTCTAACTATTAAACGCCTATATCTTATATCAACTACTATAATGAGAAATAGGTAATTAGGTCATAAGTAATTTCGTACAAAGAAATAAAGCAGATACCTAGGTACTAGGTATCCAATTTGTAAGTATCACCTCGTACCTACATTACGAAATGAAGTAGGAACGTAATAGGTATATCCTAATATAACGACAGAAGAAGCATTGTGCAGTCTTACCTTAGCGGTCTCATGCATCTGCAAGTGTGACAAAGACGCGAAAGAATCGCATTTCTCTTCTTCCACTTATCATAATAGGGTATCTGTCTGATAGCCCTGTAATAAGTCTCAGAGTTCTGCGGAATATACCCCGGATCTCTCCGATTAGCAATCACCCAACTTATCCACATTATAGCATTCCAATACAAGAAACAGTAGTGGGATAGACGTAGAGTGTTCCAAGTTAAAGGTATGCAGCGGATCACATACATTGGATAACCCCACAGCAAGACTGATATCAGGAAGAATAACAGCGGTCCTTTGGAATCTCCAGCGCCTCCGAAAAGCAAAGCCCAGAGTTCGGATAAAGGAGGCATCCAGTGAGACTTCCGTTTCATTTCCTTCTGCAAAAGCTTCACCACTTCGACGTGGCGGTGGCTTTGTGCAAGCATTAGGGGTGTTTTACCGTTTTTGTCACGTGGTTCTAATTCCGCTTTTACCTGAAAACAGATGTATTTTGATTACTTATTCTTACAAGAGCTGACTCTATTCTCCAGAATTAAGAAAAGGGCAGTAAAGAAGGTTGTTTTCTAAGGACGTTGTTACCTTTTCACACAGCAACCGAACACAAGTCAAGTTCCCAGACAAGCAAGCCAAGTGAAGCGGCGTAGAGCCAAAGTTGTCCGTACAATGGAGCGGAACTCCCGAGTATATCAGCAGCCTGACCAGATCTGCGTGGCCCTTGTAAGCTGCCCAGTGCAATGCTGTGTCGCCATTGATATCAGACAGACGGGTTGCCGCTCCCATGCCTAGGAGATAGGCTGCAGTGGCTGTTTTGCCGTACATGCATGCCGTCATTAATGGAGTTAAACCTGGAAAGAATTGTGATTGATAACTGTGCCCTGCGATGTTTGCCGCGGTGAATAGTTCCCGTTCCCGTGGGGATAACGGGATTAACAGTAGCCTATGTGTTAACCCAGGATATGGTATTCTGGTACCAAATTTCATCTGTCAAAACGTTTGAGCGTGAACGAGTAACAAACACACTCTCGACCTAAACACTCTTACTTAACCTTTTGGTGTGAGCGTGTGTTTGAAATATTAGTGTGACAGTGTGATGCCTGCCCATTGAAGTACAGTTTCATCTACGTTTGTGGAACAAGGAAAGAGAAGGAGTGTGGGCAGTACCTTTGAAATCGGCAGCGTTCACAGCTACTCCAGACTGCAGCAATACTTGAACAACTGATGCGTGGCCCTTGCGACATGCCCAATGGATTGGCCGAGGACCCTGGAATGTATTCGGTTCATTAATCTTAGCGGTTTTATTTAGGACGCTTAATAACTTAAATGCGCGAGTTTAAACTTCTTGAAGTCGAATGTAAACTTTTAAATAGGTACCTACTTAATAGGGTACCTAGGTCGGGTTAATCTTAAGAGCTCAGCTCTTGCACATAGGTATTAGATACTTATTTCCAGTACTTATTTGACTTTGTTCGAGTTTATATCGAACACGCAGCAATTGTGTAAATTAGCTGCGTTAGCAACTGATCGCACCTTTGCGCGTGTTCACCTAAATTCGGCAGTTCGCGACTTAACGTACCACAGAGAGCGCGGGCTCACTACCATTTTGAACCATTATAACCATTTAGTTTTATCTTACCATTAATTCAGTCTAAGTGATTTACCAGTACATTTCATTTATACCCGAATTGACTTTTACTTCTACCACAAACCACCATAAACTCAAAGGGTCTTGGATCTGTGAAACCATACCACACAGGACAGGAACTCTTTACATGGTCCTTCGAGATTAAAATCAACCAGTGCCTAAAATCAGTGTCAAGGACCCTTCACACGGTCCTTTGAGATTAAATATAGCGAACCATAACCAGTGTCTAAATTCAGTGTCAATACAGGATTGCAGTGATAAGGAATTGACGCAGGTTTGCAGCAAACAAGGTCAGAGATATCCAGTTATTATTCGTTTGTGTATTTGCCCTACCATAATACCAATCTACAGTAATGGATGCTGATACTCTGTTCATCAACCAGACGGAGATCTACGAAGCTCTGAATAAGTTGCTTATTAACACCAAAAAAGATGGAGCGGATAGGAAAACCATTACAGCGTATAGGCGTAAGCTCGATGTAATCGAAGCCTATTGGCAAAACTATCTTGCGAACCATAATAAGTTGTGCGAGTCAACTAGAGACCATATTTATTTTGAGAAAGGGTGTTACGCCACCACGAGTGGAGTCTACCAGTCTCTCAAATCAATTGTAGAGAAAACCATAGACCAGTTAAGTAAGGCGCAGCAGTTGGGTCTAAGCCCCCGAGGACCAGCATTGGAGCCGCAACTATCACCGGGTACCAGTACTAACCAGCCTAGCATTCCTCATCGTAAGATCGACGCGGAGCGAGCACAAATGCGAGCAGGTACCTCATCCCAGTACGAGGAAATCCCTGTGAGCGTCCCATCGTCTAACCTGCAGAATCTCATCAGAAAGCAGAGAATTAATTTCAAAGCGCTCGAGAGAACTGTAAGTAAAACACAGATCGAAAAGTTTGAGAACAAGTGGCAGTTCGAAAACGCACTAAAAACTCTGGATAGCCGATGGGGTGAAATTGACAAGCTACACTGGGAAATAGAAGCGGAGAACGGAGGCGACGAATCCGAATACCAAGAGGAATTCTGCACACAGGAGGAAACATACAACGAGCTGATCGAAAAAATTAACATGAAGATGTGGTCTGTAAAGCACAGAGAAAGTTCAGCTCCGAAGATGAGTATCCCTGTTTTTAACGGATCTTACAACTGCTGGGTTTCGTTTAAAGATCTTTTCACGGAGGCGATCGACAAAAATCCATCGTTATCGAGCGCGCAGAAGATGCAATTTTTAAAAGGTAAAGTGACTGGAGAAGCGGAACGTCTGATTCAACATCTACAGATAAGCTCCGACAACTACCAGGTTTGTTGGGATATCCTATCGCATCGTTATGGGAACAAAAAGTTAATTTTCACCACCCATATAAACACGCTTCTTGGGATCCCAAACATGCCCCAGCAGTCGCTTCCTAGCATCAAGAAACTGCACGATGTGGCAAAGGAAACTTTACACGCCATTACCAACCTTGGAGTCGATATTTCTACGTGGGATCCGCTCTTAGTACACTTACTGGCTCAAAAATTAGACGACGAAAGCTTCACAGAATATGTAGAGTCCATCAAAAAACCCAGAGAGCTACCCTCTTTACAGGAGTTCCTGGACTACTTGGAGATGAAATTTACTGCATTAGAAGCGTCCTGTCGTAAACCAGGGCTCGCAAACCAGAAAGCAACCATATCGAAAAGTAGCGCTAATGAAAATAAAAAGGGTTTTTTAAATCGCACCACTAACTCTAATTATAAAGAGACAACCAAATCTAGCGCAAATACTTTTCACGTGTCGCGTTCATCAACCTGCATATTGTGCAACGACGAACACGGGCTTTGGAAGTGCCCTCAATTTCTAAACATGCCTAATCAAGAAAAATTGAATAAAATAAAACAATTAGATTATTGCGATAATTGCCTATTCGGCCATTCGAAGACACAATGCCAATCAAAAAAGCGATGTCGCAAATGTTTACAATCGCACAACACGCTACTTCATGACGCATTAGTAGGCGACCAAAGTGCAAGCTCGTCAAATAATTCTGACACAGTTACCCAGAGCGCGAGCGTAGTAACCAAGGAAAACTCAACGAGGTCATCCAATGCTACGTGGGATGATGCGTCCGAGATTCTCCTAGCTACCGCCGTGATCAGGATCACAGGAGCAAATGGGATACAGCATGAGATGAGGGCTCTAGTCGATCAAGGCTCACAGTTATCGTTAATAAATGAAAAAGCTGCCCAAATCCTAGGTTTAAAAAGATCTAAATTCAGCGGTCAGATATTTGGCGTCGGAGAAAAGGAAAACAACGCGAAAGACTTCATGGACATCACCCTGCAGTCAAACCACAGCGATTTTTCCCTCTGCACTAGTGTAGTTATTATGAATAACTTGATAAAAAAGTTACCAAATAACTCGTTTGCTACACCAACATCATGGAGTCACATAAAAGGCTTACATTTGGCGGATCCTAAATATAATGTAAGCCGACCGGTCGATCTACTTCTCGGAGCTGACGTCTACAGCAAGATAATGTTGGGCGGCATTCTGAGGGGGGACAAGGACGACCAACCATTGGCCCAGCAGACACAATTAGGATGGCTGCTTTGCGGATCCACTAAACCACACTACCATTGTAATGTCGTGCTCAATAATACAGAAGATTTTTCAAAATCCTGGAAAAACGAGGACATTAGTCAAGATGTTGATATGTCAAATGACGACCACGAGTGTAAACCAACTCTAAAAGATAAGCTAGGGGCCTCGCGACCACAGGCCCTAGCTCAGTTGAGAAACTTAAAAACAAAAATAATACCGGGTGAGCATTGGCGTTACGTCAAAACCAGCGAGAACCCGGCTGAGTGCGGAAGCCGCGGATTAACTGTCACACCGCTAATAGACCATAGCTTGTGGTGGAGTGGACCCTCATGGCTACAATCTCATTTCACAAACCAAGAAAACCAGACCAAATATAACACCAGTTTAGAGCTGAAACCATTATTTGTTAATAACGCCAGAATAATATTACAGCATTCTGATATAACAAACGGCTTATTAATTAAATATAGTTCAGTAACAGAAATAATTCACATCATTGCATGGTTATTAAGAATGTCGAATTGCAAAAATCGAGTTCGCCAACCTTACCTAGAATTACAAGAATTGCGTCGTGCAAAAATGCTTATTACGAAAAATTTACAACCAGAACAATTCGCAGACGACGTTAATTCTATAAAGAAACTCGGTAAGGTACAAGCAAGGAGTAAAATTATTAACCAGAACCCTTTTATGGATAAAGAAGGAATAATTCGAACAGGTGGTCGTTTAGAAACCTCAAACGTAAGCTTTGATAAGAAGTATCCTATTATCCTGCCACATCACCATCGGCTAACCACCCTGTTAATAGAACAAGCTGACCAATTAACACCGTACGGGGGAGCGCGCCTTACACTCGCGAACCTCAGACTGGAGTCAGGACAGTCCTGGATTATGTGTAGAAAACACAATCCTTTGAGACAACACCAGTTAATGGGTAACTATCCAGAATCCAGGTTGACAGAGGATCCTGACGATGTCAATTTATTAACACCAGCTCACTTCTTGTTCGGCAAACCAGGAACAACCATTATAGAGACGGAAGTTGACGCCCGGACCAGATGGCATTTGACTTCCAAAAGATTCCAGGATCTGTGGAAAAAGTGGAAAATGGAATACCTTGTTCAGGTAGCCGCCCGAACAAGGTGGATGAAGCCGCAGAAGAATATCGAGGTCGAAGAGCTAGTAGCTGTCCACGACGAGAACCTACCACCAGGAAAGTGGGCTCTCGGTCGCGTAACGGAGACTCATCCGGGGAACGACGGCTTAACCAGGACTGTTTCGTTGAAAACGAAAAATGGGTTCATGAAAAGACCCATAGTCAAGCTATCGACACCGCCCGACCACCAAGATAATCAACCAAAACCAGATACCAAACCAAAACCAGTAACCAATATACCACAACCAAAAGCGAAAACAAAATTGTCGACAATAGCTGCGATATTGCTTGGCCTTATGGTGTTCACGCTACCTACCTACGGCCTCCACGAAATAAAAGGGTTACCAAGCAACCAAACTTTATACTTTGACCCCATATCAAAAATTCAACTTTTAAGAGACAAGTGGACTCTAGTCGTCTACTACGATATGGGACCATATTGGTCAGGTATAGGAACCTATGAAAAAATATCGAGCTATCTAGATAAACTGTGCGCAACCATACAACAACAATCTCATTGTAACACGATAATACAGCAAGCCAGACATGATTATCAAGAAATAAAGTATTACAATGAACTTTTGTTAACGCAGCACTTTGACATCAACGCCAGACAGCGGCGTTTTGCCACGCAGACAGCACGGCGCCGCCGGCGCGGCCTTATCAATGGTATCGGATATCTTGCAAACGACTTGTTCGGTGTGTTGGACTCCCGTTTCGCGGAACAGTATGTGAAGGACATTGAGACTATACATCGAAATGAAAAACATCTGACACAACTGTGGAAAAACCAGACCTCCATAATCGAAGCGGAGTTCAATCTCATGAAGAAAATGGAAAACACCATCGATAGGCAACACAAGCTGGTAAATAAAAAACTAATGGAATTGCAAGACAACACCAGTGTCCTACAGAGAGAGATTCAAAACATCTCATACATCCAGGATTTTACTCTCTCTGCAATGGCCGGAAATAGTTTACTGCATAGTTTAAGACGTTTACAAGACACACTGCTAGACACCATCACTGATGTTTACCATGGGCAAATAAGCATGCACTTGCTCACACCAAATCAGCTGAAAAATGAGCTACTAACCATAAACGGCCAGATGCCTAGCGATCTTAAACTACCAATAAATAACATCGAGACTGAATTTCAGTACATATACAAACTTCTCAAGGTTAAGGCCAGAGCGACACAAAACTTTATCATAATTGAGATAACTTTCCCACTCATCGGAAGAGAAACCTACCAGTTGTACAAGTTGATACCAATTCCTCACCAAATAAATACCAGCATGATAGAAATAACACCAATCTCCGAATACGTAGCAGTCGATCTAGAAAAAGATGCTCACTTCTCCTTAACCACAAACGAATTGTCAGCCTGTCTCCACCATGGAACGACGTACATGTGCCAAGTAGTTAAACCAATACGGCACATTAAAAAGGACGAAGATTATTGTGAGACAAACCCGTCAACAAATAAATGTAAATACACAAAAAACAGCTGTTCGGATAGATGGATCGAATTGCATTCACCGTCACAACATTTATATTTTTGTTGCGATGTTTACACAATAAAAATCATATGTGAGGATCGAGTTACGATTCGTCAGCTAAGCCGAGCGGGGGTCATTGTTATGGGCCAAGATTGCATAATCAAGGGCAAGGACTTCGCAGTCTACTCAGTACGTCACCAATCCAACCAGTTGAATACAACGTCAACCATTTACGTGCCCGAGTTCGACCAAATAAACCACTTGGTAAACTTACCACTACCACTGCCCGACGAAGATTCTACAACGTACCACGATGACCACTTAAACGCAAGCTTGACCCACTTAGGCGAGGCCATCAAGGATCTCAAAAACAGCAATGCTGAAATGGAAGATTTTTCATACCACGACATACACCACTATACACTGGGCTACGTATTATTAGCGGGCCTAGTAGTTGCATCTTTTGTTTGGATGTGGAGGAGCGGACGATGCTGCCGGTGTCAGAGACACTCGGAGCACCGCGGCAGCCGCCGCCCGCGGGATGCTGAGGCGGCTAGCCCGTCGCCTCAAAGACCTCGGCGTCGACGCGGAAGTCGCCAGCACCAGGAACCAGATGAAACTTCCGCGCCGCCGAGGCCCACCAGTGCACCACCACCACCGCCGAGCGATGTGATTATCAGTGCTAGTGATCTAAATAAGCAATATAGTGCTAGTGCTAGTGATCAGTGTAACAAAAAGCAAGTTCGATTTGAGCTCAATAACTATGCCAAACGTTGGCCGAATAGAGCTAGCGCGGACAATAACAGCGCGGTTGACCAAAACCAAACAGATCGAGGACTTACAAATGACGGTTTTCAGGACGACGAAACTGTTTTCTGAGTTTTTATACGTATACACCATAACCATAAGTAAATGCATAAGTTATAACGGACCAATAAGTGTTAAATTTTAAATCTACTGTTTTATAAGTTAGAGATAAGAAACTATTGTGCTTTTACCATTTGCTTTTATACCAATATTTACCTACATGTTTTATTACCAATTAATTTTACAGCTTTGATGTTTTGCTTTGATATTTAAGGTGTAGCATATTCACTCACCATCACCAACTCACAGCATCTTCATCTTGTTGTCGGGAATATGTTCGAGTTTATATCGAACACGCAGCAATTGTGTAAATTAGCTGCGTTAGCAACTGATCGCACCTTTGCGCGTGTTCACCTAAATTCGGCAGTTCGCGACTTAACGTACCACAGAGAGCGCGGGCTCACTACCATTTTGAACCATTATAACCATTTAGTTTTATCTTACCATTAATTCAGTCTAAGTGATTTACCAGTACATTTCATTTATACCCGAATTGACTTTTACTTCTACCACAAACCACCATAAACTCAAAGGGTCTTGGATCTGTGAAACCATACCACACAGGACAGGAACTCTTTACAGACTTCTTGGTACGATTCTTTACGAAATGAAATGCAAGTAGCAATTTCTGTCAAAATTCTTAGCATTCCGCTGTTATCTAAACTTATGAAGAATTGAAAAAAACGCCTAGACTACAACTAGATAGGTACAGCTACCTGCGTTCCAAGACAGGACAAGTCAATAGGCGCCCCGCGTTCCACCAGATAGCGCATGACGGCCACACTGCCGTCGAGCGCCGCCCAGTGCGCGGGTGTGTAGCCGTGCTGGTCGCGGGCGCTTAGCACCTCCACACCCAGCTTTTCCACCAGGCGCTCTATCTCAGACACCTCCCTGTCATCATTAGGTCTAGTCCAAAATCACGATAGAAATAGCACGTGAGACTATTCGAAGTGCCTATTCGTAGAGAAATGTTAGGTATTTCCTTTTATTTCAATCCAGGGCCTTTAAGATCTAGATGTTCCCTTCTGTTCCCAATATAAGTCTATATTGGATTTCAGTCTGAGTTGATGCGTCGATATCGTAGAATTCGTAGATTATCACTCTCAGACACGCAGAAGTTAAATTTTGAATGTTCAGCGCCTCTGCTCAGAGCTTGGATCAGAAGCTCCTTGATATTATATTATGATGATTTGATGACATGACTTTTGTTAAAACAAAAGGTCGTCATTAGGTGTTGTACCAAGTAGATGAAAGACACGATTTATAAGGATCTGGGTTAAAATGGCCGTTCAAGCATTTCTGCTAGCAATTCATAAAGTGCATTTATTTCATCAATTGTTTAGCATTTTCACCAAAAATGACAGTTTATGAATTGCTAGCAGAAATGCTCGAACTACAATTTTAAGGCCCCTGATGTCTAAACCTAAACAGACAAGACCTTGTTCTCTCTACCAGACTTACCCAGACCGCACAGCTTCGAATATCAGCTGATGAAGATCAGAGTGATGGTACAAGCTAGTAATAGCCCTTGGGGGCGCAGCGGGCGCGTCGGGTGAGATCGGCGAGCACGGCGGCAGGGGCTCCTCGGCCGCCATCGTGCACGGGGGCGGCTGCGGCAGGGCCCACACCCCGCGCGCCGCCCCCGGGCTTGGGTACACCTGGAATATGCTCATCAGGATGCAGACTTGGAATCATGTTGTTGTTGCTAGACTGGAGTAGCCCCAGGCATTATTTTATTATTATTTTATTGCAGCATTACAAGACTAACCTAGCCGCTAGGTTGGTGTGGTGGTAGTGTTGGCTTGACCCAACATATTTCCTAAAATGTACAGTAGGTAGTACATACCTACAAGCCATGCATGTTTAAGCAAAAAACCTACGTACACAAAAAAAGTCGAGGTACCCTACTACTAGGTCATCTTATAATAATAGGTAGGTACTTAAGTATAAGTCGGTCACATTAACTCGACGCATCTCTGGAATGCGGGCGGGGGCCCGCTTCCCCCCGCATGCCCTTAGCTCGCCCGGCAAGTGTCAAAGAGAGAGAGAGAGCCCCAAAATGACGTCATCAACGCCAAGCGTCTAGTTAATGTGACCGCGTTATAGTTATAAATATTATATTCTACAATATTTTTAGCTTAGGTAGCTAGTTCCCACTATTGTTATTGTTACAGTAAGAGCCTACAACTACTACATCATTTTGATTGCTGTTGATTTTTCTATTTTCCAAAGCACACGTAACGTTGAATAAAAGTGGGTCACACAATCACATAAATTTAGGTATTTTATACCCTAGGTAAAATTATACATCCACACATGTAAAGAGGGTCGGACTTAACAAAAAGGTTTTAAGTATTAAAAAGTGTGTATTATTGTACAGTGGTATAAAACCTCTTTACTGAAATAAAGGTACCTATACTTCATGTCTTGGATCGAGCTAACAGGAACAAAAATAAACGCACGTGATTGGTCGTCGAAAATAATTATCTTTCTCGTGACTGGCTAGATTGTCAAATCAATTGTCAGTTGTCAAATCTAGCCATTACGAGAATAAACAATTATTTTCGACGACCAATCACGTGCGCTTATTTTCCTTCCTATTAGCTCGTTTCAAGAAATGAAGTATAGAATTTACCTTGCTGTTCACGGCGAGGCCGACGCCTCCCGCTGCCGTGGTGGACTCGTCCGCCAGGGCCGAACCACACCGGCACACTAATGCACTGTAAACCCACCACACTTTATTATCCTAGAAAATATTAACTATTTGTTTTTCACACAGGATCAGCTATTGCGTGACACCCGCGTGTTAGCGTCTATTGATTCCCTTACGCATGCGCGTTACAATAGAAAAAGTTTTACATAACTCAGTTCGAAGTTTGAACTTGAAAAGTAATGAGGTAATCAAGAGGTAATTTTATGAATTTTATAACACTTATGTACCAAACAGAAAAATTACTTAAATCAAAGTTCAAAGTTCAAAGTTTTTATTGCTTTCATGTATGGTACAAAGGTAACTACAAATCTTTGTAGCTTATTAATTATGATTCCGTGTGTTCTGGGCTACCTCTATAATGGTATTGGCTGACAGGTAGGTAGGTGAGGTAGGTACCTACCTACTACACTACAACCCCCCAATGAGACGGTAGGCGAGCTAGGTTAGTTAGATACTGCACTGCAGTAATAAATTAGCTTACCTAAGTAGGTACTGATACCTACTGAGTTTCTACAGTGACTAAACCTTCGTCGTTAGGTTATTACGATTTTAATAAATTTGTATTAACCAGTGATTATTATCTTTGATAACATAGTAGGTTCCCCTTTGTAGGTTTGGAAGGTCATGGGTTAGGCATGAATTGAAAAAAAAAAGATTACCATTGTCTGATGAAGACGTGAGTTCCACGAACGACAAGATTTAAAAGCACATAACTTCCGGTCCGGTATTCTTAAGTAATGGTATGGTACTTCCGGCTAAACTACTGTAGTAATTGTACTGCGGGTAGATCGCAAATTGTGTTGCCACTTGCCCAAGGAGTAATAGTGTTCTGTGGACTTGCCTGACAAAATAATATTTAACAATAAATCATTCTGGTAGTAGCAAAAGAGTTCATTTGAACAAATAGCCTTTACTTGTTTAACCTTCACAGCCATGCCATGTGGATACGTGTAGGTAAAGTTTGCAGATGACTCATTGATAGTTTTCATTCAACATTTAGCCAAATTTTATGAGGCATCAGTAAAATTATATAATTATTACGTAAATGACATGTATTTGGCAAAACTATAACTAATTTGTTCTTAAGATAATAATACCTAATGATGACTCTGCTAATGATAATGACGAACTTGGCTAGTGCGTTATGCAGAGACCTACCTAAGTAGATTTGGGTCGCCTCTCAATGCATTATCGGGCTGGACTAGGTATGCTAAAACATTCAAGACCTCAATTTAATGCACTGTGCTGTGCCATTTCCACCTCTAGGTACGTTCTATGTTATGCCTATTCTGTGGTTCAATTTAGGATCTGACGTCAGCATGTGTCCGACGCTTTTATTGGTTAATCACAGTGGTCAATGAACTTTATATTTTCGTGGCCCGACTGACTGCTGACATGACACCCCGTGCGTGATAAAAATACCAGACTTAACCCCGGCCGTGGGAAAATACTACTTCTGTACTTAGGATAACATTTTCGAAATAACTATTTGAAACTTAGAAGAGGGCAATATACCTACCTAATTATATTATCAGAGAGGTAGGTAGGTAATACTTACTATAATTCGAATTTATGTTACGCGGGCTAATGATTTTTAAATATTAGGTAGGTAGCTACTTTTTTTGCATAAAGTAGGTAACACATACGTGGCGATTGGGCGTAGTCAAGAATGTACATGCCTACTTGACTGAGTAGTGGTGACTATTATCTAATCTTTGACAATACATATTACATTTGTAATGAGTTTGAATGATAATTTCCAACAATGTTGATATCTCCTATCTTACAGTTGATATGGCCTTCAGTTTAGGACTGTGTTCTAGTAAACTAGTTCTAGTATCTATGATGTCATAGTGATATAACCAAACTATTAGGTACTTATACTTATAAGAGCTAAAAACTTAAAATCTGGCAGATTATAAAAAATTTATTCAAGTTTATTCTAATAGGGTATTTTTAAAATTGTTAAAGAATCTTATAAGAACAATAAATTAAATTAATATTCATTAATAAAAAACCTTTTGTAAAACATTATCTTTATGAATTAAAAATATGGGAACTGATGGTGGAAACCACCTGGCAAAGGTATACGCAGTACAAAGTCACTTATAAAATTGTGAAAATGAACTTTTATTCAGCAAATTTTTATACTAAATGTATAAATATGATATAATCTAGATTTCGTTTTCACTACCTAAATAGACATCATTGTTATAAAAAGTGTACAACTAAAACTAGTAGCTGATTAAACATCTCAATGTGGCTTATCAATTAGTAAGATCTTGTAAAAGCACTTTCTTTCAAATGGTTTATTATACTTAAATAATAGATAAAATAATGAAAGCAAACAGCTCACAGCTTGTGTGACTTGGACGCCCAAACATTCATTTTCAATTACAAATCTTAAACTAGTAAACTTGAAATATTTAACGAGCAAACTGAATAAATTATTATTCATAAACAAACTTAACAATGTCGATAGCTCAAAGTAATATAATTTATTTTCAACAAGAGTCAAATGACCACTCACTTAAAGTTAAAGTGTACACATAATCAAGATTAAACTATTGCCATATGCAGTGTCTGATAATGCCAATTGGTAATAAGGTATTTTTGCTTATTCTTACTGTATTGATATTGTATAGTAATATAATAAGTCTTTAATTTCACCATTATCTCTTTTGAGTTTTAAAACTCACAGAGAGAGGTTGTCCGTGCAGGACATACCCATTCAGTGCTTGTATTGCCATCGCCGCTTGATCATAATTCCTCATTGTCACAAAGCCAAATCCTTTACTCTTATTGGTCTGGTGGTCCTTAATTATCTTTACAGATACAATAGCACCATAAGGACCAAACAGCTGCCACAGAGTCAACTCTTCCACTTCCATTGCTATATTATATATATAAATGGACCATGTGCTCGGAGAATTGTGATCCCCTAACGCATTGAAATGATTTATCCAGTGGTATGGTTTCATTAGGGCACCCTTCACAAAATTGTTATTATTATTTTTATACTTATGAGGATTACTTTTATTGGCATACTTAACTGTTAATGGATGTATAAAACCCGGAGGTGTAGAGCCATTGATACTTTGAATTGCTCTTTCCGCTTCATACTGATGTTCATATAAAACAAATGCTATACCGGCGGCTATGCGAGAATTCACTATTTTGCCGAATTGTGCGAATAGTCCATGTAGATCCTGTAAGGTCAGTTCATTGGGCAGGTTGCATACGTACAGGTTCCAGTCTGCCTCAGGCTTCGTGGGAGGCTTCAGCTCGGGGTTGAGCAGAGCGTGCGACACCTTCAATGTCTTGTTCTGCATTAGGAGCCCGTTGAAGGCTTTTCTCGCTTTTATTGCGTCTTCAGGACAAGAGTACTCGACGAACCCATACCCTCGGTTGGATATCAGTTTACAACTTTCCAGTTTACCCATGGTCGAGAAAAGTGAAAACATCATATCCTGGGTCATGACTTCAGGAATGTAATTGACGATAAGTTTCGTGGGTGATTCGTCAGGCCCACATTCAATAATTCCATGACAATTACCGTCTTGACACGATTCCGACATTTTTTAATTTGTTGTCGGTGAATGACATTTCATCATAGACAAAACTAGACTAGTTTCATCTGTTCAGAATTTAGTGATGTGTGTGATGATTGATGAGTCATAGACAACCAGAGCAATCAAGCAAGACTGGTTCAAATCAAGTGTTACCATACTATACCATATAATGAAACGATAGAACTATACTCGTCTGAACAGGCCTTGAACAAAATGTTTAGCGCCATCTGTTGGTGAGTAGTATCTCTAACAACAACTTCTGTATTCGATTCAGTTACAAAGTTGTACGCTTTTACTATGTAAAGAAAAAGTAGGTAAGTAATTAATTTATTTTGTTATTTAGTTTTTCTTATTACTCAAGTTATTATACTTAACAATGACTAGCCGCGGGTTTCCCCACGATGTTTTTTCCTCCGCGGCTAGTCAGACCCACACGTATTGACCATTGTCTTGTCTTCTGACTCTGTATAAAACATCTAGTAAAGATGTAGGCCTGAGTTTTTTTTATAATAATGATAACAGCCATCTACTTTAAGGTATATCATCAATACATCATCAACATCATACTAATATTTTACGTACGTGTATCTAAACCACAGGAGGATGGTGTAGTAGGTAGTCAAACTTTGAATTGCTCTTCTAATCATAAAATTTATTTCAGATTATAATGAAAAAATAATCACAGTTAAAAACAGATACGAGCAATATACATATTTACTAAAAGTAAAGCCAAAATCAAATATATATGACATACAACTAACATTTTCTTTAATTTACCTATTCATTGATATATTTTTCATTAACTAGTGACGTTAAAGCTGCATATGAAATAGGCAGAAGGTATGGTGTCTGGTGTCTTTTGCAAAACAACAAAACCCTGTAGCATTTTCTTAAAAAAAATTACATTATTACTTACGTGGGTTCAGTTAAATTTACCAAAACATAATTATCTTCAAGTAACTACACTTTTTTACGTTTTTTCATACCTAGTAATATTCCTAGTAATTTTTAGAACCTCATAGATGCATAAATTATAAATAATGTTAATAACATATTAAATTTAAAATTCTTATTAATTATGATAACCTGATTTAACTATGAAAAAAACTTTAACCATTTCTACAATAAGTAGATAATTTATTTCATTTATTTATTTATTTTCACAAAAGAAGAAGGTAAGCATGTAGTTACATTACGGTTTACTTTAATTTCTAAAATATGTATTCCAGTTTTTCTCAAATAACAAACCAAAAACATTTTGAATTCTACTATTACTATTTCAGATACATATTTACAAGATTCGTTCCCAAGGAACTTATTTAGAGATCATTAGGTGTTTTTCTTATGAACTCAGATACCTATACCACCCTATACTCTGTTCACCGAGTCGATCAAATAGAAAAATAAACGCACGTGTTCGGCGTCGAAAACGAGCCTAGGGCGAGTTCACATTGCCTTATATAATGTATTCTTCTACGTACCTATGTACCAAAATTTATGGACAACACATTTAGTTTGTTTATTTTTCAATCAACTCGGTGAAAAGAGTATAATTAAATTACCTATCTGAATTTATTCAAAAACTGTAAAATCAACACCTGAATAAAGGCCATCACACACAGTAGCTATAATATATAATATATTAATGTACCTACATTACATTCCATCATATATTATAGCTGTCGTGCGTGGTCTCCTGACGATTTCTATAGAAAGATGTAATGAGATGTATCGTGCTATAATGTACATCTTTACATTATAGCTGCTGTGTGTGAAGGCCCTTAATTGTAGGTACATATTGCAAACTATTAATTAGTGACGCATATGTGGGCGTTTTTGTTCCGATTTCGATATAAAATAAGTTTATCAAATTACATTTGTACACGATAATTGTAAAATAAATGCCGCTATATTTTGTGCTTGTAAATAAAAATATTCAAGCGAATAAATCAAATACCTGAGAAAGGTAATATTATGATAATTTACTAAAACAATAATAACAAATGCAAACATAATAAAAACAACAAACTTTCATAGTTTTTACAATACAATTGAAAATCTTTTTGTGTTATATTTTTATGATAAATTCATGATGTATTTGTATACATGAAGACTAGAAATCTATTTATTAACAAATATCACTCTTAACTCATTTTTAATATTGTTAATATGGATCTCTGTACAAAAATACGTTAAACTTAAGCTCAATACTAATTACACAGCGTAAACAAATATTTATCTACTTTGGATCGAGTAATACTAACAACGTCTAAGCTAAATAAACTCTCAAAAAGCGTAAAGCTTCAACTGCTACGTACAATTATTGTCATGATACATAACATTTGTAAATCTTTGGTATATCCTTTTTCCAGTTAGATTTTTATATATTATCATGGAAGAATAAGTTTTCTACGCTTGTATATGTACCGAATGCGAAGCCAGTTATGCCGAATAATATGATGAGTAGATCCTTGTAAAGTTTCCAATTTCTGTGGCCGAGTTGATCAGGCCAGAATGTCATGATTTCGATGATTGGTGGAAATATTAACGCCAGAGCCGAACTGCTGAACGCTCCGACAAGCGAGATGATTCCACTCAAGTTTGGAATGAGGGCCGCGGCGGAGACTGAAAGATAACGCTCATTAACCAATTATAACAAACAATTAGGTAACTGTTTCTATACTGATCATTTCACAATGGCACAGTGTAATACATCTACTATTTATTGAATAGTAAACACCACACCACTGAATAAGTTTAGGAATTACATAAACAAAAGTCAAGACAATATTTCCGAACAGTTATAGTTTCGGTTTTAGAATTATGCAAGTTATTTTCTTTTCTTTTTTAAACACATGGTCTATAGGTACTAATAAAAATATTTAGTGCCTAATAAAAAATGTCTATATCTCGTCAGAGATTTCAAAAGTAGTTGTTACACTCAGTCGCAGAATACTGAAATCAGTATAACTACTAAATAGATAGATAGGTAGTCAAGTAGACCAACAAAATGTTACACATTGTTTATTGCAAAGAAGATAGTGTAAAATATAGACAAATATTATCTTGAGTCATCAAGCTACGAATATTTCCATTCATGAATACAAAGACCAATGTTCATAAATAAACATGAAACACCATCTTCTAACGATGTCGTTAACAAATGGCGTGAGTATTAAGTTTTTAATGACAACAACCCATGCAACGAAACTCTCTCAGACTTCATTCACTTTAATTATATGTATATCTATACTAATATTATAAAGAGGTAAAATTTGTTTGTTTAATTGTTGGTTTGTGTGTTTGACAGAGTAAATCTCCGAAAATGAACAACCGATTTCAAAAATTCTTTCACGGGTGTGTAGAATTGACTGCCCGGAAGGTTATAGGCTACTATTTTATCCCGGTAGCTTCATTAGTACACCCGTGTGAAGCCGGGACGTGCTGCTAGTTATCTATATTTTGTTATTTAAGGTGAATAATCACACTAACTTCGCTATCACACTGTTCACTATTATTTAAAAGTTTGTGTGGTGTGAATGTTTGTAACTCCTTTACGCTTAAATGGCTAGACAGATTTGCATGAAATTTGGTACCAGGATAGCTTATATTCCGGATTAACACATACACTTAAACCCGGTATTACCACGCGAACAAAGATTTTCACAGGTAACACCGCAGGGCGCAGCTAGTAAGATTATTTATTTATTTCGCTCGCGTGAGTAACGAATGTACATTTGCTATTGTGGACTCACGATAACCTATAGACCAGACGACATTTAGGACGCTTTTTATCATGTGTTTGAATGAACTTGGCTAAAACCACTTGATGTTAAACTAGGACAACATAAATTGAAAAAAATGTTATCATATGAATTCCGGTTTCCTATTTTTTATGACGACTTGTGACCCCAACGGACTTAATCAATGAAATGTTTCTACAAACCTTTTATAATGATATTTTAATTGTAATTGACATTTGGTTATTTTGACGGTGAAGGAAAACATTGTTAGGAAAAACGTATCTATGAATCATTGTAAATATTCCGTTTTAATTGTTCATAATCATGATAATTTTCAAAGTTTCATCATATTTATGAATATGCCTAAGGTGGTAGTCAGAGGTATGTCGAAATACAATATTTGGTACGTTCTTTTTACGTGACGTGTATTATACTTACAAGTGATAAGAATAAGCACGACTCGCGTAACAGCTTCGCCGTGTTTCAGTGCGTCTTCAGAAGTGAGCCGTGATTTCACGAAGGGCCACACAATACCCATCGGCACGTAAAACTGTAGTCCGTATGAGAGGAATATAGCTGCGGCCATTACGGCACGAACGCTTTGCGCCAATCTGGAATTTTGAAAGAGATGACATAGCATAATTAAGTGCCTTGCTACTATTTAAATATTTAGACACTATTGACATAATATCGAAATATTTAAATACCTACTTGCAATGTCCTTACAGGACTCATGTCTCACAAGGAACTAATTTTAAGATCTAATGTATGTAATACATGAAAGCAAATAAACGTTTGAGATTTTGACTAGATGTGGATGGAATGGATACACTTGGTAGGCCAAAGAAAAGATGAGTGGATAATTTTAAGTGCCCTACGAAGCACAGAAGCGCTCGGCAGAACTTGCTCACAACTTATACCAGAAAAAGTCGTGGTCACGGACGGAAGCTGGTTTTAAATAAAAATGGAAAATCTCGAATTATTTTATCAGCTAGTTACATTAAAATCTATAAACATTAATCATCGATAAAACCCACTTTGAGCTTGAATTTAAAACTCATTTCCATAAAAAACATTCAGACAACCATCACCGTTGTTAAATAGGGAGCGAGAAATACTTCCATCTCAACGGGGTCAAAGACTATTGAACACAAGAATAGGAGCACCGATATTACATCTCCTTACTATGAATTTGGTCATACCCAATATAAAATAATACAAGTCGATTTGTAGTACTTTACAGGCAACGAAAAATCTAAGCTAAGTTAGTTGAGCTTGATCCACAGATAAATATCTAAGCTTAGCTCGCGTAAAGAATGATGAGGGGAACGGGAGGGGGTATGTTTGCTGCCGGGTCACTCGCTCACGAACCAATAGTACACGCTAAATCAATGTGAAAAATGTATAGAACGTGAATGATGTCTTAAACGTCAAACACTTACAAAGAGTTGGGCAGGTTCAAAGTAATGCTTCCTTTCACAGATTCTCCGTACTTCAAGTATCCAAAGAAGCCGATGGCCGTGTACAGAGCGCCGACGATCACCATGCCCGTGTTTAAGACGCCGGTCCAGCCGCCGAAAGCTTCGGGGGTTTTCATGTTGTTTTCAAGGGGTAGCACCTGAAATATTTATCGATTAATTTACCGACTTCAATAGCAACAGATTTAGTATCCGTTTTAGCTAATATAGGTACTTATTATGTTTTTTTTTAGCTTTTTTTTTTTTTTTATTTATTACCAAATAAACAGAGATTAAGCTTAAAACTAATTATGGATAGCACTTTAAGCCACGAAGGTTTATCTTGTGCTATCGTGAGACACTCAAAAATAAAATAAAGTTAATAATAATTTGACAAAAAAAAATTTAGAATTTAAAGGACTTGCTTGGAGTCACCTTATGACTATGGCCGTATCATTATGTTGTTCCAAATTATCGAACTACTTAGTCGAATTAGTATATTTAGTAACTCATTCCCTATAATTATTCCTATACTTACAAATTGCCTACATTTAGTGTACTCTACCAAATATCTTTCTACATAATTAAATATGTACCTATTGTAAAAGACTTTGACAATGTCGTAAGCCTCAAGGACGCCCTACATTCCCATGGCTTCTAGAATTCTATTTAAAATCTCGCAGTCCCTTTGTTATTAAAATACCAAGGGGTGAGCCACCCCCTTTGGGATGGAACTTCGGGAATCCACCCCATGACATAACAGGGAAGGTGAAGGTTAACACATAGTCGCGAAAATAAGACAGAACTTATTTAAATATGTAGTGTGTTAGTAATTTTTATAAATAACTAACAGCACGTCCCGACTTTGCACGGGTGTACCTATTATTGAATGAAACTATAGGGATAAAATATAGCCTATAAGCATCCCGACAGTCAATGATGAGTAACGTGACACGAATATGTAGATCAAGCCAGTTTCTTTACGGCAGGAATATGTTTACGTGAATTCAACTTTCATACAGAAAACTGACGCCAATAAGTATTGTATTTAGAAAATAAACGTAAGTACTCGGAAAATGCAAAAGATGGCTTCGAAAACGGAATTCTACGAAGTACAAATTTAATAAGGAAGTTTATGTAAGTAGGTAATTACCTAAGTACCTAATCAAATTATACCTATAATAATTTTATAAAATTAGTACTTAGTAGACTTATGATCGAAATTTTGCTAAATTTCAAGGTCGTTTGTGTCGACCATGCTTTACAAGTTCAAAACCAGTTTCACAACGAATTTCAAAATCAATTTTCTTTGAGAATGTTCAAATCTTTTAAACCAGTTATACTTATAAATCGGCCTCTTGAATCACTCTATCTATTAAAAAAACCCGCATCAAAATCCGTTGCGTAGTTTTAAAGATTTAGGCATGCATAAGGACATAGGGATAAGCGACTTTGTTTTATACTATGTAGTGATAATATAAATCCTTGGACATTCCACACAGTGTCATTTAGTCCCAAGCTAAGCAACTTAATGCTTGTGTTATGGTAACCATGTGGTATGGATATTTCTCCGGTATTGTGAATGTTATTTTCATTGAGATAAAAACATAAATCCACAATACCGGTCACGTCTCAGTTGAACTTGAAACCTTATAACTTTACCACAATATGTTTGTGGGTAACAAAACATATCCAGTTTCATATGACCCAGACATCAAGTTGTAACCTAGAGAGTCCCGAGGTTTTATTGCATAGATGTGGGCGGATGGGGTGGGTAATGTATTAAGCGACGCGTTGGCATGAAGCCACTATGACATAATCGATCAATACTACATTCTCACTCTAGATAAAATGATACGGACCACTTATCACTAGAACCGTTACTTTAGAGTGGGTAATGCCCGAATAATAAAACGCTACTTAAATAATTTGAGAGGAATTATGAAACGTTCTTACTAGTCAGATTTGTATAGACAAAACGTTAAATATTGTTTTAGTTAAACACATAAGTACTTAAGTGACGTTTCTATTGTCTTGTATCGTTGTGTAAGTAAGAATATTTTCTTGAGGCGAGCTATGTTATTTATTTGGGTTATGTTGTGCTCCATAAGAACAAAAATCTAGCTATCGAACTTTCTTCATGAAGAAAATTCCAGATATGGAGTTTTCCTATAGTTTCGGAAAATGTACATGGGCTTTTAATACGAGCTCTTAATGGTTATGGAAAATATGTTATATTTTATTGTAGCAAGTGTTAATGCCGGTCACTCACATTTCGCAAACCCGTATAGGAAGTAATTCGCGTAATCGTATATGTAGTTTATACCTAAAAATGGTAGAGTCGTAGAAATTGTGCGCATATGGTTCGACCTATAAAATTGCAGTTTTTTATACCGTTTTGTATGTACAAAACGGCAATTTCATAAGAACATCTATACTAGTATGTATTATAAAGAGATAAAGTTTGTTTGTTTGTTTGATGGAGGTAATAAAATAAAAAATAAAAAAATAAATAAAAAATAAAATAATCTCCGAAACTACTCAGACGATTTGGAAAACTCTTCCACCGATGTGTAGAATGGACTATAGGGATGGTAATATGCTATTTATATATTACTATTTACGATGTAAAAGCTATAATGCAAGTATTACAATAAAGAAACAAAAAAAACAACATCATGCAAAAAGGCACTCACCACACCAATTCCTTCAAACGCATACATAGCCGTTCCAAAATACAGCGGCAACTGATGCCACCCAGCAAATGGCTTCACTGTGTTCGTCTTCGGCAGATCTTGTAGAATATAGTAGAATGTTATCACCAGACCCCAAGCAGTCATTATCGACGCAAGTAGAGACACCGGCGTCAAATACTTCAAATTCTTCACCATAGCCAAAGCAAGTATAAATGGGAAGAGCAATATTAAATAGAAGTAAACACTCAGATCTATCTTAAATATTGCCATCGTGTCCTTGAGGTTAGTAGCGACAAACAGAAAGTACACACAGCAAAATCCCAGTTGTGTTATGACCAGAAATACATTTACAATATTCCTGAAACAATATGAAAGGGTGTTAGGTAGTTAGCACGCTTTTTCTTCGCGCATCGAAGATTTTAATTAAAGGCACCTATGTTATTTTATTTAAGCAGCTTTCTACGAGTATAATAAAGGTATGGAATACGTTAGTTTTGAATTTTTTTATGAATTTGGAACTACCTACATTAGGTGTCGGAAACCAATCGAGTTCGTTTAAACACACATAAATGATACGCTTTTAAAAGTGTAATGCAGCAGTTGTATCTTTTCATGCGATGTTATCGATAATGTAAAGGTATAGGTAAAGATTGTCTCTGTATGATATGATATGGATGTAAATTGCTAATAATGTAAAAAAATCTATAGTCACTTGATGTTTTTAGAAATATTGGTACAACATCAAATAAACAAGTAGGTACTTAACATAGAGAACCCATCAAAAACAGGAGGTTTCTAAACATAAAAAAACAAATTCTAATGTCTAAGTAGGTAATTAAGTAATTTTTTACGAAGAAACGCTCTATTTGTTAGTAGAAATTTACCTAACTTAGAATAACAAGCTGTTATCTAACCCGGTATTGATTTACTACTGGGAATGTTGACACTGTACATAGGAAAGTTTTCATTGACAATAGGTAATTATTGACAAAGTTCGATGGCAACAAACAAATAATAAATAATGATAAAAAGTTGTAAATTTCCTCTGTTAATTATCGTATTCATTAAATGTGTATTTAGGTTTATTTATTTAGGAGATACCTATAGGTGATTTAAAAAATATAACAAACTTCAACGAAGATTAAATCTCCAAAAAAAATTGGTTTCAAAGTACCTACAATCTTACGGAATCTCTGGCATGTTGGTAATTTTTGTTTCAAAGTACCTACACTACAATCTTCGGAATCTCTGGCATGTTGATAATTTTCAAAGAAAAAGTATTTCCAACCAATCTTTTTATACAAAAGTTTTCCCACTTGGCTATTAAAACAAAAAGTACCTACCTACACGTGTGGTGAAAGACGACAGCGAAGGGTGACCTAAGTTATAAGTACCAACTCTCTTAGGATCTCGGTTAAAATATTTTTCCGAAGAATTTTTATTACAAAAAACTCGATAATCCAAACATTGTTTGATAGCAATTAAATAAAAAAATACGCCTCTTATGTACCTACAATAAAATTCCACTGCCATTAACACCTTAATTACCATAAAACCACCATAATCAAAGGTTGAATTAGCACAGGTTTTAAATCAACACTTAATTAATGAACAAAAAGTGGACTTACCTCATTTTAGTCGCAAACGGTCGAAGTGGAACTGGTCCTGATGCGAAGGCGTCTTCGACAACCTCGGCGAAACTCAAGGCTGGTCGTTGGCTTCGGATGCACAGCTCATGGGAGCAGCGGACTAGCATATGCATGCAGTGCGTGCATATTGCACCCATGAATAATGTGCCGAATACGCCTAAAAATAAATATTTTTTATTTGTGTAGGACATCAAGGATCACTTACAAATGTAGGTACAGTCTTATAAGCTAGCTAGATCTGGAGACTCTATTGCCTCGTATCGTGTGGCAAACTCTTAAAAATTTTTTTTAAATTGTATTGTCCCTCTGGGCAGAGTAGAGGCCTTATTGCCAGTTTACCGTGATTTTGAATATGATCGCGATTGATTTGACTCTTTGCTTTTTTCGGCCCCTCTATTCTAGAAACCAAAAACGATGCATTGCGACAATCATCGCAGATCAGCTTATGTTGGTTAATCTTCCAAATTCAGATTCCACTAACATAAGCTGACCTGCGATTTTATGCCCAAATTTCTTGAGAGATTGACGAAGTTGGGCAACATTGTGCGCCATCACAATATGCGGGTCGGCAAATATCGGTCTTGGTTGCATTGTCGCAATTGTCGCTCAGCGATGATGGAAGCTTTCAGGTGGTTTAAAAAGTTCCACAACCAGAGTATAGACTCAACACAAGGTACCTGTACCTACCATTATTTGCACGAATTTAGGGAGATAAAAAATGTTTGGAAAAGGCAAATGCCATCAGGAAAAATGCCAAGAACAAGGTATAGGGTATATAGGTGGGAGAGATCAGGCTGCAATGCTGATTTCTCTAAATGATATATTTTCATCAAAAAATGGTCAGCTCCAGGAACCTCCATGCAGAAAATATGACAGTGTCAAATAAAATAAGATACTATTTTAAACTTGTTGGAAAATAGAAATAGAAATAAGTCATGTTAAGTAGGTACTTCAATGCAAATAAGAAATATTTTATAAATATTTTAAATAAGAAATGTTTTATAAATATTTTAAATAAGAAATATTTAAAATATTTAAATATTTAAAATATTTAAATATTTAAAATATTTAAATATTTGTCCTAGCTCCAGATACTCCGGAAACACTTAGGGCCCTAGTAGAGAAACATCCACCTTCACCAGTACAAATTACCGCATCTCCTTTAGGTGACACGCAACAGCCCATCTGCGCAAGTACGAAAGAAGTTTACGCAGCGGTTATGTCCTTTAGGAATGGTTCTGCCGGTGGTCCAGATGGTATCACACCACAGCATCTGAAGGACCTCATCAATCTGCAAGGAGATGCTGGTAGAGCCGTTTTAACGGATTTAACCGCTGTGATTAATTTGATGCTTGCGGGTAATGTACACGGGGACATTACCCATATGCTATACGGGGCAAATTTATGTGCTTTAAAGAAAAAGGACGGTGGCATTCGCCCAATTGCAGTAGGTTATACTTTTCGTCGCATAGCTTCAAAAATCTGCTGCAAGAACATTTTGCCTCAATTGACTGAAAAGTTTCAACCTGTTCAGCTAGGTTTCGGCACCAGGGGCGGATGTGAGGCCGCCGTCCATTCAGTGCGAACTTTTTTGAAGAGAGATGCAGGTGAAGTACTGCTGAAAGTGGATGTCAAAAATGCATTCAATTCAGTTAATAGAAACACCATTCTAAATGAAATTCAAAATTGTTCACCCGAAATTTTCGACTACCTTTTCCAATGTTACGGTTCAGAATCCACCCTCACATATAAATCTCATAACATTTCTTCCTCCACCGGCTGCCAACAAGGTGATCCACTAGGTCCAGCAATATTCAGCCTTGCAATTCATCCAATCATTTCAACACTAAACTCAAAATTAAACATTTGGTATTTGGATGATGGTACTTTAGGTGGTGATTCAGAGACAGTATTAACGGATTTACAAGCAGTTATTGACAAATTCAAAGAAATCGGATTGGTTTTAAATTTTTCCAAATGTGAATTATTTATAAGTGATTCCGTTCAAAATTCAAAAAAAGATGAAATTATTACAAAATTTAGTTTATTGGCCCCTTCAATCAAAATTGTCACAAAACAAAATTTACGTCTCTTAGGTGCCCCAATTTTAGATGAATCGTTTCCATCGTTCATCACAGAGCAGCGTGCGAAATTCGATGAATATTCTGAACGTTTATCTAAAATTCACCGTCATATAGCTTTTCACATCATTCGGTTTTGTCTATTTGTGCCTCAGCTCACCTATGTTCTTAGATGCAGCCCTCTTTGGATGTTTAATGACCTTCTATCAAATTTGGACAATGCGTTAAAAGATGTTCTGGTTAAAATTCTAAATTGTCCTCTGTCAGATGTTTCCTGGTGTCAGGCCACTCTACCCATAAGGTTTGGTGGACTAGGCATTCGCAAAATTTCTAGTGTGTCTCTTCCAGCGTTCATGTCCTCTGTGCATAGCACTTCGGCCCTTTTTTCCAAAATAGTAAATGCTTCTTTGGGTAATATTAAAATTAATGCTATGGAGGAGGCCAAGAATGCATGGACTATGGTTTGTCCAGCCGAATCGATTCCAGAAAAACTACACCTACAGAGGCATTGGGACGAGCCTGTCTGTAAGAAGTTGCAGCAAGATCTTTTGGACTCTGCTGCAAATCTGACTGACAAAGCTCGTCTAATTGCCTCTGGAACTAGAGAATCTGGTTTCTGGCTCCAAGCCTTACCATCCGTAAATTTAGGAACCCTTTTGGACAATATAACGTTTTCTTTAGCCATAAGCCTGCGTATTGGAGCCACGACCAACGAGCCCCATCAGTGCCACTGTGGTAGCGCAGTCGACCGTCAAGGCCATCACGGCCTCTCCTGTCGGCGCTGTGCAGGCCGCCTTTCCCGCCATGCCAGCCTCAATGACATAATCCGTCGAGCCCTCGCCACCATCAACGTGCCGGCCATTTTAGAGCCGAACGGTATCGCACGTGATGATGGTAAGCGGCCTGACGGTATGTCTTTGATTCCTTGGAGCCGTGGGAGACCGTTGGTGTGGGATGCCACCTGCGTGGACACACTGGCGAGCTCTCATTTATCGGCGACATCCAGGGTCGCGGGTGTGGCGGCGGCTGCAGCAGAAAGCTTGAAAAGGCGGAAATATGCATCCATTGGAGATGGTTACATATTTCTGCCTTTTGGCGTAGAAACGCTTGGTTCGTGGGGCCCAGAGGCGTGGCTTCTTTACCGGGAAATTTCAAAGAGGCTCATAGACGAAACCAATGACCAAAGGGCTGGTGCTTACCTCGGACAAAGGATAAGTTTAGCCATTCAACGAGGTAACGCTGCCAGCCTTTTGGGCACCCTACCTGCGGCCGGTGACCTGAACTCTGTATTCTATCTTTAGGTGATACTAGGTTAGAATACAGAGTTCATTTTTATTAAATTAGTTTTTAAGTAGTGTAGGTATTTTTTGTTTGTTTCTGATATAAAACTTTGTTTGAATAAATAAATTACTTAGATCATTTATTACCAAATAAACACAGAAATATTTTAAATAAAATAAGATACTATTTTAAACTTGTTGAAAAATAGAAATAGAAATAAGTCATGTTAAGTAGGTACTTCAATGCAAATAAGAAATATTTTTATTTATTAGTTGTTATGTCAGAGATTGGTCAACATAGTAATAATATCTTATCAGAAACATAATTGCAGTTAACTCCAGTGAAATATCATCATCTCAGCCCATTTCTACCCACTGTTGGGTATAGGCCTCCTCTCTCCTCAGTGAAATATAAAAACAATTAAATATTCTTCATTAAAGATTTTTGCATTTATTCATAATATTCTATTTGAGAAGTGCTGTTCCTGTCAGGGCTTAACCTTCTGATCTAAATGATGTAGGTTTGAATCTCAGACATGCATCATCAGTTTTTTGCTTCACCAAATTCCTTAATCAGTATCAAAACTGTAATTTGAAATAAAGTCAAATATTAAAATATTACCATTTACAAATAATATTTTCATTAAACAAGACTTTATCTTATTTTCCAGGAACATACTACATAAAGTGTTTCACAGAAACTTTCCATGAACAGTTAGGTATCTAAATAAATAAAACACATTTGTTACTGACTAATTGGCAATCAACGCACAGCACGAACCTTAAGTCCTACAAACACAAAACTCAGAGAGTACCTACCTACCTATCTTCCTGTGTTGTTTATTTTATTTTTAGAAAACAATTAGTACGAATTCATTTATCGTAAGTAAATGAACTATACTCGACTTGACTCCTACCTTAGCACACGGCCTGTGGTCGCGCTGAGTCGCGAAGAGTGGAAGAAGGGAAGGGAGGCCTATGCCCTGCAGTGGGACGATTATGGCTGAATAATAATAATAATAAATAAATGAACTATAAATTAGGTAGGTTTACTCATAGAAACTTTCTATACTAATTAACATAAAAACTCATTTTTGATTTTGACTGAATGTAGGCACTCACCAAATAATAAACCGGCATTTTTGAAGGCATCGGGCATGGCTAATATACCTGTCCCGATGTTTCCCTTCAGCAGGTGGATCATAGTATCGAAGTTCGAAGTCGGGTGTTCCAAACATCTTTCCGATGCTGGATCGTAATCACTTTTTGTTTTCTCGTGCGGAACGGACTGATCAATTTCTAATTCTACATGCGGTTCACTGGTTTCAGTAACAATAATAGGTCCTGTGAGAAGTGGCTGCTTTTCATCACTCATTATTTATTTTGCAGAGCGAAGTATGTTGTTGTTTAAAATTCCCGCACACGTTATTTACGTCACCGTTATCTCCACAGTAAAACAATTAAGAATTTATAGCGCTTCGCGTCGTGAGAGATTGGAATTTGGAGCAACAATGCGAGCGAAACCACAAAATAAAATACAAGTAAAATAAGAGTAGGTGTACAACTGTGTGTGTGTACAGTACAACAAAGCGAACAAGCAAGACAACGGAAATTTTCTGCGCTCTCGGATCGATATTTCGATAGTGCCACTTTTCCTTTCAATCAAATTAATGAACACAAGATTTTCTAGCTCGTTTTTACACAAAATTTTATTTATCTTTTACCTTGCTTTTATGTTCAAATTCAAACTGCTATGCTAGTTAGCAGTATTTTGGAACACAGAATTATCAAAACATGACATGACACTGACAGTAAAAAAAAAAACAATAACAGCTGACTCTGACAGATTTTAAGTGTCACTGTCATTCATGTCACACAACAGCCAATCAATTAGTCAATCAATCAAATTAAAAAAGTATGAAAACAGCAGCAGTGCGACAAATTTTAATATTTTTCAATATTTTTTCTAAAATTGAGTCGCTGAATAGTTAATAAAAATATGGGTAATGCGGGAAGTAATCAACCAAAGGAATGGCACAGGGATGCAGCGGCAAAGGCATCCGACGCAGGTCCATCTTCGCCAATCAAGGAAGGAGAAGCGTTTACCTTCGACAAAAAGACAGATGATTACCGCAGTGGTCGAGATGACGAGAATAACATTGAAGACGGAGCCCCGTATTACACTAAAGCCGTACCTGAAAGTGATGTGGAATATAGTGGACCTCGTCCAAGGTCAAATACATTGACCGAAGACAATAGTAACGTAGTTGACGAACTTAAAGTATTACCAACAGTATTCAAATGGGAAGGTGGAGGGAAGCAGGTAAGAAACTTTGTCCAATTCTGTTATATCAGTTATCCACCTTTATATAGGTATAAGTATTTAATTTCGACGACGACATTGTCAAAACAGCAGGTCGTACATGGGTCAGACTGGCGCAGGATAGGGAGGGTTGGCACATGCGAAGAGAGGCCTATGCCCAGCAGTGGGATGAGACGGGCTGCACGTGATGATGATGATGATTAAATTTAATTTCACTTTCACAGGTTTTTATCAGTGGAACATTCACGGACTGGAAAACTATCCCAATGGTTAAATCTCATGGCGATTTTGTTACTATCATTGATTTACCAGAAGGGGAACACCAGTATAAATATTTTGTTGATGGTGAATGGCGCCATGACCCTACAGTTGTGAGTTGTGTAATGACCTTTTTTACTAGAATTTATGTTTGTAGGTAGATGTTGTCAATAGAAAGTTTAATATTTATTGTCAATTGAATTGTTTTTGTTATGTGTTTAAATTTACAGAAAGTTATAGACAATGGAATGGGATCTAAGAATAACCTAGTGTCTGTTAAGATGTCAGATTTCGAAGTATTTCAAGCTCTAGCAAAAGACAGCGAGGGAATCCATAGTGGTGCACAAACAGAGTATTCACAGGTAAATAATCGTTTGTTCGTTCGTATGAGCAAGTGGCCAACTTATTACCTATACTTCATTTCTTGAAGCGAGCTAATAGGAATAAAAATAAACGCACATGATTGGTCGTCGGAAATAATTGTCAATTCTCGGATTGGCTAGATTTGACAATTGATAATTGATTTGACAATCTAGCCAATCACGAGCTAGACAATTATTTTTGACAACCAATCACGTGAGATTATTTTTTCTTCCTATTAGCTCACTTCAAGAAATGAAATAGGTAAATGATAAAACTGTTTCTATGTATCAATATATGTGGTTACAAAAAAAAACTATGTAAAATCAGTTATTTCGTTAGGAACCTTATCACAATCATTACATTGCTTTGTTTATAACCAAGTTATTATCTATTACAGGAAATACCACAATCAAAGCCTTGGGAAAAAGTATCAGGACCTCCGATTTTGCCTCCGCATTTGCTACAAGTTATTCTCAATAAGGACACACCACTTTCTGTAAGTCTTGCTCTTAATTTCAAACGTTGTTACCATGTTACATACTGACACACAGTGTAGTAATTTTTATTTCTAATTCCTGTTTCCTCTGTTTTACATCGAGAGTCAAATATTCACTTTTCAATATTGCATCTCCAGCTCACTTCTTTTGATATCTCCTGAATTTCGTGATCATAACTCGTGTTGATGTTTGAGCCTTATTGTAGACTAGCTGCGCCACTAGCGGTTCCACCCGCGTAAGTCCAGTTCCCGCGGGAATATCGGTATAAAAAGCCTGTGTTAATCCAGGGTTTCACCTATCTACATATGTACTAAATTTCAACCAAAACGGTACAGCCGTTTTTGGGTGAAAGAATAACAAACATACATACATTCTCACAAACTTTCACATTTTATAAAATAAGTAGGAGTAGGAAGCTACTGGTATCATAATACTCCATTTGACTATTTCTGATGAATTAAATTTTGTTTTCTTTCAGTGTGAACCAACATTACTACCTGAGCCAAACCATGTGATGCTAAACCACTTATATGCCTTATCCATAAAAGATGGCGTCATGGTCTTATCAGCTACCCATCGATACAGGAAGAAATATGTAACCACTCTTCTGTACAAGCCTATATAATTAGTTACAAGCTGTGAATGAATGCTAGTACCTATGTATTGGCTAATAAAATATTCACCATTATTTATTTCTATATGTATTATGTAAGAAAGGTTTTTTACATTTTATGAATACAACGGGAATTACTCGCGTAAAAGTATTGTCGATTTAGATACCGACAATGTTTCGACAATAGTTTTACGTGAGTAATTCCCGTTGTATTCATAATTATAATGTCTAATACAACTCACGATAGTTTTGAAAGGTTTTTTACTCTACATTCACTGACGTTTATTAAAATAACTGAAAAGGGAAACAACTAAGTCATTTCTGTATTTATCAAAAAGTAAAATGTTTCTATACCTAATGTCTAATAGTACCTAATGAGTGTGAAACAAAATAAACTCTTTTCTATTCTATTAAAATTTTAATACTATGTACTGCTATTTGAAAAGTAGCAGTTTGATTTGTTGATTTTATACTAAGCTGTAATGTTGACTTTGTAAGACAATACAACTCTTAACTGCTACAATGTTTGTGAAAACGATATTTCAAGTACCATTATTGCACATAATACAATGACAGCAGCTCATTTAATGATTTTGTAAAAGTTCACTGACGCTAATTAAATAGGCCGTATTAACCAAATTATTTAAGGAAGTTATTTTTGGACAGATTTGTATTGACAAAATGACAATATAATGACATTATACACGCACCAATTACTTTATTTAGCATTTCAGTATTTGGGGGTAAGTTTTCCCAGCTTTCATGCACATTTCACTGTTTAACTTGTAATGTTCTGAAAAAAAAGTACTTAAAGCATTACGCCCAAATAAAAGTGCTCTTAATATAATACTGTAAATACAATCAGATTTTAGTAAACATCAATATTGGATACTGCTCTCAATAGTAGTGCAAAGACAGATGAGTATTAATAAAACAAAAGAGGTCTAAAGTGGATTGTAAAGTAATGTTTTATGTAATATTAATTTTAATAATACAATAAGATATTATTATAGGTAGAGATAACAATAATATCTACACAGTAATTGAAGTTATTTGTATTGGTATGAATAGTAAGGTATATATAATTATGTGTTGGATCAGTTGCAATATCTTTATGGTTACTGTGATTTTTGTATGTATTGTAGTCAAAATGTAAATAAAATAACGCTTCTAAGGAATATTTTTTTATTATTTTACAAAATAGGATTGCAATTATTGCATTAATCACATTCTAATAGGTAATATAATAATAATAATTTATATATAATAATAACTCACTTAGTTAGCAGTGGGTTATCAGCTGAAGTGTCGAAATAAGAATATTCCAGTATATATTGTAAATGCACAGCTTTAAACTAATCTGTATATATATAAAAAACATCTCTTGAACGTGTTTTTTGTATTTTTCCTGCGTTTGTTCATGGTGATTCGGCTAGTTTTCACTTATTGAAAAACCGAAATTCTTGATATCATGACGATCGGAGATGTGGTCCCTCAGAGCAATCATCTTCTTTCTATGTGTGGTCCTGTCCAAACTTTTATTTATTATTACTTACTTGAAAAAATGGCAAATTTCACAGTTTTCAATATTATATGATTTTTAAGATGCAGATGATGTATTACTCCAACCAATAAAAAAAACAAATCGGTCCAGCTAAGGTCAAGTTATGTGTTAGATAGAAGTACTCAATGTTACAAACGGATACCTTTTAAGAAGTATAAAACTAAAACTACTATTTGTAAATAACTTATACATGCGGTAAGGGCTCGCTCAGCGATTTCATTCTATGAGTCATTGCCTCTAGACGTAAACTAGCATCAGCATTTTTGATAAGAAAACTACACAGTGTGTTTCATATACTAAGTCAAACAAGTCATAGGTTAGCCAAAGTTATGTTCCCTACTTATTTACAAGCTAGGAAGTCTTACGGCCGGTTCCTATACCTAACCAACTTACGGATGGCCGTAGGACTTTCGCCATAGCAACGTTGTACCTATCTGTAAAAAAAGCTTCATACATTTTATGTTGAAACAACAAAGTTGCTATGGTGATGGACCTACGGACATCCGTACGTTGGTTATAGAAATCGAACATTAAAAATGTTTAGCACATCATTTGACTGCATTTTATGCTGCATCTACCTATAGACTGGCAGGGGGTTTCTGGAACTGTTCCAAAATCCCTTTTGAAGGGGATTATCGCATTTTTGGAGTCTAATTTGGACAGTTCCTTATCAGGCTTAATATAAGTAGCCTACTTTTGAGATTCCGAGATATAACTCGTCATAATTTTACAGAAGAAATACTAAAAAATATTACAAATAGGACATAAGGTCAAGAAGACAACTAACTTACAATGCAAATGTATACATTACTTTAAACTAAAACGTGAGTGGTAAATTCAAAAGGAAATGTAAATTCGAGTAATCACAACTTACATCTGAACTTGACTTAGGTTTGGAAACTGTCTGAAAAACAATATGTACATCATCATCCTTAAACAAAATAATTAAATACTTCTCAACAATGGTAACTAACTAAACTATGATTCATTTGGCTTTATCAAGTGGCATGTTATAAATCACACAGAAATTGTATCCACAATACTTTTGAGTATCATCTTAAGCTTACTCTATTCAGACGTGACTTCCATAAGAGGTACTTTATCTTTAGTTTCTGTGGAATTATTCGCATTACTTACAGGGTTTTTAAAATACATCGCTACGGCAATACTGACTAGACATATCGATATAATTGTATGCACCGTAATCAAAATATTAAACAGTAAGTAACATACCACTGCTGTTATCACTAGCTCTAACGCGCTTGCGTAAGTTTTCAAAATAGAGTTCAAATTCTTGAGAAAGAAACTCGTGACAATACCCACTACAGCGCTATTTACAGTAATAAGAATAACAAAGGTGTCGTTTAGGGACGCAAAGTCATCGAACATTGATGTTATCTCACCTTTCCACATCAACATAACTAAGTTGCATAATACAGAGTCTAAGTACATGAATACATTTTGTAGGAATATATCGACGTTCGAGCCTTTTGTTTTGAGTAGGTACTCGTTGTATGTACCTGCGAGGCATGAGCAGAAATTTTGGAAGTTTATGGATAAGAAGTATATGTTAAATATCTGAGACCAAACGTCTGTGTCGCCTTCTGATTTGACGGCTGCTGCGTCGAAGTTTTTTATCATGCATCCCAGTGTTAATATTCCGAGAGATACCCATTGGATTGGTGTCAGGTTTTTCTTAAACAGGAACTGAAAGAGACCAAAATTCAAGTTAATAATTTTTTTTACATAATAGGTGACCTTATGAGTAAGTAGTAGGTACCGCAGTGAGTACGTACGTATGACCAAGTGGCCATCTCTGGTGACAAAGTTTTTAGGCCGCCCGACAATTTAATTTGCCCTCCCAATTCCTTGTAATAAACTTATAAGTGGTCTTCCATGCATGTTACCGCTTTGGCAACATCAAGCTACGAGTATCAGCCAAAATCAAATGACCTACAATATTTTTGTAGATTTATGCAATTTCAAATATGTTTGCTGTACATAATCATGTTGAATAAAAAACCCGAAGTGCTAAAGTTATATAATTTAGTCTTGAATGACACATAGGTCACACTCTTATTAAATTACCACAGCGACTCAATAATTTTGTTGTTTTCTATTTTTAATACCTAACCTACCTATTAACATTAAGTCTGATTTTATCTATCATCAGAAACATTATTTTATAGCTTTGTCATATTCATTTACGAATGGACTAATTATCATCTTATCGCCATTCATGAAAACCCAATACTTGTTACAGAGTTTCGGTTACCAAGTTTACCTATTTCATAATTCTACTTTGAGAAAAAGAAATCCTAAATGTAAGTTTGCATGAGCAAGCCAAAGTTTGCAAACAAAAATACGTAACAAAATCTCCTCAGACCGACAAACTTATAACAATACTCTTTCGTAAGGGATTAAAATATATTTAAAAACTTTTGAAGTTTGGTTGAAGATATGCTTACCTGGAACAGAAGGGCCGTAAGTACCACTCTGAACTGCAGCAGGATATAATAAGAAGTAGGGTCATAATGCGAGAGATTTATAAAAGCTAAGTTGTTGTAGAAGCAGTACAGTAACGACGGTATAAAGTAATAGTATAATAGCTTCCTATTCACAAATAGCGCTTTGATGAGGTGGGGCTTGTTTCTGAAACAATAAAATCATTATAAAATAGAGAAAAATACATACAACAGCATAAAAATGCGTTTTCTATGGTAGGCATAAAACTTCACATGCTACGAATCTACGATCCTGGCACATCGCTTTCGTCACATTCACTCTCATTCCATTCTTCATACAAGCTCGCCGGCGAACTTTTAACACATTGAAGGCCCAGCTCCCCGCGGTCGTCTCCGTAGGAGAGGACCGCGGCCGCGCTGCTGGTACTAGAGGGAGTGCGTCCGGGCACCCAACGAGTTAGTGTTTAGTGTATTAACTAGCTTTTGGGGTACCTACCCGGGAGAATCGAACTCGTATCTTCTGTGTATCAGCCGACCACAAGCCCGCTAATCTAACGAAGCCGGTATTTTGATATTAATAAATCCATTTAGATTTATCGTTGTCTAATCAATCTTATATTTACTTTAATGCAATATACAACTATCTCTGTATCTAAGGATAATTCATTGTATGTTCCTGTTAGTAAGATACCAAATACTAATTCAATAGAGGCTCAATTCTCTACAAAAAAAAAACATTTAGTGGTCATCACTCCCACAGGCACTTAACCTACTGCTCTGTCACAGCTCATTACTTGTAAAAGGAAAGTAAACTCTATTTCAAGCTCTGAAGATGACTTTACAAAGCGTGCTGTAAGGTACTGAAGTTTAGGTATATATATCTATATTACGCTATCTATATACGCTGAAAGTTATTTTTCCTTTATATGCAATGACTTACAACCACACTCTGATCTACTCGTAGAACTGTTTCAGCGTATAATTTTGTTTGAGCCCCCCCCCCCCCCCCCAGCAAACTTTGATATTTTGTCCATACAAATCTGTCTAAACAAAACTTTCTCAATGGTTAATAGGGCCTTAAATATTTAATTAGCGTTTGAGTATTTGGGCAATAGAGTTAAGTACACTAATCGGAAGGCATCAATCCATGTTGTGAGAGCAATAGCACACACAACCTTAACACAACCTTCATGCATTGTGTAACTTTGTAAAGGAGAACAAATTGGTTGACCTTAATCAAGCATCGCAGTATTTATCGTAAACTATTCAAAGTGTACAAGTGTAAATGTGAAAAGAAAATACATTATAGGCAATGAATCATTGCTTTGCATTATTATGTTGAATGCAAACAAGAGTCAAGGTTGCTTGATATTTAAAAACAGGTTTTAATGTTAGTGAGAAACAGGTTTAATTATTATTAAAACAATAGTGTCTAGACAAGATATGGTTGCCTACCTACTAAATTCACCCAGTGTATTGAGAACTAGCAGCACGTCCCGGCTTCGCACGGGTGTACTAATGAAACTACCGGGATAAAATTTAACCTATAACCCAGCAGTCCATTCTACACCTCGGTGAAAGAATTTTTGAAATCGGCCCAGTAGTTAAATTAAACGATTTCTTCCAGATGATCTTGACGGCAGATAATACAGATTTTTCTGTTGATGATCAGATTTGAGTATGCTCAAGGTAATCTGATGAGATAAACTCAGATAAGGCACTTGATGAAATGTTTTTGTTTCTATTAATGAGCATACTAACTCTTATACACATACATACAGCCAAACCATACATTATCATCATCATTGGCAGCTCAAATAAAAGCCCACTGAGTATAAGCCTCCTCAATCAAACGCCACTCTAATCGGCCCTGTGCCGTTCTCATCGATGTCTTTCCTTCTATTATCTTGCATAGTTTACAGTTTAAATTAAATGCTTCAATACTCACTCTGGTCTTCTGTATGTGTATAAAATAGCTGATATCACAAGTTTCAGTAACTCTGATAAGAACACTACAAGTGTTGTATTGTAATCATATCCCCCGCTCTCAGTTTTAGATGCAGTCACAAAAACTCCTGAAAAATATGAATCACTTATCACTGATAAGAATTGGTATGGTTGTTACATGTGTTATTGATTTGGTTGAATCATTATTGCTTTTTTCAAATACTAGATAGGTATGTTAAAAGGAAGTTAGATTGCGATATGTAGGTAGGTATTTATTAGAAAAGTGTAGCGATAACTTGTCAGTGGGTAAATACAAATTCCATAAATTTAGAAAAAATGAGTGGGATTCTGATACAATATACGCGAACACAGATACATATACAATTTTACTAAGTGCACCTACAATTAAATACATAGTACCTATATACTCAATTAAATAAATAAATAATCTTTGGTATACTTTTTTATATAAAACTTGACAACTTTACAGCCGACTGGGAGACTCTAGCACAAGATCGCGACGTCTGGAAGGAATGGGGGGAGGCCTTTGCCCAGCAGTGGGACACGAACGGCTGAATATAATATAATAAAAAAATACTTTTTTATACCTACTTAGGTACTAACTTTACCTACTGTTATTATTTGTGAATAAACACTAAGTAGGTAGGTACTATAATAAATAATTTCTATGCTGAGTATTGTTGAAAAATATGAACTAAAGATTCAACTTACCCTGAAAAACAAACAAAATAATATACAGGGCAAATACTATGAAAGCTTCGACGTTGGGAAATAAATTTTTCATTTTGGTTCAGATGCCTTTAGTCATTTAGTAGCACATCCTAATGTTCTTTTTTTAGATCCAATTTGTTTATTGTACGATTTGTCTAGCGCTCGCTACTATCATTTGTTCCAATCTAGCTCTGTCTGGGTTCCCTATTTTATGTTCAATCAAATCGTCTCTCTCTATTGAAATGAAAACAATGAATGAAAATTAAAATTCACTTCACAACAATTTGTCAAGCAGTGAAGTTTTGAGTGTTGCAAGCAATCAATTTCTGCTTACCCCACTTTTTTTTTAACCTTTTTCGTATTATTTACCCCACTGATTTACGAAATAATTTTATTGATTTGCTTTCATGTTGTTGTGTTCAACTAGTTAAATTGTCTATTTTTGAAGTTGATAAGAAACTTTGAAAAATAAAGCTGTTTTTTATTTCATGTTCTTCATGCAAATCGAAACCCCTCGTTCTAGCTGCCAAAATCGAATTCATTGAGTTGAGCTGGAAGTTCCAGCTCAACTCAATGAATTCCAGCTTGGAACCCTAGAACATGCATGCATTCAGTACTCCCCAGGTTTTTTTAGAGAAAAATAATTCTAGCAATTGCTTTATTTCATTTCTTAACAATTAAATATGTAGTACTATTAACTTCATTAAATCAATTCAATTAAAAAAACAAGTTTAAACAAACTAAAGTCAGCGAAAAAGGTTTTTTTGTTTGCGTATTTCAAGTACCTACAAAAGCTTTGATTTGTGTCAAATTGTGTCACATCTTCACTTTGACAGTTGGCTTGAAACTGTCAAAGTCACTACGATAGTTCCACAGAGTACTTTTGTAGGATGACCGTCAAATTGACAGTGCGTTGCGTTTCGACAAACAGACAGTTAGATAGAATATCTATGCAAACAGATTATTTATTTTCTTATGAAAAAACATCTTTTTACTAGAGACGATTCACCAAAATTCTATGTTCTTTTGCAAGCAATTTTCAAGAAAATTGGTGAGTATTATTGTTGCTTAGAACAAATTTGCTATGTTAGTGCTTGACGGCATTTCTATTTCACCAAGTTCCTACAAAAAATTGTCCTTGTTATTCGAAGGTTTTTGGTACCTAACGTTGTTTGTTTTGTTTGTAGCTCCTGCAAGTATCGCACTTCAACAGCAAAGACTTTATCAACTAGATACCGATGGCCGGTGAAGAAGACGACGGCACTTGGTATGTACCTACATAAAACTATCTAATAATGGTGTTACCTATAATCATTAGGTCTGGCCTAAAAAGTAGGTAAGTACCAGATTCCGAAGATAATACAAGATAAGAAACTTGAATGCTGTCACGAATTAGTGCCTATGTAATTAGAAGTTACTGTTTGTGTGATGTATTTTAATTACAAGCTAGTAAGTAAAAAGATGGCTGGATTTCATAGGAGATTACTCATAGCTCTATATAGTAAATTATGATGCTACATTATTCCTGAATGCTAATAAAATAGGCCAGGATTTATTTAGGTGTGAAAGAGGAACAAACATACAATCCCTACATCCATAGTCAGAAACTTTCCCATTTATAATATTAGTAGGATAAGTTAATATTAGTAACTTGTGTTATAGTTTTAAAACTTACTTACCAGGCTGATCGAGTTGGAGTCAGCTCTGCTAGATAGTTGCACAGCTCATGAAATCAACACCCTGACTAAGGGGAAGAAAATTCCGGACAGCATGCGTCCAGACGTCTGGCTCCTCTGCCTCAACTGCCAAGACGCAAGTAACCAACTTCTCTCATTTGACGAAATCTTCGATCTATCCAACCAAAATGATCTCAGAGATGATGTTAAGAAGTTTGTCAAAAAACTAGGCAATGACGAAGATGATAAATTAGCTGTCATATCCGACATAGAGTCTATCATCACTTTTTACTGCAAATCAAAGTCTATAGCGTACACATCCAACAATGGGTGGATAGAATTGTTACTACCTTTGCTGAGTCTGAAATTACCTAGAGCGGACACTTACAATTTGTTTGAAAGAATTATAAAACTGTACATTCCCAATGGCTGTGTCAAAAATGGTGTACCATTCCATATTTTACGGTTGGTTTTGCAATACCACGATCCAGAGCTATGTTCTTTCTTGGATACTAAAAGAATAACCCCAGAGCAATATTGCTTGCCGTGGCTTAGATCTCTTTTCGCTGGAACTTGTACCTTAGAGGTGGTACTTTTTATGTGGGACCTATACTTCCAAAGATCTGATCCCTTCTTTATATTTTTCCTCTGTTTGATAATGATTATAAATGCCAGAGAACAGTTACTCCAAATGAAGAATGATGATAAAACATCTATTATTGAGGCACTAATTGGTATGCCGGCCGATCTCGAGGCTAATGACGTGTCGGATTTCTGTTCGCTGGCACATTATTATTCATTGAAAACCCCGCAGTCATTCCGAGAGGACGTTTTGGAAGTGCTGTTTTCTGAAAACTTGGAAATCAATTCGAAGCTTTACTCCCAAGCACTGTGCTTGCCGGTGGCCGTGCATGAATTGATTGAAAGCGCTACTGTTGATGCGAATGTAGAGAATGTGAAGTTTTTCCTAGTAGATTGTCGGCCGTCTGAGCAGTACAATGCTGGGCACCTGTCTACAGCATTTCACCTGGATTGCAACTTAATGTTGCAGGAGCCTTCAGCTTTCAACACAGCAGTGCAAGGCCTACTGAATGCTCAGAGACAGGCTTTAGCGGCCGGTTCTTTGGCAGCCGGGGAGCACCTCTGCTTTGTAGGCTCAGGTCGGACGGAAGAGGACAGTTACGCTCATATGGTCGTAGCCTCCTTCCTCAAACGAAATATAAAACACGTATCGATGCTCGACGGAGGCTTTGTAGCTATCCATGACTATTTCGGCCCTCATATGACGGACTGCCTAGAAGAACACAATCCAATTACATGTTTAGTTTGCGCGCCGAATAACAACAATGACGGTGCGGAACTGCGACAGACTAAAGTAAAGGACAATTTGCCAGCAAAACAGCTGTTCAGCAAGCTCTCCTCAGCTATGAAAGCAAAGAGCCAAGAGGTTAAAGGGAAGCTTATCGAATACATCGTGAATCCCAATTCTAATATGAACACTGGGGAGTGGCATGTCTCAGCGGGAGACAGGAAGGAGCAACGGTACCGCAACGTGCCTCCAGTGTTCAGTATCAATGATGAAGACGATGATTCCAGATCTGATAACAGAAAAGACTACACAGAGTCCGATTCCTTGGAGGAGATCGTCGATATAAACACTTTCTTGAAAGAACACAATATCGTCGACAGCTTCCAATGTCAAGAGGTACTCTTGAATGGGTATATGCACGATTCCTATTTGGTAGTTACCGAAACACATTTGATAATTCTTCGAGACATTCCAAATAAGCGTGGTGCGGCCAAAGTGATGTCCCGGAGACCGCTCTCAACAATTGTCAAAATTACAGCAAAGAAACGGCACCCAGAACTCATTACGTTCAAATATGGTGTTCCTGATGGAGACAATTTACTTATAAAAGATATGGACAGGTTTTTAATACCTAATGCCTCGGTGGCGACGAAAGTAGTTTCAAATCAGATTGTTCATCAACTAGATAGTAAATAAAGAGTACCTAAAAATAGAGATTCAATTATAAATTATATTGATAGTTTAAATTAAAAAGTATGTATGAAAATTTCCATATATTGGCACCTTTACATAACACTTTAGTAATTTTATATCAGCATTCTTTCTAAGGTTAACGTCTGGTTGGTAAAAACCGCATTCAATTAAAAAGAATTTAACTTACCTTCATCACATTATATTGTAGGGCCTCAGTAGTGAATAAGTGCATTAAGGATTCCAACTTCGAATACACCTCTTATACGCCGATTATTATTAACTTCAAAGTCCTAATCAACGAATTATTTAATTTTATAAGTGTAGTGGTTTTGTAGTTACCACATCTTGCTTTTACCTAATGCTAGTCTTAGAGTATTATTGGCACGGATTTAGGGTACACATTCGTATTGTCTATGTAGATATTTTGTTTAAAACACAAACATTTGGTTTGTGATCCCTAAAACGTATGTACCTAAATTTATAGTTTCATAGGTAAAAACTGAAATTTCTACGTTTATTTATTTCTTTTAAATCATGTGTTTAATATAGTCCGATTATAGTACAAAATTGAAAATGAAAATATGTAATTAGGTATATTTATAAAATCCAATTCAAAAACGCAGAAAGGTTCAAAGGCTCTCGGTTTCCAGTTGGTAACTTACTGTGTATTCAAATATAAATTCGAAATTAGCCTTGAATGTCCTCTTAAGCCACTTAAGGCAAGGTCCTTCTGCTCGCATTGTACTGGGCTTAAATTACTATAGGTCTATGTCTACGTCCTTTGAAGTCAATAAACATTTCAATTAATTCCGTATCTATATAATTCTATTTCGTATTTAATATTGGAAGTATCCATGAAATACCTGAACATCGTGATATCCATTGTAACGTGAGTATTTTTAAATTTGGACAAAACTAAAACGTATTGCCCATACTGGTGGCTATTCAGATGTCGCTAAAACTAAAAGATGTTGCCGTCCCTTTCATAACGATCGAAATAAAAAGGACGGCATCTTTAGTTTTAGTTTTGGCGTCATCTGAAACGCCATTATTTATTACTATTTATAAGAAAGTAGATATAAAGTTTAAAATTCCAAATCTATTACTATTTTGCCTAATGCGTGATCTACAAACTATATTTAAGTAATATATAAAAAAACTTTATATAGTATAATATAAGTACGCCTATGTTGTCTGTTTCCATAAATTAAGTACTTAGACGTTGTTATTTTAAAATAAAATAAATTTATTAAAACAAAAACGCTTTTACTTAATAAATCTTTAATTATTTCTTATGTCAGGAAAATAAAACAATACCCAGAATGTTGTGTTTATGTGGTATTCTCGATTTATCTTATTTCATAATTTGGATTAGATCAAGTTTCTTATAGCTAGGATATAAAGTATGAGAATGGCAAATAGTAAAATATTATAGGTAAGTTTAGGTACTCGTACTTATTGATATTGTTTACAAAAATGTGATAAAGTTGATATGTTTCATAAGAGGCAGTAGTAGATACTAGGTACCCTCGTCTTAAAAAATAAGTACATACTTATACTCGTAATAGATTCCTACCTATTGTATGCATTCAATACAATAAATTCAATTGAATGCAGAAATTTTAGATACTTTGATAGATGTCTAATGGGGAAGTCATCAAGTATTTAATGATAAGTACAAATATGTATTGAATAAAAAAAAAATGATCTCGTTCTTGCAAACTAGGCAAACGAGCCATGATGTTTTAAAATAAAAATTCTTATCCAAGCCTACAAAAGAAAAAAATTGATCCCTTATAATTTACAAAACGATTTATTTTATCCATCTTCATTGTTTTTTAATTATTTTCGTAATTACGCTTTTCTCTATATAGGTAGGCTAGGTAATCTAGGTATACAAAAAATGTGGAAAACTGTTGTTGTAATAAGAAAAACTAAATCAATAACAAGAGTAGGCAAGTCGAATAAAATGTTTTAAATGGTTATTTAAATTGGGAATGTCTACTTCAACCTACTAAAGTTTCCCTTCCTATTCGTTGCGTTAGGGTTATTTGCTATCTAACGATATCTTTTAAATCTGTATACAATATTTACATTATACTCTTAGCTAGTTTCCTCAATATATTACAATATTATATTTTTAAAATTACCTAAGTATGGTCTAGTTCATTATACTAAAGAGATCTCCCAAGGAGTATTTGATATGTTTCCAGTTATTTGGCGGCTCATTTCTAGGCACAATAATGGTACAAAAGCAGTCACGGAATAAAAATAACTTTATAATCTCATTAAGCATGGAAAAGAATAGAAAATGGAAGTACATTTTAAAGAATACGGAACTGAATAATAAAGTTCTTAAAGTTACTTAAACTTACTCTGCCAGCTCATAAAAAGCATTTAAAGTTTGGTAAGGTAAGGGGAGTTTTTAGTTTGTCGGTAGAGATTTTTTATGATAACTTGAACATCTGGAAAATTACACTCGAATTGTGTCACAGACTAATCTTTTAATAAGATTAGGATAATAGATTGAAAATACTCAGACACCAAATAAATTTCTGCAGAACATATAAACATTTGTCCCGTAGCGGGAATCGAACCCGCAACCTCTGCGTCTCGGGCGGCCTTCGCCCACTCCGCCACAGTACGACCTCGTCAAAGATAAGGTTATTATAATGACAATTTTACGGTATCAACTGTCAAATTAGCGCGGCTTTAGCTAATAGATTTTTGTCTCTCTGAAGAGAGGCAAAAAAACTAAAATGCTTGTAATTCTCAACTCATACGTGCTCACCAAGATGGAAGGGAAGCGGCGCGCAGTTTTATCGTCATATCATTTTAAACTTTATCTTAATCACCATAATATTAACGCTTGAGAAAATTCAAACGCAAGCGGCCACAAGCGACCGTAATACGGTACTATGCATTATATTAATATTCATAAAGTTTAAAATCACATGACACTGAAACTTGAGCCGCTTTGCTTCCATATTGGTGTGTATTGATGCTTAGACCATTGTAATTTACGAGAGAAGAGTGGGAACCTATTGCGTTAGTTATCATAAAATACCTGTACCATATTATTTGTCTCTGAAACAAATTATTCAGCTGTCGCTATAACAAATATCACACGCGAAAATGTACCTATTTTAAATGAACATATGTTTTTATCACAGCCCGTTTTATATATTAATGTATAGTTACTAAATAGCGAGGTAAAAGTATAGTAAGCATAGTAAATAAACTGATGGGAGTAAGGTTGATGCGGGTGATGTGTTTGACTCCGGCATGGTCAGGTTTGCAGACGGCTGGGAATGTGTCGATGGTCGGATGACGTCAACTGTAAAGAAAAAAATGATTTTAGTGATTATGTAGCCTTTAAAAAAAAAAGTATGTAATTTACATATGCCCAGATTATAGGCTCGGCTTGGATTAAACGAAAACGAAGGTTTGTGTAAATTTTTTCGTTTAGCTCATTGTGGATACCTACTATTCGTAACAGTTAACCAACTTAAGCCACAGCCTAAGCTGAACCGGAAAATTGTCAAGAAACTGTTTCGTTTACTCCAAGTAGCTAACTAGCTACCTAATCATTAAAAACCGTGCTTTATAAATACGTAGGTACTTAGGTTATTAAGAAAATGACTAAAATTGCACTTCATCGTTGAGTTTGTTTACTAAAATCGCATATTGAGTAAATAAACGTTGATTTTATAGATTATCAAAATGAAATCAGATAATATTCAAACCAAAGATTTTTAGTTTAAAGTCTACTTTTACAACAGCTGTAAAACACTTCTGTCAGTAAACATCAATCAAGCATAACATCAAATAAATAAGTTATGCCTACCAACCGCATCTACGATCTTGGTATAAGAGTACCTACCTATAACCACAAATAATGCAAACAATTCCTAACCCAACTCAAAACTATACTGACATGCTTTGTGAGGGTGACACTGATATGTTTGATACGTCGGCGTCGCTTATACGAGGAAGGATCGGACACAGAACACACCCATTCTTATTGCATAAAGGTACCGGTAAACATTTTGAAAGATTACTCTCGGAAATCCATAAGATTTGAGAAATATATTGATATTGATCGCGAATAAAAAGTATTATAGAATCACTAAACTCGTAATGTGATTCTAGAGGTCCCACTAAATCTTTTAAGTATGATTTTTCAATTCAATTTTACTTAAACTGAAAAGAGCAATAAAAAAAGTGTTTTTCGTATTGTAATTGGTTGCGATTGCATTCAAGTTTCATTTATCTGTCTTAATTTTATTTTAATGATGCTACTTAGGTACTTAAATGTAAGTGTGCATTAGAAAAGTTTATTCATGCAATTGGCCCCACACCTCGTATTCGTATTAGGCACAGGGTATATTATAAAAAAAATAGTTTTTTTTTTTTTTTAGTAACTATATAATCGTAGTCTGAATAAACTGTTTGAGATTTCAGGATTAGGTACTTTTACACTCAGTACTTGGCCACCGAGATATAACAACAAGACGATCAATCTCACAAATCTATTTCGAACGCGCAGAATAAAATTAACTTGCCCATCTACGAATCGTAGCACGTCTACGAACGCCTACGCCGTAGCGCGTAGGTTTTTGTAAGAAAACTTATTCGATTATTCCGATCTTGTTGCATGGTTCAGTAAAGTTGAGTTTATATTGAATACAATAGATTGTTTGCTTACAGTGAGTACGCAATCATACGGAAATTTGATCAAATGTCTTAACTGGGCTTCGACGCGTGTTTTATGCACAAATATAAAATTTTAAAAATACTTTTGCTGAATGATGAATTCATGATGAATGATGTATGCAATATTTTTTACCCGATAAAAGGACGACGGCATCGTCGCGATATACTCGCCTGTGGAGGCAGTCCCTTAGGATTTAAACTCACCTATAACAGTATCGTTTCTCAAATCAGCGAACTTGTCCTCGATACTTCTGAACTCCGGGATAGTACTGACACAGGTAATCTCCAGACGGCCGGTGGCGACTAGCTGTAGTTCCGAAACAGTCACATAGAGGTCTCTCTTGTTCGGCTTGCGGCTTTTGTGGCGACTTGTCGTTGTGCGGATGATGTTATACTCGTGCTCTTTGATTTCTGCTACCTGAAGTGGAAAACCAAATGAATAATTTGAAATGGTTTATTTACGAATTCGTTAATGTATCTACTAACATTTGCCGAATAAACCAAACCCCAATTTTTCAAGTTCGAAACTTCATTCAAAACGCTTTAGGTACTGATTTACAACTGGATGTAACACATTCAAACATTCTCATTCCGTAATATAAAAATAGCTTCATATGAATCAGCTATTATACATGTGTGTTATCAGAGGCGAGATATTTCCGAACCATTTGTTTAAAACTCCGAACAAGTTTATTTATAGAACTGGTAAAAGGCGTGAGAGGATTGGCTGTTAATGTTTACTTTATCCCTTTATTTTATAAGTTGGGTTTACTCAGAACAATTAGCTTTTGTTATTGTTTCTGAGGGTGTGAAAATTTTCTTTATTATTAAAGGAAATGAGATTTACACAAATCATCATCATCACCATTCACAGCCCGACTTCACCCACTGCTGGGTATTGGCCTCCCTCAGTTTGTGCCTTTTATACAAATATGAACATTCAATTTTATATTTCGCTCAGCGTCAGGTAACTCGTTAACTCTATAATTCGTTTCACTAAACTTTAGATTTAGGGTTCGCTCGAGGATCAAGGGTAAAAAAACGAGAAAACTAAATATGGTCACGACTCATTTTGGGCGCTATAGATATTCTCTAAGATCTAAGTGTCCAAGAAAATTCTAATGGAGTTATTAGAGGAACGTCCAAGTAGGTATATATAGTGTAACAAACATATCTAGTTCATCCCCGCATTTTCAGTCTTTCACCGGGAATAAAGCAGTCAACGGAGGGGATTAAATATTTCTTAGGACTTAACATCGCTGTAGACCTTAGAAACCCAGCATTTTATTTATAAAACTGTCATGAATAATCAAAACACACGCGAGCCTCCACAATACAAAGCAGGTAATGTAAGCTTTGCACGTGGGAACATAATGGTTGATTTGCATAAAAGTAATTTCCTTGAGCTCAGATAGACACCACAACACAGTGAATAAAACACGGTATTAATATCACCCCGTCATCATTGTTCGCTGCCTATTAGCTGGGAATTCATTATTTCATTATTGCTATAAAAGCAGACAATTTTATTTATGATCCGGACTAAAATTGGGCATGTGGTTTTATTTACTGTAGGGATGTTTTCTCGACTTTAGATCATAACTCGCCTGTACATCAATGGAATTTTCGTTTTGGAAAATTCGTGAGGTCTACCTACGAGCTTTTAACAATGAAAACATTATGGGGACCTGCGGATTATTCAGCTCCACATTGTTTTAATGGTACGCAAGGTATATCTGGGGGACCTGCATGTATTTAATGTGATACAAGCCCAAATAACAAAAAGCTGAAAGTAAGGTAGATGTAAATATCTGAGCTTTACATTACCTACAATAATATTTCTTGGTGCTTTTTTATTGTAGGTACTCCTCCATTAGAAGTGTTGCCATGATGGCCTAAAAGCGTAGGTACCTATGGTCGTACCCAGATAAAATATTACCTACCCTTTGTCTTGCCATGGCCAATATTTTAATCAAAACGTTTGCGTAACGTTTTGGTTTTCATAACCAATTATGATGAATATCAGTAGTTATTAGTATGTTATAATAAGTTTGAAATAAAGAAATGTAATGTTTTCGTCAAGCTCACCTGTTCCTTAAGGCTACATCCAGGTGCGCGCGTGGCGACGTGAGAAGCGTGGGTCAGGGCTACCAGCGGAGTGGGTGTACTCCCCCCCTCGTATTCGAAGGCTCTTTGCAACCCCCGTCTGCCGTTCCTCTCGCTCATCGGAACTCGAAATTTATGAGAGTGAGCGACGAGCTCGTCCATCTGAAACGACATTTTGTTTTACGATACACTTAAAATGTTTGTCTTTAAAGTAAGGGAGTGCTTCGCTACAGCGATTTGTTTCTTTATGATTGGCACTTGCTAAGTTTATGTTTTAAGTAGGTTTAGGTGTGATAATGGACAAAGATAATAATTACCTACAATGGTGAAAAACTTGAGTTGAGGGTCTTTTAATCATTAAATTCTTAAACAAACAAACTCTTCCGCCTCATTAGATTTATAGATAAATGTAGACTGATATTATAAAGAGGAAATATGTTTGTATGTAACATAAACTCAGAAACTACCGGACCGATTTCGAAAACTATTTTACCATTAGTATTACAATTGAGTAACAAACTGATAAAGAAAATCCGAAGTCAGAACAGGCAGCTATAATACGAGTAGGTATACTATATATTTCTTTATTTTGGACAAGTATGCTTGATAAATTCACCTTGTTTCCATTGATGAACCATGTGATATGTGGGGCTGGCAGGGCGGGCGCGGTGGTGCAGTTGGCTCGAAGTGTCTCGCCGAAACTCAGGTACCGGGTCGGGAAGTCGATGCGAGGGTGATGCTTTTGAGGGTCTGAGGGTATATATTTCTGCTTTTAAATAATTTTAATTTACTTAATATTTAGACTTACCATATCTAAATGATAATAAATAATGACTTAAAATATCTGAAAGAATTTGTCTACCGTATGAGAATAGAGTCGTGTTCATTTTTTCAAATTAATTATTGCAATTTCCTCAATCGTAAACTGTATATCCCAAAAACAAATCTAATCCAATTCCAATAAAATATCGTTGCTTTTAGGTATTCTAAGAAGCGCGAACGCCACGGGAGAATTGCTATCTTTCAAAACCTCCCCTTGCTCAGATCAGTTCATGCTCAGATTAGATATTCAGTTCACATCCGCTTACCTATCTTTTTCGCAATCTTTCCATCCTCAAACTTATGCAAAAGCAAGCCCCTTTTCATCTCGCTTTCTATTAAATTATTGCACACGTTATGTTAAAATATTCTTACTAAATTTGACCAAAGTCCTTTTGTAACTTTTTAACTTTGTGATTTCTAATTCGAAGGGATTTGGGACCGGTGCGGTGCAGGCGAACTTTTTGTTGATAAGGGCTGGTTTTAATGATAACCCTGTAAAGTCGAAAGTGTAATTTTATAAAGTAGGTTACTGGGTGTCTAAAATGAATTTGATTTGCTACTAATCAACGCCTAATAACAGATTTTTGTTTCCAATTATTTTTCCATCAGAATCTACAAGGATGTTTTTAAATAGATAGGTAGATACATTTTTTTTATTGAAAGGTTCTCAAATTGAAACTTACGCTAAAGAAAGTAATCACAGCGTAGTTTCTAAGAACAGAGAACACAGTTTACATTATTATATACCGTAGGTATATAAAGTACGTTTACGACGTACTACATAAGTACCTAATTGATGACATTAGAATACTCACATCTATTTCGAATTCTACCATTACATTATGTACCGTCCTGTGTCTATTAGTAGATACTATTAGTACTTATTACCTAAATACTAACCAAGGAAGACTATCGGTGTAAATTGTCGTTACCATTTTGGGGTAAGTTGGATGTCAAATCGAAGGAGCGTTCCGTCCAATATTAGGTTATAAATTATTTATAGCTTCTTTGCCATCCATTAGTGAGTTTCCTGTCTCCCCTATTTAACATTGCCTGATTCTTGTTTGTGACTGGAATTTTGGATCGACATTGCTGTTTAATTTTAATATTTCTTGTTTATCGTGTTCTCCGCTTGTTAAAATTTGTTTCTGAATAACAAAGCGTATAATATCACTCAGGGAAGACGCTACATCGATATACTTTGTAACTAGCTGGCGTAGTTCATTTTCGCGACACTATCCTAATTATTAAGGGGGCGGTTCGCGCCGAGACCTAAACCAGAGACCAACACAGGAGACCGACACAGGAGACCGCGGCAGGTGAAATTAAAGTGAGGAGCAATCACATCAGTCAAAGGAAAATCCCTTAAATACCTACTTGATGTGGTATTATAAGCGTCGTCTCGTCGTTAATGTACTCAATAAACTCATAAAAACTAAAATTCATATCCATTGTTCATAATTTTCTATCACAACAAATGCCGTAGTAGGTAGGTACTAAGGTAGCTCGCGACCAACCTTACGTTGACAGCTATTTGATGGCGCCTCGAGTGAGGATTTCCTTAAGAACCCATGAGTGTAAAGAGATTTTTACGTCTAAAGATACTAAATCACGATTTCAAGGCTGAGTTGAGTCTAAGGTGACGACTAAAGATATGCCGAACGGTCTCTTCTGCAATGTAAATAGGTGTCTCCTGTCTCGTTCAATAACCGTTGCAGTTCCCTGTCTCGATCTCTAGTCGCGCGAACCGCCGCCACCTTTACGTGACAAAATTCCTTCAGGTAATTCTAGGTAAATTCACGTTCCCGCCTCACCAGACTTACGATATCTTGACGTGAGATTAATTTAACGAATTACGGTCTTTAAATCGCGCTCAGTTCTTATTAAACGATTTGACGAACTTAGCTGTTATCACCTTCTGTTTTGACTGTAGGTAAGTAAGGTAGGGCAATGGTATAGGTGTGGTTATAAAATATTACATTCTTCACGTCATTATTTACGTAGCCTTCTACGACAGTTGTAGGCGTAGATTCGAATTTATTTTGTCTTATTCGAGATGTGTAGTATGTAATGTACGTACCTACAATAGATTAATTACAAACAGAAAGTACTTTAAGCATAAATAACACTAATTGCCTACCGTTATCTACACAATAAATACAGCGTAGATTTTAAAGTGAAAAGATTAATAAATAGATTAGGCACCGACATAATTTATTGATGTCTGACTAAAATTCTATCTTACGCTGTTTACACACGATAAACTATAAATAATCCATTTTGTTTTGCAACATTATAACTTTATCTCACATAAACTACTGAGTGTAATAACAACACACACGGAAAAGTGTATTTAGAGAGCATGATTTTATGTTCTATAATGTTTTGTTCTTAATTATACCCAGTGAGTCCAGATGGGAACACAAATTAGCATTTAGAAAACTTGGTTTTGGTAAAATGAAAGCTAAGAACTAAATTATTTTCAAAATTATTTCAATTACACTCTGTATTGATAAAAATAATTTTTTTGATTAGAACTTAATTTATAGGTACCTAATCCTAAATTGTCAATTAGTCTATTATAATTATTAATAATGTATTATATAATGTCCGATAATGATTAATTTAAATGTGCAGAAATATATTATTAACCGACTTTAGACAATGAAGAGACACTAAGTATTTTTTTTCCATGAATTAAAACATAAAAATACAAGTCAAGGAAGTGTAAGAGAGCTGTAGGTACTTTTAAAAGGGCAGTATTATTTTTACAAAATCATTAGTTAGATATTTTACTAAAACAAAATCGTTGATGTCAACGAAACGATGTCCAGTTTTATTTATTGAACGAAATACGTAGTTTTAAATCTGAATTAAAAATCTGTTTTGTGATTATCATTTTACAAATGAAATCATAAGTGTAAGTAAATCCAGTCCAAAAACTTAGGCACACTGGCAAAAGCAGATGGATAGCCCAATTCACAACCATGATTGGCGACGTATGAGCTTACACCGATCAATATCTGTTCTCCATTGCCAGTGACCGTCAGAGGACCTCCTGAGTCTCCTTGGCAGATTCCCACTCCTCCAAAACCATTCGTACAGATGTTTGAGTCCAAAACAGCGTTGCCATAAAACGCTCTGCAATAGTCCACACTTATCACTTGAAGGGCTACATGTCGTACCATGGTGTTGGTCGTAGGACTGCTCAAATCCGAGTACTTTCCGTAACCACTAGCACTACCCCAAAATCCTGTGTAGTCAAACGTCCGGAATCCTCCCTCCGGTAACTTGACAGGGTAGATTGTGGTGGAGAACTGCACGGAGCTTGGAAGGTACAGCATGGCAATGTCGTTGGCTAACGTTCGGTGGTCGTAGTGCGGATGAAGGGCGATCGTGGATGTCTGGATCCTCACACCTCCGTGGAACAAGAATGCTGAACCCAAGACAACTGTGAACCGCCATGCTTGAAATCTGCCGTCGGTCCAGCAATGCGCGGCTGTTAGCACCCTTGTAGAAGTCAGTAGGGATCCACCACAAGCGGATGGTGATGGCAGGCCTATCACGTCGATGACTAGACCAGCGAGATATGGGTGGAAGTTGAATGGTGCAACGGCTCCACCAACAATCGGTCTTAAGAATAGAACGCTCTCACGTTGCTGAATTTCTTCAGCATTTTTGATGCCAACCCTCTCATGCCATCCCGTATGGTCAATTTCCTCACCCAATACACTAACACAGAGAAAGACCAGGGCGGCAATGGGACGCATTTCAATTTTTTTTGTTCTAAGGCGCGAGTCGATCTTTATAAATGAGTACCTTATCTATCCTATTTCTGATAGGTTGTAAAAAGATAAATATTTTAATAATCGCTAAACCATTTACAGCACATTATTATAATGGATTAATTTCCTAAAATAACTAAGACATTTACGCGACGGGAAATTTCCAAGTCATAAAATTATGATACGACTTTGTTTGAGAACAATGAAAACCAACATATACCTACTTATAATGTAGGTAACTACATACTAACGTTATAACACAACACCAATAGCTTTGTTTTATTGGGTATCTGAAATGCAATTTAAAAAATACTCTCTAAATTGCATTTATCCTACTTGGAGCTTAGCCAACTTTAAAACGGTGGTAGTGAAATATACGTACCTACTCGAAGTTTAGGATGAATTTGTCTTACCGAGGTGCCTACGAGCACTTCTGAAAATCTCGAATAACAAGTACAAGATAAACTTGAAGCATGTAATAATAACATTTAAATTCCGTAATCTAATTTGCATGCCAGGAGCTATGGTTTCGTTTACATGAAAATCTTGTTTTTATCGCATTTTTACTTGCTCTTGATACTTAATATGGTATTAAATATCTATTGTTTTTTTGTAATTTGGTTTTTAGAAAGCCATATTCATCCCCTGACAAAATTTGGTGACCATTTCAAGATCACGTTTACTGACGAACCGGTATATTGACAGAAACCTGGTTTCCGTGTAAATGTGGCTTCTGCAACTTGAGATAGGTACCAAGAAATAATCTCGGTTTTATCCCTCAAAGTTATGAGACAGGTAGGGGGATATATTAGTTCATGTTAATCTCCTTTTCCCTTTCTTATCCTATCTTACACTCGTAGTTTATTTGTGTAATTTTTATTAAGTACTAAGTTTAGTACCAAGTTATCTATATCTTAAAATGTTCTTATAAAAAAATGCATACCTACAATGAATACTTAGTACTTGCTATTTTTTTCCTTATTATATTCAGCCGTTCGTGTCCCACTGCTGGGCAAAGGCCTCCCCCCATTGCTTCCAGACGTCGCGATCTTGTGCTAGACTCTCCCAGTCGGCTGTAAAGTTGTCAAGTTCGTCCCGCCACCTTCTTTTAGGTTTCACCTTCTTTTAGTGCTCTTTAAAGAATTTTCTAAGTAAGTACATAATATGTATTAATGTAAGCTCTTATTCGTAGGTTACATAAGTACAGATACCTCATCTCGAACATTGAAATAACTCCTTCTTTTTTCGTCGGGCTATTTCGTGTTTGCTTTTTGCGGCGTTATAACATAAATAGATGTATTATAAAATCGAGCTTTATAATCACACTATTCCGCGGAATCCGCGGTAAGTTGATTTGAATGAATCAAAAACAGAAATCTTATCGTAACACGCAATGCCCAGGGTTTTTAGAAAGCCGATAATGATATTCAACATCTTTAGTTTCATGTTTAGTTGATTGATGTTTAACTCTAGATTATATTTATGTAGATTGCCATCCTATGCCTTGATTAGTTTGATAACAATGGGGCCTAAATACTCAAACTATTTTAACAACCGAATAAAATTCACTGAGTCGACTAAATCAGGGCAAGTTCAACTTTTCACCGATTCTACCTGCGTTCGAAACTCTCCAATATGTATGAAGCGGTCACAGCTTTTCATTTATTCAAGTCAGCTCTCTAAATTTGCTCTATTGGACGAAAGCAAATTCAGAACTTAATCAATGTTGGTATTGTAACTCACTTTCACATGCAGGATATATATATCGTGTATTGATCTTTCAACTTGCCGGTTGGCTGTTTAATTGTTATTGGCTAGTGCCGTGTTGGTCGAGTGGTACCTAAGTACCTAGACTTAAGTTTAAAAGAACGGCCTTCTGAACAAAAGTCAAATACCGGCTGTGCATATAGAGTGCTGCTGACTAGCACACGTATTGTCTAATGTATATCATGTAGAAATGGCTAGCTGAGAGGATAGTTTAGGCTGTGGTTTAGGTGCTGGGCAAGCCGTTCAAGGACGATCATTGCCCGGTCATGGTAGTCAGCAATTTTCCCAGACGGTGTCTCGTTAATGCCACAGGTTTGCAGTTTCATATATTTCTATGGGTTGATATAAAGGTACGTATTAATTAGCAATGCATTTATCTGGAATTGACAAGAATATTTTAAAATCTAAAAAATCAAGTCCGTGTTTGTCATGAAACCTCATTCAGGCATGTATCTCGATAGATGGACACTTTTATGTGTTCGAATTGTTCGTCCAAACCTGACTGTTCGATTTGGAAATTTTTGCGCTTGGATAGTTTGTTATTTTTATAGGAACGGACGAGAACTGCGTCATCTGTTCAATCGTGGATTTAACATGCCTATGGAGATCTATATTTTAGTTTGAGTTTTACTAGTACTCTTGAATTTATTACGACATTTAGATCATAAAACTTTTATGTTCATTATTTAACAACACCAAAAATCCTTTTGAATTTCAAGCGACAGAGCCAAGTTAAAAGGTTACGCTTATAAAAGTTTAACGCGACGCAAAATCATCACATAAAAACATACCAATCTTCATCATACAATAAAGTTTTTTATTAGGAGAGTTGGGTTAGACCCCTTAACCCTTGGAAATTAATAGAGCTGTACCCGTCAATTTCGTGCCAAATTCAGTAACAGTATAAATTGTGATTTATTACGCCTGCCCAAGTTCCAATAATAGAAATGGAAGTCGGGAGTCAGGCCCTTAAATAAATCGTGAAACCCGATTCGGCCATTTGTAAAAACCTGTGCAATTGATTTCACTCTGATTAAGGTACTTATTTACTAAGTAATTGGCTTTCCCAGTATACATACCTATCAGAGTATAAATGAAACTCTGTTGGTTAACAACTTGGTTGGGAAATAGCATCTTCGTCATAGAAAATATACAACTGATTTACCCACTACTAGTTTTATAATTTATATTATTTGTTTTAAAGTATAAAGCAATGAAGTCATTTCACGGAACTACAACAACTTATATAAAACATTTATGTATAAATCATTTAATATAAAATGAAAACCAACATTTTGCTGTTAACTCAAACACATTCCGCTTGCGGGATCAATCAACTTTTAAATCCTACGTGACTGCGACAAACAAAAATCACTAAAACATTAATTTATTTACATCGCGATGCCCGCACGAGTTGCAATTTAATTAATATTTTGTGTGGATATCCGGGTCGATCGGTTTACTAAATGAATTTCTGATAATATTCATTTTATTGTTCGAGCAATACTGACTCGAGCTCGTTTTATCGATAATAGGTACCACTGATGGATTCATTTTAACCCTTGAGCGGTAATTAAATATTCAGTAGTGGTTTGCCTAGATTGTTTTCCCCAAAAGCACCTACACTACTTCATTTAACATTAAAGTCGTCCAAGTACAAGTTGAGTTATTTCGTTGCAAGCCTTAATTTAAAAATACCAGATAAGCAGTGACTTACGGAACACCGTGAGCTGTCGTTCAGTTGACTCTTTCGTGTAAATGGGGGTGTCCATGGAGACTTCGCACGAGTAGCTTCCACTCGCCGCAAAGTCCAGATTCTGAAGTATGATAGAGTTTTCTGTTGCTAGCGCGATCTGAAAAGAATACCTTGATGCAATGTTGGTCTTGGATGAATAGGAGTATAACCTAGCTCTTAATCGCTTGAATGTTGCCAGACGATTCTTAAATAAATTATATTTGTCTTTTATTCAAACAGACTGAATACTGTATAATTTTGACAGATATTAACACCATTTTTTTAACTTTATAAACTAGCTTGAAAAGACATTAAAAGCGTTAAAAACTGTTCATGAGATAAAAGAGGTCGATCAAGGACAGTTGACAGGTTGGGCAGTGGGTGTTTCTCATTCCCTTATCACAGAGTGCACCTGCATTCGCCTATATTCAGCCAAGAGTGACCCAGAAGTGAGGTCGACCTGTTACGCCCCTCTGCTGAAACGAGCGTTATACATGCGACTAGTTTTGCTAAACACAACCTTAAAAGCCGGATAATTCAAATATGTAAAATTATTACTCTCTCACTACTTATAATTTTACCTGCATATTTTAATGTATCCGGCTCCGGGTTTTTACGAAGAATGTTATCAGATTTGGCTTCGAGAGAAACAACAACAGTCATTGTTTACTAAAAACAAAAGTTATAAGAGATTTTCTGGTTTTGCAGGAGGGCAAGCCTTTATTGTGGAAGGGCAGTTTCAGTTTACATTAAATTTCATTTGACTTTCAAAACTATCGTGAGTTGTACTACACCCGCAAAAAGTATTTCTACTTATTCCTAGATTAAAATTCTTAGAAAGAATTGCTCCGTTGTACGTGAGAAACGATTGCTTATGCTATATCTTACCAACCGACTAAAAATAAAATAAAACCGGATATTTCGCGTCTCTACCGGCGATGGAACGCCGAATTAATTTCAGTGCGCTTTTGCATTACGTAGGTACGGAACACTGGAAAATGTTTCTCAGTAATTGTATAATTATACGCTTTCCGTAAACGCTACTGGACGTAGAGTGCTCTGACGTGAAAACGTCTGGTTCTTAGTTATCGGAAACTTGGCGCTTGTCATTAGTAGGTTAAGTTGCCACGTTCCTACAGATCATTTTAATCGATCTTACCGTTAGTAGATATGCATGCATAATGCTGAGAACTTCATGATCTAGACCAGTAGTTCCCAAACTTATTTTTCTCGTGGACCACTTTCAGAATTTTACTGATTTCGGTGGACCCCCCTGCTGTTACATTTATATCACATTCTTAAAGTCGCCAAAAAATAAAAAATATGTCGCTTCTGAGTTCTGTCCCAATATTCCGATAGGCAAAATAAAAACGAAAAATGGTACCTACATTTTATAACACTTTATTTATTAATAGAATAGAATTACAAGGAAAAATTTATAAGGTAATATAGGTTCATTCAGGTCATAATTTTAATTAATGGGAAGGATGTATTTGATGGAGTGTCTGCAAACGATCAATGTTTGGCTTTATTTTTGTGAGCAATAACCGCAAATCCCCCCGCTCTGTGATGTTTAATATGCTCCTTTTGTTTGTTAAAAGGTTTGTTACGGCACTAAAACTCCATCCGACAAGGTATGACGAGGGAAAAGCTATTAAAAATTTCCTTGCGATTTCCCACAGTCCAGGATATTTTTCGGGTATTTCTGCCTGCAGCCAAAATGTTTGGTAGCCTTTTCTAAATTTCACCTTCAGCTCCTCATTGGTGCTTAGGTCCAGCAGCTCCACTTGTAATACAATATTGGCCACTTCCGTTTCATCAAATGGATTTATGATCCATGGTGGTATATCCATCGTCAGCATATCTTCAAACCTGGTTTTGAAGTCATCATGCAGGGCACTTAAATGTTATCTATACAGATATCCTCATCAATACATTCTACCTGCGACAAGTTTGGAAATTGAGAGAATTCGCGCCGACTAATGTTTTGCTTCATAAATTTCAATTTCCCAAGAAAAGCCGAAATTATATATCCCCTTTGTTTTTATTAAATTGAGGCTGTCCCCTTGTAACTGCAAGTTAATATCATTAATTTTTTTGTGGACCCCTATTAACATCTTATGGACCCCCATTTTTTGTTTGCGTCTACGTAGACCCCCAGCAAGTCTCCCGTGGACCCCTGGGGGTCCACCTGGACCACTTTGGGAATCACTGATCTAGACCTACCATGAGATATTTTTTGATGGAAGAAATTACTTCTGTAATTATTTATGAACATGAGATTTAAAAAAACATGAAAGTCGACATGATATGTTCTTCTATAAAAATATTGTAAAAATCCTGATTTACGTATTGTTTATTAAAATACGGCGATACAGAACTTTCTGCTTCTGAATTTCCAGCATTCCAGCGTAATACAGAATTTATGTATCCATGTATTAAAGCAATCCTTATTAATTAAATTTCAATTTCGATAAAAACCAGTTTTTCTGTTCATTTGTTTTTTGTTGTAAGATAATTAATTTGTTGGCTTTTAAATTTATAAAGATTGAGCAACTCCACATATGAATTTATACTTTAGATGTAAATAGATATTGTTGTATATTTTATTATTTCCTACCAAAGATATTATATTATTATTTCCAACACAAAACTGTCCGATTCACTGCAACAGTTTCCACCTTTGTTAATTTAAGTTTCAAGAAAAATACATTTTAAATGTCGAGTCTAGCATAAATCTTTCTACATAAACGAATGAGCAAGATTATTTTACTTATCTATCTAGGCGACTACTACTTAGCAGTTAACGAAGAGCTCATGGCGTATTTTACAGACTTAAAAAAGGCAACCTATTTGTTTTCCTTTTTAGAAGTCAGTATACAAGATTATATTATTCACTGAAAGTATGTATTTTTTAATACATAAGTAAATTTCCATCGGTTATTCCGAAAAAAGTTCACCGATTTTGAAAATTTTTGTTTTCATGAACACTCCCGGGATGGTGCCATTAAAAAAATTGTAGCTCGCGAGCAAAGCCGTGGGTGAAAGCTTGTACCTACATACTATTTGAAATGTTAACATTTGTGGATTTGTCGGCAGGAACCGTTTAATTCATTAGTACTCATACAATTAGGCAGCAAACAGAGGCCCTACCATCAGTTTACTGTAGTATTGATACTATCCTCGATACCGAGTCAAGTATCGCAAAATATATGAGAATCCAGCGCAGCGCCGCCCCCGGTAACTTGCATGAACTAATAATTTCATACATTTGAAATACTTGACTCGTTAGCGAGGATAGTTAACTATACAACTCGAAAACTCATGGTAGGGCTACAGGCGGATGCTCGCCTACGGCCAAGTTGAGTGTGGTGGCCATTATTTATGTTTTCTTGGAATCTTCAAGTGCAATTATAAAGCAAAAAATGGTAATATGTTGTTTTTTGCCTTTGTAAAGTTTGGGCAATAATATAATTTGTATCATGCGTAAATGCAAACAAAGGAGGCAGTTATGCTATGACGTACTTATTTAATATTTTAAATGATCTTCATTTAAAACATTCAATTAGGTACTTATAAAAAACCTCATACAAAACCGCAGATATTGTATGTCCGAGTAAAGACTATATTTGTAGAGTAAGGTGGGGCCGTTATTAACTTTTACGTGGAAAGTTTCATAATCAAATTATCGTGTCACGAACCTGGCTTAATATATTCAAAAAGAAGTGGTTATTTCCTGACCTGCAAAGTCAAGGCGAATTACTTCGAACTTCAAAAACCCTTGGAAGGACCGCCGACGATTATCCCTTTTGTAACTTGAACAAAAAGAGGGAAAAATAAATGAAAAAATCACTTCTGCTACTGATAAAAAAATTAGAGGCTAATAACGACAATCCTTTATATATTACCTAAAGTAAGTAATTTTTTTCTATGTATAATCAAAAGACCTATTATAATTTATGAAAAAGCACGATCATCTTGACATGCTCTTCACATAATTTTTATTATTATTACTAGCCGTGATAATCCTACTGCTGGGCAAAGGCCTCCCCCCGTACATAATCATAATACCATAGAGAACAAAAAAGTCCAGTAGAGTGCATAGTAATTATATAGAGCTAAGTACAAAGAACAAACGTAGACATCACCATCACTGACAAATTAAGCAATCCCCAGCTTGTAGTTGGAGAGACATCAACGGGCGCTGTTTACAGAGACAGTTATACGTCCCGGATAAAATATAGCCAACGACTGTAATCACTTTTAAAACTTTGTCGTGTTGTGCTGAGATGAGACACATGCCAAATCTAGGACTGTTTGACCACCGGACACGAGATACGATGATAGACGTCTCTGAAAACTGACAAGCTCGATTCCAAAGTAAAAATTAGGAAAATATGTAAAGATAAGTATCTATTCTGTGTATCACGTACCTACAGTATTAGATATACCTACGGTGTAACATAATACCAGTCGGTTTTACCCATTTGCCATGTCCTAACATGCAGCAGTTGCAATGTAAATAGAATTAGCAAATCAAAAACTCATCTTTAGTGTACAGTCCCCACATTTGTAACTCGTCTAGAAGTGAATAGTAAGTTCTTGTTTTTACTACACTTTTACTGTTCTATCAAAAATACTGCAAGGAACATAGACTAGAGTGTAACGTAGATAGTCTATAACTACTAAAACAGTGTAACAGGGATTCAACGGCATATTATCGATCACGTACGAAACATTCGAGCGCCTCTAGAGGGAAACCATAAACTGTAGAGCATCGGAAGTAGTTCCGTAATGATACTAAATAATACTAAATTATGCATATTGGTATTGGTACATACAAGTTCAATTAAATTTGCTCATAAATTTAAAAAATAATTTTATAAGGTCTTGTTTAAAAAAGAACTATTTCAGAACAAATGTTATTTGGGATGTAGTCTAGTAGTTGTTAGGCCTAGTGCATAGCTCGACGAATCTTCAATTATGTGGTAACCCTACAGCGAAGTTGATGCGGAAAATTAACTGCCTGCCCTACACCCAGCACATTACTTTACTCGCATGTTTGACATTTTTTCGTTAGCAAAAGCGCTGGTAGTATTTTTAAACTTACATCTAATTTATTTATAAATATTAACGGGACTTAATCGCGTATTGTAATATTTATAAATATGTTTCCAAGTCGCGATAGTTTAAATAGTATTTTACATCTAATTGTACAGTTGCTTTATTTTACTCTATCAACTCTGTTACTTCTGGTAGGCATAACTTGTTTATCGATATAACATGGTTGCATGGTTGTCTGAGATGTAGACAGAACAGATGCAGGAGTTTTTCATGCTCTGATGACCTAAGCAGTCTTCGATGCACGTAGTGCTTACCTGTTAATTGCGTGGTGGGCCACAAATTGTGACCGCTCAGAACGCAGACCAATGATTTATACAAGCATGTCAATTTGTACTTAATTTGCATAACACGTTTTAGCTAACTAACTAACAGCTTTTTTAATGCTATAACAACTCATATCAATACAAAGGCGAGGGAATATAATCGCCAGAATCCACACTCAAATAGGATTGAATATTAAATAGCTCCAAAACGTGACATGCTCCCGTGTCGAGCTCGCAAACAACGCTGCGGGAGCGTATTGTCATCAAAACTACATAATATCATTGATAGATGTTGATCGAACGGTTGTTAGTTTGTTACATTACAATGTGCTTGTAAATAATAATACTGTATGTATAGCTTTGCCCCGCGTCGAGCTTTTATCGGTAACAATATGGCTGAATTTTCTATACAGACACATACATCACTTTTCTATAGGTAAATGTTACTAAGTGGTGCCTGAAAAAAGAAATCATAATGTAAAAAAAAGTAAGTATATTTTGTCTTTTACAAAGAGAATAATTAAAGAATGTAACACTTACAAAAAAGTCACTTATTAATTATCTATCAAATTACTAAAATACAACGGCGACGAAAAGGCCCCGAAGAACTTCTAAATTCCCGGAATTTTGTCCCAAATTTTAAGCGTTTAAGTGCTACAGCGCGTACACCAAAAGTATGATATTGACAATCAACTACCATATTTTAATGGCTTGAAATGTACCACATTCCGCCAATTAGTTCCCCCTCGACGGTAATTTGAATCGATTTCAGAGGTTAATACCGAAAACGTTGCTTAACATCATAATTTCGTTCTTTTCAATTTAGTTTTATAGGTAACGCAATGTTTTTTCAACACCTTGATAGTTTTTGTTTTTGTTGCTGAGAAGCATTTTACCAGCTAATAATATATGTTCTTGAGCTTATGTCTTTGTATGAAAATTCGAGTTCATTTTTTTTGAAAACTAGCTTTTTATTTTCTTTGTCGTAGCAGTTTATGATTTTTGAACCACTCGTGTTCTTGATACATCATTGAAGTCAAGCGACATTCAGAGCTATCAACATGGATGGGTGACCGCTAGTAGCATTATTAGCTGAGGACTTTCAAGCTTTATTAAAATTGATGAATCATGATGCTGCAGGCGACCCAACGATACTCGACGTCAGAGTCAACTCATACGAAGAAACGAGAGATGGCATTTTGACTGAAGATTTACGCTCGCGTCGTTATTATATTACTAAATCACAAAACGTATCTAACAAAACGCTGCTCATAAAATAACGCGTAAACATTTTACAGCTTATCTTGATATTACGTTAAGGTAAGAAGTTACGCTTGAATATTATAAGGATCATTATGTAGATTACATTACATGAGTGATATCTTGTTAGAAATCTGGGTGATGTATGAGTGAGTCACAGCATTTGATACCTATATTCACTCAACCTTTCACTTTCACTCAAGCCATGGCGGAGACCTTTAGGCGGCTTAAAAACTCAGTCACCTGAGTTGGCCACTTACTCATACGAACAAACGAACGAGAATGCTTACAGAATATTTTCAAATTAACTTTTAGATAAAGGTAACTAGAAACTTATAACAGCATCTCAGATTCAAAATGTCATGAATTGACTCACACACTTGACACTATGAATAAACCCGAATTTATAATAAATAAAATAAAATAAAATAAAACCCGATCGAAATTAAAATGTTAAAGAAAAATATAGCGCCAGAAACTCTCGGGTAATATCCACTCACAATGGCTTTTGAGATTTCGTCGGAAGTCTCAATCTTTCCACAACCTTCGAATTTTAAGTTCTATCTGTTCGCATTTTCATACTTTAGTTGTCGTCGAACGGTAACGCTCGTTAATGTGTTGGCAAACACCGACCTCAGAAAGGGACCTTATCCGTTTATCCCAAAAGAATAAGGATTGAATAATAACTATTGAAACTGAATTTTCGGGACGCAGTTTGTTCTCGAATGGTCGTGGATTTTTATTGCTTGGAAAGAAGTCGCCATCCGTTGGGTTTCGGTGGTAATGTGTCTTGGGCAATTGAGCTACATTGTTTTGTTTAGGTCGACGATTGCATTGCTTTTTTGAAAAAATAATTTATTTTTAAGATGAAGGTATTGAAATTTTGAAGTTTACATGCTTGTAGGCAAGACTATGTTCTTTTACACAGATCTTTGAGTTTTTTATAAGGACAACTAAATACACAGATGCTAGATGCTGACTACCGTCAACGCCAGAAAATCGGTAAAAGACAACAGGGCAGTTCATAATAAAATATTTTTCATTTTTGCGCTCTACTAATAGTTTGCAAACTCTAGTATTTTGGTCAATAAACATTGTTCGCTGAAGTTTTAGCAGAATCTCAAACTGTCAAAAACGTAAGAAACTAAAGGTCACTTACATTCAGTACAGCACCAGGAGTTGTGAAGTTTCTATAAGGCGGTTTTCTATCCCTAATGTACTGGAAGATCTTGGTCCCGTGGCGGAGGAAGACCACCTTATCGAGCAAGTGTGGAGGCACGTCGTGCACGCATCGCAGGCGTACGGAGCCCCCGCGGGCTGCCCAGCGCTCCATCTGCAGCTCCACACGGACTTCGTGACCACGCACTGTAACAAGGTTTATTCATTGAAATATTACAAATTTCGCTAAACAAAAAGCTCTTCGTATCTTATAGAGATAAGCTCCATTAAGTAGGTATAAAGGAATGAAATCAAAATGTTTATCTTGACCAGAATGTTCGAAGGTTTGAAAATTTTATTTAAACGACTTCATTTTTGTGTGTTAGGAAAGAACAATTTTCGAACTCTCGAGAAGCATTTCTATTCATATATATTCATAGAAAATTTTTATGGTAGGTACTGTAAGTAAACCCCACCCCAGCCTAAACATGAAGTACTTCTGAAGCTAAAGAAATCTATCTGCTAAGCAGTTACTCTAATCTAATCGTCTAAATAATATTCCTAAAGTTGTGTGAAAGTCGAGGAGGTGAAATAAAATATAATTTAAGAGCACATACATTTAATCTGAATTCTAAAGGAATGTTACATGAAAGGTCTTTACTTTGAAATACTTAAATTACGTTACAAAACAAGGCAAGTTCTAAAGGTATTTAAAATCGACATTTAAAGAATATAAAATAAGGAACTTAGTCTAAGTCTTCTTGTAGCACGGCGTAGCTGAAAGGGAAACAAATTGTTTGCATTAGTGAATTATCAAGGTAATACATGCATGCGATTCACCTAAAATCAATCAGTATCAACCAACAATGATCATCATTGTAATGGCTATATATCATCATGATTAGGCTAGATTAGTCTCTAACCAAATCTGGCGCGACCCAGTGTTACGCCTACCGCAGGCTCTGAAAAGGAAGGAAAGGGAAAGGCATGCCTAGGCCCTACTTCACAACTCTGTTTGGATTCCTAAATGGTCCAAACTACATTGTTTAAAATCCAAATGATTTTAAACGGATTAAACTACTCTAGATACTATAATAATGTTCAATAACCCCGCTATGCGCAAAGAAGAGCAGCCACTCTTCTACACCCATAGCTAGTCATTGAACACCATCAGAATACCTTAAAATCCTCTTCGGTCCCCATAAAAAATCATGTCCGGAATTTCTCAACGCGCGAGGCGAGGGTCAACCGTGTCTCGATTTCTAGTATTTGGTTTCCGAACAGTATAACACAAACTTTAATATAGGTAAAATTACAAGTCATAAAAATAGAGTTGTGGATAACATTAAGTGTTTGTTAAGTCTATTTGTTACACATAAAGTCATCTTAATTCGCTCAAATGCAATACAAGAATGCCCTAATTTACTGACGTTTATCGAATCATGTTGTTACGTCAATTTTGTTAGAGGTCAGATATGCAAGGATGGTAAGGGGGTAAAGACAAAGCTAACTCGTACTCAGCTTCTCTGTGGATGATTACAGAAAATAACATGCACATGCACTAACTAAACTTGATAGTGTCTGGATCACTGCAACCACTTAATTTACGCGGAATCTAAGTTACACACATGCACACAGATCTGGAAATAATAGGTATTAAAACAACATACAAAACGAAGAATAACCAATACAATTTCATCTGTGAGGTTCTACTCTTCATTCGTAAAGTAAAATAATTACATTATATAAAATATCCCTAACAGTCTTATTTCTAAAATACGTTACCAAAGCAGCACACTGAATTTAACTTAATTAGATAGAATAAGGATTAACTCCAGATAATGAATATGATCAATAACACTGACTCTAAATTAGCTACTTTCACTACTAACTGGCTCAATTCGTCAACTCTCTCACTGTCTAAAATCTAGCTAAACTCTCCCTTCAGAACTCTCTAACTCCGCCTCTCTGCCCTGACTGTCTGTCCTATCCCGTCTCCCCGACTAGCCCCGAATTCTCCGCGTCCTTCCGTTTTGTTCTCTACATCCCTTCCTCTTAATGAGGTGTGGTTAATAACAAACTGTGTAGGTTTAAGCCAATCACGTTAAAGTATTGAAAGTTGTAAAAAATATAGGTTTATACCCGAGTTCATTCCTTTCGTTCCAGACGTACAAAAAATAACTAGCCCATAAATTATGTGATTTGTTAAAAGAAATCGTCGCCTAGCAGCACTCCAATACTAATAAATATGGTAATTTATTAGCATGTGAAATCTTAAAACTTTTCAAGAGCTCTTTCTCAAGTACACTCAATAATCAATGTTTCTAAAGGGGAAGTGATGAAAAAAAATAAATTCCTGTAGCTAAAATTTAAGGTCTCAAAATAGAAATCGTTACAGTACCTCCTTTGGAACGAGTAAGTACCTATATCTCCTTTCTAACAAAAAAGATCATCAAAATCAGTTCGTAAAGTTATCATTAAATGTTTCACTCTCCAATACACTGACACGAAAGTCTGAAAATAATAAAATAAAGCTTGCAAACTAGAAAACCGAAGAAGCGCAACCTAACTAATTGGAAAAATCAAAGACTGACTGCAAAACAACAAGCTTATTTAGTCCCCATCGTTAAAAACCACTGTTTTTTTTGTTTGCGAAAGGACAATGACACTAAAAATATTTATGTTTCCCCCTCGATCCCTAAAAGATTTTCAAATGCTAAGGATTTGCGTGCGTGATATTTTGGCTTTCATTGTCGTTATTTCTACGTTTGCTGCGATTGTGGTAAAGCTTAGTGAATCTGAAGACCGTGTGCATGAACAAAGGCACTACCAAGTTGTAGGGCGAAGGGTCCTTTTTATGACCTTTGTCACGTTTTTCAGAAATTGCCCCAGTTGCCGCGATCGAAGAAAAGATGTCGTTTTTTGCCGCTTTCAATATATTTTCATTATTGTAGCGCTGCGGTAAAATATCTGGAACTCAAGGCCTCATCATTCAGAATTCCACGTACTACCAGCCTACCTAGCATTTTATCAAGGTAAACTGGAAAGGTTTTGGCAATTGAATTATAAATTGTTTTTACACTTTATGGTTATTGAAATAAATGTAGGTACGATATTTACATTAAACCTACGAAAACACCACCATACGGTGTAATAAATTACTTTTATGTTACGAAATCCAAAACCAAAATAAAACACTTAAATGGGTTCGACAAAATAGGTTTTTTCCACTTTATTCTATAATTCGAGTATTTTTCAGCCCTTACTTTACTCTCTGAATCGTGGATAGAGTGGATACAATAGCAAAATATCATGTATAAGTAATATCAAGGCCAATATAATGGCAATATAAGTAATATCATGGGGGAGACCTTTGCCCAGCAGTGGGACAACATAGGTTAGCAAAAAAAAAAAAAAAGTAATATCAAAATCAATAAGTATGTGTACTGTGGTTCTGAATGCCTTGAAGCAAGGTAGAAAATAAGCGATCACATTCGTGGCATAAACTTTACTAACTCATTTATCCTCGTTCATTTAGGTTTCGTTTCTCCCTTGGATATTATCAGTAGACTCGTTGAACAATGAACGTATTTTTACGTTTTTGAATAAAGTTTGTTCTCCTAGTTTACCGAGCAATTTTTTTGGTTTAATCGCAATATTGGATGTGCTTTAGAAAATAAAAAGTGTATTGGAAACAAAGGGCGGTAGTTTCAAAGCACAAAGCGTGTGCGTGTACACATAGTAGTATAATACAATAGAAACTAGTTTCGAGTAATGCGTAAACCTTACAATCCGCGAAATGGAGATAGAATGGCGATGAAATATAATATGCAATCAAGTGAAATGGAGGTGTTCAGAATCCCGCATACTTGCGTGCCGTAAAGCATCACCTCTGTTTTACGATTTGGAGGCTCACACGGCTATTCAGATTTATATTTCTTTTTTGGTTCTTTCAACATTTCTGGTATTGGACCAAACTACAGAATCAGATAATTATTAATATTAGATTTTAGGGATGTGCTAGTCTGTTAGAACATTATTAAAAAGGACCTCGTAGGTATTGTGGTTTTCCTTGTGAATGAAAAGTGAGCAGAATTACGCCTCAAAAGTGTGGGTCTAAAACACTTGTCAACTACTAATCTGATTTTTTATTTGCTAAGTGGCCAGAATCCAGCATTGATTTCTAAAAACTCTTCCAATTTTTCATTTACAAGAAAAAACTGTCAAAAATTGTGTTAGAAATTGAAAAAAGAGATAAAGAATCGTGAAAAAAGAAAAGATTGTCTATCCAGATCACTGTATGTTCGTTTCGTTGCCGTCTGTTTTACGATTTACTCGGTTTATGGTTTCACCGGCACTGCAGTTCCTACAGAATGAGTTGGGGTAAGCCTCGGCATACAAATCAGAATATTACAATACCCAAAGCTTATCATTCATTGAATAAAATCGATTGGCTGTTTGTTACTTTTTAGGTTTTAGGGATTATCTGAACTGTGAGTATAACTTTTACGCAGTTTGTGCATTTTCTTTTTATAATATCACTTGGGCCTCAGCAAAGATCTTTACACATGCATTGCTATACAATTTTGTGTACTTATATTTAAAAATGATATTTATTTTCACAAACAAAACCGACTAATTTTACACGTAACATACGATAAAACACAACTTTTGGAACATATCAACATCGAAGAACATGATTTTTACAATTTCTGCCAAAAATTTATACATCATATATACATCATTCTATAATATGTTACCTTTGCTTTGCAGTCGAAAACCTTATGCTACATTATACAAAATACGTTCGTTAGACACGTTTAATAAACGTCTGAACAAAGGCTGTTATTACTATTTCTGAACCGCTGAGCCAAATAAAAATAAACATAAATAGTACACCCAACACGAGAAAAATACATATTTGCTCTACCCATTTACAGTGTGTGTAATTTTATCCCTCATAATTTCTCGCCACCATTTTCCTCTGTAATATGTCGCAGATCATAGTAATATCCAGAAAACGTCTCGATCTTACCATTTGTAGAGACCGAAATTAGAACTTCTCTACCTACTTACTTCCTGCTGGTTCAACCTAAAAAGTTATTGTATAGTATATGTAGGTTTCACTAGTTGTCTGGAGGCAAAAGAAAATATTTATATTATATATTTATATATAATATTATAAATGGGAAAGTATGGGGTGTGTCTGTCTGTTTGTCCGGCTTTCACGGCAAAAAGGAGCGATGAATTGACGTGATTTTTTTGGTGGTGATAGTTGAAAGGATGGAGAGTGACATAGGCTACTTTTTATCCAGATATTCCCGCGAAACGGGACTTACGCGGGTGAAACCGCGGGGCACAGCTAGTAGAAAATATAATATCGTCCCGTTTCCGAGTTTTGCACGACAGAGTCAGATATTTTTATTTGATAAGCATCTAGCACCTCGGTGGTATGAAATTACTGTGTGTATTTTTTGATATACCTCCGACGATATTAGTGAGAAGGGTCGCATTTTGTATAAAGTAGTCATACCACGATCTCTGCGGTACCGTAGCAATTATTTCTATGCTTTTATGACTTAACGGGTACGGTACGCCTTTGTAGAAACTGGTTAGAATATGGACGCAATAACAATTTCAGCGTGCATTGGTGAGTTTCATATTATAAACATTTCTTCATAAGAAGCTACAGCTGCGATGCTGCTACACCACAACATATTGTATTCTATTGCCTTTCATATAGTTTGGTATTTTTCAGCTAATATACCTAACTGCATGTACAAAATGATAGCATCATAGTTACTATTTTCTTCGAAAGGGCAACGCAACGCGAAATAAGGAACGTTTGACAAAAGACTCGCCTGCTTCACAATAGCTCTATTTATCGTAACTATTCGAACTACAACCTTTTCAAGTTGAGGTATAAAGCCACCTGAGACGCGGCAGTCATATCGAATAGGTTATGTACATAATAAAAGATTGAGTGGATACGTGCGGTAGTGGTTGCAGTTAGTACACAACGGATCATAAAGTTTTAACATGCAATGCAAAAATTGTACAGAAAACCTAAGCATAGTAAGTTCAAGAACGCAGCAAAGGTAAACAACCGTTCGGCCTTTCCAAAGTAGGATACTTCGCCAATTACATTCACGGCCTTCTTTGCAAGCTCTGTGTGGGTTTTTTGTAGGATACCCCTACAAATTCACATATTACCATCCACATGTTTCCATAATCGATTTGGTATAAAATAATAATACTCCTAAATAGCTATAGGAAATGAACCTTATTCTACTTCCGGCACGTTTTTTCCTATATTAAGGTCGCTATGGGCACTTTCTGGTTATTCTCATGTACAACGTACTTAATTATAGCGAGAATAAAATGAAATGAGCAACACGTTTTCCTAAGTAAGCTGCATGACGTATGAAGATAGTAAATGAAGATCTTTTATTATGTAATTGTACGAAATATGTGAAAGATATAAATAGTAGACTACTGCATAAATCATATATTTTTACCCATGCAAAACAGGATTAATACTACCTATTGAAAACAATCTACTTCTCTATTCGCATGTGATTATGAACAGTAATTAGAACAGAAATACCCACAGCTATTAAACATGCGCTTGAATACATTTCAGTAATCAGTCCTCAGACCGAGTCACGCACACAAATATCTGGTCCCTAAGAAACGGTCACCATTAGTTTACTACTAAACTCAAAAGTAATTTTTGATGATGACGGAACCGTACACAAATTATATCTAAGCTATCCAACATCGAGTTCGTTATATAAGAAATCAATTTTCAGTTTAAATTGACATTTGACAGTTACCAATAACAAATTTTTTCTCTTTATTTGCCTCAAATGAAATACGAAATATTTACTGTATTTTACGAAACGGCGGCTTAAGAGATATCTTTTTCATTCAAGTTTCTTTCTTCGCGTTAATGGAGGCGGCTACAAAGAACACGCTGTCAAGAAACACGGTTCGTGGTTGAATGCTACTTTATATTTTAGATAGCTCTGCTGGGGTTAATGTTTCAGCACTTGCTCAGGACAAGTGTCGTTTTAAACATTACTTTTGTACCATCTTCCTGATTCTTCCTAGAGGGTAAATAATAATGAGGTACATGAACATGAATAAAGAAATAGGTACTTATACAAAACCATGTACGTGCAAATCTACTTTTTACTAAAACAATATTTATGGCATTGGAAATTATTATCATGTGATATTATACTTCTTACTATTTACCTATAACTTCATCACGCATCTTCCCACTGGGGTAGGCAGAGATCACGACATTCTAGTAGCTACGAAACTAACACAATTCTTTCACCTAATTTACACCTAATCAAATAGAAAAAAATCTTTTTTCGATTGTTCAAAAAGGAAACAACAATACAGGGATTTTCATTGTTTCTTTTGATAGTAGTAGTGCCAAAAAGTGAAGTGGTCTCGACTGTTTGTTTAGAAGTAAACACGACGCGCCTTACAGTGACAAATAGTGGGTACAGAGGGTGCCACGCTCGGTAGTCTAGGACATGGCATTTATAATTAAGCTATCCACTATCCGCAGTTACAGCTTGCGGCATCGTTTACATTTACCATTTAATCAAACAGATTCTATGTATGAGAATAACTAAAGTTATAACTAAAGTTAATATTATTAAAAGCTAAAGATATCCAAATCCGACAGTAAAATAAGTTTTATAGCTCTTTCAAATAGCTCATAAAATCCTGACGTGGTTTCACTAAATAACAATATTTTCAACAAAAGTATCAAAACCCTTATCTCGACACCAAATTATACAGAAATACGCCTCATAAAAACATCGTAAAACTTGATTTAAACTAAAACAAATGACTTTGTCGCGACTAAAAACTTTCTGAAGTGAACAATCAGCACGGATTATTATTTAAAGTACTGTCAGCTTCTCATTACAGTGTTAGAATAAACCTATTTAAATGCATAGGTTCTTTTTCAGGAAAAGAATACAAAATTTGGACAATTCAGGTAAAAGAAGTAAACTGTACAGTTTTTTAGGTGGATGATGCAAAGTTAGTCTTAGCAATTTATATAAGTATGTGTATGTACCTATATTTGAAAAGTCCATAAGGACAAACAAGTACAAGATTTTACTATTGCATCTTTCATAGTGTCATAAATATAGTCTGCAATATTAGTAGATCAGATTTATAGGTATGTTAAAGTTATTTAAATTTTTTAATGAAGTCTTGTATGGAAATACAATTATTATAAACATTGGCTTAAACATTAGGTAGGTATTTAATCCATTATTGCAATCACTGAAACGCTGTGCAATCCAACTTTTGGATATATTTTTTTGCGCGGTATATATAGCTTGGTTTGAATAACAGGATGGTGGAGCGCTCAGATGTCGCTACGAGTTGAGCTACGAATGTGTCTACGCCTGTTCTACGAAGCTACGGATGTAGCAAGTGTAGCAGCTAGAGAAATGGAAGTTAAAGTTAAGTGTGACTTTCATTGTTCTTTGTTCTTTCAGCGTTGGTATAAAATTCAACAGATGCTTAGAAATATGAATACATTGACAGTATAAAACAAGAGGTGTTGCATAAATGTTGTATGAATATTTGCATTTAGTGCATAAAATATACAAGCACAAGTACTGATGAAGTTTAAAGGTAAGTTTATTTTTACAGAAAAAAAACTTCTTCGTATTACAACATAATACATATTTATTACCTTATACAAATTTGAACCAGATAAGTCAATAAACAATCTACTACTAGCACTTGTGTTCCATTCAAACAAACAGAAAAAAGAACAACATTTTAACAACAATAATACGAGTAGAACCTTTTGGATAGAAAGAGGTAAGTAATTAGAATAGCTACCGTAATGAGGCCATAACCTTAAAAATAGCCATTATTATTTCGAAATCAGGAAAATCTACACTAGTTGGGGCATGCGGTAACCGTGAACCGGAAGTAGCAAACGAGTCGAGTATTTTCTTTGTGAACGATCGTCAGCTTTGAAAACAGACATCGTTAAAGTTTTTAAATACACCAAAACGTTGCAACAAAAAAAGCAATAAACGCAACAAACTTGTTATTTGAGAGTGTTTCTGTATGAAACCAATTTAAATAGATGATTTTATATACTATTTATATCTATACTAATATTATAAAGAGGTAAAATTTGTTTGTTTGTTTGTTTGACGGAGGTAATTTCCGTAACTACTCAACCGATTTCAAAAATTCTTTCACGGGTGTATAGAATGGACTGTCCGGGTTATAGGCTATTTTTTATACCGGTAGCTTCATTAGTACACCCGTACATGTACCCTTTACGTAAAACTATCTTCGTAAAACGACTTTACAAAACTAATAATAATAGTAGTTAATTAATATACTAATAATATTAGTATAGATATAAATAGAAGATTTTATATACTATTTATATCTATACTAATATTATAAAGAGGTAAAATTTGTTTGTTTGTTTGTTTGACGGAGGTAATTTCCGTAACTACTCAACCGATTTCAAAAATTCTTTCACGGGTGTATAGAATGGACTGTCCGGGTTATAGGCTATTTTTTATACCGGTAGCTTCATTAGTACACCCGTACATGTACCCTTTACGTAAAACTATCTTCGTAAAACGACTTTACAAAACAACCAATTTTTTAAACAATTATTTTCCACACTCTTTGTTGTTCCTGTTGTATGTTTTTATCTACAGACGCTTATTTACGGCCGTACTGTAAGCGTCGTGTAGGAAACTAAGACTGAACTTCGTGGATAGGAACAATATACCAGAGTTATCAGCAAGTTCGTTCTTAATTGGGTTCGAAAGTTACTAAATCCAACTTCAATAAGTCTCGAGGTCTCTACCTCCCAGGTAGGATTTTAAGCTAAGACACATGGATAGTTACGAAAATAGCAGAATGTATTAAGCGGTATACTAAGTGAAAGTTTTTTAAATCTACCAAGGGGAAATATGATACCACGATTTAAGTTTCCGATTAAAAATAACTATTGTTAAGTTCTGAAATAAAAATGTCGCTTTGCAAGACAGCAATGGTACGAGAGTCGGTGTGAGAAAGTAGAGCAACTCATGAAGAGACACGATTCATTTCAACTTCACAAAGAAATTAAAGACATGGCATCCCTTCATAGGAAACCTCGCCAAACATTTCTTACTGATGACAAAGGAAACATTATTCTTGATCCTGACCAGAAAAAGAAATGTTGGGAAGAATACGTGGAAGATATGTTTTCAGATGGCACACGATGTTTGGTTGAGGATCAAACTCAGTTGTTAGGACCGAGTATTCTGAAATCAGAAGTACTTCAAGCTTTACAAAGGGCAAAGACCAGAAAATCACCGGGTCCGGATGAGATTACTTGTGACTGTCTTAAGTTATTGGAACATGATAACGTTGATGCACTGACCAACATGTTCAACTTCATTTATGACTCTGGTGAAATACCCGAAGACTGGTTGAAATCTGTTTTCGTCACTTTGCCTAAAAAAGCCAATGCCAAAAAGTGTTCAGATTTTAGAACTATAAGCCTGATGAGCCATGTACTGAAATTATTCCTCTCTATAATACATGCTCGTATAAGACCTAAATGCGACAGCCAGCTTGGGGCTAGCCAGTTTGGTTTTCGTTCTGGAATGGGGACAAGAGAGGCACAGTTTGCGCTAAACGTCTTAATCCAAAAGTGTCGAGATATGCAACAGAACGTATTCCTTTGCTTCATAGATTATGAAAAAGCTTTTGACCGTGTTAAACACGAGGTTCTGATGGATTTGCTGAAGGACATGGATCTGGACAGCAAGGATTTGCGTATCATCCGCAACCTATATTGGAAACAGAGTGCGACAGTGCGTGTGGATGGTGAGCAGACCAACCCAGTCGATATACAAAAGGGTGTGAGACAAGGCTGTATTATGTCTCCAATTCTTTTTAACTTGTACTCGGAAGCTGTTATAAAGGAAGCGCTTGAAGAAGTGGAACACGGTGTCATTATCAACGGACAAACAATCAACAACTTGAGGTATGCTGATGATACCGTGTTGATAGCAACCACTGAAGAAGGCCTTCAAGAGATAGTACATAGAGTCTCGTTACATAGCAGGAGAGTTGGACTTAATATGAATATCTCAAAAACAAAGGTTATGGTAATATCACCATCACAGAATATTCGTGCAAACATTCGGATCGGAGATCAATTGCTGGAGAATGTGGACAAGTACAAGTACTTGGGCTCGTGGCTAACTGACACATGGGAAAGCGATACAGAAATCCGTACACGTATCGAAATAGCTCGTGCTGCATTTACGAACATGCAAAAGGTCCTGTGTAGCCGACAACTCTCTATAAAATTGCGTACCAGGCTCCTTCAGTGCTACATATGGCCCGTTGTACTATATGGATGTGAAGCATGGACCATGACAGCAGAGCTCCGAAGAAAAGTTGAGGCTTTTGAAATGTGGTCTTACCGCCGCATGCTTCGCATCAGTTGGACGGATAAGATTACAAATGTAGAGGTCTTAGACCGTATGGGGAAGAAAGTGGAACTTATCCGGACCATTAAACAGCGGAAGGTCGCCTACCTCGGACATGTACTGCGGCATGGCCGATACCACCTCTTACAGACCATCATGATGGGCAAGATACCGGGGAAGCGCAAGGTCGGAAGACGTAAGATGTCGTGGCTCCGGAACATCCGGGAGTGGACGGGGATAAAAACTGTTGAGCAACTCTTCCGACTTGCGCTTAACAAGGAGGAGTTTAAGAAGCTGACTGCCAACCTTCAATGATGGAGAGGCACGGAAAGAAGAAGAAGAAGAAATAAAAATAAAGGAAAAGTGATTTTGAGTAAAAGTAAGATTTTGTAAATTATACACTGTTATCAAGATTTTTCGCCATTTATTAACTTGACTTACAAAATATAAATAAGTTTTTATTAATTTGTAAGTCAAATACGAAGATAGTTAAAAACTTGTTTATTAAATAAACAGACGACGTAAACGAACACAAAGGTTTCGTTTAAGGTTTTGTGAACTGCATTAATACATTGTAATTCCCATAGATATGCAAAAAGCCTATCAAAACATCGATACTATAAATACCTAGTATCAAACGAAATTACACGGGTACATAAACGTTACTTCACAAACATCTTTGAGAAAAGGTTCACTCGGAAGGGACCAGCCCTTACGACTCTCCAGGGCCTCGTACGGATGTAGCCACCTGTTTTAACCGACTTCAAAAAGAATGTTGTTTTATTTTACAACCTTTTTTATTGGCATGGTGTTATTCAAGTGGTGCCTTGTTTAGAGCTGTGTTGGGATACACTACAGTATACAGTCGACTTCTAAAGTTGTACAAAGTTTTTGAAGGTCAATGAATATTGGAATTTGGTTTAGACTTTTTGGCCAGACTTTGCACAAAAAAAATTAAAAACTATCTTACAGAACAATGTTCTGAAAAAAACTTATGTGAAGATATTTAGCTGAATATAATATTGTTGTACGAATACTTTTTTCTGTATCAGAATCACCGTAAGCTACGTTTTAGGGTAACTTCCAACTAGAAAGTATGAGTCTCACGTTGTGCCAATACAATATCCAATCCATTTTTCGTACCCCGCTTTTTAGATTGCATTTTGTCTTTGTAAAGTATGCATGAAAGGTGCCATATTCAGATTGGCTATTTCTGTGCCAAAATGTCGACTGGTCAGTGAACTATGACTCGAATAACCGTTTGATCTATTTATGTGTATTCTATCTTTCAGAAAATTTTACTATTTATAAGTTCTAAGATAGGTTACGTAGATTTATAAGTTTTTCAAATGTATCAAATATTTTGGGATTGCAAAAAGCTAAGAAACGTTTTGCTGACGTTGTTGTGGGACGGCAGTGGATCAGAAAAGCGCAGGACTGTAAGAAATGGCAAAAACAAAGGAAAGCCTATAGGCAGTGGTTGAAATAAATGCTCTTATTTAGCGTTATGATTTAATATTCAGAAAAAAAATCCTTAACTCCATATAGTAAAACATTTTTCTAAGACCATTTTCTGGTAATAAACTGATTTTATTTTGTTAAAAAAAAAACTAAGAATTCACCCACTGACATAGAAGTTACATGCCTACGTATAAAGGTAATGGCGAGCAGCGAGAGGCGTAAGACATTGGTGTGTGAATAATAAACGAAACGCGCAAAACGGGTCGAAACTGTATAACCTGAAGATGGTGTGTAGGTAGAAAGAAGAAATCGTACAGACGGCGACAAAAGTCGTAAATTACAGTTTAACAACAAAGCTAAAAAAAACTATGTCTGTGTAATAACCATAGAAATCGGTTCCATCTATTTCGTCGCTACATGAATCTTGATAATTCACTGTACCACGGAGGTGAAACTACGGGCGGGTGCTTTGTATACAAGTTTTGCTTAAAGTAATTGTATTTTCGAACATGTAACCAATTTCAAGATTGTAAGGGTCACTACCACAACCAGGACCACGTAATATATTCAGTTAGTTACCATTCATCTAACACAAAAGCGGATGGCTCCCACTGGGCTACCTCGGTACGAGAAAAAACTCCTGTTAACTGAATTTGCAAAACTTTTTCCATATTGTTTGTGCATAAAACTCTTCGATGAAAAATTAAAATATACTAACTGGCCATAGACCTACAATGGAACAATATGGGTTAGTATTAAATGGCAATTGTCTGAGAGAAATGTCTTCGTAAAAATTTAAACAACATAATTTATAATTACTGTTGTCTGGGGACAATAAATGATTTCATAATACCACAAAATCGGTAACAAGTGCTTGCTTTTATTGCTATCGAATAAACTTTAAGTTTCAATCGTACAAAAAAGAAAATTTGTAGAGCTTGAATCCCAAAGAACGCCATAAAAGTATATCCTGTAAACAAAACTAATCAGCTATCTGTAACGAATGAGCCAGTTTACTCCTAAAAAAATTGAGCTTCTTACAGAGTTATAGGCAGAAATCATCTTTTAAAAAACTGCTCCTTGCGGAAATAGAGGCACAAAGTATCAGTATGAAGTAGCTTTCGATATAAAATGGATTGCAAGATAAATAAAAAATAAATAAATAAATATCCTGGGACATTTCACACAGCGTCATCTAGTCCCAAGCTAAGCAACTTAATGCTTGTGTTATGGTAACCAGATGACTGATATAATACTTAGATACATTTTTTTTTTGTAAATACATACATATTATAGATAGAAAACACCCAGACACGGAACAAATATCTGCAGAACATACAAACATTTGTCCCGTAGCGGGGATCGAACCCGCGACCTCCGCATCTCAGCCGGGCGTTCACCCAACTGCGCCACAGTGGTCGTCAAAGAACAATTCGTCAAGATTGAAGTATGTTGAGTCTTAGTATTAGACATCAACGGATTCTTATCTAGATTGTTTCCCATCGCCAGAGTGCGCGGTTCTCGACCTATATTCTGAGAGGTCCCACACGGATTGTATCTGTTTTTGATGCAAATAGCTTGTGTGTCGCCGACTTATCAACACAGACTGAGATTCCGCTAAGATTTTTAGATACTTCTTCCTTTAATTACATTAAATCAAAGACTTCAAACGCAAATGGCGTTACATAGGTTTGTCATAGTTATTGTTGTGATACAAATAATATAATTCAGCATTATTCGCATGCGATATATTTTACTTATGCGTGACCTCAACTCTTCTAAACTGATAATTATTATGTTTTAATTTCTTGTAAATTAGTTTCTCTTTCAAATAAGTTGTTATCCTGTGAATACTAACCTAATTAGTTCCTACTATCCTACTTCCTTCCTAGTTCCTACTAATATTATAAATGTGAAAGTTTGTGAGAATGTTTGTTTGTTATTCTTTCACGCAAAAACGGTTGGACCGATTTGGTTGAAATTTGGTATGTAGATACAAGTAGGTGATACCCTGGATTTACACGTAGGCTACTTTTTATCTCGATACTCCCGCGGGAACGGGACTTACGCGGGTGAACCGCGAGGCGCAGCTAAAACTAAGCAAATCTTCGTAAAATACGACTCAAACCGTATTTCAGTTCCGTTAAAGGTATTTAGTAATATCTAGGTCAAAAGATTTTATCGCCAGTTCCTTCCTTCGCTCGTCAGATCACGTCCATAAATCCGTACCTGCTAGTATTAAATACGTTTATTACGGAACGGAGCGTTAATTTTTGATGTAAAGCCCGCGATGCTGTGGCGTGCTTTATGATTCCTGTTAAGATTGACCTCCATTGCCATTTTTGTTTATTAATACGGAATTTACAGAAAATTAATACAATTTTGAAAAATATTTAAATCTACTCTTCTACTTGTAAGTTTCTATTGATCAAAGGAAACAAAGTAGACAAGTGTTTTTGATCGGTGGACCTCACAGGTGTAAACTTTTCGTAGACCAAAACTGTCAAAAACCTGCGTTGTCAAAATAAGCGATAGGCTTGCAGCCCAACAAATTATCTGCCTCAAAATACAGAAAAAACTGTATTCTGAGCCTGGAACTTATGGAATATTAATTTCTACTAAAGACTTATTACATGCATCTGACTACCCCATCAGATATCTTCAAAGGACATAAAAAATATTCCTTAAGATCTAAAAAAGAATATGTCTTCGGAATGCAGTCGTAATATTTAACTTCAAATAAATCAACAAGAAATTAACGACAATGAGACTAGAGACGTAGCAATTACCTGGCGACATAACGCGTCTAATTAGTTGATAGCTGCAGCCAATTTACGCGAAACGTTTTTCGTGTCACCCAACATCCGACCATTCTCGCGGGGGAAATTATAATAAATTTACTTTACTAGCCCGCTACCTATTTCATTTGCAACCCTTGTTAGGCCTGTGCTTTTTTGTGACAGAAAAGAGAACTTTAATTCCACTATTGGCGCTTGAAACAATTCAGGGTATTTTCTTTTTTCACTTGCATTAATTTAATTAATCTAAGTAGTTCAGTTACAAAAAAAATGTCGCCAAGTCGACAACATCACGAAGTTTGGCCATATTTCATGACTTGGACTTCTAATCCACAGTTTCTCAGCCAAGAACATTTATTATTTAATATGTTTTCCTTCAAATAGGTACGTTATTAGTTTTTTACTACAAATTGTTTTGTCTAATGAATATAATATTAGGGACAGTAACGCAATGCAACCATGCGACATTTTATACAGTGGATTTGAAACAGAAAAAACAACAACAAGCAAATACGATTTTTTAATAATAGACATTTTAATCTTTAGAACCTTCAGACGGATTTTAATTATTTCTACGCAAAAAGAAGATTGGTGAAACGACCATACAAAATGATAGGTGAAACCACCCAATTAATTCATTTTGCTTCAGAGACACTCCGATCACAAACGGAGCAGTGACCTATATTCTGACTTATTGATAATGGTCTTCTGGCCTACATGAAGATTTGTTGGCTATACCTCACATTTGGGAAACTTAATGGCGTTACCTCACCTTCAGGAGAAATGAGAACCATTATAAAGGTTCAGCCTAATCCTTCCTAGTCTCAGTAGCGTATTTAGGAAATCAATCATTGAAAGGAATTCATAGGCTTGAGAACTCTAGCGTCTGTTTTGATATAGCAAAAAGTAAGATTGTTTTTTCTACTATACTCAAGCTACTATAGCTTGAGTTCTGGTATCCTAAAATCTATGACACCATCGGGAATTGGCACAAGAAACAGTGCACTCTACAAACAACTGCATTTAAGTACTAAAATATGTAGTAATCTAGATTTTACTTTACAACGGATTTTGAGACTCATATTTTTATTAATGTACAATATTTTAATCAATAATTTCATTCCATATTAGATGAGACTATCCAACCCTTAAGCGAATAAAAATAAAAACAAATTCGAGTGAAATCGAACCAGCTATGAATTTCATACCGAATGTTTCTGCGTTTGGAGATATATTGGCGTAAACATAAGCTCCGTACGGATGGATTTGGGAAAGAAACACTCCAGGAGTTATGGTAATCTCGCTTACATTTTATAGCGAGGCGTGGTAGGGGTGTAAATATTTTATATTACAAGGTATTATGCACAAAAGCACAGGTTGGCATTTCCTATTGGATTGGGGAAAAGTGATATCCATTTCCTCACGACTTAAATAAAATAAAAATAATAGTGATAAAATAAAACTAAGCGAGGACTATGGCTCAATATTGTAATTAACCAGCATATTGATTATTGAAAACCTGATTTGACCCAATAGAAGCGTGATCTTTTATTCGGTTTGACTACAACAAAGTAGGCATGAGTTTGTTTGACTTGACAAACTGATTATACTATCCCAAATGAGCTGATGTTCTTTTAAGCAAGGTTTAAGCGAAAAATAACAAGAAAGTTTAGCAGTTGTTTTAGCACCACCAAGGCTATGGTCAATTATGAATAGCAGGAATAACTACTGTTTATAACATGTATGTAACACAAAACAAAAACAGTAGGTTGGTATACCTGAAAATGCAATTTTTTTGCCAATATTATATGACTAATGGCTAATGGGCCCGATGAAACTACAGTTATTAACGGAGGTACCTACGTAGATTGTTTGCAAAGCTAAACGACCACTAAACTTTGGGCCTCACGCGAATTTATGGGTCGACGGGACATTGATTAATAACTCTGTCTCGGTGTTCATATAAATTAGCTCGGACGCTGCAAATCTACTCACTCATATCTACAACATGATTTATCATCATCAGGAGTCAACTAATTTTACACTTAAGGGCACAGTTATTGACGAATTTGATCGTGATCAGAAGCTTTGCCGACCTCGATGCATCTCTCGTAGTGGATGAAAACCCCTACTAAGACGCGGAGGTTGCGGGTTCGGTGACGGCTACGTTACAGATGTTTGATGATGCTATATGTTTTAAAATCTGAAACATCTCATGTCTATGCAGTGACATGATTTACAATATCTTTGAATTTTTTTCACTTCGGTATTTCGTCATAACATTATTATTATACTTATTTGTTTTTGTATGAAAATACTGAAAAACAGATAATCTTCTTTTCTATTATAAATAATGTGTTGTTCGCCTGTCTAAAAACCTTTCACTAATCTACTATTAGAGTGTAATCAATCACAACAACAAAACGGACAGGGACTTTTTGTCACGGAAATATTTTGGCATTTTCATAAAAATTGTGTTGTACAATTGTTTTTCTCACAATATCGTCGAAGGATTCACTTAAATTTAATGGATTATTTATTCAACTAACTTTAGCTGAGTAAAAGACTTATTATTAAGTGTGTGTAATACCTACTAGTATTCAGCACCCAGTCAATTATATTATTTCAGCCAATCGAGTCATTTTGCTGCTGATGTGCACAGCATTATTTTCTTTGACACCTGTTTTGTTAGTATTTGACGATAATGATGATGATGTTTTTTTATTTACTTTATTTCATAGATTGTAATTGAGAAACTTCCTTTTTGAAGAATATTTGCCTGGCGTCCAAAAAATGAAGTCACGTAAAATAAAGACAATAATCGAGAAGCATAAATCATTCTGTCCTTCCAGTGTAATTCTGAAAGTACCTACGTATATTTGGGTCTTTTTGTGTAATGCCACAAGTATTATTACATAAAAAGTCTGATAAATATAATAAAACTGATTAATGTTTAAAGCTATTGATAACCAATCTAAACATACAATGCTTGTGCTCCATTCATTGTTTTACACTATTTAATCCTTATTTTTTTCTTACTATGTCACGCAAAGAACAACTAAGCCGATTTTTAGAAACTTGGAATGTTAATGACGTAGAAAAACACATAGGTAACTCTTCATCTGGCAAGCACAACACTGGAGAAGCCGCGGGCGGAAGCGAAATATAAAATAACAGTGCCTAAAACAAAATATGTGGAAGAATAGCATTTCTGTTAAAATCTAGTAGATGAAGTTTCCAAAGCGGTTGCCCAATGGAGATAAATTAGCGCGAGGCTAAAAACATTATTCATGTTGATAATTAATGAATTCCTGGCGTCTTTACTTACAACGTTAGTGTTTCGGTATTTGCATGGTTTTCAACGAACGGTCACAAGAAGTTTGTGGAAACAGTACGCTGATCTGTAGACAATATTTGTTTTATTTTAACTGTACTCATGTTCACTGTTAGGTACTCACAAAATCACTTCACTTCTATTTTTCTCTGTAGCCAAGTCGTTTTTTCCCCTGAAGTAAAATAAACCTAAGTCCTTAATATTACCTATAAGTAATTTAGAATCTATCTGGATGGTCTATTCGTACAATATTATTATATTGAGGTGAAAGAATTAAATTATCTACCAGTTGTTTACATAGGTAATAATATTATCATCTCTGCTTGGTTTATGGGAGTGCATACGTGCTATTAAACATCGAGTAAAACAAGAATACATTTAATGAAAAACACGAAACGAACTCAGCTTACACACTATACACAGCTAGTAATTTTAAAACGATTAGGCAGGCGTGACAAATCAGTTGAGTACCTGCCCCTAGCATTGTAGGGTACGTGATTAATTTTCGAATAGGTGATTGAATTTAATCATGTTGTATTCGTGCCAACTTACATGCGTTGCTCAGTTACAAAACCGCAACTATTAAGTACCTATGTATATTTAAAATTAATAATTGTTGAAATAAAAACCGTTTTATAAAGAGTGAAAGAAGTGAGATACGTTTTCTGTCCATAAATAAAGTAACTTCGGTGATTTGCTTTTGTTTGTTTGTTTGTGCATAACTTTCTTGTTGGACAAATCTGCATCAAATTTGATTGGTTTGTTTTGTAAATTAGATTATGATGATGAACTATTGGAACCAGCGATGTGACCATCGAATCCTATATAATATATTTTTAGGAACCAGAAGTGAAAATCATTAAAAAAAGGTGACAACTTTATTACACAATTAGTCAACTCATCAAAACAAAATTATCTTTATAAGCAAACAATTTGAGGTTATCAAAGGAAACACCAATTTACACCACTGAACCAAAACAAGCACTGACATAGGCTACACGTCCACATAACTCCACGAAAACACCATAACAACCTAACGAAACACAAAGTCCTAGGAAGCCGAGACATCCGTCTCGTTCGAAAGCCAAGAGCAAAGTGGGCGAGCGCCGCCGTGTGCTCGCTTTTATGTAGGTGCCGTCTGTCGATTAGTCATCGGCAAGGGACATTGCTAACACGGCCTCTCCTGACATCCTGACGTCCTCGTCAGATTCGTCGTTATCGTGCGGCGACACCACCGCAGAAGACGACCCAGGCTCGTTGACTCCATCTGCTCGTGACGAAGGTATGGAGGGACCTGCGCCAGAAACTTGTACGTCTTCATCTGAAAACGAAAGCTTTTTAAGATAGGCTGCCAGTTTACACCCGGTGTTCCATACTCTTCGTACACACGATCTGCCAATCAATTCATACATCGTCTTACAACAATCAGTCATCCACAAAGACATACCATCTCTCTTAACACTATTGAGACGTCTCTCAGATACTTATTCATGAACAAGGCTTGTTCTTAATGCTTGTTCCACTGGTTCCATGTTGTACAGCGCGCTCGCGCCGCTCCGTAGTTGTCAGCAGCCTCAGGTAGGTGAGTCCCACCCGTAGCATGACGCGACACACGCGCCTGCCCGAGTATGCGACTAACGCAGTCCGATTAAGCGACACACGCTGGACTCAGTCGACTAACGACTTTGCGACTAACGCAGATACGGACAGTCCGATTAAGCGACACACGCTGGACTCAGTCGACTAACGACTTTGCGACTAACGCAGTCCGATTAAGCGACACACGCTGGTATGGGACAGTCCGATTAAGCGACACACGCTGATACGGACACGGCAGAGGCACTTGCATGAAAGCAATACAGGTAGCTTGCCAACACGTATCGAAAGACACGTCCACCGGTCCGTCCGACTCATCTCAATCCATCCATTACACACGTCACCATCAATAACCATAACCTGCCTATGCCTAACCCTACCTAGACTCCCTAAGTACCTAAGTGACCTACCTAGACCTACCTAAGTGTGAGTGAAGTGTAAGTGTCATGAGAATATCTGTGTACGAGAAAGAAAGAAAGAAAGAAAGAAAGAAAGAAAGAAAGAAAACGAGTTGAATAAGAACGTGGTGGTGGCTATTGACGGGTACGCAAGCAATGTCAGATCAAGACAAGTACGGATCGAACACAATGTCGAAGAACGCAGTACACGTCTCCAGACACATCTTGAGCACGGGTCCACAGCATCCACAGGATCAGTCGCCCAGGATCGCTCGTTCACAGGACTGCTCGTCCCCAGGACCGCTCGTCCGCAGGACCGCTCGTCCGCAGGACCGCTCGTCCGCAGGACCGGTCGCACAGGAGTAAGCATCCTGTACAGAAACAAGCGCACACAAGATCAAAGGTCCAACAAAGTTATCAGAGCTTGGTAGTGAAATGACCTGTCAGTATTAAGGATGTCTAGTATGAAACATCTGACTGAGTTTTGGTGATTCAGAGCGAGCTTTATTCATCCCTGAGCTCGGCCGTACCTGACCTTGTTCAATTAGTCAGTCCAGGTACTCAACTTCCGTATCTAAGAAAGTGCAACAAAATCTGAAGGATTCTCTCCAGGCTTCAAGCCCTAGTTTTATTGATCGAAATCATCCTTTCCTGGCAGATCCCACTGCCAGAAGACTTAGAAGCTTCACGCTTTACCACATAGGACGTATACCTCGATCACAAACAACACAACGTTTTAGTAGGTATCAAAAGACTCACAGACACAGTTACTCCGTGGTGGTACCGGCGCCACACGTACCTGGCTGCTAGGTACCTCAGCGTGACTGTTGCCACTGCATGCAAACATCGTGCGTGATGCTGCGCGACCTTCGATCGCAAGAGCGCCGGTGCGGCGATCCATCTCGCGTGTGGCTGCGCGACCGCCGGCCACAGGACCTCCTGTCCCGCGAGCGATCACTCCGCAACCCGGACGAGCGCTGTCGGTGACGTGACCGAGAGCGGCTCGACTCGTCATCACTTTAAACAACTGCGAAACACACGATAACGGTGCGTCATTGCACCCTGGTTAACCCTAGAAAGATAACCTACGTCGAATCGACGTATCCGATTTTAAAAAATGGTTATTTCTCGGTTGTGTTTCGTGGTTCTGCAGTCACTGTTCGTGCCATCTCAGTTGACGTGCACAGCTAGCCGAGGACGTATGTATCACTCAGGTAAGTGCAATACTTTCGTCAATATTTACCTACCACACGTCGAAGTGACGTATGGTTATCTTTAGTGTAACTTTTTGGACTAGAGTGAGGATGGGATTTTATGGTTTATTTATGTCAAAAGTGTACTTGTTTTTGTAAGATGTTTTATTCGTTTCAGAATATGATAAAACAACAAAATGGCGTCATCCAAATGAATAAATGACAAGGAAACCTTACTGTTATTGGGAAATAAGTGACGAAGAAGCCTTTGAGGTCTAACAGCGAATCTGAAGACTTACTGAAGGACGACGAACATGAACAGGTCGAGATGGTGCTGAATTGAGTTCTGCACAATTACCAAATACTGAGGAAGCTGATCTATCTAATGTGTCGAATTCAGTAGTCGTACCGCAGCGTCAGTCTCAGAGGTACAGATGGAGGTCATCGCTGGACGTCAACTAAGGGTAAAACTTATAACAGGGTGTTCTTTTGTACTATACGGACATCAAGAGGCCCTACCCTGATGAACAAAATGCTTCTAAATATATATACATAATAAATAAACCTCTGGAGTGCTTCAGTATATAATATTACTGATGAGATTGTGGAGGAGATAAACAATTCTGAATACTACCCAAAATACCTGCTGAATCATTGGAACAAAGGGAAGCAACACCAGAGACAAAGAAACGCAAGCTTTGTGCCTTTTGTCCATTGAAAATCAGAAGAATGAAAAAGACAATGTGCAATAACTACAAAAATACCATTTGTGGAGATCACCAGTTTACCACCTGTCCTAACTGCCTTTGACGACAAAAATGATAAAAATTGTTATTAGTTCGGCTTCCTCAAATTGTTAAAAGTACCAAACACTAATTTTTATAAGTTTATTTCTCAAAACATAAGACTTGTAGAGATAATACCCAATGTTTATGTTTTTATAGTAAAAATTAGCATGTTTAGTTTATTAACCATTTTTTTAATAAATATATGATTTAATCTCAATGTTTTTCAGTGATTTCATATATAATTAAGTTAAATAAACAAATAAATACAGTTATAAAACTTGGTATGCAGAAATGTTGAAATTAGAGCTATCCAAATATGCACACGTCGAACCGACGTAGGTTATCTTTAGAGTATGGTAAAATAAGGTTATCTTTCTAGGGTTAATAAACATGTACAAAATAACAAATAAAAGATGTTATGGAAGTACCCATTGATGTTCGTACCACGAACAGAACTCACAAAATCACAACCACTCAACTAGGACTTTGCGTCACCAAACAAACATATCGACAATTAAAGTCAAGCTGTAATTTTCGTAGATCTCTTTTTTAAATGGTAAACCAACAGTTGTAGAACGACACGTCAAACTACAAGTTCGGGAATTAAAAGTAATTAACTTTCGACACTATACAAGTACCTACTTGTAAATCAGCTTTAAACTTTTACATATTAGGAAACTCGATTACTCATCCATACTTACACTTCCATTAAATGGTTCAGCCAGCTTAGAATGTGTATAAGAACCACCGTTATAAACCTGCTTTGAACAAACTACAGCTAAATCGGCCATAGACAGATACACGTACTTGTAACAATCAAAGTTATGACACACCCCTATTTTTATTTGGGAGTTAAAAGAAACAGTTACCACGGAAAGTCGTCTCAGTTTACACGAGCTTACTTACTGTTTGCTTATTGAATGTTAGCTTACTTAATATCCCGCTGGACATCGTTAGGAGACAGGATTTCAAGGGACCAAGCTATCGTGGTATCAATATGCCGCCTTCTACAAAACACAAAAGTTTCATTTTTCGTTATAATGAAAAAATGTTCAATGAATTGGTGAGATGAAGTAGATAAGTTTAGACTGCTCATAAAACACATACCTATTAGTATAATTGCGCTTTTCAGATCACTGTTAACAGCATTTAAGCAAAAGTTTTCATTGTGTCCCGGTTTCTTACAAAACTCACCAACTAAATCATTAGACTGTCACGTGACTTTTTCGGGCAGTGAAGAGCCTTGTGGCTCGACTGTCCACAGTTACATTAAAACAACTCATACTACACGTAGGATTCACAGCTAGCCGCTTGAAAGTTAAATTTCGGCTATCTTGTTTAGTGCGGGTAGGCTTTACATAAATTGACAAAAACGAAACTAGGTCATTGCACGATAAGTTGACATTTACCGCCGCCCGCCCTGACGTGAGGGTCGGTAATACCTCGTATGACAATTAGCACCTTTAATTTTACCGCCGCCCGCCCTGACGTGAGGGTCGGTAATACCTCGTATGACAATTAGCACCTTTAATTTTACCTACCGACTTTATTACCTCGGCTAAGAATCGCGCAGACTGAAGTGCTAATACTCACGGGTACGTCAGACGCAGTAACGGTATGATTGAAGAACGCCTGTCGTCGCGGTCGATTCTAATGCTGGAGTATTAGATGTGTTACACTTGTGACGCTAGACCGCGTGGCATCGGAGAGATATGAGACCCAGGATACCCAGGACCCTGCACCAACTCGCCGCTCGACACCTCAAGGGGAGTACCAGACCAACCTTCAACCGTGTTCAGTCGAGATAGAATCGAATCTAACGCCTGCTGCATGAGATCACATCTCGTTTGCGAGAGCTACGACTCGACCTTGACCTACGTTGCGAACTAGATCTACCCCTAGAACGAATTTTGCTTCGAGAACGAGTGTTACTACGCGAATCATCACTCCTGTCACGACGACGAGACCTGTGTCGACAAGAATTTGACCTACTTTGAGATCGCGTCAAGTTTCACGACCTACTTCGCATCGACATGACTTGTGCACAGACCTACGTTGGTCATCGAATAAAAATATAACTCGAACAAAGAAAATTGGTGTTTACTTCGATTTTTTTCAAATACCCTCAAAAATTCTTTAACAAAGAAAAACAGGATAAAAGCGATCAGGATGATAGTGGGAAGTGTAATTCTATCCCACTTCTGATTTTAGGAACCAGAAGTGAAAATCATTAAAAAAAGGTGACAACTTTATTACACAATTAGTCAACTCATCAAAACAAAATTATCTTTATAAGCAAACAATTTGAGGTTATCAAAGGAAACACCAATTTACACCACTGAACCAAAACAAGCACTGACATAGGCTACACGTCCACATAACTCCACGAAAACACCATAACAACCTAACGAAACACAAAGTCCTAGGAAGCCGAGACATCCGTCTCGTTCGAAAGCCAAGAGCAAAGTGGGCGAGCGCCGCCGTGTGCTCGCTTTTATGTAGGTGCCGTCTGTCGATTAGTCATCGGCAAGGGACATTGCTAACAATATTATATACCTACTAAAAAAAACTACGTTGCTGCTTAACTTCAACAATCTACAAGAAGTAAGTATTAAGAACGTCTGGAAGCTTCGTGCGCTTTTGACTAGTAGTGGCAGAGCGTTTTCACACAAAATGTCTTGTATACAGTTGCAATTGGCGAAGCGTAGCCCGTGTAGTACTGATTGCGCGGACCGAGCAAACAGGACGGACTTCCAACTCAAACACAGGAACCGGCGCTCCAAGTTTGCATAGGCATTAAACTTAATTTGTATCTACTTTGATATGAATTTTGGTGATAAGTAGTGTGTTGTGCTACTTTAGCAAGTATAGCTTTTGCTGGTTTAAATTGTTGTTATTTTGAGATTGGTTATGTTTTTTTCCGTAATGGCGTACTTGGGTGTTTCTTATACATTTCACGTCACGATTTACGCCGCGATCGTGACACGAGTCTTTCAACAATACACACTCACAATTTATTCGCGTTACTTTGTCGCCGGACAAAACAATACAAAAATAAGAACTAGACTATTATATTGATTGCATTTCCTTGTATTTACAGTAAATTAATTAACTTTAAATGTAGTAGTATTTTAGTAAAGTCCCAAAAGTCTAAACATCCACTTTGCACTGTTATTTTTGAGCAGTGAGTATTTAAGCTCTGAATCCGATTCATAAATTATTAGTCGTTTTCTCTTAATCGTCTAAATAAACTGTTGGCGCCTTACGAGCTCCGTGTTGAAAACAAGTATCATTCCGTTCTATTGATGTGTTAGTAGGTTTCAGCTTCAGACTTAAAGCGGAAAATGAAATCAACCGTTAAGAATATGTTCTGGCTAGTGAGCCGGAATGATGGGCGGCAGGAACTAGCCAAATGGCTTTCAGAGTTACCAAAATAAGCAGAAAATTGTTTAGATTATAACACTTTTATGGTGATTTAATATACAGTTTAATAGAGCACAAAAATATGTTCGTTAATTTTTGCTGTCATATAGAGACCACTTAGCTGGTCAAATTTCAGTACAAAATTTTGTCTCAGGTTGCTCAAAGTCGGATCGGTTGTGTTCATTTTAGTGATATTGCAATGATGCGTTTTCCTATTTTGTAGCGAACTGTGGTATATTTTGGGATTTGCGTGTATTAATTTTATTTGCACATTACATGGGCCGTGTTAATGCTTAAACAATTTGCACATGAACCTAATAGAGGCAGAACAAATAGGGTAAACAGGCGGCGGTGCTCGTGTGTAAAAGCTGTGGGATTTTGAATAATTACGACAGCCGTCATAATACGAACGTTTTTGAAAACAAACTTCAAAATACTACCCATTAGACAACTGCTATTATTTCTACTCTAATTTAATTTATTTTATAAGTGGCAATAATGAGAAATTTTATATGCAATAGTTAGTGTGGGCTAAAAAATAGAGAGCAGAAAGAACGATGAACGAAGTATGTAGTGGATAATAATCTACTACATACTCATAAATCTGAATATCATGAAAAATTATGAAAAACTTCTTATGAATCTGAATATTATGAAATTTCTAGTAAGGTTAAGTACTGATACAAAATCTTGTTACACTTCTAGTTTGTATGAAGTGGTGACTGATCATAATCTATTGTATCATATCTATTTATTTTTGTAAAAAGTTAACTTGCCTTCGGCATTATAATGCTATTGTATGGTAATCATTTTGTAAGAGACCTAACTTATGTAATTCAGTGGGCATGTGTTTTGGGGATTTCAGGAGCGGTCGTGGTCAGGCTGTTAGTGAATGCGAATAATTAATAACCTCACTGGTATCATTACTAAACTGATGGGCTAGTAATACGTCAGTAGTACAATGTAATTTAAACAATTTTCACCAGTTCGAAGTACAGTCGCAGAAAAAAAGGTTGACCAGGAGACTTACTATGACCGTTAAAGCGTTCAGTTTTGTGTGTGGTCTTATTATGCTTTTCACGTAAGCTACTCATGATGAAGGAGGAAGAAAGCTTGACACTACTTTAACCACTTGTGGGACAATGAATGCAGGTTTATTCAATTGTTTTTTTTGATGTTATACTCGTACTGTGTTATGATTATTGTACTCGACCCATCCAAGAACAATCGTTTAAAGCCTTACTATTAACAATGTTTAATTATGGGTTGTAACCCTAGGCTTGTAATACAAGTAACTGTAATTGAAAAAGTTGAATAAAAAGTACCTTAAAAAATAATTTTCGTAGTTTTAGTCCTGCGGTTATAAAATTAGGGAGGACAAAAATATAAAACAAAGATCACTTTTAAGCAAATGATACTAATTGGTTTGGTAAAACAGTTGGTATTCGTAACAAATACAAATCTCTCAACAATTATTTTTGCATGTGTTTTGTGCAGGAAAGCTTTCATTCGGACATCCATTCGTAAAGTAGGGCGAGCGTGCGCGTTTATAAATAAAGAATGTCATGTAAAAGGTGCAGCTTTCACGCGGAATTTCTTGTTTTGCGTAGGAACATTGCCTGTTTTGAATGGAGGTAAGCGAAGCGTTTACAGTTGCAAAATATAGCTATGGGAACCTTGCTAAGCATTAAGGAACGGTCTGAGAAAGAGGTCTACCAGTTTTGACAAATGTTTATGTGAAATCGGTCGGTAAAGCAGCACTAGCACTACATAACTCAGATGAAGAATGTTTTTGCAAATAGAAATCAACCTTGTTGTTTCAACAAACACGTACAAACAAAACACCGTGGAGTGGTAGACCATATTTTTGACTAACCGTCCAGTTCGCAAAAGTTAGCGCTAGTTAGAATATTATAAACACTGTAACAAGGCTGAGTATTTAAAAGAGTTTGCAGCTTTTGCCGCAGACTGTATTCAGAGGCGAGATCTCCAGCTAAATGGGGAGGACGGTGGGCTTAGTGGATGATTCGTATAAAGTATTCAATTATTACCTTCCGCCAAAAAGGCTTTTCACTAAGAGCCACTCATTGAATTAACAGTTAACAGTTATGACATGAGTACGAAAGTTCTATGAGTGTAGAGAGCTTTTAAATCTGTTTAGAACTAAAACCGTTAAATTTATGAAAATTTGAAAGTTTTAAAATAGCAAACAATAGTGGCGATACTGATGCCACCAAAACAATCTAAACTAACTAAATATGTTGCCGTCCTCATATCGAAATGAAAGGCATGTTTAGTTAGTTTAGTTTTAGTTTTGGCGACATCAGAATCGCCACTAGTGTTTTATTATAGTCTGTCTAAAAATATGAGGGTAAAAATATATGTCTGTCTAAAAATATACCTTTTGTTAAAAGTACATCATTTCACATTTTGTTTCAATAACATATTATTTAGTTATGCAGATCCTTATTATTAAGATTTTAAATATTTCAAATTAACACAAGAAATAACGAATTTATACATTTTTATTATTGATGCATGTGACGAATTTACTTTTAATGGATTATACTAAAATATGACGTATAATAACCCATCTTATTGATGGCAATTATAAGTTATCTTTCATAGGTCAAAAATAGCAGTGTGTAGTGGTGCTCCTACCCATGTCTGAGACGGGTCACCATGATCCTACTATTTCGTAACGTCGGTAATTCCCCAAGGAAGCATTATACCCTTCCCCCGTCTACGTGGAAATTAATTACTCTACTCGCACATACCTACAGGGTGTTCGCATAAATTAAACTAACGACCTCAATTTCACCAATTACATGAACGCAAAAGGTACATTTTTACATTAATTTTCCAACAAACAAATGGATTATAGACTTTTTACTGTAATTTTATACGAATGTCAGGTTAAAATATTATGTGCTTTACCCACGTGATATTTTAACCTGATATTCTTGGGTACCCTGTATATAGTTAAAGGTCGTTGTGAACTTTGCTCTATATATTTATTTAGTTATGATTTTTTGCATATGTAACTGTAGACATTATAATTTTTGTAAGATGTTGAAGCTTAAATCTACAAAAAAAGATAAAATAAATTAAAAGTAAAGAACGCCTTGAAAGAGGCTTTATTTCTAAGAAAACTGTCCTGATTTTTGTTCAAATCGACAGCGTGGATTCGTGAGAATGATCCCCATTTGGGATCACTTCGCTCGTAAAACCGATCCCAGATCTTATCGACTAATGCGAACCAATGAAGCGCTCGAAGATTCTACAAGAGTTATAAAACTTTTACACAAAATAATTACTCCATTAGTTAAAGTGGGTTTTCTATAGCTCTTAAACAATTAGCTGTGGTGCAGATACCAGGCAATAAACTAGGTAAGCCTTTTATTTGAGTTGGGATTTTTAACCTTTAACTTTGAAACTATTTCTACTCTTTCATGGTTCGGTAGTCTACAAGATACCCAGCAGGGTACTTACCTAGCCGTGCAGCATGCAATGTATCTGATACTGTATCGTGAGGACGTAGACTGGTTGGGTACGGTTCGACCATACCTACGTACTCACTTCATACAGTACTAGCAGCACGCCTCGGCTTTGCACGGGTGATCTAGTGAAACTACCGGGATAAAATACAAACAAACCAACATAACCTCTTTATTATTAGGTCTATAAAGGTCACACACGTTACATGCTACGCTGCTAGGTTTTTTTCGTTATGTTCGTCTATTCGCTGCTTTGTTCGCTGACTATTGATTTTAGAAAAATTTAATTTGGCATAACTACGAGTACATATATTGGCATTGCTAACTAAGACTAAGACTCTAAGATAGACCATGCCATGAAAATGATAAGAGTCGTTCGGAATTGAATTTAAATTAAAGTTACGTAGACCCAAGCCGTGTTAATAAATTAGCCATGACAGGAGTCTTTGACCCTCGTTAGGGCGCCGGATTGACGGCTTGTATTGACCCAGCAGTCTAATATAGGATCTTTCTATCAGGGTGTGCTGATCTCTATTTTATATTGTACCTACTAGTAATCGCCTACGGCTTAGTTTAACTTTTTATTCGAGTAAGTTCCACTTCGTAACTTTTAGTTGTCGAATTTATCACGTGTAAAAATGGACAATATAGGTGATGTAGGAAGTTTCAAACTATCAATTTGAAACATCTCACAAGCCAGTTTAAAATCTTTAAGCAATTTATTTTAAAGAAAGGAAAAAAGGTATTATATTATTTCTACGGTCGGCACAATCAAGTAATTAGAGTTTATTGATTATTCTATAAGACGAATTCCTTGAATTCCTTACTATGATTATTTTTAGTACTTATAGATTTGAGACAGTAGTACACTTGACATGACTTTACTGATTGGGACACTAGTGGTTAAAACATTGTCAAATTGAATATGATTACCCAGTACCTAAACCATCCTCTCAGATTAGCATGCCATATCCACAGGAAAGACAAATGGTCAATACGTGTGGCCCTGAGCCTCGCAATTTGTCACTATGTTTTTCTTCACCGTCTATAACAGAAGCTCTAAATAGTATACACTATAGTAACTTTTCAAAACGAAAATATTTGTAGAATCATTCTCTTACAAACATTTGTCCCGTAGCGAGGATCGAACTCGCAACCTCCTGGGTCTAAGGCGGACCATTTTTCGCCACTGGGCGCGGCGTTTTTAGTCAAAGATCACCTGCTTACCCCCGGTTCCTATAACAAACTAACGGACGTCCGTAGGACTTGCGCCATAGCAACGTTGTTATCTGTCAAAAAGTTTCATACATTTTATGTTGAAATAACAACGTTGCTATGGTGATGGACCTACGAACTTCCGTTAGTTTGTTATAGGAACCGGGGGTTAGTCTTGTCTTTTGATCTCTCCTATATGTAGACGGTTAAATGAACAAAATCCTACTTGTGAAACTTGTAATTAGCCCTTATTGTTTAGTTTTTCTTCATTTTTTTAGCTGTAAGTTTTCCAAACATTGTAAAATAAATGTATATCTTCTAGGAGGGTCGTCTTCTTTTAACTATACAATACTGATTAAATATTTATTGTTATTAGTCCAGTAAGTAATTGCTCAGTGAGTTTCAAGATTAAATTCTATATAGGTACTATTGATTATTCATCAATTAACTAACTCTATTGATATTCATAAGCAAAGTAATTGAGAACAATGGTCGGCCAATTTCAAAAGTTTTTAAACCAATTTATTTGAACATGCACACAAATATTGTTTTATTATAAGTTTGATTCGCACACATCGTACATGATTTATCATGAAGTTATTTTCCATTTAGATGAACCCACGAACAATATACGTAACTTAGTTTATTTATAGAAGCAAGTTACAATAGGCTAAGAATATTTAATGGTGTCGTGAACTATCTAGAAAAGATAATCTTCATTGATGTAGGTATATTTATTTGTCATTCTGATCATAAATTAAATAAAACTTAATTATAAAAATAAATTAGAGTGTTTTATTTACATTATAGGTTGCTCAATGACAGTTTACACAGAGCATCTGAGTCCATATAAGAAAACGCATTTTACTGACTTCAAAACTGGAGATGGCCTTTGAGATGGTCTGATTGAAATTTAGGATCTTATGAATAGGATTTTTTTCTTCTTATGAAATTAATGTCGGCTTCATATTATTTAAAGTTTGCCACCTTCTTATGCTTAAAAGGTTAACGTAGGTATGTGACTAACTCTGTGTGTGTCAAAACGTGTTTCTGAATACGCTTAGACATCATTAAATCAACCTGTAGGTATGACTGAAAGTATTTTACTGTCCCTGCTTTGAGAATACAAATAACTTTCAAATTGAATTTCATAAACTGAATATAACTTAATACTAGAATATTTAGGTATGCCTACAGTTGTGGTCATTTAGATCTAACATAAACCTTAATAACTCATAGATAAGATTAGAATAAAACTTAATTTCTTTATGTAAGAAAAGACAATTAAAAGTGGAATATCCAAAGATTAATTGTTTTGTGCTTGAAAAATTTAAAAGTGGTATTAATCATATTTTATTAGTATTACTAAATAACATGACTGTCATTCAGTAGTTTTAAACTCATGAGGTTCAATTATTTATGGGCATATAATATTAATTACTCAAGTTAGTAATGAGTGTATGAAGGGTAATGGTATGAAGTTCTTTATAGCGGTTGTCGCTAGAAATAATAACACACCAAAAAAACGTTATCTAAAAATTCTCGAAATAGTAGAAAGAGCGTGAATACTTCGTTTATATAAGGGGTCCGCCGACCATACCCTTTTTTAATTGTGATTAAAAAAATATTTTACAAAAAAAATTATGCACCGCAGAAATAAAAAGTTACTTTTTTATATTATTATGCTGTTACGTTTTATGATAGGTTATTATTTTAAATTTGCGTCTGTGCCTGTTATAAATATTTTAACTAAAGTTTTTTGTGTCTCTTACGCGTTAATAGCCAGCGTGATTGTGGTGTGGGTTGACAATCCGTTGCAACACAAATATTCTTTAGGCTCAGTATGTATGATAGTTTTTTTCATCGCAAATGTTGTAACAACAGCTTTAGCAAAAGATGAGCTACTATTGTTTATGAACAGGTTAAGAATACAAAGAAAAGGTTTTGAATTTATGGATGTTGCGATTACTTTAACGATTACTCTCATCTGTTTTATTCACCGGATTTGTTGTTTTATCATAGATATTAACAATGCGAGGAACAACAGATCATTTATTTACAAGTTTAGCATAAATATGATTGTTCTCGGAACTAATTTCAGTCAGATGGCTTTTATGATAATTTATGAAATTATGTGGCGAAAAGTTCAACGGTTACAGAGAACGCTGTCCAAGACAATATTATCCAGCGACGCCGTCAGCAAAACACAGGCGTTGTTTGTCTTAGACGAATTTACAAAATCTTATTCGAATCTCAGGTCTTGTTTGCTCCCATTTCGTTATCAAACAAAGGTATTGGTAAGTAGTAAGTTAAGTACAACTTGATTGATTAATGTCTATTGGGTCGTTTCGATTCACAGTGTTACTTAGACAAGACTCAAACTTTTGTACATTTCCGGCCGAGGCAAGTACCCGGTATGCAAGGCATGAGCTATACTGACTAATTAATTAATTAATTAATATTACTTGAATTAATTGACCCAATAGCGAGGATAGTTAATTATACCTCCCGAAAACTGATGATAAGTTGACAGATGCATCTATGCTTGTTCTTAGATCTTCAAATATTCTTTGATTCTGATTTAATTTCTTTTACGTTTTCAGATGATCTCATATTTTCTGGTCATTATTATTCTGTTAATTCCTATAACATACTGGTCTGTGTCTTCATTTGATCGTGTAAGTTTTATTTCAAACTAGCAGCACGTCCCGGCTTCGCACGGGTGTACTTATGAAGCTACCGGGATAAAATATAGTCTATAACCACCCGGACAGTCCATTCTACACACCCGTGAAAGAATTTTTGAAATCGGTTGAGTAGTTCCGGAGATTACCTCCGTCAAACAAACAAACAAACAAATTTTACCTATAGACCGTTTGCAACGGTCCCAACTGGTTCTATTTGTATTTTGTACAGTTATGTAAATATGTATTAGTTTAGTTTCTGTAAATAAATGTACGATTTAGTACCTCTTTATAATATTAGTAGAGACTAGTAGAGATTTTTTTAACAAGGTAGGTATCTCAAATACTCACATTTCATTGATAATTTGATATAGCACGCGCTTGAGCTCTAGAAGGCTTATTAGTTATTTTTTTTTAATTAGTTACTTTTTAATTCATTGTTATCCGTTTTTGTTTTAGACACAGTTTCAGCAAGTTTCTTCTTGTGTATTATGGATTCTAAGCGGCTTCGTTCCTCCAATTTTCGCAGAACTCATTTCAAAAGAAGAAGACTACATCAGGTCGTTTTTGATTACCAGTGAAATATTTGCTAAAGGTTTACTTTGCTATTTTGTTTTTTTTCCTTTTCCTACATTTTAGAGTCATTGTTCATAAAAATTTAAAAGAGATGAATTACCATAAACATAGTAGCCGTTGTAGCTCAGGCCAGTTTCCCGATATGTTATGGATAACATCATTTATGCTTAGTAGTAACATAGACTGGCGCCCCCCGATTGTCTAACTAGTATCAAATTGTTGCGAATCGATAATAACAATAATCCGCGAAAAGGGGCGGCCTTATCGCTCAAAGCGATCTCTTCCAGGCAACCTTTGGATGGACTGGATAGAAACAAAAAGATACCATCCCCGTAAAGATAGTCTCAAGCCCTGTTTAATGTACCTTTTCTATAACAAATAAAGTTTAGAAATGTCTCAAAACTTCTCTTTGTAATAGTGTATATTTTTTGTGTAATGCGCATATTTTTACAGACGTGTTTTTTTTCAGACGAGGATCTTTGCAATAAAATAAATGACGTACAAATATTCCTGCAATATAATCCTATAAAATTGACCATCTTCCGCATCGTAACTGTGAACACTTCATTAGTTGTATGTTTCTTCAGTATCAGCACCACCTACCTTATTGCATACATTCAATTATCGCATATTTTAGACAAATAAAATGAAATAACTAGTAGGTATATAATATGTAAGGCAAGTTTTACAAAATTATTTTGAAGTATAAGAAGTCAAATTTGTTCAACTTTTACAAAAAACTGTATCATTAATTTTATTGATTTAGAAAAATAAAGTACCTATATAAATGTGATGCATAACTAATTTATAATTTCAAAACTAATTACTGTTAACTCATAACTTACTATAAAATTTATGAAAATCTGTAAATTCAGTAAAATCAATTATGTGCATTTGTTACTATAAATAACGATTTCCATGTTTAAGTATCATATCAGACCAAAAATGTGTAACTAACAGTTTTACATTAAAAACTAATTGCTTCGAAGTTTTTTTGTAGTTAACAAAACCTAAATATTTAGCGTAGCACAGCATTCATGTTAAACTTTAACTGCTTTTGCAACATGAATCCATTATGCACTAACAAGATTAAGTTGTAAAATCTCTCAGCGTCTGCGAAGTTTATTTATCAACGAACTCGCTTTATAAATAAATAATCTACTTAATAAAATTCTGACAAACAATGGCTAAGTTTAGAATAACTTAATTTAGGGAAGATTGGTCCTATGTAGTTGAGGAAAAGTTCAAATAGATAGGGAAGTCTCAGACCTGTTTTGGGATAAATAATAAATAAATGTCCTTGGACGTTCTACACAGCGTCATCTAGTCCCAAGCTAAGCAATTTAATGCTTGTGTTATGGCAACCAGATGGCTGATATACCTACTACTGTAAAAAGATATATATTTTTGTAAATAAATACATAATTAAAACACCAACTGAAGCAAATATTTGCAGATCATACAAATATTTCTTCCACAATAAACAGAATATGTAAAAAATCGCCAGGATTAGTGAAAAATGTCAAATTAAGTTTAGAATAAAGCTAAGCTAATTTAACTGCTCAATGCTCCCGACTAACACCTCAGCTGACCTACTTGGCTGACATTTATCAGCGAGGTGGCGACATTTTATAATATTTTCCGACTAGATAAACTTTTAACTATGACTTGCTAAGGCTGTGTTAATGCCCTCAATGCATTAGAAGTAACATTTCAATTTGTTGTTTTAGACCCAAGAAGAATATCTGTAGCAATGTATGATGGTTTAGTTTATTAATGCGTAAGATTATTATTTGATTAACCAGGGTGAATTTATATCGAAACTTTTAACATACGAGTATACACTTATCTTAAAATCCTAACTTGATGGGGGTCTGTAGGTGTAGGTACTACATTTCTAAAAACTATTAAAACCTGTATCCATGCTTTTTTTAAACTTTATTTTTTTTTAATTAAAAGTGACAAAATCCTTGATTTCATTTTTTGGTAAGTTTGTAGGTATTTCATTTTAGATGTTCTACTGTTTTGATGAGCCATCCCCTTCGCGAGTCGGTTCCAATAGATCGCCCCTATAAATAACCTTAAGCTTGTTCTTGTGAGATGTCTGCTGAAGTCATAAATGTCGTCTCATCTGTACGATTTATTACTATTCTTCACAAAGGAACGTGCAGACAAAAGAAATGACACAGCATAAGAGTCCACACGCTAGGGAATTGAAGCAACAGCTTTAGTTACACATGTATGTATATCCAAGTATTGTTACACAGCATGTATTTGTGAGCATAGTCACCCAGTATGTATAGTACTCGTACCTACACGAGTATGTATCAGTATGTTGTATTTAAGAAAACCATTGACCTGCCTTGAGATCTAAATGTGTATTTTTTTTAATTTTCACAATTATATCTGCTGTAAAATAAGATTTAAGTTGAATTTAAAAATTATGTTTTGTAAGGTGAAATTTTGACTTGTTTTGAAAAAGAAAATTTGTTTAAAAACATATTGCTTTTAAATGATAGTAATTATATAATTTTGTAACTTAAGCGTAACGGAGCAATGTTATACGTGAGCTATGGTTTTACTCGTGTCGAAAATTATTTTCTGAGCCTCTTCAGGTATAGGTAAGCCTTACATCCAGCTAATCCATAATAGATGTCCCAGTGCTTTTGATTAAATATTATAAAAACGCAAGCTAAAGCTAGAGCGGGCTTTACCTTTCCGTGCACTTTATAACATTTGCTCAGTCCAAGATCACTAATGTCTGATGTGTTGAACAAAAAGCGAAGGGCTAAACGTACAGTTGGAATCAATTTTAATTTTTAAACAGAATACTGAAATAAAACTAATTTTTAACTTAGATTTTATGATCAAATATATGTGTTTATGAATGTAACACAAAAATAATATGTATTTATTTATTAAGTAACAGTTATTGAGTAGATAAATAGTTTTATTGTGTTGTAAAGGAAATGTTTATGAAGAAGACATTCCTCTCCGGCCATAAACACGAACGTTACGTGTTAACTTCGCTAGTGTAGGTTGACTAAGTTTAGCAGTTCCAGTGGAAAGTATAGGATATGTTCCATTTTACATATTGAATAAGCTATTACGTATATTAAATTTATTTTTATTCTATTTTCATTAGAATTTTCCAGTTAGATCACAAAATTACGGTTTTTCACGAACATAGAAAGTATCTTAATGCAAATTAAACTATGATTTAGTTTTCATCACATTCAACTATAAATAATTTCTTGTCATTGTAGTTCTTATTTTAAGAAACTATCACATTCGTGGTTTTTAATATAAGTACTTACAGAAAAAATAAATCAATGCTCACTATTACTCTTATTTAAGTATTTTTTTTTAATGAACTTAGTCGATGTAACCGCTGAGTTGTGCCGATGTGTAGTATATCAGGTCGTGGGGTAGATAAGCGGTTCCGATCGACAGTAGGTCACGCGACCACCACCTTGTCAGCCAGCCACCATTACAGCTATCTATCAATTATGTTGTCGTTATTAGGTGTTACTTTTGAGTCTTGGCAAAGAAACTAACTGATTAAAAAAGTGTAAAATTATTTAGACCAATATGTTCGAAAAATTTATTAAGTTTTATATAAACTTGTTAGCACTAGCTAGTGGAGTGGCTAGAGTGGAGTGAACACCACCGCTTAAAGACTAAATTTTTTTTTGAAATAACAATTATTTATATGAAATAAAAACGAAGCTTAGAAATTAGTTCAGTTTGGAAAATTAAAACTTTGCTTGGTCTTATGACAAGCAATTGGCATAAAATTCAACAATGAAGGTATGTTTTTAAATAAACTGCCTATAAATTCGTAAACCAAATGGAACGTAGATGGAGGTAGATGTTTTGAACTAAAAACTTCTGTAATTTCATAATAAGCCTAAAATCAAAGTGAAATTTAATTAGAAACTATATTGCTTTCTATTAGAAATAGTAATAAAATGCAAGTACGGATAGGTACTCTAGGTCCCTATTATAAGGCTAGATTGTTATCTTTTAGTGTCTAATCTAAAGGTAGCGCGAGCAATCTCTTGTTATTGTAATGTTTGCAGAGTGTTATGCTCACAAATGGAGCAAAAGTGTAATTTCTAAACCGAAATGTAGGATCTAGAGATGTCAAAACTTTTGGATCGTAAGTTGAGCTTAATTTGAACTAACACGATATTTAAAGTCTCCAGTTAGTATATGCTATTAGCGCTGATAGCCATACATTTAATTAAAATACATGAATTAAAAATAACGAGTTACCACAACAAATAACAACCTAAAAAATACGTACGATAAAAATAGCTCAGAGCATCTAAAAAAATTCTGTATCCGTTTTTCTATTATATATTTTTTTCGAGCGCCACTTCGCAGCCGTGTGCCATCGGAATTCGAAACAGGGAACATTGATTCAACCGTTATTTGTGAGTCGTTCAATAAAACGGGCAACGTACGGCACAACCCAGTTTTGTAGACCTGGGAGTGGCCGCAGACGAACATACATCATCGAGATTTCTGTTCTGTGATGAAGAACGAAAGATCTATACTTCATTTCTTAAATCGAGTTAATAGGAACAAAAATAAACGCACGTGATTGGTCGACGAAAATAATGTAATTTCTCGTAATTGGCTAGATTGTCAAATCAATTGTCAATTGTCAAATCTTGCCAATCCAATGAATTTCGACGACTAATCACGTGAGATTATTTTTCTTCCTATTAGTTCGCTTCAAGAAATGAAGTATAGTACAAGAATAGTAAAAGGTTGAATTTTGTCAGCCGATTGTCTGCATGACGATGGAACGGCTGGATCAGCAGGTCTACTCTGCAAAAAGAAAAACGAAATTTCGGCATCAAAGCGCCGGCTAGCTTGTGTTGGTGGATACTGACTTTGGATGATTACCAACATCTAAGCTGACCTGCGATGATTGTAACGATGCATCGTTTTCAGTTTGCAGAGTAGAGGGGCAGGCAAGCGCAGGACCGGAACAATGGCAACACTAACATAATTGATTGTTAATATCTGTTTAGTGTGTCTTTACAAAAAATAAAGGTATTATTAACATAAAGTAAGTCATCCAATTACCATAAAAGAAGCTTAGCCTTGGGACTAGATGACGCTGTCTGCAATAAGTACAAGGATACGTATTATTTATTTATAATAAACTAGCAGCACGTCCCGGCGTTGTGCGCGTGTACACATGAAACTACCGAGATAAAATATAGCCAATAACCATCCAGACAGTCCATTCTACATTTCGGAGATTACCTCCGTCAAACCAACATTTCCTCTTTATATTATACTAGCAGCACGTCCCAGCTTCGCACGGGTGTACTAATGAAACTACCGGGATAAAATATAGCCTATAACCTTCCCAACAGTCCATTCTACACATAGTTAAATAATATTTGAAATCGGCCCAGTAGTTTCGGAGATTACCTCCGTCAAACAAACAAACAAATTTTACCTCTTTATAATATTAGTATAAATAGATATTAGTATAGACACCGATATAATTCTCCTACGATTAGATGACATAAAGTTTGAAGGATCATCGGTCTGTCTATAAACTTTAGCGAATAGTTCTATGCACGTTGCTGTATTGGCTAAACTGTTCGTAACTCGTACGTTGGCACTACTCTGATGAATTATTTATAACATAAGCAGCTTTAATAAACTCTCGTTTGGTCATGTTGCTTGTATATTATTATTTCAAACTCGCTTTCTCCCTCGGTTTCATTTATTTTAACTATTTATATAATTATTAAGAGTAAATTATTATTAATGTAGATAATGTTTTATTTATTTATATTTATTTATAGCCATTTGTTTGGACTTTTACAGAGTTTAGAATTCTAGTAAGTTTGTTTTGGTTAAACGTTGAAAGTCCGGTTGCCCTTCGGCAAAGGCCTCCTCTAGCCTTCTCCATTCCCATCTATTTCTCGCTATTCTACTCCAGGTTTTGCCAGCGACCTGGCTGATGTCATCGGCCCACCTTTTATGTGGTCTACCTCTTTTTCGTTGGCCTTCTCTTGGGTACCATTCTGTTACCATTTTGCACCACTTAGTTTTGCCTCTTATAGTGTGGCCTGCCCACTTCCACTTTAGGCGTCTTATCTTCTGTGCTATGTCGAAGACCTTTGTTTTGTTCCTTATTACAGCTGTTCTTATTTTGTCTGAGCGTCTTGCTCCTAACATGCTTCTTTCCATCGCTTTTTGACAGCTTGCAATTTTGTTTATGCTTATGTGTGACAGAGGCCATGTTTGGCAGCCATACACTAGAATGGGGAGTATACATATATTAAATAGATAATGTAGTTTTATTAATTAATAGGGAGATTCACAATGGCGGACCAGAGCTTTGTATAAAAGTTGTGTGATTTTTTGTAGAAAGACAGAAACCCGCTTTGAAAGGAGAAAAATAGAAGAAAATGCATCAGGTAGGTACATCGATAAGCATTTAAGTTAAGGAGTAAAATAATGTTATTTGTTGGTCCCAAACGTAAATAATGAAACTGATAAATTCATGCCACTGTTTGTTTGACTGCCCGTCTGGATATTTCTTGTAAAATTATTCTCATCTGTCTCCGATATAAACGCAATATGTAATGTATTTGTATTTCCTACAGAACATTTGTTTTGGTATGCTGACTGTGTTTCACGAATATTTCTTTGTAGCATACTATATTTCCTATCTACAAAGAATATGTAAGCGCCTGAATCTTGTGGTAACTGTTTGGCATGTTTTTGCAGAAGTAAAAAATAGACTACAGTTGAGAAAGTAATATTTGGTAAGTACATTGAATCTGGTAAATAATTAAAAGATTTATTGTTATTCAATAAATCTTGTATGTAGTCTTATAAGCTAGGTGACTCTATTGCCTGTTCCAAAGCAACTCCCTACACCAGGGAAAGAATCAGGCAAGAACCTGGTGGTGTGTGCCTGGCTTTTTTTTAAAGCGATACCTTAACAATCTAAATAGTCAAGCTTACTTAAGCTTGATTATATAAATATCTCCTATCAATATGAGAATATGATAGTCGGTACTGAAGTAGGTTAAATGAATGCGCAAATCTGCGTGCAACAGTTCGATTCCAACCTAGCCAATTCTCGAGCCCGATAAATTGGGATCGCAGAATCCAAGCGTACTCTGCAATTCCAAGTTTATCCCACCAATATTCAAGTATCACGGTTTGTACTAGATGCCGGTGGATTTGCGCGTTGTTACCTAACACAATTTTTGCAAATACTTTCGCGGAATTGAAACAGAAGGGTCCCTCGGCGCCGGGAGCGTCTCCTCTAGTCATATTCACGACTGCGTCATGATAACGTGTACAAGTGAGTCTGGAGATATACTTAACCCACAAAATATATTCATATTGTTAAGAAACTTTTGCGGTAGCTTGTGCTAAATAAACTGATTTGTCATCATCAGTGGCCTTCAACATCTAAACGATTGAAACTGGTTTAGGCACTTACTATCAGAAGCGACAACTACTGATATACCTTTCTAAATTTAAAAGTTAATAGGTATACTGTACTGTTTTGGTCTAATCAGCTAATCTAGCAACTGAGGTTTGAGAATGACTTAAAGGCTGTGGTTGAAAATTTAACGTGTCCTGTGACCGACAATTTAACATCTACGGATGCACTCAACTGTTATCAATAGGATTTATCAAGAACGTCTGAGCAAACGACACTTTGCGTATATACCGCTATGTTCTTATATTAGAGTACGAACCCATACATTTTTACATATATTTTTAATTAATTCATGGTCTGACCATTATCGGGTGGGTACAGTTTTAGCAAGAGGTAAATTTCCCGGTTTTGTTCAGTTAATAATCTGTTACTTTATACAAAATGCATGATCGGACCGGCGCCGGTGCCCGGAATTAGCGAAGTGATCCGATCCGGCCGCAAAGCTGAAACAGACACGGGTTTCTACCGTTTGTAAAGTTGTAATTTTTAAGAAGCATTCAAATAACTTTATTTTAATTAAGAGAATATTCAATTGTTTGTGTTAAAATTAAGTGCAGTGCCCAAATTAGGTATGAGCATCCTTAAGTTTTATCCAAAGTTACGACAGCTCCATTCAAAGTACAATCGTGCTAAAGAGAGCATAACGCATGCGTTGTTCGGCTTTGAATTAATTGAGTTTGAAATACGTGGGTAAAATGCTCATATACGAGCGGCAAAATAAATGCTTTTAGTTAGAGAAATAATGCTGTACTTATGATATGCATAATATACATATTTCAAATTATAACCTGGATTATATAATTGAGTAGTTAACCTACTAACTTTAAGGAACCGTGTTGGACAAGTAGGATGGTATCTCGACTTATAAATAAATAAATATTCTCGGACATTCCACACAGCGTCATCTAGTCCCAAGCTAAGCAATTTAATGCTTGTGTTATGGTAGATGACTGATAAACTACTGTTTAAATAAGTAGATATTGTAAATAATATTATATATTATAAAAGTATATAATATTATACATAGATTTTTAGATATTAGTTTGATATTGTTATCTAGAATCAATCTCACCATATCATTTTGAGGGCGATCTGTGGTCAAAAACACAATTTTAATTTTGCTTTCAAATTATCAAAATAATTACAACTTGATTACTATCACGTGTGGTTATGTATAGAAGGGTTGGAACAATATAATTGCTATTATAATTTGTAAAGTCCATTCGAATACCAAGGGTTCTATTGTTCGTATCAGCATAGTTACTATGTTACGTGTAGGTAGCTACCCAGAAAGGTTGACACGCTCGATGCAACCTTTAGAATACAACTTTATGACCTGTTTCTGTGACAACTAAGTTACAGTTGTAAACACGATGCGGTCGGACCCCTATTCACAAACGATTCCATTCAAACGGATATAATTGTCCAAGACAAGTACCAGACAAGTACCTTTTCAATTTTCAATTTGAAGGGGTTTGAATTTTTTTTCAAATAATTGATCGTATCTGAGTCCCGTGTGAATATTATTATCGTCATCGGATCGACTGATCGTCATCGTACCTCTGAACTTCGACAGTTTTATATTTCGACAGGTCCTCTAATGTTTGTAATATCAGCCACTCACGAATCGTGGGTCACGATCAAGTTTACCGTCAAATATGCAGCGGGTTTGATGCGGCACCCAGTAAACTTGACGGGGCTATGAATGTGCACGGCAAGCGTACTATAATGCCAATACACTGTTAAGATTAATGGATACGCCGCATCTAGCCCGCTGAAAATTTGAAGGTAAACTTGATGGTGGTTGGGTGGCATTAGTGAATACGGGGCCAGTTCATTTGAATGCATTTCGCGCAGCCACGCCTGGGATGAGCACTGCCGCTATTAGACGCCTTTGACTTGCAACAATACTGTCGCTGATGCTAAACTAGGGCGGACACTAAATAAACGAGGCTTTCAATTTAAAAGGTGAGAGATATGTCCTTGGTCCACTGCACTAGAATATGAAATGACAATTTGTATGTTAGATACTGTTTGTATTTTTAACTGACATCAAAAAAATATTTTCTATGTTCCACTGTATATTTTTTGTGTATTTTCAAATTAAAAAAATTATGAAGAGAAACTTCGGAGCTGTGAACAGAAATGAAACCCAAGACTACAGGAAACTGTTCTCAAGTTAATCTCAAAAATTAAGTTGTTTTATGAAAAATTGGCACTTACCCCAATTAATAATAATGTGTGATTCTATTTTCACATCACATTTTGAAAACTATCCTGAGTTTTATCTGTGGTTTTATTCAAGCTTATAATAAAACAAAGTCTAAACTGTAGCAAAAACTTCGTACACTTGCGTAGACTTTATTGTAGCAAATAGACTTCCGATATTTGAAACATGAGCTCTAACATGCCAGCTCGAAACTGGCTTCAGATAAGACACTCAAAGCTAACTAAAGCTAGCAAGCTCATGTATAATAATTTGTTGAGCTTACTTACTCTCACTTTCTTTGGGAAGATCTCAGATTTATGGCTAAATTCTGTACACGGTTTAAGTTACGAGTGAAATCCACATTAGTCAATGATACGATAAAAATCTTTCTAATATTATTCTTTCTCTTTCTCGAGAAACTGTTGGAAGCTACGAGCTCAGAACATGAGCTGAATAAAATCATTTACTCATTTAATACGGGGTCGTGCTCTCTAGAAAGCCATATTTTGAAAGGAATTCATTAAAAACTATTTCAGTTTCGGGTCACGGTTTCTGTTCTCCGCTTTCGTAAATGTCTATATTGAAAGCCACGGTTCCTAGTTTAGAATGCGTAAGCGGTTTTTTGAGGTTAGATGAGTACCTATTACGACTCTTATTGAAATATAATGGTTTCGCTAAACCTTGTTTATTGTTCGTGAAAACAGTTTTGGCTGGTTGGCGAAATCACAATCGGCAAAAACTTGATCATTCGATCAAATCACACCCTAAATTGTAAGGACATTCAAACCACGAAACTATTTGTATGTAGGTCCACCCACACACATCCACATCTACTTTTACCATTGTTCGCTGAATACACGAATAAATAGGAACAAACTTCATTATGAATCTTGAATGTCATATTAGCACCTAGAATTTGAACCCTATATAAAATCTAATAATTGGATAACACTCTAAAGAGTTTCGTGACTGACCTCCATTTTTCAAAATGGCAGCCGTTAATGTTTCAAAATTGATAACCGTCCCCAAAGCAAACAATAAATGGATATCATTAATATTAAGAACCACATTTGTTGAACCTAAGGCAGACCTTTCCACTATTCGATAGATAGCATCAATCAAAAACGTCCAGCGATTCTCAAATATTTTGTAAATATTGTTGTGTTTTTTTCTTTACTGTGTTTACGTAGTATTATTTAATCTGTGCGTGTACCAAATAAACTTCTCTCTATCTATCTATCTATCTAATATTTATAAATCATCTAATATTATTTACATTACAGTGCGCTTCTGTGACATTCATTAATTATAGCAATAAATGAAATAAATCCTGAGTTCGATGCCACTATATGTGCCAAACAACTATCTGCGCTGTGGCCAACGACGCCGGCATCCACTATTCGCCTGGCACACTCCGCGAACACATCACGCAAATAACGCCCCTACGTTAAGAGCCCTTACTCTAATCAATGCCTATGTACACGAGGTTCAACATATAGATGTATTTAACGATAACATAAGTACCATTTTTAATTCACTTCGTTTTTATTTCAGTTTTAATCTAGAATAGTTAGCGTGTTGGTTTTTACTGTAAGCTGCCTATTTTTAACTAATAAATAAATAAATAAATAAAATAAATAAATAAATAAATGTATATGACATATATTTTTATTTCCATACTAGAAATATTCAATGCCCTTCATTTATATGCCTTAGTTACGACTCGTGAGCATTATTTTAATTTTTACCACATTATCTGATCCAGTACCTACATTCCCTACGCACAACGCAGTCTCAAAATGAGATAGCTAGTAGGTACCGCGAACGAAGTCCCTCAGTATTTCGAGCAGCAGTAAGCCCGACCCACTTTCGGTAAGCGCTCTTTTGGGATTTTGAATCGCCTCGGCTCAAAACTTATTTCTCCAACACATCAAACTTACTAAGAACGAATGAGTTTCGTCTGCTTTATTTGCTTGACCTTAAACTTTGCTTCTGTTTGATAAACCTTGCTTGTTACATATGAAGAGTTGAAGATGAAACATTAACATGAAAAAAAAAGTCCCACGGCCATTTTGATTTCTGGTGTTGATTTTGAACTGGAAATTACTAACGTCACTATACAGCAATGATTAGCAAACTACTTTTAGGAATTACATTGTACGATTACAAAAAATCGAGGAAATCCTTCCATATGCCGTGAGTGTAATTGCCTTCTAATATCGTAATTTAGAAAATAACGTGACTGACGTACCCCGCAACTAAATCCGTGTATTCTAGGAATTCGCATAAGTTATGGATTCGCCAACTAAATATGACTAATATACAATGTAGATTCATATTTATAAATATTCATAAGATTATTCATAGAGTCGTATATTTAAATATGAAGAAATAAGTTACGTATAAACTAAGTTTAAAAACTAATCTTAGTTTATTATGCATTGTTCATTAAATATTGCGAGTTGTTTATCAACTATATTATTTTCTTTTCTCAACAATGTATCAGACACAAGTACAATGTATCAGTAAACAGAGAAGTGGTAACAAATATTGCCTATTACTGTATTTAAAATCAATTATATATATTTATAAAATCTATTTTTCTAATAGAAAATTTATTTTTCAAAAATAATAACCAATATTGTTTAATAATTACACTGCGGAAAGGAACCAAGGCAATCATAAAAAGGAACACTGAAGCTTAAAACTTTTAGTGGAAATCCAACTAAAATCCACGGACAGAATAAAAATGAACTTTCTCTAGGCAAAGTTTTCTGATTGTCGCGTCGTTTCGAATACTTTTGTTGAAAGACTCGTTAGGCTAATGTTCACGATATTTCCCGACCACAGAGTATATACACTATAAGCGAACGAGAAACCTGAACGTAGCTATAAAGGTATTAGGACCTGTTCAATGAACGACTTTAGCTACGAACTTTGTGCTTTCATACTACATAAGTTCTTAACCAAAATGTGGCAAGAAAGGTTTGGTTCTTATATCCAGTATTTAATTCTAGACTTTGTCTTCGTATGCCTACATAAAACAAAACCCTAGTGTTGAATTTTATAAACCTACTGTAATGATGATGAGAATAAAATTTTATTCTACTCTAATATAAGCTGCATAACTCTAAAGCTACATTTAAATCTGTCAAATCTAAACAGGAGGTGTTCCGTTTCCATCAAAACTCATTTTCTAAATCTATCTATGTTCACATTTTGTATCTGTGCTTTCTATCAGTAATGAGACGCCAACTTTTTGGTTGTCATGCATCGTACGTATACGTCAAAGCACAGAGCGCTGACAGTCTTGTAACGGACACCGATCGGCACGCACGCGCAACTTCGCGAACCGGCTCAAGCTTTTTCAAACTCTAACCGACGCCGTGTGTGATCAGCATCTCATTTTATCATCGCATCTCCTGTGCATTTGTGAATCCTAGCCCTATCGTCAGCGTATGGACGTTCGCAAGGTGGAAGATCATCGAGTGTCAGCTGCAGTCTGGGGTATGTACTTTGCACATCTTTACTGTTAGCTGCCTAGATCAAACTGTGAACATCTATTTTTTTATCGTGTTATCGTCAGACCTCTAGTCTAGGTCTTCCGTGTGTAGCAGAAAGCCATCACGGTATTTCGGCGTGGTGCGGATGCTACATCAATTTGGTGCCGAAACCCGGGACCTTCCATTTTGAATCGTAAATCGCCATCTTTACTCGTGGTATTTCTGGTTAAAAACGAATCTTAGAATATCTCAATCGATCTATTTAAATAATAATAATAATAATATAAGCCTTTATTCGGGGGTTTACAATTTTTGCATACATATAACTATATCAACTAAAACACTCGTTGTTTTCCTCCGTTTGCCCTAGTTTGGCATAGGCCTCTTCCAACTCCTTCCATTTGTTTCTGTCTCTGGCTGTTCTCGACCATAGCTTCCCAGCCACAGCTCGGAAGTCATCTTCCCACCTCTTGAATGGTCTTCCACATTTCCTCTTCCCGTTCCTTGGTTGCCAGTTTGTTATTGTTTTGCTCCATCTCTCAGTTCCTCTTAGAGTATGTCCAGTCCACCTCCATTTGTTCTTCCTTACTACCAGTGTTACATTTTCGATTTTAGTTTTTTCCCTTATTATTGTGTTTCTCACTCTGTCCGATTTCTTTATGCTGAGCATACTTCTTTCCATCGATCTTTGGCAGACTTCCAGCTTTTCCCCATGCGCTTTGGTAAGAGCCCATGTTTGGCAACCATAGGTCAATACTGGGAGAATACATGTATTGTAAAGTTTCTTTTTGATTTTTATACTAATATCTTTGTTTTTCATAATTTCTTTAAATGTCCAGTATCTCTTCCAAGCATTCCCTATTCTTGTGTCTATTTCTTTCGTAGTTAGGTCGATTGGTGAGATAACTTGTCCGAGGTATGTGTATTCTTGTACATACTCTATTGGGTTTTCATTCAATGTTATTGGTTCTTGTTTTCTATTAGTCATAACTTTAGTTTTAAGCGTGTTCATCGTCAGGCCCACTTTCCTACTTTCTTTGTCTAGGTCTTGTATCATAACAGTGAGTTCTCCAGGCGTGTTTGACAGAATTATCAGGTCGTCAGCAAATCTTAGATGAGTAAGTTTCTCTCCATTTATGTTAAGGCCGTAGGTTTTCCAATCTAGCTTTCGGAATATTTCTTCAAGAACTGCTGAAAATAATTTGGGCGAGAGAGGATCTCCCTGGCGCACTCCTCTTTCTATTTTTATAGCTTTGCCTTTCCTTTCTAGTCTGACGCATGCGGTAGTGTTTTTATAGATGTTTCTGATTATCCTAGTGTATTTGTCTTCGATTCCCTGGTTGCTGAGAGCTTCCCATATTTTTTCATGTTCGAGGGAGTCGAAGGCTTTACAGTAGTCTACAAAGCAGCAGTATATTGGCATATTAAATTCTTTACTTTTTTCCATTAGTTGTTTGATGACATGGATGTGGTCGAGTGTTGAATATCCACTTCTGAAGCCAGCTTGTTCCCTAGGTTGATTTGCATCTAGTGTTCTTGTTATGCGGCTCAGAATAATTTTCGAAAAGATTTTATAAATATTTGACATTAAGCTGATTGGACGATAGTTGCCTATATCGTTTTTATTCCCTTTCTTATGTATAAGTATAATAGTAGATGTTTGCCATTGTTTCGGGATAGCTTCGATTTTTAAGATATCATTAAAGATCATCGTGAGAACATTGACAATAGCATCTTTAGCGGCAATTAGGAATTCGATCTATTTATTTAACTAAAATTAATAGGTACACATCGCATTCTAAGCTATTCCACAATTTCCATTGAAATACCTACCATCGAATCCATCGATTTACGTAACGTCCATATGCTATTATCACCACCGAACTAGGATTTTACAAAATCGTAGTGTAAAATAATCAAATATCAAATCATTCATATCTACATTCCTCGTAAATAATTTGTGAGATCAAATTGTGCAATCACTTTTTTTTATCGGTGCACAATTTATTTCGTTCACAATTAATAAATTCGTAACTTGTTATTTGGTTATTTTCACCCATCATACCTACATCACAACTAAACATCATAAAGTGTCTCTTTAAAAATCATATCTTACAAAACTAAAATCGTAAAATATTCCATTGAATCGTTTCTATTCATTATCTGCTATAGTGAGGGTAGGTTAAAACCTCGCTCAACGGCCGAACGACTCAACGCAGCACTGTGAATATTTCTAGTAACAAGTGAATGAACAGATTAGCCCATAGTTAGTACGAGCGCTGCATAATACCTATCGAAAACAATTTTTTGTATCATGCAAAGTTGTTTACTTCAACTTGTTCGGTAGGCAGGTATATCTGTTAATCGTTATCTATCTTTTATTATACTTGCTTACGAAGATATTTCATTCATAATATCGTTTGAGTTGTGCAAAATAAAGTTTGTAGTGCATTTATTTTGATTGTGCCTAAACTACACGTAACAAAATCGACCTACTTTTTTCTATACCTAATAAAACTGTTTTTATTTTATTGATATAAAGATCGTAAATCTATCCATTGCTTGCTTATTTTCAAATCGACCTACATACACACAAACAAATTCACAATGTCACTTTTAACGAAACATAGATCGAGTACTTTGAAGAAGTCTAAGTCAAAATCAATCGACATCCATTATACTACTGAGGACTTGCCATCTTTGCGTAGGAAACGAACCATCGCTTTTAAGCGTTTGACTAAGGCTTTAGAGATCGGAATGTTAGCAGTTTATGACCATTCTCAGCGCGACTTGTTTTTATCATATCATCAAGAAGTGAAAAATATTGCGGCTAATTTTGAGGATGCGCATTTTACAATTCAGGAAATTCTTGACGATCCTGAACATGAAGATAATGAAATTCAGGAACAGTTCGACGAAATGTATTACAAAGTGTTGTCAATTAATCGCACCGTTTCTAAAGGTGATTCAAATCAATCTAACTCTCACGGTAGTGGCAACGCTTCCTCGAACATCCGGTTACCGAAAATAACACTTCCGACTTTTAGTGGTGACGTCAAGAAGTGGCCGGAATATTTCGACACTTTTAACGCTTTAATACACAAATCGACTTCTTTGACTGACACGGAGAAGTTTCATTATCTGCTATCATCTCTTAGCGGCGATGCGTTGACGGTAATTAAACCGTTCCCGATAACTCACGAACACTATCATGATGCGTACGAAGCACTTACCGCGCGCTTTACTAATAAACGCGATCTCGCTTTTACGTGTTGGCGCGACATTTTGAATGTCGATTTTAAATTCAACGACGCGCGTGAGTTCAGAAAATCACTCGATTTATTTGAAGAAAATCTAAGTATTTTAAAAACAGTTAATCTACCAGTTGGTCAATGGGATTTTATTCTAGTGTATCATATTTTATCGAAACTTGACTCGAAATTAAGACGTGATTTTGAAGAAGATCATTCGGATGTCGAACTTCCTACCTACGTTCAATTAAAGGCTTTTCTACATTCAAAGTGCGAGGCGTCATTACGCGATACACATTTCATTAAGCCAATCAAGTCAAACGAACTTCCTCAAAGAAGTTCGACTTCACATTCACAACCGAAACGTTACACCCCGGCGGTACATACATTGGTTGCTGCTGCGGGTCAAAAGCAAATCGACAGTGCTCCGCCTTCCGTTCCGTACACCAGTAAATGTTCATTTTGTAGTGATTTTCATTCCATTGCGGCATGTTCCGAATTTATCAACAAATCATACGATGAACGAATGCAGATTGCTACCGAGAAGAACTGGTGCTTCAACTGCTTGAAGTCATCTCATCAGTTGAAGGATTGCAAATCGATATTTTCGTGTCGCACATGCAGACGGAAGCATCATACCTTACTCCATCGCGATAATCAAACCGAATCTCATCCTACCGTATCGTCGTTGGTATCAAGGTCACCTACGCACACAACTGTTCTGCTGGCGACTGCAATAGTGCAGATCAAAGATGCTTTTGGCTCAATGCAATCGTTCCGCGCCTTATTCGACACCGGAAGTCAGAGTAACTTTATTACTGAATCAGCCATCAATCGTCTAAAGTTACATCCTACCTCAACGAACATCACTGTATGTGGACTTGGTGAAGCATCAGCCTCCATTCTAGGCGACGTGAAATGTGCAGTAGGTACGAAGGATAAAGTATTCTTCGACTTGGACCTGCATGTTATTTCGAAAATATGTGGCGATCAACCTATCGCAAAATTAAATACTTCTGGATGGTCACATATTCAATCCTTGTCACTCGCAGATCCTGGATTTGATATTCCTGGATCTATCGATCTGTTGCTAGCTGCCGACGTCTTCACCGATTCACTTCTCAATCAACAAATCAAAGGACATCTTAATCAACCCACCGCTTTCAATTCTGTCTTTGGATGGCTCCTGTTAGGAAAAACTGGTGTAGCCTCTAGCACCCTAGTACACACATCTCTAAATATCGATAACGAGCTGAACTCTCTGGTTCAACATTCTTGGGAACTGGATTCCATACCGAAATCGTCACTTTTGTCTCCAGATAAAACGCTCTGTGAACAGACATTCGTATCCAATCATTCTCGTGACTCTTCTGGACCCATACTCGTAGGCTCTCGTGAGGTTGCACTGCAACGATGTCATGCCATCGAACGCCCTTTGTCTCGTGACTCTGATCTAAAAGACCAATACGTGGACTTCATGTCCGACTACACAGAAACCGGACACGTGACATTGACACCAGCCCGACAGATGTATCGACTAATTTTGATCGAACAAGAGCATCGTGACTGTCAGCGTATCTTTTGGAGAGCTTCTCCTCACGATAATCTCCAAGAGTACAGTCTGAATACTGTCACGTGTGATATTTCTTCATCTCCTTCTCTTGCATGCCGTACCTTGAGACAGCTTGCTGAAGACAAAGGGGACTCATATCTCATCACCAAGCGGAACATTCTGTCGGATGTTCATGTAGATGACGTAGCAACCGGATGCGACTCATTAGGCTTCTCATCGCCCACTCCAATACAAATCAAATCGTATAATCAAAAGCTTCTCGGTATTGGATTGGATCTTTCGCCGCCCGATGAAGTCACTCGTACCTGGGTTACATACACTAATCAACTACCACAGTTATCACAACTTCGAATCCCTCAGAAAATATCGTGTTCTGAAGCAGAATCGTGCGAGCTTCACGGCTTTTGCGACAGCTCTAAGACAGAAAATGGTGCTGTTATTTATTTACGCGTCACTGATAAGGACGGTGCAGCCCATGTCTTCTTAGTCTGTTCAAAAGCTCGTGTAGCCCCGCTAAAACGCACATCGTTGCCGAGATTAGAGCTCTGCGCGGCAGTTCTCCTCTCCAATCCATATACGCTCGTTCGTAACACTTATTTAGCTCGTATCAAAATCGATGCTGTCTATCTATGGTCATACTCAACCGTTGTCCTCTCCTGGTTACGCTCACATTTTCGTAGTGTACTTCTACACAATTCGCTATGGTGGGCGGGGCCATGTTGGCTTTCACGAAATCGTGAATCCTGGCCTTCGATCTCGGACAGCATTCTTCACGAGAACGATGTTACTATCAAGGCTGAACACAAAAAATCTACTGTCCCTGATGAAGATCTATCGCATCTTAATCTGAATCGGCTTCATCAATGGCAGATGATACAAGCGTTTCAACAAAACTTCCGGTCTCAGTGGAAAACTGAGTATTTAAACTCGCTAACTCAACGCGCAAAATGGACTAATCATTCAAAACCGTTGTCGATAGGTTCGATGGTAACAATCAAGTTAGACAATCGTAGTCCATTACAATGGAATCTCGCGCGAGTCATAGAACTCCAGGTTGGAGTTGATGGAGTAGCTCGGAGTGCATTAGCAAAGAATGCAACTTATCAAATTATCAATAGATTTCTCGTGAAACTGTGTCCTCTTCCAACAGAAGACTAGTTTCAATCGCATCAAACCACATCTAGTTAATTAAATCTTAGTTAAGTAAATCGTAGTATAAGAAAAGCTCAATTCCATCGTTGTTCTTATGCAATCTAAATCGTTTAATCTAAATCGTTTTCTCCTATCTTATTATCGTTTCTGTTTAGATCTTCTAATTGTTTTAACCAGAAAATACCATAGGTATTTTGGTGGGCGGGATGTTCCGTTTCCATCAAAACTCATTTTCTAAATCTATCTATGTTCACATTTTGTATCTGTGCTTTCTATCAGTAATGAGACGCCAACTTTTTGGTTGTCATGCATCGTACGTATACGTCAAAGCACAGAGCGCTGACAGTCTTGTAACGGACACCGATCGGCACGCACGCGCAACTTCGCGAACCGGCTCAAGCTTTTTCAAACTCTAACCGACGCCGTGTGTGATCAGCATCTCATTTTATCATCGCATCTCCTGTGCATTTGTGAATCCTAGCCCTATCGTCAGCGTATGGACGTTCGCAAGGTGGAAGATCATCGAGTGTCAGCTGCAGTCTGGGGTATGTACTTTGCACATCTTTACTGTTAGCTGCCTAGATCAAACTGTGAACATCTATTTTTTTATCGTGTTATCGTCAGACCTCTAGTCTAGGTCTTCCGTGTGTAGCAGAAAGCCATCACGGTATTTCGGCGTGGTGCGGATGCTACAGGAGGCTTACCATGACATTATTAAACTTTCAGTACTGTCATAACTTTACGAGCTTACGTCAAAAGCAGTTTATTATAGGACCAAAACTGAATCGCTTTTATCCTCAGAGCAATCATCTTTATCGGACAGTTATTTTTGCAAAACAAACCTTCTTCCTGGAGGAATACTTCTTTGTTCTCATTTAAAGAAGTATGCTCTGAAATGCCTTTATACCCCGTAATAAATAAAAGCTATAAGATGAAGTTTATCTACAAACATCTTCTGGTTGAAGCTCAAAATAGGGCACGAGAAATTATAGGGTCGTTCATCGAACGGGTCCCGGTCGGGGTAGATTTATTTTAACCTAATGCTATTAATTTTTAAAACGGTTTCTGATTAAACTTGTAGAAGTGAAATTACAAAGTTGATTTCATGTCTGATTAGGCGTGAGTTAAGGGTACGAGCGCTGATCGAGGGCGCTTATTACGGCGATACCTGCAAACTTAAATGACTTTTACCACAATGAGTTATTTTGTTCTTGAAAAACAGAACACACTTGAAACTTTGTTATCAATTTATCAACCTATATTCACCCAGGGTGAGTTTTTTCAAGCAGCCACAAACAAAACTTTTGAAATATAGACTTAAAGAAAATAAGAAAGAAAGAAAAATAAATATTTCAGAACGACCTCAAGGAAGAATATATAGTGATCTTTATGTATTAGTGTAGGGATTGAAAACGCAACCATTTTTGATGTTTTTAGATTGACGCCAAAATGTTTTGTAATCCTTTTGTGGGACCACCTTGGGGGTTTATACTCTTTTAAATAAAAAAATAATAATTTAAATCAGTTCATGATTCAATTTATAATCGGAGTACATACACACACACACACACACACACACATGAATAAAAATGTCATTTCTGTTCATATATTCGAAGATGCTTACCTATCAGATAATCAAATTTAAAAATATTTCTAATTTTGACGGAAAAATCGATGAAAATACTATCTCGAAAAATCATACTGAAAAACATAAAACCTCCTCCATTTTGAAAATCTAAGCATTTGAAAACAGAGAGAAACACTGAAGGATATTGTCTACAGGCAATTTTCAAGGCAGAAGCCTTCAGCAATATTTTATAAGAGCAACCGCACGCTTCCTTTCCCTCGGTGTTTAATGATTCATTTCGAGGAGAGCCTAAAAATATGGCCAGTAAAAACAATAGCCGTCTTTGCGCGGACATTATTATCTAAGCGCGTGAGAAATCGCCAGTGACTATTCGTTTCGAGTCTACCCTTCGGCATCTTACTTACGCATCGCATCAAACGGAATATAGTATTATAATAGAAATACAAGTGCATCTAATCCTCATTGTACTTATCGGTCGAATCTACTCAATTCCGTAAGGAAAAAACCTAACCCTTGTCACTTTAGTTCAGCAACTCACCTCTAGGTGGCATGCAATAGCTTTAGTCTTACACAAATTAAATTGTTCAACTTGGTTTAATCTGTCAATATTTTCGAGTAGAGTGAATTACCTACTAACGAAAAAAGGGAAATACGCAACCGTAAAGTTTCGCATCAATAATTGAACAGTTGGGTTGTAAAAACTTTGCTAATAACCGAGTTCGGTAACTAACTGAATTCATAGTGTAAAAAGCTATTTATGTAAGTGCCCATCCCTATTATTGAATAATAGATAACATCCTTCCGTCTGAAATCGCAAAACTTTAGAAGGTAAAACGGATTCTAGTATCGAAAGTAGGGCGTTGAGCCGACGGCTAATTACCGAACTTCAACGTTTTACATACCTATATCGTTTAACACGCGCTGGCAACACCACTAATCAAAATAAATGATAGCAGAAATTGACAAGAACGTCGTGTATTTCACCTTTCTTTGCTTGATTAAAGTGAAAAGGGAGGACCTTAGATATAGCGGAAAACCTTTGAACAATAAAATAAGTTGTTTCTAAACTCAAGCCAAGTGTCCACCGAAAGCTAAACTGAGTTTGTTAAGCTTAGCTGGAATAAACCGGAAAAAAATAAAATTAGCTTTTATAGTTTTGCGGTGGACGCCCATGAATGAAAGACTGGCTAAAATAGCAAGCTAAGATATACTAAATTAGTTTAGCTGCCGGTGGACGATCGGCTTTCTCTTGTCAAAATTTGCCTATGCCTAACGCTACACTGTAGTGCCTGGAACATCTTTGAGATTGACAAGGCTTGCCCAGCTCATAAACCATCCTCTTGGCTTCGCCGGTCATATCCACAGGAGTTACAATGGTCAATACGTGTGTAGCTGACTAGCCGCGGGTTTCCTTACGATGTTTTTCTTCACCGTTAACTTTATAATGTCGTAATAGAAATCAAATTTGGATTATGATTCAGTAAAAGTAGTCATTAGCGCTCTCATTAAGTACAAGTTTAAAAAATGGGTCCTAATGCTCCGAAACAAGCTAAGTATGACAATATTTCATCGAATAAACCTCGGATTAAGCATTTATGCAAACGATCTCTCCGAGACGACTTTTTGCTGAGAGCAAGATATCTACTAAGATAACCTTCGAATGAATAATTATTGTCTTGGCTTAAGGAATTAGGTATATTATTAGAAAGATCGAGTTTGGTTTGTATTCTTTTTCGCTCGTTGAAAAAGAGAATAAAAAATTGTGATATAAATAACATGTACCTACGTACCTAGTAAAAGTTAACAATGTGAACTAAAATGTTTACAATATTGGAATTGTGATTGAAACAATAATTCACTCTACATAAGAAGCATAAAACATCGATAGAGCACTCTTCAACTAAGTCAGAGAATCACTAAATGATGAAATGTATAACCTTTACCTATAGATTGAAATTGTAGGTATTTGTTTTACCTTAAATATAACAATAGTTGCCTCCTGACGCTGTATAAATCATCTAGTAAATATGTAAAGGCCTTAGTTAAGTGTTTTGTCTTGTAAGGTTGACTCTACTTTAAAAATCAATATCAAAAATGCTAGCAATGAGCATTATTGAAAATAGTAGCAATATCTCTTCAGTTTTGTAACGAAGTTGATTAAAATACGAGGGGCCGACGTATTTGCATCGCATTGAATATTTGCCTCGGCGTGTTAATATTTGCACTCAGTCTGTTTGAGGGCAAACAACCCCAATTCTGTGGTCTTTGATTTCCGTGGTATCTGTCTACTATCGGTATTTACATGTGATGTAAACATGATATTGTCTAAATATACCATGTTTGCACAAAAATAAACCAACAAGGAAAAATTACAAAACACATTCATGGTGACAAGAGCGTGGTGTAGGTCAAAATATACAATGGATTAGGTGACCGTCGGTGACTTTCATCGGTCCATCGTTGTCATGCGAGCATACATCAAAACAGACAACACTTTGATTTATGTGAATGTAAATATTTTATATTCTAAAATACAAACACGCACTTTTCCTTTCTCCTAATGTCAGTAACAGCAACATAATTATACGCCGGGTCAGGACTTACAAGGTCACTCTACAATGTTTACTTCTGTAAAGTGACAAACTTCATTACCCCGCGTTAACACCAAAATACAAGTTTTATACTTGTCAAGGTCACTCTACAATGTTTACTTCTGTAAAGTGACAAACTTCATTACCCCGCGTTAACACCAAAATACAAGTTTTATACTTGTCTTGACAATAAATGTATAATACTTGTCGCAAAAATCAGTTTACGTGAAAATGACAGAATCTTACGGTTTTGACTGAAACTTGGAATATCCATAGTAAGTTTATAAAGTACACATTCCGATTCCTCTAAACTCCATCGAAGATGCATCCAAGTTCAACTAAATCCGATTGTTGTCCAAACAGGCCCAAGTAGAGCACAGCTTTGTGAACTGAGTAAAGTTCTATTCGGCTTTAGGATGGAGCAATTGCATTCTATCGTATCTAATACATAATTGATCAGAGAAAGGTTTTTTATTTATTTTTATTTTTATTCCTTGGACATTCCACACAGCGTCATCTAGTCCCAAGCTAAGCAACTTAGTGCTTGTGTTATGGTAACCAGATGACTGATATAATACATAGATACATTTTTTTTTTGTAAAACATACACATTATAGATTAAAAACACCCAGACACGGAATAAATATCTGCAGAACATACAAACATTTGTCCCGTAGCGGGGTTCGAACCCGCAACCTCGGCGTCTCAGCCGGGCGTTCGCCCAACTGCGCCACAGAAAGTCATGGTGAAACTATTTCGGAAAACATGTCGCAAAGTTAACGTAATTATTTCCGTTTGAGTTGCTGATGTTCCAATTTTGTTATAAGCAATTTGGTATGATTGAATGTAATTGGCGTTCGTAGATAAAATTATGTTATTTGTACCGCAATGATAGATGAAGTCGCTTAAATATATTAAAGTACCTACAACATGTTTTTGTAAGTGGGTAGTAATTTTTCAATAAAAATATTTAAATAAATGTTTTTCCTTTTTCGACTAAGATTTGTTGCATGAACTAGTAGACAAAGTTTTTACTAAATGTTTGAAGTCGAGCGTGGTTCAGAGGGTTATGCACTAGGTTCAAATATCCATGCACACGAAGGTCTACTTCGTGTGTCTACTACTTAGATTACCTGCCTGACACGCACAATCACTTTAATTAGAGCTAAGTTGCGCCTAAGTTATTTTAATACTTTAAAAGCCTTCAAAAGCAACATTGTTCGCAAGATTAATTACATGTACTTATATTGTTTAAAATTATTTAGTTTAGCTTTCTAGCAGCGTCGATGGGCTTGCAACTTGTCAAGTATAAAAAGTTACTTAATTTATGCAAAATTTGGGCATGTGTGTATTAAATAAAATTGTAGCGATAACAGGCAACTTATAAGCTGCATTGTGATAAAGGTTACTTTGTCTTACTATTTCAAAGAATTTATATTCACAGTTGAATTAGTTGCAAAAGGAAATAAAACAAAAGAAAGATAACAAAAGGAATTTTCCTTTCTCATTTTCGTCAACACTCTCAGAATGTGATAATGTTGAATGAAATAATTACGTTTAAGCTTTTGGTTTTGGTGTCTGTATTTGCATAGGTTAGTTGGGTATCGTTGAATAAAACAGTATGAAATACTCACGATACCTACTAATCATAGTGTTACGGTTGTACTGTTTCAAACGCCCCAAAATGATTTAACCTAAGTTGTGCCTTGAAAATATATACCTTTTCAATACATGATGAACAGATTGGAAATGTTTAAATTGAAAATGATAATGGCACAAGTTGATGGTAACATACTTTTTGAGAGTTTGGACGTATTGATCTTAGTAAAGGCGACTGTAGGTACCTATACCGAATAAAATAGTAAGAGCCACGGTCATAAAAATGTCGCTAGATAGGAAAATGAATTATTTAAACTATCTTAAAAGCTACTCACCTGCCATGGCCCGGCCGAGTAGCAGAACGCTGAATAGGATTGATAGCCAATACGCGCTCCGCCTCGCCATCTTGCTCAGAACACTCAGACTGCATCAACTATTCATTTTGAGCTTGTGTCACTGACCTCTGGATCACTAGCACTTGTATTAACTTATCCTATTCATTGCGCACTCTTTTGAAATTGTGATTGTCTCTCAAGTTTCATGCAGATTCTGAAAATGAAGAAAAACAACGTTCAAAATAAAATTAACAAAGTTTTTCTAAGAATACTCTTACATGCAAAATTGACTGATTATACAGCTCAAGCTCTCAGGTGACTGCTAAATCTGAAGTTATCTGTTTTTGTAATGGAAAGAGTATCTCTAAAGTCTTGGTTATGACGGCTGATTACAAATAATGGGTTAGTTTCACTTAATATTGTAATGATAATAATCTAAATTCACTCAAATTTATGCTTTTATCTACTTTTATTAAACGCAGAGAGCAGTAAACATTACGGACGTGCAATGATTCGGCGGGCCATAATAAGCTGTATAATGGGTTGACCAAGCCCACTTTTTATTGTTATTTCAAACGTTATTGTTTGTTTACTTTTTTATATAACCTGAACGTAAAGGCACAACTGTCCTCCCTTACTGATACAGTCAAACAGAACGAAGAAAAAATCGCATCCCTAGAAAGCGAAGTCGTACAACTTAAAACTAAACAGCCTCAAACAACCATACCGACAGTACTACCAGATTCCTATGACACATTAATCGCTGAGCTTCAGGAGCGTGCAGAAAGAAACAAGAACGTTATAATAGTTGGAATCCCTGAGAAAAAATCAGACAACATACAGGAGCGCAATGACATAGACAGACTAGAAGCAGAAAAGATTTTAAAAAATATTGTCCCAGACTGTCCACAAACAAAAAAGGTTTTAAGACTTGGGAAGTTTGACACCAATAAATCACGACCCTTGAAAGTCTGTTTTGACTCCCAAGAAATAGCTAAGTCAATACTGCGCAACAGAGCTAATTTAGAGTCAGACACAGTACGAGTGTTTTCAGATCAAACGCCGCAACAACAGAAAACTATGGCAAACCTAAGAAATGAACTACAACAAAGACAAGAGAATGGAGAAGCAGATATAACAATAAAGTACATCAAGGGAGCACCAAAAATTATAAAACAACTATCAAAAAACTAGAAGAAGAAAGGACTAATGATAAATCACATACTGTTACACACGAAACCACAAGCAACTACAACAATATTAAAACTACTCTAAAGGCGCTAAACTTCCTGTACGCTAATGTTCGCAGCATCCTCAAACCAGGCAAACTAGATGAATTGAAATGTGTCATAGAAACCTTCAAAACAATTATACACGTTATTGTACTAACTGAGACATGGATGAAAGATGAAAGAAATGCTTTCACGCTTAATTTAACCCACTATACACATTACTACAATTTCAGGACGTTAAAAAGAGGTGGAGGTGTGTCGATTTATGTTCACAACAATCTAAAACATGAATTTATAGAAGAACAATGTATCGAAAATAACCATTTCCTATGGATACATCTAGAAAAACTTTCCCTGACCATAGGAGCAATCTATAAACAACCAGATGCAAATAACAACACCTTTCTCGAGACATACTCAAACCACTTGGCTAAAAGAAAGAGAGCCATTGTCTTCGGTGATATAAACCTGGATCTACTAAAGAAAAACAAACCTGCACAAGAATATAAGATCATGTTGAAAATCAACGGTTTCAAACTACTAAACAAAATAAGTAAAGAATACTGCACGCGTGAAACGACCAAAACAAAGACAATAATAGACCATGTTTGCACAAATATCCCCAACAACACTTTCCACATGGCCATTATAGAAAGTGCCATGTCAGACCATAAACAAATATACCTAGATATCAAACAAATCAAAACCGAACGACCGAAACGTGCACAGTTTGAGACTATCAACTACAACAACTTACTCAAGACAGTCAAAGAGAACATTGAGCAAACAAACATTGATAATGAATATACAAGATTGGAAACACTACTACTAGAATCAATAGAAAAGAACAAACAAATTAAATTCAAAATACTTAATGCACCGAAAGACGACTGGATAAATAAAGACTTAATAGAACATATTAACAAAAGAAACTTACTATGGCATAAACACAAGCAGAACTCTACTGATGAGGAGATAACGAAGGATTTTCTTGACGTGAGAAGACAGACACACAGTGCTATTCAGAAAGCAAAAAACCAGTATTACTGCGACTCTTTTAAAAAATGCGAGAAAAATCCTTTGAAAATGTGGCAGCTAATTAATAGCCTGTACAGTAATAAAACTAAAAGCTGCTACATTCCGTCAAAATTAACAACCACCTCTGGCGAAATTTGTGATCCCAAAGAAATTGCAGAATACTTTAATACTTTCTTTTCCACTATAGGCTCACAGCTGGCTGAACAAATACCCATATCATACCTAAACAAAAACCACAATAACATATTAGCTAAAACCTTACAACCAACAGAAAAACTTTTACAATTCGAACCTACTACCACCAAAGAAGTTATGAAAATAATATCTGACTTAGACTCAAACACAAGCTCCGGTATAGACGGTATAAACACTAAGACTATAAAAAGCGTTAAGAATGTCATATCAAATAATCTAGCACACTGCATCAATAAAAGCTTTTGCGAAGGCCAATTTCCAGAAACCTTAAAATTAGCTAGAGTGACTCCAATCTTTAAATCGGGCAATAAAATGGACCCAGGAAATTACCGCCCTATATCTGTACTGCCTGTTCTATCTAAAGTTTACGAAAAGATATTACACACCCGCGTTAGTGAGTTCCTAACAAAAACAGACTTCCTTTTTAAAAAGCAATACGGTTTCAGGCCAAAAGCAAATACACTTGCAGCAACTATTGACCTAGTAACACAAATTAAAGTTAATATTGACCAGAAAAAGATTACCCTTGGTATTTTTATAGATCTCAAAAAAGCGTTTGATACGGTTAGTCATATCATTCTATTACAAAAACTACAAAGCTTAGGTATTGAAGGGAATGCTCTAAGAATTTTAGAATCTTACCTCACTAACAGATACCAAATTGTTAAAATCAATGCACACCAGAGCAGTTCTCAGCAAATAACTTATGGAGTTCCACAGGGTTCCATTCTGGGACCCTTGCTATTTTTAATCTACATTAATGATATTAAAGATATTGGTCTACAAGGTGATATAACCTTATATGCTGATGATACCAGCCTGTTTTACTCTGGATCTTCAATTGCTCCTATCGTTGAACAAGCCCAATCAGATCTAAACCGTTTACAAAACTGGTTAAAATCCAATCTACTTACCATAAACATATCTAAAACTAACTATATTATTTTCGCTGCTAAGAATAAGAAAATAGAAAGTCATACTCCGTTAACTATTGATGGAAAGATTTTAAATAAAGTTAATAAAGAAAAGTACTTGGGCCTTACTTTGGACAGTCAACTGACATGGAAACCACATATAGAATTCGTACGAAATAAACTCATATCTCTCATAGGTGCAATACGCGGCATTGCCAGATGCTTGCCTAGGCAGGTCAAGTACACCGTTTACAATTCCCTGGTAAAATCCCATCTAAATTACCTGATTGAGCTTTGGGGTACAGCTGCGAAAACAAACTTTCGAATCTTACAAACAATACAAAATAAAACAATCAAAGCCTTGTTCGGATATGACTACCTTGAACCAACCCTCAATATCTATAAACAAACAAAACTGATGAACCTTACACAAAACTACAAATTTAACACATGTTTATTAATAAGAAAAATACTTACAAGAGACATACAATCACAGATTACATTCACAAAGCATATCCAGGTCCGAAAACGATTAACTAGACAAGCTAACAATATAATACTTAGAGCTCCCAGGACAAACTACGGAAAAAAGAGTATTCTGTTCGAAGGTGCGAAATTATACAATAAGTTGCCCAAAAACATAAAGGAAATAAATTCAAACACCACTTTTAAACGACTGCTAAAAAAACACATATCAAATGATTTTTCATCTATTGACAATAATTAAATTCAAAATTCTTACCTACTCTAAATTCTTTTGCTCTATGCTATCTTATAATGTCTTATACAACTCACGATAGTTTTGAAAGTGAAACATTACTAAAATTAGTCCTTACAAATAAACTACTACTAGCCTACCTAAAATTAGTCCTTATAAATAAACTCTAAAACTAGTACTTACAAATAAACTACTACTAACCTACCTAAAATTAGTCCTTATAAATAAACTCTAAAATTAGTCCTTACAAATAAACTACTACTAACCTACCTAAAATTAGTCCTTATAAATAAACTCTAAAATTAGTCCTTACAAATAAACTACTACTAACCTACCTAAAATTAGTCCTTATAAATAAACTCTAAAATTAGTCCTTACAAATAAACTACTACTAACCTACCTAAAATTAGTCCTCATAAATAAACTCTAAAATTAGTCCTTATAAATAAACTACTACTAACCTACCTAAAATATGTATTTTGATAAACTAAATGTTTCGTTCATCACTATGGCATAGGCCTTAGTAAACATACAATACAATGTAGTGACAATACGCAAAATGCGGGTACCCATTGTCATGGTGCTTAGGTACTACGATCGCCTCATATCTATGCACTACCCTACTATTACGATTTAGTTTAATTTAATTTAAGAACATAATATTGTGTAATTACCTATTTAAAGTTACCTACTTACTTAGCTATAATTTGTTACCTAGCTACTATTCATGTTTAAGCTTACCTGTAATGCTACGCTAAACGGCATACATTTTTACTTTTAAGTTTTATATTCTCTATAAGCGAATTTGTAAAAATTCTTTTGAGAAATAAATATCTAAACACATAATACCTTTTCCAGTAACCATGCTAGAAGTTGTATTATGTTATTAACCCTGTCTTCTATATTGTAAGTAGAATTGAAATTAGCTTCGTGAATTTTTATATTTGTAGGTCATAAAAAAGTAATTTAATAAGGAAACTGGATTTATTAAAATATAAAAACGGTGGAATAGCTTAGTACTTGAAGGTCCCAGAAATGAAACAACCAACCAGAGCCGATATAATTCTTTGCAAGAAAAGTTCAGGCTCGTTAATTACATCGGCGCTTACGATCTTTGTTCTTGCCTTGAGAGGAAGTAAAACTTGTTTGCACCGTAAAAGATCCGTCAGAACGAGCCGAAATTAGAATTAAGCTTCGTCTGGAGCTATCCGAGAACCACGGCTTTTTCTTTTATCAAAAGATTGGGATATAAATGTGGAGAGTTTTTGTATAGAGCACAAGTTTAGTAGGTATGAGTACGGTACCTTATCACAAGAAATCGAGGTTAATAATTTTTAAAATGCTAGTAAATTCTTGTGAAACTGTACGATTGTACTCACAGCTGTTGAGTGAAATAATTACTCACACACCTTACAATATCACTCTAAAATAATGAATTCGCATTTGACCACGGTTTTTGTAACACAAAACTATAAACATAACTATAATAATATATACCTTCATATCACTACATAGTACACGTATAAAACAAAGTCGCTTTCTCTGTCCGGTCATCGCAGGATTTCTTTCTAAAACCCCATGAGCACAGTAATGGTATATATATATGGCCCCCCGCTCTGCCGGGCTCGCCCTGCAGACCGTTGAGCCGACCATCGGCATATATATATCCCGACTGGACCCAACCACTACTGAGGAAACAATCCGCCAGTATGTGGATGAGAGGAGCCGTTGCCGAATCAAGCAGCCGCCTGGAGTCATCGTACATGGCTTGAAGAGGCTGGACTCTACAAGAGAAACTAACTTCAAGTCATATGTGCTGCGGGTGGCCGCCAAGTACAAGGAAGTGTTCCTGGCTCCTGATTTTTGGACTGCCGGGATCGTTTATCGACGCTACAGGGAAGCACAACCGTCAAAGAAAAATCCCTAACATTTTAATATTAAGTTCTTTTAACTATTTTTCTTGTTTTCTTGTCAAAATTGTATTTTATTTTAGTTTAGGTTTTTTTATACCTATTCAAAACAGTGAAGTAGGGCACTGGTGACCCGTAGCACAGGTTCTTTATACCTATTTCAGGCACCAGTCTCTCACAACATTTTTTTGTAATAAGTTCATAACCATCAAACATTTTGGATTAAGTAATTACCTATTTTAACTTCTTTTTCATGTACCTATATATTATGTTTATTAATATTACCTATGTTGTTTGTGAGAGAAATAAAATAAATAAATAAAAATAAATAAATAAATAAATAAATAAAATATAGGTCATTACTACCTTTAGCTATTGTATACCCGTATGTACAAGGAGTGGCTTGGACTACTCCCAAAAGATTCCATTCAATTACTTCAAGTAGGTTTCCATTGCGCTGAACATAGCTGTCTAAAACCTGCGAATATTACGATGAAAAATTAACCCTAAATTTAATTTTAATGTATGAAAAACCCGAGAGATACGATCCTACATTTTGGAAAAAAGTGTTTGAAATAAAATAAAATAAAATAGTGCTTGGCTAAAATTAATTCTATGATAATAAATTTTGAGCAGAAAAAACAACTAGAGGACAATTAGGGAACAGGATTTGTGCAAAATATTATGACACAATTATTGTAGGGTTTAAAAACCACAACAGTTTACGATATTACTAGATATGAGTAAGCATGTGTAATAAGTAGCTTTATAAACTTTACCACAAGGAGGAAATCCCTTAGAACTTAACTTCTCTGATTTAATTAAAACTTTTGATTGGGTGTATAATATCAGTTTCTACGATATAAAAAGTACTTCTTTGCAAAATGTTATGTTAGAAAAGTCCTAATAAGTTTGTATATTTGATTTGTACAATTGTACCTATTACTCATTTTTACGGGTAATATAAACAAAAAAATGAAAATGTAAAATAAAAATGAATGAATGAATGAATGAATAAATGAATGAATGAATGAAAATACTTTATTGTACACAGAAAGGAACTTATACACTAAAAATCCTTAAAAAAATTGTACAATGGGCGGTTAAAAATGCCTCATTAAGCTTAGTAAGGTATCCTACTAGATTATTTTTAGTTTTAGAAGTTTAGGTTTCTATAAACAGCGCCGTAAATAGAAGCTAAAAGTGTGATAAACAATGATTATAATATCGTTATAGTTTCTGTTTATTTACTATTTATTTTTGTTAAGTACTGTTTATTCGTAAGTGTTTTTTTGTGTATTATTATTTGTGCTCAATGAGCCTCCTGTATGTTTTTGTCTATTGTAGGTCATAGTTCTGTAGGTCATTTGTGAAATTGGACGGACACATCGCGTGACTAGCAACTAGGCGTTGCCAAAACGTGTGACGGGACGCCTCACGCAAATTGTCGTTTGGGGCATTCCCTGCGTGTAGCCCCGGGCTATCTTTACACACGTTTTCACATGTACTGGCTGTATATAGAACTACTTTGTAAAAGTGAAATGGGAACCTCCGAAATTGGAAACAAGTAATGTGGTAAATATTATTACATAACGTAATCATAACTAGCTTCAGCAGCTTTAGTATAAAATATATTCTGCCAAAAGATATTGTAAAAAATATTGTAAGTGTTCAGTGATTCAGTGAAGCGCTCGTGGCGAGGTTTGCTAATACGTTCTTCATAGATCGTCGAAGTTAAGCAACGTTCTGATCGGTAACAACTTGGATGGGTGACAGCAAGTGGCATTAGCAACGTTATCTCGGATTTTCAGTCGTTAAGCCACAATAGAGGCCTTCAGGGGCCTAAAATCTCCGTCACTAGAGTTGGCCACTTACTCATACGAACGAACAAACGAGTGAACCGTGATTCAAAGTAAAGGTGCTATAAAAATCACTAATGTATTTGTTGATAATAAGTTAACACAATAATAACTAAATAAAAAATAAGTAATAGCAATTTACATGTTTAAAATATTAATAAACAAGTGTTATATATGAGCGGGGAACATTTTGTGATGATAGTTTAAGCGTTCAGCGTAACAAAGGTTACACCACAAAATTAGTTTGCGCATCTCATTACATTTCTTGTATACTCGCTTTCAAGATAATTAAAAATATGAATAATAGTGAACTGAAATACTTACATCCTAACATTACATGTAAATAACAAAAAACGATGATTCAACGTACCTATCTTATTACGGTTTTTAGAATTTTATCAAAAAGTGAAAAGTGTCGTAACAGCGTAGCTGTGCTACGAGAATTTGTAGCAATCATATACAACGAAAACTTTTACATACAAATAATTAAAAACGTGACACATCAAAATATAATAAGATAGATAAGATAAAGATAAATTTATTTCACATAATGATAAATTTATTTCACAACTTAAATGGTACAAGTACATAATAAGACGTATTGTGGTTGTATTTTAACAAAGCTTCTTTTAATTTTGTGAATAATTCGTTATTCTATTCATATTTATTTATATTATTGAGCATTATAATAACATCATGTTTCTTAGACCATGCTAAGTGTAAGGATAATCGATTTCGAAGTAGGAAGCGGAATCGAAGGAAGAACAATTAATTGGTCTGTTAAACCCTTTTTACTGTACATATACGTTTTTACTACTCAGGGACTCTAACAATAGGTACTGAAGTTAGCATATGATTGGCTGCCAAATTTATTTAAGTACCCAAATTTTTACTTCAGTAAACGTGATTTATAATATGTTCCGAAACAGAACAACCTGTTTGGTTTAGTTTAGCAGCATAGTCTAAATATACCCGCAACAATTTTCAAAAGAACTTTACTACACCCTGTAGTCGCAACTTGAGGTGCATTCAATACTACATATAATTATAATGTACCAACTTGAGACAATGAATAAACGAATATGAATATGAATAATAGTTTGAAGTGGCCTAGCAGGTACACAGTACAGTGAGACAGAACAGAACATACACCAAACAACTTGAACGACACGACAGCAGTTAACAGCGTTCAAGAACTAACCTCCAAAATCTATTTCATTAATTCTACTCAGTGCTCAGTACTAAAGTTTACTTATGTTACGTTTCACGACTTACGTCACAAGGCATAGTAAAGTCCACCATAAATTATAGAGTGTATATCTTACCAATATTTAAAAAATAGCGTATTCGAAACTTTATGTAGAATTTATTCGCACATTGTGAAACAGATCCTTACCCCATTATGCATATTCGACCTAAAACCTGTATTAGCTAAAACGTATATTAAATCTGTTGCTATCTCTTTTCGTTGACATATGAGTGACAAGAAAAAAACGTTCTAAAACGTTCCTAAAACCTATATTAAATTTTCAAGTTTGAATAAACCCCTTAGTCTAAAGAACACATAAAAAATTTTTTTTAATCAATAAAATACGAATTTAATATCCATTTGTGCTTGTACTAAATGCTCATGGACATGCCTTGACGACTTTTGAATTCCTATTAAGATTGGGAAATGACTATTTTACCTTGGAAGTTATAAGATTTATTTTATTTTATTAATTGCTCCATATAATAACTTCTACGAATATGCTGCTTCGTATCTCACGTGTAATCAGAAACCGTAAATTGAACAATGATATCTGTTAAATGATATTTTCAAACTACAATAAAGTATACTTTTTATGAAAATTCATAGAAAGTACCCGTCAAAAGTTCCTAGCTAACACGAGGGACCCCGAGTCGGCACAAAAGCTAATAAAACTTTGTCTTGCAACCAACTGCGTACGAATATGAGCCACGGAGTATGAAGCCAACTTTTAAATTGTGTCAAGCCTATTGTTCGTTTACGATCAAACAGTTATTCTAACCAAGGGGGAATAGTGTTATCAATGAGCGGAATGAAAATTGTTGTAGATATTCATTGGGAATGACGGCCATTTTTGAGGAGTTTTAAACTGCTCGGCAGTCTACAAATGACTTTTTATACCACTGTTCAAATTGAATCAAGCCCATGACCATTCAAAATAATTAAACACGTCTGATCATAGCCATTTGACGACGATGGAAGCAAAAGCAATAGTAGATAATTTATTCACGCAAATGTAATATTTTTATATCACAATATTCATAACATTTTAGTGTTATGCGGGTGTTAGGATTCCGGTATTGAGGCTTTAGTCGGGTTCTATTTTACCCTTTGGAATTTTGCAGAATAATATGAAAGCGTACGATCCTAAAAATCGAATGTTGTATAAATATTTTCTAGATAAAGCTGAGGTCGTCACAGTCTCCGAGATGAATAGATTCGACGGTTTTTATAACGCTTGTAATATTTCGGTGGAGATTTATGGTCATTCGGGATTTTCTTGGATATGTTTAAACGAAATTATTATAAAATAAACGTTATTATTATTATTATTATTAAATTCTTATTTGGATAAACCGATACAAAATCTGCTTTGAGGTCACAGCTCTTTACTTCATCTTGCTGGTAGGTATATCATCGCTATCATTAAAAATTTCATAGGCATGACCCTATCATTACAGAATAATAGTACTAACAGGTTCATAAGAAAGATATAAAGTTAGGTAGCTTACTTGACTTTCTTAGTTTTGTACATTCGATTTTGCGTATTTTTTCACTACGTATCAGCGTCGAGTTGAGCACAGAAACACGTTGTACGTAGATGATTGTACCGCGTTTACGAACAAAATCTTTAATTAAGATACACTGCAGTACTTAAAGCAATTCCCTAAGTGACGATAACAATTATTTACGAGACTGTAAAAAAATGCAATCACAGAGGCGCGATGATAAACGTGCCAATTTCAATTTATCGTGACGCATTATATGGGCATCTACGACCTCGTCGTAACTCCCACAGTTATGTCGTATTTCACGTCCTACGTGTAATGGCTGCACGTACGACGTCAGTAACCCGACAGTCACAAGATATACAAACATACCTACATACCTAAACATACATACCTAGGTTTATGGATGAAACGTAGAACTCTCCCTATAAGTCTTGAGCGCTCTGATTGATGACAAAATGCTAGGTGTTGTGAACATCCAAGTCACTTACCGACCTCTGTGGCGCAGTGGGCGAAAGCTCACCTGAGACGCAGAGGTTGCTGGTTCGATGCCCACAGTGGGATAAGGATAAATGTTTGCTTGATCTGCAAATATTTGTCTCGAGTCTGGGTATTTCTATGTATACTTAATAAGTGTGTATTTACAAAAAAGCATTAAATTGTTTAGCTTGGGACTAGATAACGTAGTGTCCAAGGATATTTGTTGAATTTATGATGCTATCATCTTCAATTCTCCAAATATCATCCCACCAACACTCAGATAGCGTGCTTCTGGCAAACGACGAATAACAAATTGAAATAAACTTTCTACGTCATATAATTTTCTGAAATATAAAAGGTGCATCCAGTCTGTATCAGTTTATCGAGTTACCATTTGAGTTGGAGACGCGCAGTGCGACGTGCTATTTTAGATTATATTAGCTTATTTCGAAGTTTAATTTAAAATTGTTATATTGGAATATAAATACTTTGTATCTGAATACAAAGTCACTTAAAAGTTATGATTTTTAGTTACCTACCTACAGTCAGGAATAGTAAAAAGATTTTTTTTAACTAGAATTTTTTAGTTGGTTACACACTACCTACTACGCTATAAACAACCACTAAATATTTTAGCTACCCAATGGCGGTGATTCGGTGTGGCACTAATTAATTAAAAATTGCTATTATCGAAAGCTCTTATTTCGTTCCTAATAAAGTTCAAAACAAAATAACAGCCAGAGTGACAGTTCTAAAATTAAGGTAAATGTGTGTAGTTTTAATTAAAGTCCGATTTTTAATCAAAAACTCATTAGCGTTAGAAAAAATCCAAACTATCGGTGTTTCAGTAATTGGTGCAGTGATTCCTTTTTCGCTTTGCCGAATCTAGCTTCGTTAGTGAGCGGCCGGCTGTGGATGACCGATCTTTTGTTCCTCTTGTTCCTATCACTGGATTGTACAAACAGTAGTACCGAGTTGTAAACGAACGCTGGATTTGTTAGAGAATATCCACTTTGTAAAACAGCTTATAAAGTAAGTTTAAGGATGCTTGGAAGAGATCGCCAATATCGCAGTCATCACAGCTTGAGATTAAATCTTATTTAAAATAAAAAACAAACATTACGAGTGAAGGCTAAATATAGCCATTTCTAAGCTAGTGATAGTGTCTTTTTTAGTTATATTAGTGTGATACCTAAGCCTGTAGCATAGTGTAGGTAAGTAACAGTAATTTGAATTTCAAATAATCAGCAACAAACATTAATTGCATTAAAACACATTAACCTTAGGCCAACTGAGTTCATAAGTAGGGTGTGTGGTTGTGGTTATGTGCGGATTGGCCTTTCTGTGCCGCACTATTCTGTAGCCTCTTTATAAATAAGGAGCTCCGTTTTATAAAATATTTTTCCCGAAAATAAGCTCTGAATGTAATTTACTCGCCTGAAAACGGGCAGCTTTTGTTCCGCGTAAAATACGGGTCAGCAGAATTATCGCTGCGTTTCTCAAACATTTGCTTGAAAAGGGTCACTCTTAAGTCTCTTTACACGATGCAACTTTCTTGCCTGTTGCATACAATTAAATTGACTATCATCATAATAATATGCATAGTCTAAAAAAAGCAGCTCAGGCATTTACATCTTTACTAGATGATTTAGGTTCATTGTCAGGAGGCAATCTTGGGACACTCTAGTGCCTGGGACATTGTTGATATTAAATAGGCCTTCCCAGCATCTCAAAAGCATTGTTTAAATAATAGAAGTCAAATATTGCTTCAACTTAATTGAAAATATGACCACGACTGTATCTCATATAAAATTGTTCTACTCGAAAGTTCATTGACGCACAGTAGGATTCGATCCCACGGCCTTTGAGGTCGAAGTGCTAATCCACTTGGCCGACTCGGCTTGTAATTGTATGCAACAGGCTTGCATTGCATCGTGTAAATGGGACCTTATAAATGGGTGATATTTAATTATTTACTGCTTAGGACAGTTTCGTTTGAGCACATAATAAAATATCGGTTTATTAAAGAACGGTAGTAAGGTGGTAAACATCCACTATTATTTTAAACAGGATATTTTTCGTACCGAAAGCTTCACAATGCCATCGGCTTCACTGGGATTAAATTTATAGTTGGCTTTTAAAACATTTATAAGAGTTTTTGTTTGCCCGCAATCCTGTCTCGTATATTCATTTACAGCACAAGCGCGAAGTAGCGACGAGTGAAATTACTTTATAAAATATTCTTGTTTCCTTGTGACGCATATTTTTCCAGTTGTTATCATTTAATGGAGTGAGAAGCGGGGCCTTAATGATCCAGTTGTTTTTTATAGCTTTCAGTTGGACTTTTGAAATGTGATGTTCATTAATGACAAAACTTTGGGGTTCCTTCTTTTAATACACTAAGCAAGCGGTACAATGAAATTCCTTGAAACTTTTAGGGTGCAGTCGGATTTTGTGTCACAATCGTACTTTGTAGGATCCTTCATTTCACTGGGCAAGATATCACTGAATAGTTAAATTGGTTTGAGACTTGATTAAGAAAGGTTTATTTTATGTATAAGTTATACGAGTACAAGGTAAAATTCTAGCAACATTATTGAAAAAATAATTATAATGTTTTTCAGTTTGTAAACATTTATAATTATAGTTTTAATATTTTTTTTAAAATATGTTTCAAATAAAAAAAATAGACAGTAAGATAATTAATTGTGTTGCCACTCGTTTAAAAAAACTGAAAGCAAGCGTTGTAAATGTTTTACTAAATAAATTAAATAAGTAAAGAAATAGGTGCTCGTGGTTTTCAAAAAGCTAGCGTACGCCTCTAAACTAAGGTTACCTATAAATTTACCGTATGTGGTTAAGAGATTAAGTTGGTAATTTATGCACCGACATCATTCAGGCGCTACTCGCTCCCATCATTAAAATTGCAATCACAAATTCACTTTTAAAACTTTAGTGTTCGATTAAAAAAAAGTTTTATTCCTAAGTTTTTTTTAATCGGTCGTTAAGTTGACCGCTCACTTGTTGAGGGCGCTCGCGGTCGGTTCGGTTCACGTTCGCGCGCTTGGCGGAGCGTAGGCGACTGCGCTACCCATTCATCGACTGCCTGATTTACCCCGAGTTACTTTACTTCACTCCCCAACTCGAACGCAATTCGAACTGGCTTCTGTAATTGTATTCTGTAGTTGTAATTGGATGTTATTATAATTCTGATACAATTACTGCATGAATACATAAACGGGTAAGGTTCGGTGGTCGAGTCCCTTCACACGTTATTTGCGGAGATACCTACGTTACTTGAATCAACAAAGGAGAATGGTTACGAAAACAAATTTATACTTCCAAGGTATTTTAGAACATTGTCAATTGTATCAACTATGAAATTTTACATTACGATACGGATTTTTGATGTGTTAAGATTATAAATATATACCTACCTTTTTTAATTATAACTAACATAATTATAACTTATCACACTTATCACTTATACCGATGACCCTGACTAATTCTCTAAGCATTTCAGCATACAGTACTGAAATGCTTAGAGAATTAGTCAGTGAGATAGGCAAGTCATCTGTCATACAGTATACTGTAATGCTTAGAGAATAGTGAGATAGGCAGGTCGTCTGTCGTCAGATCTCAGTGCAGCGCTCAAACACCGAATTCCGTCTGAGCTTATTAATAATGCCAAATGCAAACAACATTGAAATTCAGATCGACAGTTGGTAGGTACTGGCACAGGATTGATGTATTGCTTGCTGATTATGCAATGCAATACGAAACTCTATTAGGAAATTCAATTTTACAAACGAAATTTATGTTTCTATTTTTTTTTGGTCTTTTCTTTACATGATATACTATATAATTGCAGGTAATTTTCTTGACATGACGAGTACGATGTTTTGTACAGTAAAAAACCCTCAGTTTTTAAATGCAGAACTTGTTATTTTGAATTGATGACTTTGATGATGACTAGGACCTTACCTAATATGACTTTTCCTTCACTTTCTCAGTTTCAGACATCTTATCAGTAGCCCTAAAAGATTAGAGTGTAAACGAGTTTCAATAGGTTACAAACATAAAAATGCTACCCAAGTTTTCTTTCTGGTTTCCATAGTACAAACATTTCCCGATTCGGGGCTAGACAGCGCTTTGGGAAATATCCGATATTTATTTTAAAAAAAATTACTTACAATCGAAAACTTTTGGTACGAAATGGCACGGAGTGAAGGTGTAGGTACACTTAAGAAGTAGAATGTACGTTACGTTACACAAACATACTCTGAAAAGATGAATGAAACAATTAGATTTTGTTAATAATTTAATTCACGCACGTTGAAACAATACCGTGTTTCAAGAAGCGTGGGATGGTGCTTCATCTGGATATCGTTTCAAGTGTGAAGCGAAGTGGCTAACCTTTTACACTTTGTTACAAAACTTTCTGATTTTTGTTTCATCGTCGATGAACCATGAAAGGTTTCGGTATCGATACTTAGTAAAGTGTTCGTCGAAAGGTTCGTTTTTGATAGATTGAAGAAGTTAAGTTAAAGCTGGTAAAAAATGGATGGGTGACATCTCTTTACGCTTGTTATGAATCAATAGTACGACTTATATTTCAATTAAAATAAAAAATACATTTTTCACGGCGTCACCGTTGTCATCTAGGTTTAAGATATGCAACTTAATGCTTGTGTTATTTATGGTAACCATCTAGTTACTATAACCGATATCTAATCCAAAATTTATCTAGCTATCGAAGTCATGGATATCTATATTTTTGGTAGGTACTATATTTATAATAGCGATAAGTAAAAACACCCAGACTAAGAACAAATATCTACAGAACATGCAAAAATATGTCCAGCAACCGTTTCAGAAAATTCCTGTGGGGTCCTATCCGGGGCGGGTCGCTAGTTTTCAAGTCAGTTAATGATTTAACGTATCGCATTTTAGCCGGACATTACTGTCTGTGTCGGACACAGAGCTCTATTAAGCCGGACATTTATTTTATTGTGCCGGACACCTGGCAGCACTAGCCTAAGCTCATCATGAAGCCTTTTCATTCGGATTTCATCGCATAATCGTAGCACAAAGGCGGTAATTATGAATGCTATTCACCAGGCGTTTATTTTTAAAAGGATTATGCACCCACTTTTATAATTAACTAGCGTTTGATAAATGATCTGCATACATGCAAGAGAGTAAATTGTATGCTTCATTATTTAATGGTTTGTTGGTTAATTAAAAAATCTGGAGATTTATCGACAGTTTTTTAAATGCAATGTACCACGTGCAAATTAAAAATAACAAAAACGTGCAACATAAAAAACGTTTCACTGAAAAGAAAATATTATTATGTTTCTGGTAAGAAATGCTTCTGTAGACTATATTCCGTTGTATTCGACAGCTCCTTCGTTTATTTACCATTTTATTGCATTCAATTTGCTGAAACTCGTCTAAACTCACTGTTTGGCTGATTGCAAATGAATTCACCCGTTATTGAATTTTACGTTTGAATACTTCAACAACAGTTGATTGTACCAATCTCAGATATTACCGAATCGTAACAGCTTTCGACACGCACATGACGATCGTACGTAACTATCTTAGTGAAAATTACTTCTGCTAGTTTGGATCAAAGCTCTTCATTTAGGAACTTATATAAGTTCGTAAATGCTGATAAATACTTAAGTTGCTAGCTAAGGTAGGCTAAGCTGTTTAATATAACAGTATGTTTTTATCGGACAATGAATACACAATTAATTTCTGTATTCTTCTGTAGACAAAACATTTCTTAGGCGCTCAAAACAATAAAATAAGGACGATAATTATATTTTCAGAGAAAGATGTATAGGTCTAATTTTTATGGTTGATGAAAATGAATGCCGGTGAGCGAAATTGGATGTTGTCAGGCACTTGTAACCCAAAATTATGAGCCCAATAATAACGTCTCCGAGTACTCTTTTATTCTGCGACTTGTATCAAAAACGAGACTTCAGTGAAGGAGGGTCGTGACATAATTCACGGCAGCGCGCTTTGTCCCGAATCTACATAATAATGATTAAAGTGGAGCATCATTTTTCTCAAGTATTCCCCTCAGTTCCCCGTTTTCGTTATTTGTGACTTCTGTTTCGGACTCGAGTCGATAACTTTTATATATTATTTCATGCTATGCGGCCTTAAAGTTCACACTTAAAACATGCGTGTTTCTGTTATCCTGTATTGTGTAAATAACCAAACTGTAAGTTGGTAACTAAATAAAAAAATCTTATAAGTAAGTACCTGAAGCTATTACCTACTCAACTAATATAGATGTAAATGTTTGAGAAGGAACTGTAAAGTTTATGTTCCTATATAATTATTGAAGTTGAAGTCATTCCATTCCATACATAAACTTTACACTCATTTACGATAGATTCGCAGACATACGATAGAGCACAAATACCTACTTACTTTTTTATTTGATGACATTCAACATCAGTAGGTAAATAAAACACGCAAAATTCCCGTTTCCTTATCCCAGTAAATACCCAGAAATCAGTGAACCCGGAATGCTTCCCAACCCCAACCTAATGGATATCTGTATAGAGCAACCATTAATTTTATTATTTGCGGGAAATATGACGGCGCACAACCCTTTGCCAGACTTCTGTTAAAGTAATGAAATCAAACGATGTGCCTTTGCAGAGATTTAGCCATATTTTCGTCCTTTTAAATAAAAAATACTTTTCGCTGTATTTGCAAAATAAAGTCAATCAAATCAATGGCGTGTTCAATTGATGTAGGTTTAGGAAATCGAGTACCTACATGCTTCTTATATCTGACTACCAACATAAAAAGACGTTTCATACATAGATACGTGATTATCTTTTATGTGCATTCAGCCACTGTTTTAGTACTTTGAGAAAACTATAACATGTTTTATTCCCAATTTGAAAGCAGACCAACCACCAATTACCGTAAAACAAAACTTTACCATTTAACGTGTCTGCACATCTCATAATTAACTTCAATGGGATCCAATAAAACTACGCTGTTATTATTCTTAGGTGTAATAGGTCGGTTTATTTCTTATTTACTTACATAAAACTACGCTACGACGTTAGACCATGTTCGTTGTATCATTTCAGCTGCTTTTTCACCGATCATGATGGCTGGTGTACTTGAATGTGCGGTGATTGGTCGTGGGATGATGCTGGAGTCCGCTACTCTAAGGCCTTCTATTCCATACACTCGCAGCTCAGGATCCACAATGGCATAAAGATCTGTCGGTGGACCCATTCTACATGTGGCTATTTGATGGCGAGCCGATACAACCATAGTTCTAAGAGCACACTCCCAGTAAGAGTCAGAACCCAGAGCATAATTCCTACATGTAGGATAGTCAGGCAGAAATAGCTGAGCTTTATACTTTTTAAACGGCTCCGATTCGCCCAACTTTATTACATATTTAATAGCTTCCAATAAAGATGTTACATCCTGTGCATCTGTCAAATAATTACCGAATATTTTAGGATGTGAATTCGGATTTGTGTCTCTTAGCTCTAAATATCCTTTAGATTTTGGCTGCAAGAGCACGGGTACACCCGACCAAGTGTCTAGCCCACGTAGCGGGCCAAATGCGGTTTGATAAGTTTTGTCACTGATTTTCACGCTTCTTCTGTAAGCATCGCCGATATTGATGGAGCCTCCCAAACTAATCAGTTCTATATCCGGAACATGCTCTATTTTAGACTGCGATGTTTTTAAATACCCGCAAGCTTCAACCGATCCGGGCGTTGTCAAGAGGCCGTCACCGAACTGCAGCCATTGCATCAAATTAGGTAAAGTGGCAACTTTAGGTTCAAGAAGACTTGCATTGGTCGTGCTCAGTGTGAATATTACACCTGGGAATGCCACGTGGTCGTAAAGATGGCGTCCGACTTGGAGATTTGCGATGACTGGAATTCCTAATGCTTGTAAGTGTTCCTGTGGACCGATTCCAGACAGCATTAGGAGCTGAGGGGAGGCGATCGGTCCGGCGGACAGAATAATCTCTCTTCGGCAACGGACCGTGTGCTTTCTACCATCTTTAATGTACTCCACCGCATAAGCACGTTTTGTTTGCGGCTCGATAATAACTTTGGTGGCTTTAGCTTCTGTCAAAATATGCAGATTTTTACGTCGTTTATGGTCATGAAGGAAAGCCTTAGCTGAGCTCAATCTGTGACCTTTATTAGTCGTCGTTTGCACGTAACCGAAGCCGAGTTGATCCGGCGAATTATAGTCGATGGTGGGGTGGCCGAGATTCCTGCCAGCTTGAAGGAACGCCTCCACTAGTCCAGTTCTGAAATTATACACCGATAAATATTAGTTACCGTACTTTTTTGAGTGGGGAGCTTTAATAGCTTAATTAATAACAGTAATGAGCTTACTTAAAGGGAACATTTTCTACGGTGAGTTCGCCCTCCCGGCCGCGGTAAGGCTCGTTTTTGTATTTTTTCAGCTCCGACCTTTCCGATTTCTTATAATATTGTAAAACTTCTTCGTAGGACCTGTTGGTACAAAATTGGAAACTGCTAAGTTAACTCAATTTGCGAGTCTGATACAAGTTTGAAAACTTTATCTGATCATTTTACTAATATTTTTCACGAATTTTCTTTCTCAAAGATCCGTTTAAAACTTTTGCGTTCCCCTTTGGTTTTCGGTGTGGAAATTGATTATTATTTTGTTATAAATTAAAATGCAAAAGATAGTGAGTTTTCAAACATCATTGCTAGTAACCGTTATTTTTTAAGTTAAAAAGTTGCTCTGCACAGGATAATAAAATTGTACTGTACACTATGTTCTGACCTTTTATATGAAAAAAACTAAACTATATTACTTATACGAAAAAAAATTTAGTTAAAATGCGTACCATCCATAGTTCCCGTCAGCAGCTATCCTGTCCCAGTCCTGCGGGCGACCGCGGCTGTAGATCATGTAGTCTGTAACGGTCGACCCACCGAGCGCCTTTCCCCTCGGCATATAGCAGCGTTGCTCCTCGCTACCTGGAAATATTGGGGCATAAATTAATATTTTAATCTCGTATATTGAACAGCTTAAGTTCGCAGCTTAGCTAGCTTGTATAGTATAGTTTAAGTGAAAGAGCAAAAATCATCTATACTTCCACACATCCATACAAATGAATGCTTTCATTGTTTTGCATATTTCATTTTAATATGTTATAATATATAGCCTGCCATTTGCTTTCACGCTATCATGTAACTATTTTAAAATGTTTTGTGTTTATTTGTTTTATTGTGTCATCCACTTTATTTTAGCATACCTAAACATACTCCAGGCTGGTGCTCCATAGTATATGGCCAGGAGTATTCCGTGACCTGGAGATGGGGTGCCAGAGCCGGTACATCTGTTAGCAGCATCTCCGGTTTCCCAGCTTCCAGCACCAGAACCATGGCGCGTGGCTTGGTTTCCGAGAGACGTGCTGCTATCACAGAGCCTGATGTACCTCCGCCGATGATGACGTAGTCGTACTCATCTAGAGGCTTCGAGTATCCTGGAAAAATAGTACAATGGATTAGAATAGAATCATGTTTATTATATTTTTGAAATACACAGGTTTCTATCGCGTTATTTACCTTATTTACCTATGTATTTCAATATAAATGACAATTCCAAAGTAATTAGGTAAATAGGAAAAAGTTGGTGTATATTTTACACATCCATCATTACGCTAGTAAAGTATTAAAGTTTCCTAAAAGTAAACAATGTACGTGGGAGAATTATATTATTTATTATGTACAACTATTTATAATGAGCCTTGATCTCTCTAAGTACAGTCAACCTAGAGTACGGTTTACGGTTTAAGATTTCTTTATTTCTCAAAAGATTACAATAATCACTTACTGAGAAACAATGGTAGCATAATCTAGTATATTTAAACATGTAGTGAGCGTCAGAGAGACATTTAGTAGGTAGTGCATGCATTAATTTAAGTAAATTATATTTCACAATAACAAGAACACATAATCATAGTTCTAAATAATCCAATTAAAAAATAAATAATAAATTGAGGGTACATTTAGACAAGAACGGACGGAATAATAAAAACTTGTTGCTAACAGATAATAAACCACCTAATGCAAAGGTAGTCAGCAAACAGTAGGTCAGGTTGCATATGGTTAACGGACGGTTAAGATACATATTTGATTTTATGATGTTAACTTATTTTTATTTAGGTATTTAACTATTTTTTATTGAAAATACTTAGTTTGTGTCTAGTTTTGTATTAGGTAGGTAAGTATATTTTATATTAGCAAATTGTAATATTGGCATTGGTATAATTTATCGTTTCATATAAATTATAATTAGATTTTCAATTTATTCTTAACTTATAATTTTTATTAAAATAATATATTTTGCTTTTAATAAATAACAATAAGTAAAATCGTTAATATAAGAATAATGATGCTATTTGGTAGTATTAATATTATTATTATTATTGTTTTTTTTTTTTTTTTTTTTTTTTTGTTATTCTACATGCGTAATAATTATATTTATAAATTTTTCAATAAGTACTCATACGTTTTTCGATTTTTAATTATATTATTATTTGTATTCCCTGAGTGTGTTAATTTTCACATAGGTAAACTCAAGTTTTAGTTTAATTTGTAGTGTATAGATAGTTAAGAAACATTGTTTTGAATATAGTTTTTTAGGGCCTTATGAAATGTCTGTGATGATTTAATGTCTTTAACGTCTTTTGGAAGTTTATTATACATTTGTGCGCCTTCGTATAATATACAAGTTTTTCCATAGTTAGTTCTGGGAGTGCGAGGGATGATGTGGTCAGCCTGTCTAGTGATCCTTCTTTGAACTTGTGATCTTTTCGAAAATGAAATATGACTGTGGATATCTTTGCATAGTATTTTTCTTATAAGGATGCAAGTATTGTAGGTGTAATTTTGTTTTAGATTTAGTATTTTCGTTTCTTTGTACAAAGTTTTAGATCTAGTTAGGTATTTATAGTTAAATAGAACTTTTATAATTTTGTTTTGAGCTGTTTGTAGTTTTGCTAAATTGGTTTTGGCGGCTGATCCCCATATTTCTATTAGGTAGTCTATATGAGACTTTATGAGTGAATTATAAATTGTGAGGCGGACTTGCATTGGTAGGCATCTCACTATATTTCGTACTGCACCTGTAAGACAGGCTATCTTCTTTACTAGCCTTAATATATGAGGTTTCCAGGTAAGTTTGCTATCTAGAATAAGGCCTAGGTACTTCTCTTCATCTGACTTTTCAATTGGAATATCATTGATAGTAAGCGGTTGGAAATCTTCAATTACTTTATTTTTAGCTGAAAAGATGATAAATTTTGTCTTCGATTCGTTTATAGTTAGAAGATTAGCGAGGAACCATGTTTGTAGAGCATTTAAATCACTCTGCGCCTGTTGCGTAATTGTGTGCATGTTATCTCCAAAATAGAATAGGCAAGTATCATCAGCGTAGAGTGAAATATGTCCATGTAAATTGAGTTCGTGTATGTTATTGATGTAAATTAAGAATAATAGTGGTCCCAAGATAGAGCCTTGGGGCACACCACATGATATTAATTTTGGACTACTTTTGTGCTTGCCAATTTTTACCAACTGATATCGGTTAGTGAGGTATGATTTAAGTACAGCTAGAGCCTAGACGTAAACCAACCTAGAGTAAATTTTGCTATTGAAAACGCATAGGTAAGATTTGAAGTTTAATATAAAGGTTGGTTTGAAATTATTTGTACTAAAGAACCTAAGCCTAAGATACACAAAGAGAATTCATCAAAAATTTAAAAACAACTAATGGAACTACTATTTAACTGACCACTTTGAACCTATTTTCTTATCAAAAATTAAATAGACACAATACAAAACACAATATACTTTAAACACAATATTTTAGCTTTTCCAATAAATTCTTTTATGATTTCAAACCAAAATCTCAGATACTTAAATCCTTCGAGGTACATACTGTACGAGTAAATTCTCGATGAATAAAACGCTACGGGAAAACGAACATGAAGGTATCTTAAAACAATATGTGTTCAGTGGAGTAGTAAAGGTTTCTATCACACAATGCAAGGATTGTGATATCACACGATCTATGATCAACAAAAACATCGTTAAACATAGAAGGTAACATCACTTATTGCATTTGGCTTTTGTTTCTAATCTGAGTCTGTCTGACCAGACTCAGATCTGGAATCAAGGATGTAGGTTCAAATTCTATCGTTCACTAATATGTAGGTTTAATCCATCCGTACTTCCATACTGAAGTGCGTGTGTGTCTGTCTGTTTGTCCGTCTTTCACGGCAAAACGGAGTAATCGGTGAAGTCCATAGAAGAAAACTTCAAAAGATTAAAAAAATCATAAGTATAATATCCCCCTTTTTTAAAGTCAGTTAAATTACGTTGCTTTTATGCTATCTTAGAAGTATCGATACTAGGAGAGCACAGACTACAAAGTGGTGGAATAGCTCGACTACAAACCATTCTACATTGATTGATTTTCTAATAAATATTATCGAGGCAATGCAATTTCAAACGTAACGTAAGCTATATCCCTCGGGAAAAAAGTTACGTTGAAAGTAGGCCAGGTAAGTTACGGAACAAACAATTCTCAATGTTTTTTTCAACAATCAAACAAGTAACTAGGTAGAGTAAACGATGCTAAATTTTCGCTTTTTTATGACTTGAGTTTTCTGTCAGCGGTAGTACCTACCTACTTATGGGCTACTCATTTTTTACTTCAGAGCAAAAACTTTTTGTCCCTTTATGAAGCAGACTTTTTGCTTCTAATCCGGTCAAAATAAACATTCCAGGTTACATTAATTCGCACCTGGCTGAAATTTGGCATGAATGTTGGGAACCCTATTACACACAATTTGTCAATTATCCACATCGATCCAACGTGTGGAATTTTTTTTATTCAAGGTCAAATGTTGCAAAAATCAGTTTTTTGAGTTTTCCAGCTAAATGGTAAGTTTTATCACAAAATTAGGTATGAAAAAATTATTTATCATGCAATTATCTATAAAAATTGTACATAAACTTTTTTTCCCAAGAATCACCATTTCGGAGATATAGCTATGCAAAATCTTGAAAAAGTTTTGTTACAAATAATATGCACACTATTGCACACGTTTCCGCGCCACCCGTGAGGTAGTGTACATGGCGCGTTTTTAGGGTTTTGAAGTAAACAAGGAACCCTTATAGTTTCGGTCTGTCCGTCCGCGCGTCCGTCCGTCCCTCCGCAGCTTTTCTCAGAGACTATTGATACTAGAAAACTATAATTTGGCAAGAACATACATATATATAATGCCGACAAAGTGGTAGCATAAAATCATAAAAATATTTTTTTTTTAAGGGTATCTCCCCTACATGTAAAGCGAGTGTGAATTTTTTTTTTGGCTTGTACTCCATAGTGTGGGATATCATTAGATAGGTCTTTTAAAAACATTAGGGGGTTTCTAATATATCATTTTTCAATGTAAACATTCGTTTGTGAAATATATAGCTTTAAAGTGTTATTTTTTTTAACATTTTGCATCGCTAATCTCCGAAATGGCGATTCTCAGGAAAAAAGTGAATGAGCAATTTTTATAGACAATTGCATAATAAATACTTTTGTCTTACCTATTTTTATGATAAAACGTACCGTTTAGCTGGAAAACTCAGAAAACCAATTTTAGCAACATTTGACCTTGAATAACTTTTTTTCCACACGTTGGATTGATGTGGATAATTGACAAATTATGTGTAATAGGGTTCCCAACATTCATGCCAAATTTCAGCCAGGTGCGAATTAATGTAACCTTACCCCTATTTTTTATACTAATTTGACCGGACTATTATACATACTACAAATGCAATTATGGCAGATTGGAAAACAAATTCCAATTTTAAAAAAACATTGAATTTTTAAATTAAAAATACATGGTTAGAGTTAAATATTTTTCTAAAACTTACCTTTAGGTAGTGGGTATGAGTCTCGAAGAAAATCAAAAGGATCATTTCCATTTACTGGTGAGACTGAAGCTGTTTGATGCATGATCATATCAACGATAGGACTTTGAGGATATGACCAAAGGAACCGTTTCTGTCTGTCCTGTTTATGTTCATTCTGATTTGGTTCTTCAGGTTGCTCCGTGTCTGGGTTTTTGATTTCAGATGGAACTGTGTCGTTTTTAATCTTGTATGGCCAGAGGATTCGGCCGGCTCTCGAGTCGTCAAGTTGCTCTTCAAGCTCATTATAATGTTGAATGTTAAGAGATCTCGACGGTTTTGTTATTGATAAAATCGCTAAGGAAAGGACCACGATTTTGAGTGGTATCATTTTTATTCTGAAAAAATACAAATAATTATTTAAAAAATAATATTTGAATATTAATATGAAAAAGATTGCATTTTTAATTTACTCGTAGGGTTTCAAATATTTTATTTTATATAAAGTAAAAATTTTTTGGAGTTGCAGGTATAAAACATATTTTATTACGAAATATATAGGTAATATATAATAATATTTAATAGGTATAAATAATATTTTATTTTATATACAATAAACTTAAAAATTTACTGAATAAATCAGTAAATTTATAATTTTACTATTATTTTTCTACATTACAAAAAAAAACTTACTTACCGTTATTTTATCACAATAAAAATCAAATATTTATTTGTTTGATTTTTAATTTTAATATATTTCCACGTCTTGCAACATATACCGCACGATGCAGAATGATCTCCTATATGAGTGTGAGCGGGCCTTGACCGAGCACTTGAGTTTACCGCTACTTTGACATAATGACCAATATTTATCGCGAATCCGCATACATGGTGCCTTCCCGAAAGTCGTATCACATTAGAATTTTCTTATAACCTAACTTACTTAATGTGTATGTTTAAGCTGCTCAATAAACAAATTTCATTATTTGTGAAGATAAACAGTACACATTAGCTTTTAGACAGTAATGAGTATCTAAATTCATAGATACATATACGTACTTAAGACCCAAAACATCATCCATAGATTGAAATTCTTCGAAGACAAAATCTCTAACCGAACTAAGTATGCTTTAATTTTGGACACGGAATATGAAACAAATACGAGTAATATGCGATCATCATTCAACATAATTACAGATTATGTTCTATTTAGAGTACAGTATTCTATATAACTAGTAAGTACATAAGACTTTATTGTATACTAAACTAAAACATCTCTCACGGAGAAATTCATTGTAATCCTTCTAGATCGTAAAATGTGAAATGGTTTCTGTTTGTTGTATAATCATAGCATATTATTGTAGTTTTATACGGATGTGGCGCTTCGAAATAGATAAAGCTTAGTAGTTTGTTCTTGGATCTACTCAATTTTGAATTCACAAATAAAAATAATAAATAAAAATAAATGTTTAATAAGGAGGTTTTTCACATGTTTATTAACCAAATGGAAACAGTAGCCCGACTTTTTATCCGAAGTTCATTGGTTTGAATCTAAGCAGGACTTGAATTGAGGTGTATGCAAAAGATAAGGCAGCTATCAATTAATGGATAATGCAAACGGATATTTATCGCGAAAGTACCTTTATTTTAGGCTGTAGTTTCGACTGTTTTAAAATAAGTTCTGATTGCGAAAATTTAAAAAGTCTTTTCTCTTTGTTATTGTTTCAAATTTTCAATAAAAGTTTGAACCGTCAAGTTATTATAATTTAGAGATGATCGAAACTTGCGGTGAAGATGCCATATTTTGCCATTGATTTTCAATAATCCTAGATTAGCAGTGGCCTAGTTACGTGCTCCGAAATTCAATAATTTTGTCTCCATTAATTACAATCTTGACTCTCTAGACTGATGGTTGGAGAGATTTGGAAGATATTCACACTGCTCTATGTAGTACAAAATGCTTATTAATATTAATATGTGCTGTTTGAAGATCGATATATTCATCCATACGTAGTTTGTCGATTGAACGATATTTTGTGTTATTCTTCCACCGAAATACAAAAGTTAAATCCTTTTTTACTCACAAAATTAAAAAAAATGCACTTACTAGGTTAAACATCATCTGTCGTATGCCGAATGGCTTATGAGAAATGGACCTCAAACAACGTGACACGGTATAAATTAAATTGCCTGGTTGGATCAAGTCGAGTGAGAGTATGTGGAAAAAGAGTAGTATTTACTGTCAAAGTAACAGTGCAATTGTGTATCTTGTGATTTTCTGTTGAGATTTCCTCGGGGTATTCGTTCTATTGTAGAGCAAATAAGCTATCGGTACATTTACAATACCTATACGAAGTACAGTTATATTAGGTACTTATACTTTAAAATCGGTAACTTTCAACTTTAAAAAGGTCTAACTAAGGTTGAAGTTTGGTTTTATTTTCGTTATGTTACTGCCAGAAATTCTTTAGCTCATCAGATTAACTTTACCCTGGTATGTACATATTTAAGGTCTTATTTGATATTAGATAGTCATTCGTTTTTATTTTCATTACTTATCTGTCTGCTGTTAGACGTCTTCAAACAATTTTATTCTTAATGTTTTAAACTCAAGTTTGCTTCAACTTCTGTTTTATTCAAATATGAATCACAAACAATAGGTAGAAACTTTCTACCTATTGTTACTTCCATTTATAATCAAAAGATGAACAAGGCGGTACTGCACCACCTACTAAACGCAGTTCCGTTATAGACATACATTGAGTAGGATGAATTGGAATGCTAATTTCCATTGATGGGCAAATAAGTAGCTTTATATACTGAAGGCAGTATGCAAAGTATTTCTTTATGTCTGCGCGTGACAAATGCATCAGCTGCTAGTTGGTATTGTGCTAGATTATAAAGATGACTTTGCATTCTTTACGTGCTTTTGCTATTAGTCAATGAATTTGTTAGCTCTATATCTGTCAAAGTAAGTTCATATTAGCTAGTGAGTAACTAAAACAAAATTACTGGTTTTAATTTAAAAAAAAATTAAATAGCTTTCCATGGAAACGTGTGTAATTAGTAAACCATATGGCGTTTCTTATTATATTTCTAATAAACCTGTACTATTGTGTTATTATTTACTTCAATAACGTTCTTTATTTTATTCGATGAGACAGTTAAGAGTGAGTCAGTTAAGTAATTACCTACTTACTTAAATGTCTAGAAACATAACTTTGTCTACAGCGATTTCAAATCGTTGGAGTCGTGACAACGACCTAAGTTCGGTTTTAGAGCTTCTGAACCCAGACGTCACAAGATGGTTAAATGTACCAGTAAAATTGTTACATTTGACACGTAAAAGTACTGATGTAGAGACGACCTAAGAAGTCATCAGTAAAGTTGACCATGGATCTTATACGAACTCTCATACTGCAATGGGTTACTCGCTCACGAACTAATAGCACACACTAAATCAATGGTGTAAAGTGCACCACGTCACCCTTCTCTATTATTGGACCTAAGATTCCTCTAAATCGCTTACAGTGTAGCTTTTCCCCTTAGCGTTCTTTTTACGTGGCGCGAACTATATATATCAGTCATCTGGATACCATAAAAAGCATTAAGTTGCTCACTTGAAACTAAGTTGTGTGAAATGTCCAAGGATATCTCTTAAACTATTTAAATATTTTGCGACCATTGAAACCTTGGGCGTCCTTACTAAATGGTACATTTCGTGCAAAGCCTACAGCCTATCGAACAACCGAAGACTAGTTTAATGTAGATAAAACTTTCTTATCTTGGCCTCTAGCATCTAGAAAGAGCAATTTTTAAAGGTAGCATAGTAGGCAGTTTTAGAAAAACCAAAGTTTTTTTTATCGAAGTTCTTTTAAAGTACAGTGAAAGGGTGGAGTTCTGGGTCAGTGCGTGTTATTTATAGGCACGTGAAGGTTACTGTCTCTAGAGAAATGTAAAGCTTCGTAAAAAAAACTTTCTTGCTTTGATATATTGTCATGTTTCATTTATTTAACTCTGCCCACGCCTCGCGGTGTTACTTGCGCTGAATAGATATACGAGTATACCCGTGGGAATACAAAAGTATTTACATATTATAGTATATGTGTTAATTTAGGAAATAAGCTATCCCTGGTGTCAAATTCTATTTAAATATGTCTAGCTGTTGTAGCGTGAAGGAGTAACAAAAATTTAAACTTACACACTTACATATACCTATAAAATATTATTAGTACGATATTAATCCAGGAAAAATAAAGCCTGTATAAAATTTTGTATTTGGACATACCTCTGACTAGCCTTTTAGAATTCTTCTTAACCTTATATGCCCAAACTCATGTCCACAAACAATTTTAATGTCCCGTTTTTAGCTGCTTATAAAGAAAGTTTTTAGGTATGTGGATCTATTAACACAGATCATCGGCTCTATCAATTTCAATGAAACTTCATTATTGTAATAAGGTCTATTTTAAGCCGAGTTTTGTTCGAGGTCACTGGTAAGTAAATAATTTCACATCTCCAGACAAAATAATTGAAGAAAGGAATCTCAGTCTAAAATTAGCAATGGCATTGAGACCTCTCATGGTCAATGTAAAGATCATACATTGATCCCAATATTAACATAACTTATGAGGAAAGAATACCGGCTCTTTCTCCATATAAACCACAGATTACACATAGTATGATCTGCATAGTCAAGTACAAACAGTCGAGTACAAACGTACCTACTCGACTCCTCCCTAAATAGTGATTTAAGGGAATAAGTGACTTTAGACCAAATTTTTTATACCTACTAAAACCTGTAACTACAGTGAACGTCCACCTAATTCTTGATTTTTTATGTAATCTAATTATTATAGGAAATTTGTAGTCCTCAACAATTTGAAATATTGCCTAAATTTTAAAAATGTTCAGGCGGTCATCTTTCTTGCTTTGCTGGCATGCAGCTAGACGGGAACATTTCATTTAAATATAATTTTATTATTTATAATGTTCAAAAGTCTCTGAGGTACCTATCCTTTTCTCTTAACGTCTAGGTATGCGAAGACGAAACAAAAAAGTGTGAAAATTCTCTTTAAAAGTAGCCTTGGCATTGAAGCCATGAATTTATGAACAGACCGTATTTCAAGCTTATTGCGATGATAAAATTATTCCTGTACAGGTGGCCCATAAAGAATCATAATATGTTTAAAGAACGTTTAATTCCCATTCCATTATAAGACACAAAAGTCACTTATTTGAGAGACTGATAGGTATTTTATAAATGTATTCATGTTACTCACGATATTGTATCCATAAAATGTACTCACGTCACTCACACAATAAACATTTTGATTTCGAAGTGAAACTGTTTGAAAATTTGGACTATCTTCCTCGATCAGAAAGCGATAAATAGTGAACATCCTACAACAACTGTCAAATCGATTGGTTTAAATCTGTTTCAATCATTCCCCAAATTTTACATAATGACCATACATGATCATTATGTTAACAAAAGGCTCATCTGGTAATTGAACTTGACGTGATAATATGTTAAATACTTTGTGTTGATTTACTGTTGGGTTTGAAGTGCTCGTGCCTTTGTATTCAAAAGAATTCTTAAAAAAGCGATCCCGTCAAAAGTTCAACGACTTATCTGACTTCGCAAATCATGGAAATAATCCTGCTATTGAATTGCTTTACCGTAATAACAAAACTGTATTAAAGAAGTAACAGAACGCCTCATGGTAAAAAATCGGCTCACACTTGACAATATTTGCTTTTCTTCTTACATTGTAAATGGTTGCTAAAATTATATACATCAAGAGCCGTTTCAAGAACCTACTCGTATATTTAAAGAAATGTATTTGTGAACCCGTTTCCATTAAACCGATGAGCGGTATAAGACGAACGGCCTATTGTAAAAATATTAAAATACTACAAATAAAATTAGGTTGTGTTTGTTTTATTTTTGGATTGTTTGACAACTTTATCGAAATGTTAATCTGCAGGTAATATCATAAATTAATGGGCATAGCAATGCAAATTATTTGTGTGTAACTTTATATTGTAAATAGTTTTCTTCATTAAACTGGCTAGTGATTAAACCTACTATCTCGTTGTATGGATGATTCACCATTCCAACGAGATAAGGCAAAATACAAATTGCATCAAAATAAAAAAATGGTTAGGACTGTATGGCCAAGGTGCGGAAGACACATCCTTTCAGATCTTTTGGGTATATAAAAATAAATCAGGCCAATACCTACTCGTAATATCGTTATTTCACGGTGGCTGGTTTTCGTAAACCACAAAACAAGCACAAGTGGTACAATGCAGACGGGATAACTTGTTCTAGAAATGCAGACTGCAGGACAGTAACGGATCCGGCATGCCGTTACTTTTTGATTGCTTTTCTTTCGTTTCTGCAAGTTTTTGTCTCATGTTTAATCAGAGTACTTATTTGGGAAATATTTTTCCAAGCTATTTTTGTAGTTTTTGATTTGATTCTTTAATTATCAACAACGAAAAGAAGATTATCTTTATATTATTAGTGTGTTGGACGTAACGTCCAAGTCGGTCGGGCCATTGTGCATTGTGTTTAAAACACAAAGATCTTATTTAGCAAAACTAATTTTTATACCTATACTTAGTTAATTTTAATAATTTGAATTTTGGATATCTTTGATTACATCGTTATGTTTAACAAAAAAGTAGGTCCTACTTATCTTATTCTAAGAAATAAAAAGTTAGAGTTGCACAAAACAGAGAAGCCTCTATCATTGGAATAGAGAATATAATAACAACTCTACTAACTAACCCAGATTGTTCAATTCATTCAAACAACAGTATAACGCACTGATCAATGTTTTTCTATCGAAAGTGTGGTTTAGATTCTTCTCAATAGGTCATCAACTTCTCAATATAAGGAACGTGCTAAGAAATTGAACTAACGTATAAATATACGACTAAGTGGGTACAGTCAACAATAGTTTCATCAAACATGGACTCAATATCTAAGAGTAGGTATTTTAAGCGCTAAAGTTTGTGTAGATGTCTTGATACTTCTTACTGTTTCACGCACAAAACATTACACGAATTTGACTTGGGATAAGCATAGTTCGTTAGTCCGTCACCAGAGTTGGCCATTTGCTCATACGAACGAATGAACGAACAGCATAGTTTGGGATCTAGGTACCCGAGCGAGTACACTAGTTTTTTAAGTACTTCATAAATAGAACTGAAAACCCGTGAAGTTGAAATAATCGTTAGAATCACTTTGCATATTTCGTATCAATGCATCAGTATTTCATTTTATTTCATTGATATGTGGAAAACTATACAATTATTTGAAATTCAGAATGATCAATAACAGAGTTTTATAACGGTTGTTTTAGCCTCGTTGATGTTTGTAGAATATGATCGTAAGGTCATATTTTTTAGTGTTTAGTTTTGTCAAAGAAAACAATTCAACGGTTTTAACAGTTATGTAAAAGCTACAATCGGAGCATCCAAACATTGATTGTCATTCATCTAGTAACAAGATGCATAATTCATTAAATTTTACCATAACCGCGTTATAATACCAAGTAGGTACCTAGTAGAAATGTTAGTATTCATAGTCCCCCTGTGTCAAGTAAACGTAGATTTATTGTGATTTTAAACAAAAAGTGTCTTAGTAACTTTAAAGAATAATACCTACAGGTATACTACTTACCTATCCCACGCTTTTGAAGTTTAAGATACACCTAATACTAATACCTACATAGAGCATCAGACCTAATAAAATTTACCGAAATAAATAATTACCTAAAACTGATGTTAAAGGTTTAGCGGTAGTTCACTTAGGTACATAAGTGGAAACACGTTAGCAAGCACCTAATATTTCGTCAAAGTTTTAATTAAAAACTCAGCAAATCAAATCACATAAAAATTCATTGGAAAATATTATAATATTTACATAACAACTTTCATTCTGATCCTTTTACCAAAACAAATCTCGTAAACAGGATTTAGAAATTGAAAGTCCTATACTTAGATAATTTGCATACGAGATTCGTCAATTTTTGTTTATATTTATATTCGAAAGGTTAGGTCAATGACCAGTGAAAGTATTCTTACCGTGTTGAATAAAATTAGCAAAAATATATTCTACTAGCAGCGACCCGCGGTTTCACCCGAGTAAGTCCCGTTCCCGCGGGAATACCGAGATAAAAAGTAGCCTATGTGTTTGCGGTTTTGCGTGAAAGAATAACAAACATAGGTACCTACATTCTCACAAACTTTCACATAGTAAGTATAATATTAGTAGGATGGTATAACGCTTCAAATGGGATTGGACAGGCCATGTGGTTTGTATTCTGGATAGAACGTTAGATGAAGCTCGTCATACAGTGGGTGCCTGAAGACAACCGGAAACCAGAAGAAACGACCTGGATGCATTCGAATTAAACTGGAAAACTGTAATGCAAATAATTGAAGTTTTAGATTTTTTTGTAACCTAAGCAAGTCTGCAGAACCTGGGCAAAGATATCCCTTTATATCTTTGCCCAGGTTGCTGCAGATTTGCTTAGGTTAGTTTATAACAAAACTTAGTTAATAACTAAAAGTACCGCCATCTCCCGGCTAACACCAGTATCGTAAAGTAGGGTGTGCTCTATACTTTCTATGTGGGCAACCTACAAAAGCGAAATGCGGGTCTGTTGTATGTGCTGAGTAGTCCTGCTTAGTTGGCTGTATTGTCGACAGATGGCGTTACGTGGTGTACTCGTTATTACCTATTAAAAAATGGTGCTAAATGTTAGAGAACATACATTGATGTTACATCCTAGACATGCATATAATTGGTACCTTATTGTTTCTATTTTTTTTAACTCCCTAGAAGTCGTAGGCATCTAATATTTTTTCTTATATAAGATGACTGCTGTAACATTAAACTATAAAATATTGTCGCTTCGACAAGACAAGATGGTTGTTATAACAAGGAAGATAATTGCGTTATAACATACGAAACTATTGACCAACCTGTTTAGTATCCGTGCGTAAGAACACCCAGCCAGAGTCATAACATAACTTTATGCGGGTTTTATTCAAAATTGCATTTTCGTTATTTTAATGCTATATAAAGTCGTCGAACTGAATAGAAGTAGGTACTCTTAAAACCCTATAAGTTTTTATTAAAATATTAAAAATATTAACACTGCGTTTTACAACCGAACTGCGTCCTGCTTGATAATAATTATCTTTGTTCATGTTAAACCAACCCCTATCAAGAAAAACTTTTCAAGATTAAATAATATTTCAATATTCTGATGCTTACGGTGCTACTGAAGGTCTAGATGCGTAATGAACAAGTTGGCATTAATTAAAAAAGTTACTCAGACTCCTCCTTGCTAGGCAAAACCTATCAGAAGTAGCTACATAACTTACATATTTTAATACAAAAGTAATCCAATACAAATTGGTTTTAATGCAAATAAATAAAATAAATAAATATTCTTGGACATTCCACACAGCGTCATCTAGTCCCAAGTTAAGCAACTTATGGTAACCAGATGACTGATTAAATACATAGATAAAACATGTCTTTTTTCACACCTCAACTCAAAGTGTGCAAAGCTAGCGCCCTGACGCTGTATTCATTATTATCTAGTAAAATTAAATTAAGTTGTAATTTTTACCGATTTTTTTAGCCAGTCATTATCCAATGCTTTCCCATTATCTAAAGCCTTGTTGTTTACCTAGTGTTTTGTGAACTTCACTCACGTTCATTAGGTTTTAAATTATAATGCAGAGAATTTATATTTCCAAGTTCTTATTATTTTGGTCGTTTCAGTTGCTCAGGTGCTTTTGCATGAACTGTGCACCTTTAGAAGTCTTGCTTTGATTCCATAAGAAGCCTTTTAAAACTAGTTAGGCCAGTGGCGTGTGTAAATTTAATTAATTCAAGGATATTGTTATTGAAACCTTAGGGCGTAGTTTTCGTGAAATATGGAGGTAGAGTTCCGTTCCACCATCTACTCTATAATTATTTACATAAAATATACTTGACTACCGTCGGGAGCCCGAGTATTTCAGTGCTGAGGGTGACAAGAAATATAATTACTTACATTCCTTATGCATCCTTTATTATTTACATCCGATGTTTATTAAGTAAGATGAATGTTAGCAAAAAATGATAGTCCAGATAGTAGTCGATTAGTTGATTTAAGTTAATTTTGTCTCAGTTCATTCGTTCGTTTGAGAAAGTGGCCAACTCAGATGACGGAGTTTTCAGGCCGTATAAAGGCCTCCGTCGTGGCTTAACGACTTTGAAAGCCGGGACCGACAATTTAACGTGCCCTCCGAAGCACGGCAACGCTCCGAAATTTAGTCAAGAACCGGCACCATATGAGTCACAAAACACGTTATTTTATTTTAAAGTTTATCTTCAGTATTCCTGTTACGAGTATCTTTATTGCTTCAAATTGCTTTCTATTGGCAACCCTTCTTAGGTTTCACTATGGAAGTCGAGTCGGTAATTTATTCCAAGGTCTTTGAATCCCCTCGACGCAATCAAGAGTCTTTGCGAAACGATCTGCACCACTTCACTGTCCATCTACACTTTGTAGGCTACCTCTGTTACACGAGACCCACTTGGTGTAAGGACTTCGCAAATCAACTGTGATTTCCTGGAACATTACCTTGTGATCATAATTAATGTGAATTCTGAGAATCATATCATTTACTAATTGCTTAAGCTGAGTTGGTATTTATGTCCTTAAACAGAAATGATTACTTTGAGTAAAATTTGCTCTCTAAATGGTTAAGAGTACTTTGCCTTCATGTGGCATTGTACAATTTTATCCTGTAGGTACACACACAAGACAGGCTTACGGCTTGTTTCACAATGTCTGCGTAAAGCATCTTTTGCTTCCTTTCCCAGGAAGTCAATATATTAAAATAATAGCAAAAATGTAATACTTATACCAAATTCACTAATGTTGAAAATGGTGACCGAAGTTTTTCATAATAGGTCCTACATAAGAAAGTTGAAAAATACTTTAAAAACAAAGTAAGCCGATTAATATAGGTACCCACAAGTATCAACTCCAATTATTAAGCCTAGACCTAGACAATAGCAGAAAAACAATGAACTCTTGATAATAAATGATCGTATAACTGGTATTTAAGTGAAACTGCGCCTTGTGTCTCAACGGATCAAGGAAGTGTATTCCAAAGTAGGAACTTACTAAGTACCTTCCACTAATTTACTCATTAGCCATGAAACTTGTCTTCAAAACTCTCTAGAGCCGAAAGTTTATGAAGAAAGGTTTTACGATGGACCATTAGCAAAAGATTATAAGATTTAAGTTTATTAAGTTGTAACATCTTATAAGGAGAAGCTCTTTAAGTGCTACACTTTAGTCTTTTTTTATACTTTCGTATCATAAAAACAAAAAAAGTATACTCGTAGGTACTTAAAACAAAGAAATATTATCTTCCTTTGACACAGTTCAGTTAAAGTGATAACTTTTTACTTACAAATACATTAATAAATTTCAGGCGATTCTGTGTAACTCAAAAACTTTAAAATAAAATTAGACACTGCATTTATTTATTTCCTTCACCGTTTATTTATGGCTCGTGTTAAAGCGCATGTAAATTTTTCGACACGAAAAGTCCATTGATGCACGGCCGGATTCGATCCCAACCTTAGGATCGAAAGTCGAAGTGCCTATCTACTTGGCCAACACAGCTCACATTACCACATAAGCTTCTTTATTAATGTATTCACGGGTTTATTCCTGACTTGTGATGTACGTGTGCGACCTTCTGGTATCTACAATTCCCTGAAATACTGAAATAAACATTGACAAGCAATATTTCATGACTTTGCTAACATGTTTTGCCTCCACAGGTTTTTATACAAATAGCAATGATATCATATTAGAAAATAGGAAGATGGATTATTGGGTCCCAAAAAGTGGCACCACAAAACTAGGATAGTGCCACTGGTTACGCAGCACGTTGACGTGTGTTTCTGTCAGAAAAGTATACATAATTTCGCCCAGCCAGTTTTTGACTTCGCATAAGTATATTAAGTATACTCGTAATACCTACTGACATAGGTAAGCTTTCTATTTCTAATAATTGTACATTACAAATTATCTGTTTTTGTTATAACCTAAAATTATCAAAACGTTGTATCTGAATAAAACAATGGAATGTTTTTACTTTTATAACGCAATAATTTAATGCAAAAGTTACTCTGTCTATTTGTCTGTCTGTTACACTTTCACGCCTAAACCGATTTTGATGAAATTTGGTACAGAGATAAACTAGACCTTAGGAAAGGACATAGGCTATATTTAGTGCAAGTCGCGTGCAAGTCGCATGCATGGAAATAGGGAGCAGCATTTTTATTCAACGTTAGAGCTCTGTTTTATTTCAGTAATTGTTGTTTCCTCGCCATTTTCCTTCATAATTGTAAAGTACGTGAATGCAATATAGGAACTTGTTCATAACCTTATTAAAGCACAGCTTGTTTAGTTGTTTGTTTTCGAGGAAACAAAGCTTTGTTTTTCCGTTCACAGTCATGTTTTAAGGTGAGAATAATTTATGTTTGAAATATTGGCTTTAATTAAAAGTATTTTTATGCATATTTTTATTAGAATGTAGATCATCTTCAAAAATTATAAATGACTAAAAAGATCTGAAAGAATTTTCTACCTCCCTTTGTGGTCGTGATCAAATTTCATATTAAATTTCATTTTAGACCTACGACCTATTTACTCAGTATTTTGCTAGACTTTCCTTATAGATTTAAGTGCCTGTAATGTAAGTAAATGATAGAATAAGGAATTGAAGTCTAAAACATAGAATTCGGAGGTGACCATGGTCACCTCCGAATTCTATGTTTATTCTATGTCAGCCAGGAATAGGTTAAAGCTGAGCTTGGCACATGAGCTTATTTTCATTTTCCTTCACTAAAAATCCATTGTCGAATAAGACTCAAATCTTGAATTAATCTATGTTCCACTAAACCAACACAGACCAATGGACGTACTGTATTTCCTTTAGGAAACGAGCGTGACGTGTATAAGTTTCAAGTCACAAGCGTCCGAAGTCTGCTTTATTTGTTACTTCGAACGTCCATAGTTTCAGGGCACGTACGACCCTACGTGCTCGCATCCCTGCTTCGCTCTATTTCCGCGGACCAAAGTGCAATTAGGAACTTATCACAGATACTGGAACTAAGCACTTACCGACACGGCATTATGCAAGGCATCGTCACGCTCGCCTTTAGGAGTTTTGAGTTATGCTTCCTGTTTGCATCGTTTGGAAACTTGTGACGTGGGCGTTATATTAGCAGGTTTATTACTTGGTTACCTTGTTTTAAGTGAAGAGTAAACCATAAACATTTTAAACAAACTCCTACTTCTATCTAAAAAGACTCTATAAAGAGCCTTATTTGAGCTGGATACTTGGACCAGTAAACCTGAATAGCTAAATAGCTAAAACCGATATTAAATCTGGTTGCTATTTCTTTTCTTTACTATACGAGTAATTAGAATAGAACATATTTAAAACTTATTTCAAATTGTACTTTTTTATGAATAAGACCATAAATGTATAGTAGTCGATATTCATCACCAGGTAATTGAAATTGACCAACAAGAATTAAACATTCTCTAATGCTCAGGATACACGACGACACTGACACTCGACACAAATGTCGACACTAGTGTCGATTGCAAACAAATTGATTTGCAACTCAGTGTCGCGGCGGTGGACACACGCAAACAGTCGATGTGAGTGTCTTAGTGTCTGGTGTCGTCGTGTATCCTGAGCATAAAGCCTTACTAAATCAACAAATTGTAGGAGTAGTATGATAGTATTAGTATCCAACAGTAAATAATCTTGCAGTGTATTATGGGACTTAGATTGATGAAAAGGTCACGAAAGTTACACAAAATACCAAAGGAAATTTCAGTCGCATAACACCAGAGTGTGCTCCAGCGGACCTAATGTGCTTAGTTGTTGAAAGCCACCCAGCAGAGTGGTCAGAAGTGCAATAGCCAAAGTTAAAGTCTAACATGTTACTGCTACTTACTGAGCATAGTTGGTTTATGTTTGTTTCCATAAACTGTTACTTCCACGCGAAGACCATTTTTTTCCAAGTTCCAAATAAATGTAATCATTTTTTAAAAGTGTCTTTTATTTGCAATTAAGCCCCATTACCACGATGCAACTTTATTGTATGTTGCTTGCAATTAAATTGGCAGTAATTACGACTTGCATGGTCCAAGCATTGTTTAATCAAACCATGCAAGTCAAAAATTTTTGCTTTAGTTTAATTCTATGAAACACAAGAATATAACATCGTGTGAATGGGACCTAAAAGGCTTCTCATGTAACATTGCGGGATCATCATTACAAATGTTTCTTTAGAAATTAACAAATATAATAATAAAATGAAATAGATAATAATTTTATTCGTTTATAAAATTTACTTATAACATGATTTACTTATTAATATGATCATATCTACTTATTAGTAAACAATTAGCATGGACAATGATTTTTCAAGAAAATATTCTTTTAAATTCACTAATTTAATAAATAACAGTATAAAGCTATTGTACAAATATTAAAATTGAATAAAGCACGATTGTGACCTGCGACTGTGTTTGACCACCTGAAAAAAAAGAATATAAATTTAATAAAATAAAACCATCTATACCTACTAATGTATGCAAAAATTATAAGGGGTAACGTTTGTTTGTTTGAAGGAGGTAATCTCCGAAACCTGCATTTTATATTTCACTTTCAAAACTATCGTGAGACCGGGTTTTTAATGTCGTGGATGGAGGCTTTAGGCAGCCTAAAAACTCCGTCACCAGAGTTGACCACTTGCTCACATGAATGAACAAACGAACAGTTATAATAATAATTTATAGTTATAATTAAAAAATTAAAAATAAAAAAAATTAAAAAAATTACAAAAAAGTGTTTGACTTGGCTAAGCACACAATTGAACAATAAATACCAACTGGTAGCCTGATGCTCCTGTGGCTTCTCAAGCTCGATGGCCTCTATGTGTGCTGTCGGCATCAAACCTGAAAACAATAATATTGTTAATACAAGTGGCAGAATTATATATTTTATAAAACGTAAGAATAGAGCGATTTCCTACACTCTCGAGGTGTATTTCTGTTTGTAGCTCCAAAGAGCCTTAAATTATTGAATAGGACCACCTCTTTCAAGCAAAATAAAAATTTTAAAATCCGCTAGTAATTTGACGGAATAATTTGTAGAAAAACATAAAAACAACTATTTTTTTGTATATTCAAGCGACTGCCTTCGCTTCGTCAATTTTTCAACAAAGTGGCTTTGTTGAAGAATTGATTGAAATGTCAAAGATAACAACAGGTGCTACATTTCAAACAACACAACAGCTCCGAAGCATACGTTCCGACGCTAATCAATTAGCGTGATATTCGGCGTGCTTCAGCGAAGTGGAATATCAATCGAATCAGAAATCCTTAGTGAAGCTATGCGGGTGAAGTATGAGCTGCTTAAGAAACGGTGATCGTCAAAACACGCTTGCTCAATGTCCTAGGATTAATAATAACCATGTATGGTATTCGTCGCGCCACGTAAAAAGAACGATGAGGGGAAGTTTTAATTTTGTGTACATTTTGTTTGGTAACAACTCTTTTTATTACGGTAACAGATTTTTCGAATTCACTTTGGCGTATATCTTAAGTTAAACCTAATAACAGAGATTTACTGTAAAGTTTTGAGAGAGAGGAGATTATAGACTAAGTTATAAGTACTTAAACTAGGTTATTCTACATTCTGGGACGTAAATTAATAAGTTTAGTGAAGGTAACTAATTACTATTAACGGGATATTGGTTAATTGGATAATGAGCTAAATGAAACATGTACTTGATTACGTCATAACTTAAGAGCGTGTAGTCGTCATTAGCTTATTTGAGCTGTATTTCGAGAGCCATATCTCAATAATGTGATCATATTATTTAAAGAATTTTAAGGTTTTAGAAAGATTAATCTTTATTATAGTGCACTACAGAGAGAAAACATAATTTTTGATTATAGTTTTTGAAGGAGACGTCAATCCTGTCATAGCGTTTTACGAAAATGAGCGTCAGAGCTGTCTTTCAGAAGGGATATCACCATTGTAATGTGAGAAAATGTTTTATTTTAAGCGATTGTTGACCTGAAAATATAGTCTCATAATGCACTACAGAGCAAAACAATGAAAAAATTGCCTCTAAAGGTAATGAAAACTATATTTAAAAAGTACAAAATCGTTTCACTTTAACACATATTTTTTACTAGTATTTGAATAAAAACATATTTTTTTATTTATATTGTGAAAATATAGGTATTTCTAAACGTACAGTTTTTTTTTCAATCAATTTTGAGCACCCAGGAATTTACAGGCTTATTTTATAATCACTATATATCCGGCCGCGCAATCGTCTTCCAATTAGTCGATCCCGGGTCCTCCCAGCGAGAGGATGTATCACTTTTTTCCGCCGTCCCCATAGAAGTGTGCGTCAAAAATGACAGCTCTGCGTCACGCGATCTATTTCTTTGAATTTGATTAAGCAGCCTTAAGAACGATTTGACCAATTTTAAAATTGTTTTCATAACTTTATTATTATTGGCCTTCGTCCAGCCTGCTCTTGCAGCAGGAGTGCTAAATTAGAACCAAATTTAAGCTTTAAACTACTTATATTTTTTTCGGATTGGTTGACTTACTTAAGAGCGTGTAGTCGTCATTAGCTTATTTCAGCTGTATTTCGAGAGCCATATCTCAATAATGTGATCAGATTATTTAAAGAATTTTACGGTTTTAGAAAGATTAATCTTTATTATAATACACTACAGAGAGAAAACATAATTTTTGATTATAGTTTTTGAAGGAGAAGTCAATCCCGTCATAGCGTTTTACGAAAATGAGCGTCAGAGCTGTCTTTCAGAAGGGATATCACCATTGTAATGTGAGAAAATGTTTTATTTTAAGCGATTGTTGACCTGAAAATATAGTCTCATAATTCACTACAGAGCAAAACAATGATAAAATTGCCTCTAAAGATAATGAAAACTATATTTAAAAAGTACAAAATCGTTTCACTTTAACACATATTTTGTACTAGTATTTGAATAATAACATAATATTTTTATTTATATTGTGAAAATATAGGCATTTCTTAACGTACAATTTTTTTTTCAATCAATTTTGAGCACCCAGTAATTTACAGGATTATTTTATAATCACTATATATTCGGCCGCGCAATCGTCTTCCAATTAGTCGATCCCGGGTCCTCCCAGCGAGAGGACGTATCACTTTTTTCCGCCGCCTCCATAGAAGTGTGCGTCAAAAATGACAGCTCTGCGTCACGCGATCTATTTCTTTGTATTTGATTAAGCAGCCTTAATGATCTAAATATCTACAGACGTTCAAGGTCTATCAGAACTCATAAAATTTAAACTGAGTTTGAGTTCAATTTGATGCGAGTTCTAACCCTTCTAGAGCAAATACCTACAGCTGTCGCACGAGTCCAATGAGTAATGACTTCATAAGATTTCTGGCTCGCACTCGCAACCTTCTATTTTGGGAAACTTCTAACTTTCAGTTGTAATTTGTTGATGAGATGGAATAGGCTTGCCAAACATCTATAAGATCCGTACACCTTAAAACACATTTACTAATATATGAGGGCTTCCAGATCACAGTTAAACATACTCGTAATTTAAAATAGCTGAAACAATTTGAAACGTTTTTAAGCGAATATAATTTAACACATCGAAATACATCTTCATAATTTATATTAAAAGAACCATGTTTATCTATTTTAAACCTGGAAGCCTGGATAACCTATTTCCATTTTATAGTCTCGGAGTGTTTTCCGTTGAATGAAGACACGCGAATGGACTTGTGTGTCAGGAATACCGGTGTGCTACCGGTGCACTTCCAAAAATCTATTATATTTAAATAAAAATTAATACTATCGCGAGATCTCTGACTTTAAGTTTAGCTACATTAATTTTGTTAATTTGTTCACCTATACAAAATACTGACAGTTGCATTCACAATCATATACTTAGATACATTTTTTTTGTAAATGCACTTATAGATAGAAAACACCCAGACACGGACAAATATCTGCAGAACATACTAACATTTGTTCCGTAGCGGGGCTCGAACCCGCAATCTCCACGTCTCAGCCGGGCCTTCGCCCACTGCTCCACATAGGTCGTCGTTAATTATATTCTTTGTCTATTTTAATTCTGAATAAATCGGAATACTGAGAGAAACTGATACATTTTTTTGTGTAATTTAATTTAGAAAAGCCCGCGGTCCTGACAAGCAACACTTGCCTTGAAAATATCTTAATCTCGAGATTAAAAAGTCGCTACTCGCTTGCTTGGCTTTAGTATCTGTGTCAGCACTATGCGATAAGAACACTCTAAAGACGCATTTAGCTCTGAAAGTCTTTCAGAGCGACTGTTTAACTGTTTTAGATTCACATCAGTTTCAGGTAGAAATCTTGCAAGTTTTGAATTCGCTGGGTATTGATAATGCAATTTTGTTCTTCAGTTCATAAACTTAAGACATTATGTTGTATTTATAGGTAGTTGGCATGATTACATCAGAAAAAATATTGTGTTTTTATATAGTTTAACATTGAAACTATAGACCATTGAAAAAAAAAATTCCTTATTATTGAAACAATCTACTACTTCGGCATACTTAAAAATTCTATTTTTTAATTTTTACTCATGAAGTTAAAATACGACGATAAATATTTTATATAGAAAGGAGCACTTAAATTTTTATTTCCGTCACAAAACTTCAGAATCTGTTGAAATTTGAGAATTTTTTATATAGTATTCTTTATTTTTAACCTAAGTATAAAAAAGGTAACGGCCTAATAGTGCCCAGAGTTTAAGCTCAAACAAATTACGTTTTCGTGCTCGATTTTCAGTCAGACACTCAAGAGATTTATTCACTTACAGTGCTTCTAGTACTTAGGGATTCACATCTTCACTTTGTTAGAAGTAGCCTTTGACCGCTTTATGTTTAAGTAGGACTTCACAGAAAATATCTAGAGAGTGCAGTTCATTTCCCTCATTGGGATGTTCACGGAACTGCAAATATTTGTTGCATGTAAATATCAGTCTAATGTATGGACATTGTGAAGTGGCTCTCTGTTTTTATGTATAAAGTTGTAAAATATACGAACTCCTTATATATTTCCTTATATTATATATTTAACATAAAGTTCTTTAGTGTGTTGTTTTGGTATTTTTGTTAATTTAAAATCTCTCACGTGTAATTCGGGTTAAATATGATTTGATTTGAATACCCATATATATTTGGTATGTAAAAAGAACAGCAACTACGGAAAAAAGAAAGACAAAAGCCTATTTGATAAAGAGCATAAAATAAAGACATAACGGGGCTCAAATCGGCTTACGCATTTCCGTACTCTCTTATGTATTAGTTTTCCACAAACGCAACCTTTTTCTGAGACCTTCGACCTTAGGCATGGGTTTTAAGCCATGGTACGTGCGTTGAAACCCCACTTTTGTCATAGCTTTTCTTATAAATTCTGATAATAGAAGTTACACGCTTATTAAAAGCACACTACGTTTGACCTTTGGGTTATATAATAAAGGCTTTTGCATCTTTACTAGATGATTTATACAGCGTCAGGAGGCTATCTTTGCCTACACTTAACGCGACACTGTAGTGCCTGGGACATTGTTGAGATGAAATGGGCTTGCCCAGCACCTAAGCCATCCTCTCAGCTTAGCTGGCCCTATCCACAGGAAAGACAATGGTCAATACGCGTGGGGCTGACTACTACTAAAGGTAAATACCTAAATACCGGTTTGCATAAATTATGTTTTACAAACGTGCCATGTTTTTTTTCAGTATTGATTATCTCTTATTACTTCCAACCAAAATAAACATAAAATGGTATTCTTCATCGTGATTATGTGCTTATTGTGTACCTATACAAACAATACTTTGTTGTTAAACTTATAAGTGTGAAACCTAATAAACCGATAACCATTAGTAAAGACAAGACAAAAGACCAGAATTTTATTTGAAACCTATACTTACACATGCATGCGTAAATAATGCCACTTTACCACCACTAAAGCAATATAACCATTGGCAATTCTATTCAGACTCCACCTCAGAGCAATCTTACTGCTTCCTCATTGGACTCCACTATTTTGTAACAATATTGTACCGAACTCAAAACTAAAACTGTATTTTACTCGTCAAGGAGGTCAAAGTGGTAAGAGTCAGGAGCACGTTCGAACATGGAACTGAATAATATGTTGAAATCAATATGTTTGATGCGATGCATTTTATTTTCCGTATGTAATTTTTACTTTTAAACTTACGTTATCTATATACTTACGTACCTATTTATTTAAATTGAAATGAATCGAAAATGTTGAGGCAACGCCAACAAAACATATAACATAACAACATATTCAATAAATGATGATAACAGGCATGCACAGCATTTTATGGAGCAACAATTAATTTAAAAGCACCTAATATCAAAATCAGATTTCGTCCTCTGCGCCACAGAGTTCGTAACAATACGCTCAAACAAGTTACTTACCTTATCTCTACATTAATTATTTTCTTTAATATACCTTTACGTTAAAGATATTATACTAAGTTTTGCTTACTCACCAGGATAATAAACAGTCGTTCTATTCGCAGTATAATTCGCGTAAGGTAAGCTCAGTTCACACACAAACTCCTCGGGGTTGGAAACATCATCATCGTGAACCACCGCCTTCGTCTCCACTGTGTACAGCCCCCACGAGTCCATGGTTATTTCTGTCACAGCTTGTTTCAATGGCTCTCTGCAAATACGGTATTCCTAGAATCGATACGTTCACAATACAACAATATACAGAGTTCAGAGAATAAATGGAAAGCTACATACGTATGAAATGCGTTTGTGTTCAAATACATCATACATAAAAAAGTGCTCTTTTATATGCTTTGTATAAAACACACAAATATTTTTAATTAAGTATCAGTCTAATACAATACTTTGTACCTATTGAATGATGTAAGACAAGTCACAGATCGGTCCGTTACGAAAAAAACCGTAGCTGGCTACGGCGTAGCAATTTTTCAGATGCCTGAGACAGTTCGGTCATGGCACGGGACGGATATTATAGTCCTGAACTTAGTATTCTATCTTTAGTAAATATTTAGGATAAAATCCAGAGTTCATTTTGATTAAATTAGTCCAGGTATTTTTTGTTTTCTGTCCTGATAGAATATATTTTTGATTTGGTAAGAGTGTTTAAAACAGTAAGTAGCATGGACGTAATATAATTAACTATTACTGCCATGGTTAGTAACTTTTCCGTATACGGAATATGACTACTTACCCCTGCGACAATATCCTCATAACCGGCCTCGGGTACAGGTCCTCAGCGAAGCAGATTAGTGTCACCAGAAACACGTACCGTTTCTCCTGAATGAAATGAAAGCTCTTGCCGCGACCTGTTCAGATGAATAAAAGAACTCTAATGAGGGAATTGCTGTACAGAAGTAGCTAGCACACTTACACAGTGCTATTAAGTTACCTATAAGATTTAATAATAATAAACAAATTAAATTACATGTAATTTGACACTATTCGATATTTTTGGAGTTAATCATACATGCACTTTGTTGGTGTTTCAGTGTTATGTCTGACTATGTATTTTCCTATGTACCTACTTATCACATTTTTTTAACATGATAGTAAAATAAACATTAGGAGTTTTTAGTGCTTTAAAATTTCATGATTACTTACATCATTTAATTTGTCTATGATCTCTATCTTGATAGTCACATGTTGCAATCGAAAACAAGCAGAATATTCTCATTCCGTACAGAAATTACTTCCTATAATTTACCAATAATTAACTCTCCGTTGCATGGAATTGAGTGCAGTCTTGAATGTAGGTTACCACTTTGCTAAATTATAGAGAGAATTGTGCTTTTTGCCTTCCAGCTTTGCGTCTTTCATGAAAAAGCTTTTAATAAGCCGGTAAACCTTCGAGTAAATTGTTGCTTCATGGAAAACTGGTTTAGATTTGATTCAAATTATGGTTTTATCTAACCTAGGACTTTTGTTTCACCAACAGAACTTTGTGTGTTGTGGAATGAATGAACTGTACGACAATATAAATTTAAAAACTAGTAAATGTTAGAAATAATTGAAGGGCGGTATTATGAGCTGATCAATACACAAACGTAGGTATACATATATTTTTCTCTAATTACTACCAGACTTTAATTATTGATCGTACCGTTATAGTAATGAGAACTAATTTCATAAACCTAGAATAAAGTTTAAAAAAAGAACAGGATGATTCGAGTTTTAACTTTACTTGTACACACGAGAGGGGAACGAGAGGTGATTTGAAATAGAGACCTCAGGACATAGAAAATGGAAGCGTGGTGCTAACAAGGTCCAAAAATATCACAAACATAACTTACACTTACTTCCCGGTGGCACTTTGTCGGAGAGGATACACGACAAACTTTTAAGTGCAACTGCCAGAGCTTTTTCTTTTTGATGTAGAATGAAACTTTTAAATAATTAATCCAAAAAAAAGTGATGATGATAAAAAATACAATGTAACATACAACAACAGTTGAAAAATGATTTTGTGTTTAAAATTAAAAAAATTATGTTTGAAGCTTGAGTGTATTCCGTAGAATATCGCTCTGAACAATCTATTTTATTGCTTCATAGAGTAATTACTTTTCTAACGCGAAATAACCTAAGAGCATAGCAATTTTCCTTAGTATATAAATTCACGATAGCTTTGTAGAGAGATTATGAAAACACCAGATCGGAAAATACCAGATCGAACAAAGGGGAAAAAAATTCAACAATTTGGTACATGATACTATGCGAACCTCATGTCTAAAGTTTCATTTTAGGTACAGGTTGTATCTATTGGAAAGTCCAGTATGTTTAAATTTTTGCGACCTGATATTCTTTACTGTTTGCCCGTGGTTTTGCTCGAAAGTAACTTCTTACCGATTTCAAACTTCAGCCAAATTCATTCAGTGGTTTTTACGGTTATTGAAAGTTTGAGTACGACTCAGGTCACAAACAGTTGTGTCATAAAAAACATGTGCGTTGTCTTGTTCGACCTTACTTACTGTAAACGAGCATGGGACGTGTCTGGCGATCCTCTTCCATGAAAGTGGACACGACGCAAGTGTAGTTCCCGCTGAGATCCGTTGTTGGTCGCAATATTTTTATAGCTCTGAACGCCTGTAGTGGATCGTCTGCAATACAACATGATACTTCAAAAATGTTTGGGTAAGGGATAAAATTAGATATTTTTTACAACGCAAAGTTTACGATGTCACAAAGGTGTATCTTTTGATGTTGTTTTGGGCCCAATATATACCTATCTATTTCAATTTTCAAAGTAGATTGTATAAAATAAATATTAGAAAACTTTATGTTACTTATAGGAACTCATCTGGTTACTTTGATCATTGCTTACAAAACTTGATAAATTTAAACTAAATGTAATATGGATAGTTAGTCCCGTCTAGTTAGAATTTAGAACTTAATAATTTTATAAATATGACTAATTGAGCTTCACGATTTATTTATTCAGTTTAAAAGCTTGAATCTCCGTTCATTAATTCAAAACCGATACCGACACCAAAACCGACGCAAAACAGAATCTCAAAAGTTTGCTCACTATGTTTCATTAGAAGCAAATAACTCAATACAGGCTACTTGGCTCGATTTCTTGGCAAAGTATATTTCTTTCGCATACCATGAATTTTACACCACATGAATCTTACACCACCTTATACCATGAATACACATTTGTTTCATAAAAACAATTTGCAAAATAACCAGCTCGATTCCTTAATATCCAAGCTATCAATACCTAAACTGTACGTAGCTGTTGCCGGGTTCATTCGCCCTATCCCGCGGGGATTATAATCCGTAAATGCAATAGTATGCAATATGCATTTCTAGTTTGTATTTTCGTTTCTTTATTTCTTTTAATGTGATGAGTTTTTCTGCGCTTCGTTTTGCCGACTACGTTGTTCTAATAATGCTGTAAACTTTTTATAGCTTTTCTTGTTGCCAGGTAGAATTGAATTGGTAAGTTCTGTTTATTTCTGCTTTTAAACGACTCGTTTGTTCGTATGAGTAAGTGGCCAACTAGGGTGACAGAGTTTTAAAGCTTCCGGTAGTTTTATATTATCTGTGGTTAAGCTGGCGGTGGACGTTCTGCTTAATAGACTTACAAAGTGTACTAAGTGCTTATTTTGGTCGCCTTGTTTTGCAATACAGCACAATAAAGGCACCAGGAGAGACAGATCCACTCATTTGAATGTTTAATTGATCTCTATAAATACATTGCATTTACATTACAGTCTTTGTTTAAATATTTAGTTGGAAAAACAGCGCACTGCAATTTATGTAGGCAACATAAAGCGGGATAAAAACAATTCAGCTGAATTTCAATTAGTTAGACGGTTCTGGAAGCAAAGCAACACCTGCATATTAGTTTACTTTTTTGTCTCTTTTTGGTTCATTCTGATGGGTATAATGCTTCGACGCTGAGCGGCTATCACGTTTAAATTGACACAAAATCTATACTTGTATGGTACGGTATACCTACGTGTTTTAAAAACTTTTGTATTACCTATATGGTAAGGAGATAACAAAATTTACTCAGTAACTCACACGTAAGCAAAATAAGATCTTTTAGATTTTGTGGTAATTTAGCTAATCAGTGTTTCAGTGTTGTCAGCAACCAAAGATAGAAAAAGCTGGAATGAGGAGAGAGGAGGCTTTTACCCGGCAGTGGGACAATATGGGTTAGAAATAAATAATAAATCAATAAATGGTGTTACAGAAGAATTATTTATATTAGGTAGCTTTATCTTACCAGAAATCCTATAGTTGAGTTCCACTTTCCCCTTGAGCAGGCCGATGACCTGCGGCCGCATGGGTGGGATCCACTGATGCACCAGCCCAGCAGAACCATTGAAGAACCACTTCACAACTAATCCGTCTTTCACGCTCAACGGTCGTGAGGCTCCATACTCGCAGTCTAGGACCACGGATTCAGTTCCCATTTCTACGAGCGCTGGTACGTCGATCTTTTTTATGTTTACTGCCACACATTCTGTGGAAAAACAAATTAACAAACAATTAAAAATAAATAAATTGGAAGTTACATTCAACAATACGAAAAAAATCAAGTCAACTTTGAAACTTGGTAATATAAGAGTCAGAGAAAGATAAAAAAAAAGTACTAATAAGTTGCTGACGTAGCTTGCCTTCCTACCTGGCTGGTTTACCAAGGAGTTACCAAATAAAAATCCATAGAGCAAACGTCTAACTTCGGAGTAGCCTAGTTACCCAAACGCACTTAACAAAAGCTCTTTTAAGTTTCTCCAATGAAACTTTGAATCCAAATAAACCATTAAAATTGGCTCTTACTCTACAAATCATCATCAGTATTACCTATCTAAATTAAATTTAAATGGTCTTGTTACTTTTTTATAAATAGCTCGTGGTTTTACTCACGGATATTGTTTTAATAACATTGATGTCATAAATCTACGTCTATCTACGTAAGAGCAGATTTAACCGTATTCGTAGTCTTTTGAGTAAGATGTAAAGACATGGGAAAAGTAGGCGTGGCAGAATTGTGACAGCTAGACTACAGGGGCCTTAAAAAATAAAGTGAAATGATAAGTACGCGTGAAAGTGGGATCAAGAACTAGTAGTTATATTTAAACATCATTTTTTTGGTTTTTTCCATTTCTATCGTTAAAATAGTAGCGGTCATGGACCATACTTCATCTCATCTCAGATGATTCATGCCATAAATTGGTTAGTCAATTATTTATTTGTGTTTTGTACTTTTGAATTGAATATAATAAATAATATAATATATATAATAGAATATAATCCAAGGATATTTATTTATTTATTTATTTATTATTTATAATTAGCAATATCACATTAACCTACTCGTAATCAGGTAGCTTGACGTACGAGATCTAAATTACTCTGCAGTTGTTTAATTTCACTTTGATTTCATTAATAATCACTTCTCTAATAAGAAAACTCTACAGAGTAGTTAAATTTGCACTTATTTTGATTATTATTGCGCACTGCGATGATTCTAAAGCAAATGTAAGAATTATATTGTTCCTTTTGTCTTATTACGTTTTTAATGCATATTGTTATCATTTCTCTGTTGTTTGATGAAGAGCAATGAACATGTTAAGTGCATGCCTACTATTATGCAGCATTCTTTGAGAATTGCACAATTTTTTGAAAAGGTCAGAGAAATTATACAATATTCTATAGTTATTATAGAAGAAAGTCATCTCATATTAAATAATCGATCCCTACTAACAACAATATAAAATAATCGATATAACTACTATTGCTGTCATATAATATAGCTGTATCTACATATAGAATAGATATAAAGACCTTAGAAGTACGGATAATCGAGTTGACTGAAAGGACTGACACAAATTAATGGGTGGAAGTCTGTAGAAGCAGTCTGATCTAATAAAAGAGAATTCGAATCCGTACCTATTTCCTTTGTGGTAATAATGTAAGAACCTCAGAGTAGCAAGTACCTACTATGAGCGCACTCGAAAACTGAAATATTTTTTTATCTGCTGAACTTTATTTATCTGGATCTTACTTTCATAGCATAAAAAGTCATTGACATCTCGTAGAACATTACAGTTAGATAAAAAACATGTTTACATGTGTATAGGTGTAAATAATTTTTGTTTCTTTTTAGGGTTCCAAAGTAATTTAAAATGCAAAGTTGTGTTTCCCATTTTTTTACGAAATAGTAACTTTAATGTCCAGCAGTGAATAAAAGAAAGGGTTTGTAAGTGTAAGCTAAATCACATACGCCAGTGGTACTTAAATTTTCGTTTATCAATTTATCATTCTAATGTTTTAAGTCGGCGACTTTCAAAGTGTTATTTAATAAAAAAAAACGTTTATTACCTGCTATAGAAGTTTTTGCCCTCGAAATACTTTTTAAATAAAGAACATACGCTTTCCAAAGTGTTCATACTTGTCCCTAAGTCTTTCTTAGTTACTCTGAGTTAAGTACGTATTCCAAGTTACACCGAAAGAGAATAAGTTAATCCCTTTGTTTGCTGGCGCCGATTACTTCCGGTTGCAGACTGAATCCTCATTAGTAATTGTTTTTTGTCTGATCAAGAACTATTTATAACTGACTTTAAAATACGGCGGAAACTTTGAAGCTAATTGAATTGGATGCAGGATTATCTGAATGGTATCCATTTTTGGAATCAAGTTTTAAAAGGCTTTGTGTTACTTGGCCTTTGGGGTTTCTTTTATAGATTAAGTGCTAGAGATCAATTAATAAAATTGGTAGGTTGGAAAACAAATATATCTATTAACCCTAGATAGCTAACGTTACTAGAATACCATGAGATGCTAACCATTCGTCTTTTTGACGAACAAATTTGAATTATGTTTTTAAATTTAATGTACTTAATTATGTTTGAGATTATTTTTATATTAGAAACTACAGGATATAAATTAAAGATATTTTTAGCAAAATATAATATTTTTTAAAGTTTTGAGTACAAAATAACAAATCTTGAAGTATGTGCCTTTACAAGAGATAAAAAATGAGATAAATCTTAAATCAACTAAAAACGGAACTTTTACATTTTTTTCTTATATTATTTTTATTTAGTATGTAAGTAAAAATATGTATGTTTGTATTGTTATATTAAAAAATTATATTTCTTCGGCACAAATAGGACAAAATCCAACTGAATGATCGACACCAGATAATTTATACATATCATAGAGTAAGCACATTGGCCATCGATTGGTTTTGCGGTTGCATGACATATTCGAGCATATTTGATCGAAAGTATCCACACCACCTTTGTTAGCGTTGTAAAATTCAATCATGTTAGGTTTTTTAGATGATTGGTTAACGGTTCCGTTTTCGCCACATGACGAAAGCAAGTACCTAAACCATAATAAATAATCGTCATCATCCAACGCCCGAGCAATCGCCTCATCTGTGATATTCGACCTCCCTGCCATTCTTCACTTTTAACGTAATAACTAAAACAAAACAAGTAAAAATCAACACATGACATATTTACAAAAGTTACACGTAAGCTAACCATTCGTCAAAATGACGAGTAAGGAGTAGGTATCTCAAAAACTATGCAACTTACCGCCAAATCGCAACCGCAGTTCGATGCAGCTTGGCTCGCACTGAGTTGGTTTTACACCGCACGCGCACAACCGAAACAGTTAAAAAGATATGGCGATATATTCATTCAGTATTCGTCATTTTGACGAACGTTAGCTATCTAGGGTTAATGAATTGCACAGATAAAGGTAAAACGTTATTTTTCTGGAACAGAGATGTTATTTCGACAGTTTACCTCTCAATAATTCAGGAATCTATGAATAATGCATTATTATCATGCAGATAAACTTACTAGTATTTTTCTAAGAGGCTTATATCACTAGGATCTTATAACCACAGGATACGTTTTGCACTACTTATTAGTAAAAAGCGGTTACTCAAACCAAATTTTTTTTGTTGGTTCATTAAATAAAATTTGAATAATTTAAATCAAATTCATGAACAATGAAGAATCGCTTATAAATTCACTGTAGTAGTAAAATACAAACAGTTACAAAGGTAACTATTGGAGAAAGCTTCAACAGGGGTAGACAGAAACGGATTTTTACTTGCAAACACCTCTTTGCCTTTCATTCATTAGTATTTAAATAATATATTTGTTATACTTATCTATTAGTCATTGTACGATAACAGTTTTACTTTAGACCTTAACTAATTCACTAAGTACTACATTTTGTAGTTTAGGAAACTTCTAGTGAAACTTTTGTAAGTACTATATTTTCCTTATTCTGTGGACAGCTTTTACAGAGATTGAAACCTCTCGATTGTTATTACATTCATCTGCATCAGATAACAATTTCATCCGTGAAATAGACTTTGCTACATTTCCATAGACATCATAATCGATTCTAACAATTTCTTAAACGGTTATAGTAGAACTTGACTTCCTTTATTTCTTCATTTACCTATTTGAATCGACAACTCCAACTTTATGGTATTTTTAGAGAAACAGGTTCATAAAAATATTCTTCAATTGAAACGGAAGTTAAATATATTTAAAGCAAGTAAAATTATTCTCAGAAAGGGAGCTTTTGTGTATAATAATAGCCTGTAAGAAATAAAATGAGGAAGAAAATGATCTACAATGCCACCAGTAACGAAATGCTTACAGTAGTCTAGTCAGTGTATTAATTTCTATCAGCGAATATCTTAAATTAGCCAGAGGTCGATTAAAACATTGAGAATCTAATGAGGATCTTCGGAACAAAATTAATCACGAAAATGTTCTTACGAAATTGAAGTCGGTTTTGTAAAAAAATGAATTTTGCCTAACAACAGGCATGATACTTTTAAATACTCACTACTCAACTACACTATCTTGTTAAATATTAAAACAAAACGTAAAGGCGAGTTTACTTCCTTTGATAAACAATAATGTATCTAATGCTTACAAAAACAGCAATAAAAACACTTTATCATATAGACGGAAATAGATCTATTGGACCGCTACAATCGGGAAATAAGGGCTCTTTTGTAGGCCAGTTCCGATTGGTTGCTTTGGAAAATACTTTTTTAGATGCTCGATAACTCGCATTTTGTCTTTTTATATTCTAATACTAACAACAAAGTTATACTATAAAGTTCGTTGAACCAAACCAAACTTAGACTTTCAGAGATTTTTTATTCTGTTATTTTTTTCTAAAGATGAACATTATTTCTTTATAATATACGAGCAGAAAGTCCCGGCTTTGCACGGGTGTACTAATGAAACAACCGGAAAAATATAAATAATATATATCCATTATATAAAGTAAGTATGTCAAATTTGTTTTCACGCAAAAAAATAATTGGTTCCTAAAACAGTTTCCCTGATTCTTTTATGGTTTCTACTTCACTTATAAAAAGATTTTGTGGGGAATAAAAAATAACCCTGTACTGTGATGTTTTATAAAAGGTTTATATATGCTACAAACGAGAATGAATAAAAGTTATGAAAGCAAAATTCAATAGCTCCAATTACGATTGGTGACATTCAATATCTGCCAATTAGCCCGGCCAGATTTATAAATAGAAAAACCATTAAATGTAGCCTATGAAAAATATTTTTGTATATTGTGTTGATATTTGATTCGTTATGGAAATTTTAAAAGCAAACTTTAGGCTGTAGCTTTATTCCGATGTTATCAAAGCCAGATAACGCGTATTAGGTAGGTACTTTCGTATTTTGAGTTAAGTGATCTCAGTGGGTCTCATCTACTACCATAGTTTGATACATTAATGTTACGTTTCACGACTGTCAAATAGCGCTATTTGTCACATAAAGTCCACCATAAATAATAATTTATCTATAATTATTAGATATAGACCAGTAGAGTCTATCCAATATTATGTAAGAAATAGTGAATTCAAAACTTATCTTGAACTTATTCTTACATTGTGAAACATACCCTTAAACTTTGATAAACTATTTTAGATATTAAAATGTAGTTGGTATTAATTAAGTATTCTAAATATCCAAAAGAACTTTTTTGTTTCCATGTTTGTAGGATACCGTGCTTAGGGGTGCAGCATGCAGCAAACGTACCATGTTCTAATATTATTTTGAAATTCACGCCACGAAAAGCTACAGTGGAGAGTATACATTATTTTTTTTTAACTTTCACTTAAAATTACTATAAAAAGCACGGAAAAGCTAAACGACCTACAGTAATCATATAGTGACGAGAAAATTACATACGAGCAAAACTTTGACACGCAAACTAAAACAAAACAAAACAGCGAAACACAAAGAATGAACATGAAGTGAATCGATACGAACTTGAGCACAGTATCAGGACCACAAATGTTGAATAATCCATGTTTTAGTTCATGACAAGTTCGCGTATCTCGAGAACAGTTGAGTGTACGTGACTCAACATCCGTTCAAGTTTCACTCGACTTGCCGACTGAAAGTTTACCAGATGCGTTTCAGGAGCTAGCGCATGCGTGAATCGCCTGTTGAATTACTAAACTGCTGTAAAAGTTTTTGTTACATCGTAAATGCTCGTAAGGCAGGATTGGAGTTGAAGAAGGGATGTTTGCAAATTAAAAATGTAAACAATAATCGTCGGAAATTTCAGAGTGCCCGTTGCGTTTTTACTGTTTTCCGGAGTCTTCTTTCATATTTTTGGCCCAGTTGCGACACTCTTTGCCCATAACTACCTGGCTGTGAAAGAATGGTAAATATAATTTACTTATGTAGGCAATACCAACAGAACACATATTACGCATTTGTAAAAAACATTGTCATAAACAAACAGCATCATTATAAACATTCTTTTTGCTTTAACAAAAGGAAAACGGAAAACGTACCACCTAAATTTAAAAATGTTTTTTGTCGCTATCATAAACAAAGAAGAAAAGCTGCCTATAAAAAGAATAAAGACTTGTCCTCAAATAGACTTTGTAATGGATCATTGTCCAAACACTGTCACAAATAAATTCAATTATTTTTAAATAGAGTCTGCTAGCGAGTTTGCATTGACGTTTTAATTTATTCCAAGCACGGGATGGCCCCGTACTTTAGCTTTGAATTCGCGTTAGCTTTACTTAGATAAGCTAGGTTTGACTAAAAATAAAATGAGTCCAAGTTTTTAAGCTCTCAGAGTTATTACCTGTATTAGGTACCTGATAATAAAAACCGTCTAGACTATGAATGGACTCATTTTATAATTGAATAATTTGTTTACGATGTTCATTAAATTACATTATGTTAGGATGATGTTTTTATTTGTCCAAGTATTTCATTTATAACGACCACTGAACTTTCCCTAACTAGTACAAAAAAAATGATTACTGTGTACCTAAGACGTAAGATGTTCCCAGCTTAATAAATGATTTTTTTTGTAGTTTTAAACGTTTTATTGTAATAACAAGCAACCACTGATCAGCTAACTTTTGACTTCGCAGAACTGCGTGGTCTTTTTTACCAGTGAGCAATTGAACTGCAAATAAAGTCCATCTGCACAAGCTTTTAAAGTTCATTATGTCAGCACCCTTAGAGAATTAACTCGACTAATACCTTGTTCACACGCGGCCAGTAAAAATAAAAACAGCGGGAAACAGTCTGTAGAAAACTCCAAGTTTAATACTAATTGCTTTATTACTGAGAATTTACTCAGAAAAAAAATCCAGGGTCTAAAGTACTACCTGTAGGTATAATAAAAACTATTATTGTATTATAGCACATATTACATAAGTACAGATACCTCATCTCAAACATTGAAATGACTCCTTCTTTTTCTTCGGGCTATTTTTGTGTTTGATTTTTTCGGCACCACTACGCTAGGCGTAGTGATTATGGTGACTTTTTAACCCATTTTCGGCCTAGCTGTCACGGTGCTTTCTAAACGAGAGGGCAATTGGTCGTGTGCATAGAATCGAGATTCAACCGGGTTTTGTTTTAAAATGTTATACCTAAATAGCCTGATATTTATCTTCATTTTGAAGCTTTTATTGCCCTGAGAGATCTAGAGCATACGTACTTAACATGGTCGGTGACGCCAAACGTCTACGTGAGAGGTCAAATAGGTATTTGCATAATCTGCAATGTTTGTTCTGACTGTTTGAGCATTGCAGTGGCAAAGCTCATACTCGTGGTTTCTGATATCTAACGCAGGAAAAGCAAACTTAAAGGATAATGCAAAACTCTCGAAAACAAATTAATAATGGTAAAAGACCACGGCAGAATGTCTGAAAAAAATAGTGCGTTCAGTAAAATAATTGTTTTAAATTCCTTGTAGCACAACAATTAAAAAATATAATGGATATTTAGCGTACCTACACCAGTTAAAGTTCAGGACTTTTATATTGAAGTATTCTACGAATTGTATCTTGATTTCCGGTCATTATTATTTTTGTGAAAAATAAAAAACATTCAATGAAACATCAATGAAATTTATCAATTTTCACATGATACATACAGATATAACAGTTATTTTACATTCCTCGTGTATTTTGAGCATAATATTTTTTGCAAACACAATTCGGTTCTGTTGGTACGCCGCCAATGCTAATAACCTTTCTTAGCAGAAAATAAATTGTTCCGAAAGACGGCCAGCATTAGTGCAATGGGATCAGCCTTTTCCTAGGATTGCTACTATTGCCTATAAGTGGCAGATAAAATATTGCCCTCAGATTTTTTATTCTATTCATCCATTTGCAATAATATTTCTTATTATTATAACCGCAAAAGTTAAGAGGATGTATGCAAAACCTTCTGTATGGATTTTGAGGAAACCTCACAATTAATATTAGCTTATGTAATTATCAGAATAACACATAGGCTACTTTTAATCCCGCATTCCCACGAAGACGGGGTTGCGGGTAACACCGCGGGGCGCAGCTAGTAAAAAATAAATATCCTTTGATATTATACACAGAAACCTCCGCGTTACAGGCGGGCCTTCACTCACTGCGCCGCAGAGGTCGTCAACACATAAGCATAATGATAGTTACTTAATTAATAAAACACAATAAGTACCTCTTAACTCAAAAGTACTCAGCTGTCTATGCCAACAGTCACTTATCAAAGTTGTGATCAAAGAAAATGTAGCGATCTATCAATAACGTCTTAGCAATCCACACTTCAGGAGCTTCTACTTCATTTCATTCTATTCCGTGAACTTGCGTTGAACTCCACTAACCCCATTATTTTATGAAGTGTTATATTGGAATCTGTCTGATTCATTTCCATGATGGCGAAAGCATCTAAACACATTTTTAATTAAATACTGAAACGGTGCAACTGTTAGACTTACGGTCATTGACCTGTAACATCATATTTTTCTTAATCCTTCTCGATAACTCATGTTTTCAGATTCAGACCGCACTGTGTGGCCCAAAAAAAATAGTCAACCTGTATATCGCCTTAATACCCTACTTCAAAAATTTTCAGCTGGCAAAACCAAACTAAACATTTTATCATCTATTTAATAATTAATGATCTCTTCAAATGCCGTCCCATATTCACGATGATGACCCTCGATTAATAATGTTCCGAAGAAAGTTAAATTTCCATTCATTTCTCCTTTGAATATTTAAAGAGGTTCGATGGTCCGACCTGACCTCTGTGACCGCAGACCGCTCAGGGTTGAAATACTACCCGCTGGTATCGCTTTTGAGTTTAACCTCCAGTTCAATCTAGATGTAATGTATATTTTGAACAAACTCGTACCATTCCCGTTACCAAATATCGACTAGAGGTGTACTCCGTCAAACTCATGAAGTTTAAAATAAAAACCAGCTAACTAAAATTTCAAACCTACTGGAATATAATCTGCTTCTATATTATGTATGTTTAATGTCGGCGACGTACATTGCTCCGGGTAAAAAACCGCAGGCGTTCGCAGTTTTCTTAGATCTAGCGATCAGTACAAATATTTGCAACGATGGCCTAGTACACTAGTTTCAGGAATTTCAGAGAAATAAAGAAAAGTAACAACACATTTTAAAAGAATGGAGGTCACTGTATTTTCACTGCTCTCCTAAATATTACGGGTACCTAAGTATTTACTAATTCTTGTGCCGTTGTGGCGTTTTTGTATGTACTCTCGCATATATTTTCACACATAACTTGTCGCAATTAGGAAAACTTTCATCTTTTAGAGGTCCTATTAGGAAATCACTTATTAGTTTAAAGAAATCCTCGACATGAAGGAAACGTTAATTCTTAATTAAGACACCATGAAAAAAATATCGATTAATTTTTTTTCATCTATACAAAAGTTTTGATACACTTTATAGCACTCTTTTCGACGTTGTTGAAAAACCATTGACGTAGATAAATAATATCATTCCCGCTTACCCAATTACTTATTAATAATATTTTACCAACAAACAGTTTTACCTGCGTAATTAAGCAAAATGAAAAGGCTTCATTTGCGAATACTTAACCCAGTATTTGGTTTCATAATAACCCGAACCCACGTCAGAAACAGTGTATTGATTTCGCATGAAAGTACCTTCCCAATTAAAATAATGATCAACGGTTATAAAAGCATTATAAAGCAATGAAACCGGCACAAATTAGTCTTCAATTAAAATTACACGCCCTCGGATTAATTCGAAGAGTTTTTGGTCAGTTTCCAAACGGAAATGTACTTATATATAGCCTCTTACTAATAACTAAGGCTAGGTACACTACGTTTTTCGAACGCGCAGTCACTGTGCATTTGTATTGATATAAAAGCAAGGTGAACAAAATGTAAGTGGCAGGCTGTAACCGTGCACACCATTCCCGCGTTTGTGAAACACGCTACACAAAATTGCGCAGTGACTGCCATTCAAAAAATGTAGTGTCCTCAGGCTCTAAATAATACCTAATCATTGCAAAATATGGCTTTTAAAATAAGCTAGTCACCGATTTACACCGTCCGATGCTGAAAATCTTGTCGTGTAGAGATGGATGTTTTTTGTTTGATGTAAAAGTTCACGTAAAAACTACTGAACGGATACTAAGCCGCCATCATGAGTTTGTCCTATAAAAGGCGAATCTCCTTTGATCAGATTAAAATAAAACATATAAGTTGTTTGTTTTAGCTAGTAGACAACCCTAGATATTATTAAGGCCGTTATAAGGTCGTCAAGACTTACGACTTTTTAGCAGAGAACAACTATTTAACATGCCTCCAAAGCACGAAAGCATTCCATCCATTATTAGATGTTATACCGTAAAGGTAGATTAACTTCGATTATTCAGCAAGAATAAGGTCTTTCAGGTATCAATCGCCTTTTAAAATAAAACACAAGCATTTCTACAACCTTCAACCCTGCATCGCTTCGTAGTTTACTTTTAATAATCAAATGCAATACGAGTGGTAGTTCAATAAAGCGTCGCGGCCAGAAATTTATGTCCGCATTAGAATGAGTAACGATGGTCAATAACATGGTGGACGTTGCGTTAGTTTCAACCAAAACTTTGACCTACCTGTATTTACCTTTCATCTCTGCGACGGGAAAAAGCGAACTTTTCAGGAAAGTGGATTGATATCTTAATTGTGATATTATTTTGTTTGGATTTTTTATGTTTTAACGATGAGGATTTTTTAAAGCAATATCGTAAGAGCATCTTAATTTTTGTTAAAGGTTTTGAAGGATGGGAATGATAATTTGACCGCACTTGTGCCTGCTACCAGCGGTACCATAAAATTGATACTGTCCGAATTCTATAATCAACGTACTGATGTTCGTAGGTCCATCACCATAGCAACTTTGTTTTTACATCATAAAATGTATAAAACAGATAACAACGTTGCTATGGCGAAAGTCCTACGTTCAACCGCAAGTTGGCTATAGGAACAGGGCATTAGTAAGTAAATACCTAATGGATATTTCACACTGAATCTCGTAGCACCAAATTAAGCAAAACTTGCGCTCCAAGAAATGTAATAGAATAATTACTATAGGCGCTAAGACAATAAAAGTTGTATTATGTAAACCAAATGAAATAGTTTTATCGTAATAAAACGATTTTGTTTTACGAAAATTCTTTCTTTATTTCTGTAATTAAGAAACTCTCATTTAATTCTAACACAACCCTGAAGTAAATGGAATTTTTGGTGAAGATTTGTGTGGACTCACCAAAACCTTAATCGTTCATAACGATCAAAATGTCTTAATGTTTCATAAATTTTAGTAGAAAATTACCAAATGGTTTAAGCTCTTACAACAAATTTCTTTAAAATGCTTGCGATGTTAATATAAATAAGGTTCAGAAAATAACGTGCAACACGCAGTTTGTTGGCCACGGAACTTTAGTTTTTTCTCCTTTTATGTAGCTTTACAAAAACTACACAAGAAACGGCATTCCAAAGTAAACAAAATTATTAATATTATAATGATCACATGAAATACTGCCAATAAAAAGGTACAAGAGTTATTAAGAAAATAACTTCTAATATAAATAATAAATTGTGGTTGTTACTTCGACCTTTTACCGACTTTGTATATTTAGACAAAAATGGTTTTTTATGCGTATGAATAATATAAATATGTACTTTAACGAAATAAAATAAACCATTATCCTATAATAAAACTTAAAAACAAAGATTTTTCTGAATCTAATCACTATAGCTGTAAGTAGATTAGACAGTGCTTTTAGATGTCAAAGAGATAAATAAGATAAGATAGACCTATTCATTTTACTCTACCTTGTAACGTCTTTTTCAGTTATTTATTCCAACCTTATTTTAGCGAAATTATTTAGTTTTTTCATTTTTCTAAATTGTATCCAAATGGTTTTCTAATCTACCTAACATCGACTTCTATTCTCGTTACAATAAATCTCACTTTGGAATTACCATTACCTATGTAGCGCAAAGAGCATGAATAATGTAGAATACTTGTAAAAAGCCTTTACCGGATGGATATTAAGATAAAATACACTGACACAGAAGTTAAAACAGAAGATGAAACTAAATAATTATATACCTACCAGCACAAAGTTCCACATTTTGTAAGATGTGGAAGAACTAAGTGACTCCTAATGATAGGTACCTACTTAAAACCGACTGTGGTCTCTAGTTTGATTTAACCCTACACTTTCAGCTGCATAAATTATGCTAATGACAGTCCTAGGGCGCACTGTAGGTTCTGGTCTACAATTATTAGCAGGCTAGCGGGTGAAACGTTTCCTCGGGCTTTCGGTACACTGCCGGACAAAGTATTAGACAAAGAAATAATTATGATGTTTGCCAAATGCATAGTAACTGATTTTATTGTTGTTGTCTCTAATCCTGCTTCTAAAGCATTGGGAAATGAAGAAGACTGTATAAAAATAAAATAAATATGACTATATATAGATAATATGATTATTAAAACAGGCGTCACTCAAAATTGCTTACGTGTGCCTTTTATACCACTCTGTATTGTGTTTAGTTAGCAGGTAGAAAATGCATGGGCATTATGCTCGATTGTGCATTATTTTTGTATTTGTGGGCAATGAAGAAGGATTGAAGAATAAGTAATAAATTTCAATTTTGAAAAAATATTGATTATTCTAACTGAATTGATTTCGCAATACTAGTTTATTCTTGTAAGTAAAAACAAGGAAGTTAAAAGACAAACGAATGAAAACTTTCTTGATACTGTTGTTGTTGATATAGAACAATTCAATATTTTACCTATAGTTATATGATAGGTTTTGCAAATATAAAAAAAACCTCAAACTCTGTCACACTTTACGCACCAAAACCTTCAGTCCACTTTGTGGTTTAATCAATGTAAAATTGTCCAGTGTCAGAGAGTGTATTAGTGTTTAATTGGAGCTACAGTATTATTCCAATTGCCAATATAATTATAACGTAGTTGCATTTGGAAGTACTGTAGATTTTCTACTAAACGAAACTGCTATTACTTTCAAACGAACTTGCTGGAAATGTTATTTCTACTTCCATATTTGACTCAATTCAATATCAAGGTAAGGTTTTACTGGCTATTCTCATGTGAAACACGCTCAGCCATAGGATTGTGAACCGTTTTTTTGACGGAAACTGAAAGCAGGCATTGTCAAAAAAACGGTTCACAGTCAGCCCTCTGAGCAATCATCTTCTTTCAGAAACACGTGATGATTTCCCTTCAATACTAAATGTGTTTCATATTCTACACGTTTATTTTAACGTACGACAGCGCCATAGATAATTAATGATAAAAAGGTAAAATGATTGCAAGTGAGCAGCGGATTGTAATATTATTTTTTAATTAGAGATCTCTTTTCAAGTAGTTTACAGTTATTTTAATTTAACTTGGAAGAACCTAAATTAGCTTAGGTTAGAATACCTATTAAATTATTCTAATACTATATCCCGGCCCAACTTACCATATCACGTACGTAACAGCAACGATATTATAAGTATTATGGAATCATGTAACATTCAGCTTTTAGTGACTCTGTCACTAGTTGCTATAGAGACAAATTGGTTTACATTTAGTAGATAATAGGTTTCCTTTATGCATGAAAACTTACTTTGATGGCAGGAAATATATATTTGATGAATTATTCTAGCAAAACTGTTCTAAGAAGTCATAGTTAGCGCTTTTTAGTAAAAACAAACCGGATAGAGAGTAATATTATTTAAAATCTTCTTAAACAGCCTTCATACTAAAAAGGTTTTATTCTAATAAAAGATATTAATAAATCTATGATCGTCAGCAATTGAAGCTGGGTAATGATTCGAAACGTAAAGAGAGATTCCACCCAACACGTTTTCTAATTTACAAGCCCCTGCGGCTCGGATGAAAGCGGTCTATCGGTCGGTTTGCTCTGTAAAAAGTTTGAGGGCTTTAATTTAGCCGGCTGTTAATTCGTGCGCGACCGATTCAAAACCAGTCGGCTATTATTAAAAGCGTAAATTGTCAAACAGATGTAGCGAACGACCCGCGCGGCCCGGCAGCGAAACGAGCGCTGGATTCTGGGAGTTTTGGATAACTGAAACGTAGGAAATTGATTATTCTCAAATGAAAATATTGAAAATGGTATGCCAATTACTACAATAATCAAAGCTCATGATTCATTACTACAATAATCAAAGCTCGTGATTCATTTATTTTACTGGATTGACGCTTTTATTGGCACATGATGTGTAAATTTAGTTTTTTGTTTAAGTCTGTTTTAACCGTAACTGATACTTTAGTAACCAGCCTTTTGAGTGTATATTTCTATCAAATTTTTGCCAATCAAAAATAACAGTAATCCGCGAAAATAGCGGACAGATTTTAGCCTAAATACGTAAATTAGAGTAACTTACATACCCTCATATTTCTCAGTTGTTTTCGCGGATTTGATAAATTTGATACAAGTTAAACAATCGGGGGGCAGATCAGTTGGTCATCTAGAATAAGCCTTCGCGTCGCGAGCAGCGTTAAAACGCAATGAAAATTACGGAGCACCCGGCCTTTATGTTTCTTTGCCACCAACCAACATACGCCTAAAGTTGGTGAATAGGTCCTGAGTCTACTATGTGCTCTGCTATAGTAGACTTGTTCACTTGTCGATTTTTAACAGCAGCTATGTGCTCCTTAACGCCTTCAGCGACTGTGCGTTTTGTCTGGTCTATGTAGGAACGACCAGAGCTACAATCGACTTTTTGTAATCTCCAGGTACTTGCAAAGGTATCAAATATATAGGTACTTAAATAATTATTTTTTAGTTAAACTATTATTTTCAGTTTTAGTTTCTTACCCTATTGGCACAGAAAACTAAGCTTTGTCGAAAAAATGAGTAAGTAGGTTATATTTATTTATTAAAGTACTAACAAACAAAACTGTCTGTATTTGTGCTCTATCATAAATAGTTCCAATTTTCAATTAATTTAAACTTGGCATATAAATACTTATTTCACAGAATGGCTTTATTTGCTGGAAAACAACTAAACTTATATCAAACAAAACCGGAGATAAAGGTAAACAAAACCAACTATTTTTAGTTGTTATTGATTTGTGAAAAACAAATTAATGGATGGTAGAGTTCTGCCAAATCCCGCAACATCATTATAAGCACTTAAAAGCAAATGGATTTTAAGAATAGGATGCCAAAAGAATCTATTGGTTCCATGGAAATTTGTTAATGGGGATAATTATTCCTTACAAAAGCTGGCCATAATCTTACTTTCTGCTTTTAGAGGGAAAGTTCAAAAACAATTCACGATATTTTTACATTCACGTTTTAGTTCACTATTAAATTCTTGATTATGACACAATTGCTAACTTGTGCGTCATGACGTCATGTCAAGAAAGTGACCCTTTGAAGATCTAATGGCGTAGCCAGAAGCAGGTCCAAATACATGTTATTTGTGTATGCACATTCTGAAAATAAATAAATAAAACCACTCGATAAAGATCAACGGTTAACGTACTGTTGTTCACGCATGACCTTCATCCTTAACTACATAAATATAAAATACGAAGTTACTAAGAATTTCATTTGTGCCGCGAGAACTTGCTTGCTACCAGAGTAGGTACACACTCTCGGGAATGGATGCCGCAAGTTTGTACCTACCACAAGAATGTAATTAATATTCACGAAGAATTTATAAATATGCACACACATATGATATCACATTTAAAATTAACCACGCTCTAGCTTAAAAAGTTTTTTAATCGTTAAACTACAATGCTTTTGAACGGCCTGAAAACTTCGTCATTAGAGTTATTCAGTAGTAAGTAGGTTCAGAATATCAATTGATGAAATACAGTGAATTTTTCAACTGTATTTCTCAGTACTGTATGATAATTTTCTACGGTTTTATATTATGCACAAGTTTACTGGCGAGAATTCTATAGAAACGTAAGGGTTCAAATTAACTTATTTATTTGGAAAATAATCGAAGTAAACCCCATGTGGGGTTAGGAATGGCTTACCTTCGTTTCTGCCTTAAACTTCAAAAGTGCCGCATAAGTTCCGCGAAAACCAACTTGTGAATGGAAAAAGCATGTATTCATATAATTTGAAATAGGACGGTCCATCCAGAGCGATTCCCCAGGGCTGTGGGCTTCAGGCTTGCGCGTTTAAAAGACTGCTCAAAACGACTTTTTCATGGCAATCCCTCAGGCTAAGAGTCATCTGTACGCCTGTTTGACGAACACAGCATTTGCTCTTTCTTTACATGTTCCGTTACACAACATAAAGAAAAGAAATGGTGAATATATTTAGTAAAACATACGTAACATTATATTTCAGGTACCGGTAAATGGTTTTCGGAAATGTTGCCCAAATTTTAGAGGAAACAATGATGTTCATTCTAATTAGGTTACGGTTTACATCACAACAGATCTAAAGCTAGTTTTACACATTTGCGTTAATAGTACCACATCCTGTGACCACATCACATCACATGTGTAAACGCGAAAGTTTGTATGAAAAGATATACTAGTAGCACGTCCAGACTTCGCATAGGTGTGCTAATTAAATTACCGAGATAAAAAATAGCCTATGACCATCCCGAGAGTCCATTCTACACATCGGTGAAAGATTTTTTAGATTTTTTGTAATCGGCTGAGTAGTTTCGAAGATTACCTTTGTCAAACAAACAAACAAACAAACCAACATTACAACTATAAAGTATTTGTATAGATAAATGGAAAATCCTATTAAAGTTTTGGGCTTTGACGGTATTCGAACCCGCTGGATCCACGCGATCGTCCTCAAGCCGGACTGCCTTACCGCTCGGCCTCGTGTCCTAGCTCGAAACTATCAGTAGGATGATATTTTCAGTTAAAGCGCTAGTCGGTGCTACTAACAGTTTTGGGCTTAGGCGAGATTCGAAACTTCGGTTAAAGCGCTAAAATATAAAAACAGTATGTAAGTATGATTTTTGTTACTCTTTCACGTAAAACTACTCTTGAATAACTTATAGAACATTTTTAAGCTTAACCTTGATCAGTAAAATTGGAAAAATGATTGCATTCGGAATATAAATACAAATAGTTTTTTTGTCAATTTCTTTATTGTAAATACCTGAATACGTTTACAGTTTAATAATAACAAAATTGATTTAAAGAGTATTGCAATAATTGTAGCACATCGAAAGAATAGCTGCAGCGATCACATACTAACATCGAAAATAATTCAAATGTATTGCAATATATTCGAAGGACCCTTCGCAACCTGCCTTGTATGGATGTAAAGACATTGTATAAGTAGACACCTGTAAGCTCTGACTAATTAGCCTGATTTGAATAAGCCTTCGGTTCGCAGCCTTCATTAATTCAGTTTCGTTTCGAGAATTCATTGCTTTTATGTTTCGAACGTAACAAAGGTACACAGCGTGTAAGCAAGCTATACCCTCTGAAGGATCCAAATAAACAAGCATGAACGAACACCTTAATTTAATGTTAGAGCTAAATAACTAATTATAGGCGTGACATTAATTAAATCTTGCTTGACATGAGATGGTTGCTTAGATTACAACATCAACATTGTTACAGAAACGTGTTCAGCTTGTTTTGAAAAATACAATATTATCTTACGTGAATCTCGGAACATGTAAATTGGATTAATTAGGATGTAGTAATACAGCTTGTTTATCTTAAAATTGACTTCCATGTAACAAACTACTCATAAGTAGTTAACATTTGAAATTAATTAATTAACTAAGCCAGAATAATAAAACTAAGCCAGAATAATAATGAGCTTTTATAAAATGAAAGCTACGACTACCCCACCAATGTATGAGGCAGCAGAAGCTGTACTGGGGATTAACGAAAACGAAGTGAACTGTTACGAATTCAATGTTATGTCCAACATAAGCTGATCCCTAAAATTGTCACAAAACAAAAATTGGCCCAATTCGATCTCACAGCGCGGTGTGGATACGCGCTGATGATGTGCAACAATGTCAGCTTTGCACAGTATTGCACACATCCATCGCTTGTTTTGGATGTTAAAAACTGTTTTGGAGTTGTGATGTAAAAGATTCTATTAATTAGTATTCAACAAACATACCAGTACTGTTTTTTTTTGTTAATCCTCGCATACTCTTAAATCTAGCCATCAATTATTCTTACGCTATTGTTTGAATTTGTGACAGTATTTATCACGTGAGGAAGCCCTGAGAGGAGACTCATAATAGAATTAGGATATAAAAAGTCTTTAGCTATGCTTATTACTCTTTCAGCCTACCCCTATCGGTGCTTATGAAAAATGGATGAGCTAGTTTGTTTATCTGTATCGGATAAATTACAAACAAATACGTACACTATTGAAAGAGTCTAGTAGACTAGCCAATTAGGAAGGAATTTCGATCTTAATCAATTATAAAAGACAATAAAATTAGATATTTTTAGAATAGAACTTGTTCGTCGAAGTCCATGTAAATTCAAACTTATTTTAAATATTTTTGTCATATTTTTTAAAGGATGCGAGCTTTTCTTATAGCCTCATCTCTGTCAAATTTGTTGCATAATTATTGTTTTACGTGAAAATCACATCGATCAATTGATAAGATCCATTTATAAAATATCACAGCCATTTAGAAATGATCTCACTGGTTTGTCTAAAGTCCTCTTTCACCGAGTCCATATGGCGCTGCTGCAGCTGTTCTCAAGTAGTAGTTCCCAGGAGTCCTATTAAAATGAAACAAATATTTACTAAAACAAAAATATGCTAGCAAATAAAAAAAGTCACTCCACATTTGTAGTGTTTCAAACATTTTTAAATTCTCAATGCGAAATTCAAACTCAAGCAGTATTCTGACATACTGGCCTCAGTATTCACCAGTGGAGTCGATGCTATTGTACGTCGACGCGACGCTGACACTAACCCAATTTCAGTAAATTGTAAATTTGACTGGAAACTTTACCATAAACTATTAGTTGGTGCAAATGGGCATAGTTTAGGAACTGTTCGGGAGCTTGAACATTATTATAAGTAGATAAATGCTTCATCATCGTTAAGCTCTGGGATGTCAATGCTAAATTATCTTTTTAACTAAATTTCATCATATTTTTAGCAGAGATTGGCGACCTTTTTAAATTTATTACATTAAATTTTACAATTTCTCTTAAAACGCGTAAGCGAATATCATTCAAAACTTTTTGCCATCTTTCACAATGCTCTGTCACATTTGTGTAACGTGGAAAAACATTATTATTTTCTTTATTAGTAGCATAGTGTATATTACCTATGTGTGTATAATAACATAGTGTTTATATACCATTCTACATGTTCGTTTTTCTTAATAAAGTTAGTGTAAAAGGTACTTACGCATTGTAATCACACACTCCAATATCTAGAACATTCTTTCTCCTCTCCGCATCAGTGTATTTATTCCAGGCTCTGACGTTTTTAGCGTGGCTTGCAAGCACTGAACCACGTCTTGTTATAGCTTCCACAAGAAGCTGCCATGCTCGGTTGTGACTGCAGAAATCTAGAAAATATTTTAATTATCACAAAGGATACAGAAAAAATTATAGGTTTATCTATGTCTGTGTTGAATGAAACAAAAATATTAAACTAAATATAAAAACTTACCATCCTCGGAAAGTCTCGTTGTCTTTCTCGGACAACCCGGTTGAAAAACAGGTCCAGAGCTAAAATTAGGCCAGAAATCCACAAGTCCGAGCGTCTGTCGGCTGCCAAACTTGCTCGGGTCCGTGTGCATGGCGGACACGAAACGAGCGGAACTTGGATTGATTTTGAGAATTCCGGGCTTGCCGTCAAATCCTATGGATGGGTCTAAGGCAATGATGCTAAAATAAAAACAATAAGTAGGTAGTTGAAATGAAAAAATATGAAATATGCTCACGACATCCCAGGGTGCAGTAGACTTTCTTTCAGATATTTAAGTAATTCTTTAAATCCTTTGAAGATGTCTAACGGGGTAGTCAGAGGTATGTCCAAATACATATTTGGTACATGCCCACATTTTGCAGAAGCTTACTTTCCATACGTGACAGGTTGCAAGCCCATCGACTCTAAAACGATAGTTATTGCAAATATTTCGACATTTTGTCGTGGAACATGTTATGTTGCATATTACCGTTGGCTACAAACTATATAACCAATAAACATAGTGAAATATCTTTAAAGACTACTTTACAAGTAATGTACACAATAAAGTAAAAATTATGCTGAATTTTCCCATACATTATTTTGGAAACAATAAATATGTAGCGGTCGTGGCTTTCTCAACGAGTTTATTTATTACTTTTGTGCATCTGCGCATGACTTATTACTGTCCCTACCCAATTTTATATTCCGTATAAAATTTTGGCATGCATTGCGGATATATAAATATCGGAGTAACAAAACTTACCATGCCAATTGAACTCCTTTTTGAGAGACTTTATTCCCAGCCATTCCCAATACGTGGGCTCCGAGAGAATGGCCCACAAAATGAGTATTGTTCAGGTCTAGTCCAGCTGCTGACAACCGCAATAGACTCTCAGAGAAATCTCCACCCAGCTGAAATCAATATAATGCTAGAGCGATATCTTTGGCGAAAATATAAAACCGCAGAGCAAGACACAAATATACTTATGCCAAAAAAGTTTTAACACTTTTCCCAGATTACCTAATCAATGTCTTTTGCCATGCTTATGAAACTTTTAAACCAAAACTTTGATTTGTACAAACCTCTTACTAACTTATTATACATCTTCAAAAAATCTAAGGAACTATATTATGATCCGAAAGGAATTCGTGATCGTGACACTCATAAGTCAATAAAAAAAGATAGCAACAAAAAAGACCAATATGAATTCGGTCTATTAACTATAGCGGCTATTAAACTTAAGACCCCGTATTGTGTCAATATTCGAAGGATAGTAAATTGTATTGTATGCAACTCAAGACGTTATAGTCCCTACCTACCTAGGTAGTAGGTAGTATGGACTTTCGTGATGATTTCGCAACATAACTATGATGTTTTAGTAACGCTATTGCCCTCGTTGCATCTATTACTCATCAATTTTGAACTCGATCCGTTTTGCAAAAAGATTAACATGTTTTATTCAATTCGAATGAAACAATGAACAGATGAAATTCAACAAAAGCAGCAAATATGCAACTCTGTGCTAAATTCTCAGTAAACAAATTGAAACACTTTTTTGAGCTAGAAATATCTGTCCGCTTCAATCAGAGGATTAGCATTTTCCATTAGTAGCAAGACCTAGATTTGCATCTGTCAAAGAACTCAGTTTCAATATTCTGATATTCGAATTCGATATACTCTGTGCGAGGTATCAATAATCCGATGCATGAGATACATCCTGTGAATGTAATCTTCAATAATATTACCTTTGAGTATTCTCTTCCTGAGATTACCTTGCAGCTCCTACAGTGGGCATTAACTTATAGAAAATTGGTTTATATAAATAAACTTCACCGTTAGAGTATTTGGTAAACAAATCTTGATAAAGTAGGTAAGCACATTCTTTACGTGCGTTTGTAATTCTTCTCATGTTTGGTATAGGTGTTTTGTTTTACCCTTTTGGAAAACATTAGTAGATAAATAGATTCAATACATAGGTAAGGTTACGCTAAAACCAACCCATAAACCAACGGACAGTAAAAAGAGCCTGTAAAACTGTCGATGCATTTTATGGTAACATCTACCTCACGTATTAGTCTAAACTAAAGAGAAGACACAAAGCGGTACAGTATTTTAAATACTAAGCTCATGAATCCAAATTTTCAGAATAGTTCCAAGTTAATGCCGAAGTTTCATCAACTGACTACGAGAGAAGCGTTTCAGCTGCCAATGTGGCAAACTTTAGGTTGAATAGACAGGATGCTTTTCTCTTTGGAACTAAACAAACTACGCTTGCTGTTTGTACGTTTTATTTAGAAGAAATGGAAGTAATGCTGTTGAGGACTAAATTAAACTTAATCCGTAACCACCCACTAAATGAAACAAAAATTTAATTGCCAGAATCAAGTGTTTAATTTAATCTTACCTTTATAGCATTAGGTACTGCCCATTTGGTAAAAGAGCTGACTACACTCGGAAGAGCGACAGAAGCGAGTTTATCCCAATTCAACAACGCGACGTTATACTGTCCCGAAGACAAGTAAGCAGTCACCACAGCAGTTACTGCTGGTCCTTTCGGATGACCTGGAAATTTGCATTAAGGTAAAATATTTGGTGACGAAGTAACTTTAAACATCTATCAAGGATGTCTAACATCCAGTCTCAATAACCTATCTATCTCTGGTTTTGCTTACTGTCTGTATATATTTGACACATTTGTATCGACGTTATGTCAAATATATGTAGGTACTTATAATTCGTATACTTTTCCATGAAACCAGGTTTATCTTAACTTACCCGTAAATCCATGACAAAATATAACAGTCTTTCGATTAGGATCATACCACGGCGTTGAAAATACTTTTTCTGCTTCATCTATACATATTTCTGTGTATTTATTAATTGTCCTGAAAATGAAAGAAAATGAGTAAGTATAATTATCCCGAAAGTTTCATTAGTACACCCGTTCAAGGCTGGAACGTGCTGCTAGGGTAATTAAAAATATTAAAATCGTTACTTACTTGTAATAATATCTGAGCTTTGCTTGATTTTCATCGCAACCAAGAACTGAAAGAAGTTTTTATATAGCAAGTGTAGTAAATTTTAATTGACCTAAAATGATAAGATAACCCACAATGTCAGTACCTAACGCTAACCAAACCTTGTAGTAATATTTAATTTTAAAATTAAATATTGTTAGTTATGTTACATTTATTATTATTATTTAAAGGTCCTACCTACCTGAACATTGTGTATTTAATACCTAAGTGCATAGCCTTGACATTGTCTATACAAATCTGAAATGTATGAACGTCCTTATTATAAGAACGGGCTCAAAAATTTAAGTTGTGGTTCAGTATTTGGGTTATGTGCCTATAAGTAGGTTAGACCGATCCAATTTTTTATATGTTAAGATCTCGACAGGATATCATGAAAACCTGTTAGACCACTTTCTCTGAAACAAGCGATCCACTTTTTACATCGAAAAATACTCTGTCATCGAACGGTACCTATGCATATGCATGCCTCCAGATTTCAGAACACTTTGACCTTCTTTATTGCCATCCTCTTACAAAAATACCGAAGGCGTGCGGGGAAATTCATTTCAACACATTCTCAGTAGTTGTAAGGTAAATTCGATGATCTCATAGTGTTGAAATTTACTTAAAACACAATAATCATAGATCGAAAACAAATAAGATGATTGTAACAGGTCAAATCAGAACGATACCTACCGTTAGTGATCTATTCAAATAAACAATATTCGAAGTCCTTTTATAATTTTTCAATCAAAAGTTTAGTTTGTACCTAAGTTACAATTCATTGATTTTTTTCTCTCATTTGAGTTCTGAGATCACTTACCTACCTACCTCAGATTTAAACAATCCTATTTTTATAAAACAATGCAAATTAAATATTGCAAATGCGGAACAAGAACTGTTTGTTCAATCACGTGCTCGGTCAAGAAAGTTGTGCAAAAATATCTATTACCCTTTTCATGTCGATAGCGTTGACTGCGACTTTTGCACCTAAACAAATTGAAAATACACATCACAAAAGAGTGAAGTAACATCCAAATAAAAATTTCATTCACGTACGAACACCTAGGTCGGTATTGTATCGGGTAAAAAGCGATGGATGAGATGTCGGTCGTAACCTTTGTGTACTTTCCGGCCATGGCTTTGGCACATATTTGACCTGCGACATCACTAGTTAATATCGGGTTTGAATGGGTTAGTACGTACCTAACTACACTAAATCTACAATCTAGAAATGCGTTTTCACCTGGTAAACCTGGAGAAAAACCCCCAGAGACTACATTTTGTGTTTACTTGATCACGTGTATTGTAGATATGGAATAAATAGGTCAGAATAATTTGCGTGATTTTCTATTATAAGTAGATATATTTAGGGTGCATTGTACAACACAAAATTGATTGTTGCTAAATAGGTACGTTGATCGAACTGTAAAACTCCTCGGAACTGTCAAGAAGTATTTACCTAAATATAATGGTTTTTAAAACGGAACGACTCTTCTGATTCTGTTAGGTAAATAACTAAACATTGTTTTGACCAAAACACTAAGCGCAAAATTTCGAATGTGCCACAGAAACAGCCAAGTTTAGTAGGCACTACGCCAAAATTGAAAGAGAAAGTGAAAAACTTTTAGATCATCTCAATTTTCAAAACCACGTAGGTACCTATCGAATTATTTACAGTTGATATCAATATAATTGGTACTCACCGGATACGATAAACAAGGTAAGAACAAGAACACCAGCGTACATTTTGGTGGTTTTTCACGAATTGTTCTTTGGAGGCGGCGTAAGGTTTTTATATAGGGGCTGTAATCGTCCTCAACTTATGGTGCACTGAACACTAGTGGGTTCCTTGACATTATTCATTAAGATAAATTTGCCATTTGCACAACAAATCTCTACCAATTACAATGATATCACCTGCATATGATAAAACTATCATGCGGATTGGATGAACTAACAAAGGCTGTAGGTTACCACCTATTTTTATGAACAAAGTGTCTTCTTCTGTAGGTACCAATAATTATTATTTTAGAGATTATTAAGAAGACTTAATTTATATATCGACACAAACACGCATCACGTTAGTGACTGATAGACTTCAGACCATCTCATAAATGTACCATCAGATTATAATTTATTTGCATATTGAGTTAGCATATAGATTCTAGACGACTTGTAATATATACCAATACTTAACGGGCATAAAACGCTAATTTTATTTTATCTACAGAATATTATTTACCAGATATCTGGTATCGGATAGGTACCTACGTGAACTAGCAACTCTATTGTATTTTCAAAGATATTCTTAGTATTTCAAATTGTAGTTATAATACCTACAATATTCTTAACGTGTATTCTTAAAATAATATTCTTCAGAAATACCGAGAAGCAGTAACCTGAACAGTAAAAATAACAAAATAAATAGCTATCTAAAAACTTTATCCTTAATTTTTTTTACTATTCTGACTTTTATCATCAGTTGTATTTTCCAAATTAAATAATAAATTCGGTGGCGCTAGTATGACGTATCTATACCCCTAAATAGCAGCACTTGCTTTTACTTAGGTATTCTATTTTAGCAAGCAGATATTGAACGAATACATACTTCATCTTAGAAGATTTCAGAGTGTAGTAGCTACAATGATATTGATCGCAGAGTTTTCCACAGTAAATCAACTTGGCCGAACTAACTCAAACTAATTATTATTCCGGTCGGAACCCATCATTATAAAGTATCTTATATCACTATTTCATTGAACGCTGATCATTTGGGCGAAAGCTTTGATAGTTAATTAAAAAACTAGGGAGCTTTGTGAATCTTCATCATCAACGAGAAAGAGACGACTCAGGAATATCATGGTTGCCCAGCCACTACGATGCTCTCTAAACGCCGGTCTCAATAACCTATTTATCTTTGATTTTGCTTACTGCTGGTGGATATTTGACATAACTCCCATACAAAGACTGGCAGTAAAGCAGTCATGCTCTCTATACACGTAACATCCTCACGGCACTATCGAGTAAATTGACCTACACACCTTTTGAAAATAATTAATTAAACGACTTCAAAAAAGGGAGGTTCTCTATTCAACCGTAATATGTTTTCTATGAGTGTTCGCGGATAGCGTAGTAGTTTATAAACCGATTTTGGAAAGAGAAATTCTAAGAATGGTCTCATAGATACATTTGAGGATCCGGTCAGAATCTTTGGAGTTATGAACAGAAACGCATCGCGAGAGAAAATTAGTCTCTTCTCACATAATAATGTATTTTTGCTAGTTGCATTCTTATTCTTGCTTAGCTTGGGACTAGCTGACCCTGTGTGAAATGACCAAGGATATTTATTTTATTAATTAATTTATTCTGCTAGATATGTACTAATGGTAATGATTGGGCATTCAATTTTTAACTTTCTAAAACTTTTTTTAATTTTTAACTTTTCTTATTCAAATATCCATTTGCAAACATTTCTTTTCTATCATTATAACTATATTTTGTCATAGCAAAGCATAACAATATAACTATTACAATAGACAACGCGAATAAAACCAAAGTATATTTAACATACTATTTATTTATAATATTTTCAGTAATCATGTATGTAATAATTATTTTTGCTTACAATTCTTAATTTGGAATGGTAATACGTTTAGCTTAAAAATAAATTAAAATCATTTAAGCTGACAATAATGAGTTTATCTGGGCATGCACATTTGCGGTTGTGGTATTAAGGAACATTGCAAAGAGTTAGATGAAGGCTACTCTTTGGTTTGATTGAAAAATGTTTTTCTTCTTCAGCTATAACTATTTAAATTAAAAAGCGTTTTTGTGTAATAAGAAACAATAAGACTTGCAAAAGCAACCTTAAAATCAGCGTCAAATCCCAATCATAACGTCTATCAGACAGACAACTCACTTAAAACTATGTTAATTTCTCATTAATAAAATTGTTATTTGTACAAAATAATTATGTTCCAACAACCGTGATAAACTATAGTTACGTTACAATACATTAATACGAAAAGAAAACAATAATAAATACGCTTAACTACATATCAGGTTTACTAAAACTAGAAATACCTAAGTAATATCAGACAACAACCTGTTGTAACTTAAAAGCTTACACAGGGTAGATAAAACAATTTCTGACGCATTCTTTAATACAGAAACAAACAAGATAATTTGTTACACCAATGAATGAAAGTGAAAACTAAACTAAAACTAGGCAGGCAAGTAAACATAGTGGAGAAATATTGATAGAAGAAGTAAAAAGATTTGGTAAGAAGATAGATTTTGGTAGTGGTATGGAAACTGACTTTTATTCATTGGCGCAGCACACAGGTACATAAACACTTTCCTCCAAAACATAGCCTAATCAGATTAAACATACATTCGAGGCCATAATTCTTCGAAAGCGGACATAACTATAACAGGTCAGTAGTAACACCAATATTATATTTCGAATATCCAGATTAAAAGACACAACAGAAATAGAATAAAGGAGTTAATTCTACCAGCTATTTATCAAATACTACAAGACTATAATTCTAATATACTTGATGCAAATCGTACGAGCCTATAATATCACTTTAAGCTACGTTCTGTCGAAAGAGCAAACTTGTATTACTTGAAAATATAATAATCTTCAAGCTCATAAATAAATAAGTCCATAATCAGAAGTGCTAGGGAGCACGAGCTTGCATTCGCAAACCAAACGGTATCTTCCAAACTTTGTAATGACAAATCCGGTTGGGTCCCACATTCCATAAAACTACGTTCACTTCAGGATCCACGAGATTAATTACGGTAGCAAAATGCAACAGATGCAACTTTGAGGATCAATTTTAAAATTTTAAACCTTCATTTTAAAACATTACAAGAAAAAGTGAAAGTTTCTTTTTCTAATGTAAATATTTGAGATGTTTCTTGATTCCAATCCTTAATCCCACTTTATTCTTCACCAGTTTTCGTTCCATTTTGTCATATCTACCCAAAAATACTTAGATTTCGGCACAGTAATACCATGCAAAACAACCACGCCAAATGCGTAGGTGAAGGAAGTCTGAGCATGAAACACGTCAAATTAGACAAATACGATCAGAGTTCGCATAATTCCATTGCATCGCTGCCGCAACTCGAACCGGCAAGAATAAACGTCATAGGACATTCGACTAGCGCACACAAGTGGGAAGGTACAGTTCAATACTGACGGTCGTCGTATATGTAGATGGCTTCTCCCGCGGATTCCTTGAGGGGGGGCGGTGGTGGGGGGAACTCTAGCTCTCCCGGTCGGAAGAGCTTGGAGGCGTTGGGGGCAGGGGAGGCGGGGGCGGGGGGGCTGCCCGGCGAGCCGCCGCCGCGACGCTTCACGCCCGAAGGTGACGCAGTGGTGCGGAAGGAAGAACGACGCGCCAATCTGAAATGAGACATTGGTATAGGTCGCGGTCGGGAAAAACTGCGCAGTAGGCGATTTTAAGGCATCTTAGGACCGATTAGTGGAGCGTGGTGGGACACTTCACGCCATTGATTTAGCGCGTGCTATTGAATCAAATTGCTTAGCTTGGAGACTAGTCTAGATGACGTGATAAGTCCAAGGATATTTAAAATTTGTTTTTATTAAGTATTATTGAAACCTACCTAGTAGCGACCTCCTCAGGCGTCTCCTCGATCTCCAGCACCCAGCTGACAGAGTCGTGTTTCTCGACGACCCCCTTGACGGCGGGCAGCGGGGGGCCGTCGGGGGCAGGCGAGGCAGCGGGGGAGGGGGGCGAGTCCGGGGGAGGGGAGGCGGAGCGCTCCGACTCGCCGGAGGAGGTGCGCGTGCGGAGGGGGGTGCGCTCGATGTAGCCCCCGCCGGCTAGCAGGGATACCACCTGGAAAGGAATAACGGGTAAGTAACTTGAAATGTATATTATAAACACCATGATGCGCATGCAACTATGCCGAAATATCGGGAAACTCATAAATCTACGAATCATGGGGAGGGAAGAGTCTTCAAAATTTTTATTACTGACCTGTGATTTCTGCCTTAGTTTATACCGCAGCTCTTCATTGAGCGCAGCAAGTCGTGCAGCATGGTCTCTGTCCCTCGCGGCTGCGTCTCTAAGCCGTCGGTTATCGTCCCTCAAACGGTCGGCGTCCCGTTGTCTCGCCGCCGCCCGCTCTCGCAGTTCCTCGGCGGCGTGTCGCGCGGTCATCGCCTCGCGCTCGGCGGCGGAGCGACGCTCGCGCTCCACGTTCAGTTCGGAGCGAGTGTCGCGGAGTGTCGCCATTTCCGCCTGCTTCAGTTCGATCACGGCCCGTAGTGATCGCACCTGAAATAAATTAACAATCTTATTGGTCATGCAGCAGGTTGCACTTGGCTATGGCTAGCGCAGGATTAAGGTGAATGGCAATCACGAAGGGAGGCCTATGCCCAGCAGTGGGTTAAAAATGGCAGATGATGATGATGATTGGTCATGATCATATCATAGCATTGTCATTCAGCTCGGCAATGCGGCCAGTATCATGGGCACGCTTCCGTCTGGCAGTGGTTTGGATCAGACCGTTTGCAACGATCCTTAGGTGGCTCAACTGGTTCTAAATTGTATTTTGTACATTTATGTAAATATGTATTAGTTTAGTTTCTGTAAATAAATATTTTCTTGATCATTAAGAAAGATGATATCTTACTAGATACCAGTCCTAAGCCAAATACAATCAAGGTTTTCCGAGGACTCGTTCGTCACGGCACAGAAATTAACCATGATGGAGAGTAGGTGCCTAAACTATAACCTAAGTTTTACTCCGCGAATAATTACACAAACACCAAAACCGTTTTATGACAATATTAAGCATAACTTTACACGATGGCTTAATATTTTAATTACTTTATATGGCAATACAAAACAGGCAATGACTTCACTTGGGCCTTAAGCAACTTTCCCATAGGAATTATTAAATCATAGAATGAAGTCATAGTTATGTTTATTACATTGTATGACTCTTTGTCTTACCGTAACTGCCCTTATTTACAAAGAACATATTGCCATCATCTTGTCTACCTGTATTGCTCTAACCTACGTAAGCGAAAACAAAACAATTAACAATAGACATTTAATCCAATTCTCACCTCAGCGGCGAGCTCATTAGCGTCCGTGCTGAGTTCTTCGTTCGTACTCAATCTGAGCTCGCAGTCTTCCGCCTCACAGCAGACGGGGTCGCAAGCCGCGTCGCACATGTTCCACGACTTATCGTACGACTTATCGTACGAGTTGTCTGTGGACTCGTCCTGCGATTTGTCGATCTCGGATCGCGCCGCCTCGAGCTGCGCGCGCAGCGTGCGCTCGATCTCGCTGTGGGCGTGAAGGCGCGCACGCGACTCCGCCACTTCGTGTTTCAGGGACTCTATTGTATCCTGAAAATAAAAGATCTAATAAATAACTATTGGTATTACCAGGAAAGGAAGGACAATTTTGACGCTTTAAAAAAGGAAAGGGCTTGGTGGCAAATCTCTAACAGAGATAGAGATATGGGGGAGAGATTGCCCAGCAGTGTCCAAGTTTCTAGCAGCTGCTTGCAATTACCTTATAAACAGAGCGGCTACAAATAATTACAGATTTGATTATCTCCATTATCGTCAAGGTTAATTTACGTTAATCAACTTTAATTTCGGTTAGAGACTAATTCGTAGACAGTACCTACTTATTCTGTGACAGTGCTTAACCAATTGACTGGTTAATCCGTTTTCTTTATCCGGTGTGTAGCGTACAGCGAGTTAAAGAAAGAAGTTAAAATTAAATTTTTTGAAGTTGAGTGTAACTACTTAGGGTCTTATTCATAAAAACTTGACAATTTAATACAGGTTTTAAGAACGTTTTTTTCTTGTCACCCATATGTCAACGAAAAGAGATAGCAACAGATTTAATATGCGTTTTAGCTAATACAGGTTTAACACAGGTTTTAGGTCGAATATGAATAATGGGGTTAGTAGTTAATCTGCGTCATAAGGAGTTGCTTATTGTTTTGCCGCCATGTGTTCCCAATTATAGCGTTATGACGTCGCTTCACTGCAATATTCGTTATGCTTTATGCATGACCTACTAAAGCGTAAACTAAAGGTTGACCGCAATGTGAATGCCTCTATTTTTAATTATATCGCAAATAGTAGGTATTATAGAAACTTATGATATTAATATCTCTATAATTTAACGTAAAAATATGTAACGGATACTTGTACCGTAATAGGAGTAACAAGTATTCGTCACATATTCTCACTCATTCTGTTGAAATATTTTTGGGGATCGACTTTCAAACCTTTAGCTTGAGGTATTTTTAGATTCCATTTAAATGTTAAGGTTGTATTTTCGTAGTATTTTTGAAAAATCGAATCTTTTCGCTTGTATCTCGCGGGTTCGAATACCGTCGAAGCCCCAAACTTTTAGTAAGATTTCTCATTTATGAATACAATGTTAAGTGTGGTTTAACACTATAAAAATTTATAAGTGTGATTATACTCGTAGTAGCTTACCTTAAGTCCCTTGATATCGTTGGCGAGCGCCGCCACCTCGTCGATGTGAGCGGCTTGCAGGCGCGAGTTCGCCTCCTCCTTCGACGACACCTCCATCTCCAGCTCTGAGATCTTGCTCAGGCATTCGGCGACTGGAACGGCCAAATTATGACATAAGTAGAGCTAAAAACCAGAATATTGGCCATCTACCGTGTTCAAGTGGTACCCCTAGGGATTTAGTGAATCACAAACACCAAAAGTCATTTAACTGCGGCATAATGATACATTTGACAGATAAACACCACTTTTGTGTTCGGGTGTGAGGTAAAAATGGTGTTTATCTATGACATTAATTAACGTGTTTCTATACAACTGACAGTCGCTCACACGATTCAGAGACCACGCGTTGACTCCGCTTCGACCCTTGATCATGTGGCCGACACGCCCAAGTATGTTCTTAATGGTTTTTTTACTAATATTTAAGAAGCGTTTCTGTAATCGGTTTAAGAGTGCTTATGGGTTAGTCTAATTTTTTTGTCATTAAGTGTACACTCACTGGTATCGAGGTCTTTCTGCGCCCGCTGCTGGCGGTCGCGGTCGGCGCGCGCGGCGCTCGTGCGCTCGGCGGCCGCCACGCCGCGCCATCGCTCCGCCTCTATGCGCCATGAGCCGCCATTCAACGCATCCAACTGAAATTTAAATTATCTTATAGGAGGAATGGAATGGAACCAATGATCGAAAGAAGTCGGACGTCCAGCAGCACGATGGGTCGATGATATTGCCAACATCGTGGGACGGCAGTGAATCAGGAAAGCGCAGGACCGTGAAAAATGGCAAAAACAAAGGGAGGCCTATACCCAGCAGTGGGAGAGATCAGTCTCCCACTGCTGGGTATAGGCCTCCTAGCTGCGGATGATAGTGATGATGATCGAAAGAAGTTAATGAAACCCTTACCTATTTAAATTTGCTATGTAATGTTTGCAAGTTAAATCTAGCATGTTAATCATTATACAACACTCCTGTAACAGTTACTTAGTGCATAAGGAACACATTGATAACATTTAGGTAATATTGTTTATTTCACTCGATAATGTTGTGCAAGTTAGAAACGCAATTGTGTAATGATTTTCGTGCTGTTTATGCGATAAAACGTGTGAGTAATTGCCAATTTGTGGCACTAACATAACCTACCAATAAACTCTACCTTGTACCTAAACCACCTTACAACACAGTTCTCTACTTACCAATACGGAAACACATTTTCTTAGGTAAACCTACGTTTCGTAACCTTGGTCAAACGGTACATTCGTACAGAAAACCTTTTCACCATGGACATTTTTACATGGCTGAGTGGTTCAAAAAATCAACAGTTACGTAGTAAAATAAATACCAATAAATTAGAAACATTATGTAAATCGGTCGGCAGGGTGAAAGCATACGGGCTACGTGAGCTGGCAATATTCCATTAGAATCATGTTTGCAGATGACAGAGCTGATTTCGCAACATCATAGTCATATACTAGTCCGGGTTACGAACGGAACATAGGTGACTGGGAGAAAACTAATGAAACTTTTGCTGGTTGTGAATGATGGCCCTTCGCTCAAGGGGTACCTACCTACCGCCCTCTTAAAAATGATTTAGTATGCATAGTGAATCTTCTGAATATTATTAGGAAAGGAAGAGTACCCGGATGTTGTCCGCAATTAGCAGGTTTTTTTTTTATAGTATTCCATTTCTCATTTGGGTTTAAAACATCGGTAATTTATAAGTGACCATAACCATTTTTATGCAGCTCGCCGTACCAGGAAATCGTCAGTACGAAACTATCATGTAAAAAATTGTGAATTTTCTCACAATCGTGACATTTTTCTACCAATAAATCATAATAATATGACAATCATAAAATTCACAATTTGTTACATGGTAAGAAGGTAATTTTCTCACCCTAAAAACAAGGTACTGGACTAAAACGCCCAATGCCTCAACGCCTTTAGCCGCGTGCGCAAGGGCAGCGGTCTGTTCACGAGGGACTGGCGGCGCGGGCAGCGGAGCGGGGAGCGGGGCGACGAGCGGCACGGTTGGCGTGCGCGTAGCTTGCGGCGTCTGCGCGCGTTTTCCGCGCGGCCCTACCGCGGCTGAAACGCGGGGCGGCTCTGAAACAAACAGAAAGTTCTGTTAGACAACTATACTTTTTTAACAATTGAAATACCTAACAGTGAGACAAATAAATGTAAGTAATAATATTAAGCTGAGCACGAATAGTGTATTAATTTTTTAATAGATATACCTATGCTACTGCAGCAGCTGATATAGGTACCTACATTAGTCATCGACCATATTTATTATATAGTTGACTTATTATTTATTTAAACTAGAAATGAAAAATATAAGGTTAAATCGTAAAAATAATAGAAAGTTGGCCTCTAGTTCATTTAATTATACCGTTTACTGATAAGTGTGAATATGAACAGGGGTTTCCTATGTTACTGTCCCACAACAATAGCGTTCTCACGAGTGAAAGGGACATCCTATACGCTACCAAACAATGGCAAGATACAGAACTAATAAGTAGGTAACCAACCGTTCTCATGGCAGATTGTATCTGTTGCCATAATTTAATGAATATAATTAGTTTTTTGTTTCTATACGAGTAAGACATTAATGTTCACGGATGTGTGTTCACAAATAAGTTGGTAATCATGTTTTACTTATAAATGAAATGAGATGTGTAGGTACTTAATTCGCTATGCTAATAAACAAGCAAAATCTTGCGCGATATTATATTATATTCCTAAAAATATTATTCTAATATGACTTAAAAACTAAAAGAATAAAACTGTAGAAAAGTCGGTCAATTTCATTTATTGAGACCTCTTTATTACACTCATACGTAACTGTCTTAATTTTCATAATTAGTTTAGAATTCATTAATTTTAATTATCAAGTCTTTAATTGATAAACACATTAAGCAGGGCTTCCTTATATCACTGTTGCATAAATGTGTGTGCCATCAAACTTTCTAAATTTCGTCAACCATAGTCGAAGGCCCTTTAAATGGTCAGAGGAAGTGAACATATTACGATTTAAACTTTGAAAGTGGTAGCTTTGCTGTTCATGGCTATACTTTAGAAAAAAAAAACTAAAACTAAATAGATTAGATCTAGGAATCAACCTAAGTAAGTCGTACTGTAGGTACCTTCGGACGATTTGAAAGGATGCACCACAATTGAAAAAATATCATAGTTTAAATAGAGCTTTAAAAATATTTTTTACATTAGTAACTTACAGCATTAAGAAAATTAAAAAGGAGGAAATAGTTTAGGTTTTTATTTTCTTAAAAAATTAGACAGATGAAAAATGACTCTCTTTTTAAATTCGAAATGGGAATCAGTTCCCACGCGGTCCATTGCAAGTGTTCCGCACCATTAGTGCTGCACCAACATTCGGCGCCCATTTCCGCCATGTGATAATAATAAAACACGAAATTATCAATTTGTCAGTTGGTTGAGTGGGTTCAATGCACTAATCCCAGAAAGGAAAAGAAAGCTCAAAGTTCCTACCATATAAAGTACGAATATCAACATAGAAGGACTTTTATACATCCATGCTCTTGTGAAATTATCCCGACTCTACAAAGGTTTAAATTGTTAGTTAGATGTTTACTAGTTTTTGCCAATGAAGGGCTTCGCACTATTGAAAAAATCGTCGTTTACGTCCACAAAGTGCAATGTAACTACCAAAAATATCTTAAATTGTCTTCTATGTGCATTGAGTACAAAGTGCAGATGCGTTGAGGCCGAGTAGACTCATAAAGCACAATTATTGTGGATGATGGCTCAATAGTAATTTTATGAATGGAGAGGGTCAGCCAACGAGCGGCGCGTGGGCAGCAATTGAGAACGTTGAAATGAAACGTCAAATTATAAGCATAAAAGGGCTGTCCTATAGGATGTAGATATACATCCATTACTTAGGTAAAGAGAAGTATAGCCTTTGTAAGATGATGAGCAACTTCGTAATGAAGAGCATGTAGAAGTAGGTCTGGTAAAAAATAAATAATGTACCAATAGCACGATAGCAACGATACCGATAAAATTTATTCAAGAAAAACAAATCTAGCTATGTTATTTATAATGGATTTAAAGGCTTCATAGAACTCAGATAGCTGATAAACCTGCAATCTGTTTTCAATGACATAATAATTTAGTAATTTAAGTACTTCATATCACTCTTTCTTAACACAAGTCTTCAAAACACAACCCTAATCTTGCAAGATATGCCCACGCAAACCAAAAAGGTGCTAGAAATTCCTCTTCTAAAGATTGATGACTATCTTATTTGCAGGAAGAATCACAAATTACATAATGTCCCATTCAATGAACGCTAGTTCAGTGCTCAAACGCGTAACATTGCAAATAAATTATTATTTTTTATAGACAATACAGACGAAATGTGAAAAAGATGTGTTTTTCACTTCTTTGTTGTGGCTACTGCGGCTAAAAAAAGTTTTTTTTTATAAAAAATGTGTATGTCTCATGTATCAAATAGTTTGTAACATTCAATCAACAAATACTTATAAAGGTAAAGAAGTAGGAAAAGCTATACGGCAATGATAAAAGAAAATATTGTATAAGTTTTATTCAGACATGACTTTTTCAACAACATTTTCGCTTGGAATGGAATGTTTATGTTGTTTAATCCATTGACCTACATTTCCTACAATAAAACGTCTACTTATAAACTAATCTACCTCATCCATCAATAGTATTCTAATCTGTCAAATAACACTTGTAAAATGGCCTCACAGATTCATGTGGAAGACAACATTAACTTTGATGTGGTCGTTAAAGTCATCAACGGCGTGTGGCAAAGCAGTTATTTCAATGGCTTTGTCTACCATAGATTAAGTGTTCCACAGGGATGTACTTCGTGGACATTAGCAACGGAAATCACTTGTGTTCATAAACCGACAAGTTTTGCAATACCATTTTCAAATTAGCTGTTTATATAATTATGTTTCAAGCAAAATATGACACGCGTGTATAAAATATGAAGTTTTTTTAAGTTCTCATCTCATTCTTCACTAGGTACTTAACCTAATTTTTAAAATTGTTATGTGAAATTACATGGCAGCAACTATCAGCGAGGATTGTGAAGAGAACGACTACCACTCTTCAGATGAATCAAATACTCGTATAATCGAATCGTAATAATATTAAAATTGATTATTGATTATGATATAGCTTTGAATAGCTATTCTATTGTTTTACGTAAAAGTCAGCACATCCCTAGTTGTATAAATATTCCAGTTAGAGACAGAGTAGGCTAACGGGTCTCGGTGCCAATCGTGTGGTGAATACTCCATGGTTTATTGGCTCAACGCACAAATTGAGTTCCGCTTCGTTGCTCTTATGTATAAACTACAGCTTTGAACACTTGTACCGTCTTTTAGTGCACGCACATGAACTTAAGCGGTAGTAACCAAACAAAGGTATTTTTAAATAAAAATCACATGAAACATAATTAGAATTCAGTCGAGCATATCAATCGTTTTATCAGTACGCATACAAAACTGTGTGAATTGAATTAAGCACATCATGCGTGTGTCATCATCTATGCGGGCACTTTCTCAAAGAAAATAGTAGTAAATTGTCAAGCATGCCGGTAAAAAAATATATAAAATATGTTTAATTTAAATTTATATTTGCTTATTATGCAAATTGCAAAATAACGCATTATCTCGGTGTATTTATACTAACTCAAGAATATAGCTTCATTTAAAATTAAGCTTGTGAAAGGAGAGCTTTCACGTTGCAACCTATTCATTGCAGTTCCTTTAGAAGTTTCAACTTCATGTCAATCAGGATGCAGGACATACGACAGCTTTGTACGTTCTTTTGTTGCGCTTCACTTTGTTGGGATAATATTACATGCAGTTGAGTCACACTGGTAATTTTTGTTTATTTTTGTGCATAATTAAATTTCATTGTACAGGCTGGCATAATGTTGGAAACACAAATAAATAAAATTTACCAAACGTTGATTTGTATTGTGATATAGTTTCTATAGAACTGTTCAGGCGGACAGTATTACAACAATTTGGCTGTCTATGCGATGAGAACAAAAATTATAAAAGCTGCACAGATATGTGCATAAAAATATTATATTACATAATACATTCATATCTGTTCAAAAAAACTACCCCATTGTCTTATATACTCGTAGTCTGAAAATCTTGCCAAATTAAATTTTTTCGTATTTGATAAAATACGAAAAACGTAAACAAAAACTAATTCGATATAATTTGTACATTATGGTATTAGCCTACATTATGGTACATTGTGCAGGTCAAGAAAATCCATCATTTTAAATCCTGCCTTTAGCAAAAAGATCATTGGCCGTGCCTGCCCGTTCCGGCTAGCAACTGCTTGCAATAGTTCATTTACACTGTTATTTCTACTCGCTCTATTAATACATAATCTGCTCGTCTAGTGTGTAGTTGTGAGTTCACAAATCTAATTTTAGTTGTGTTTGTATGTATGTCAGGGGGCCGCGTCGCCGCCCGCCCTAGAAGGGTCATCTCATTCTGCCCAAGCTGTACCGTGACGACACTTTTACGCGTCAAAATATTGACAGTCATTTGATCATATTAGCTTACTACAAAACTGATACTAATATTTCGAAAACTATAAATTATAACTAGTTAGAGGAGAAAGAAATTTTGTGTTCCAGAGTTCTTCTCGAAAAGTCGTCAGTTATAAAACCACATAGTTACTTGTTTGTATAATTATCAAAATACAAAATAGTCCTAAACAAAGATCTTTGTTATTTTCTTTGTATGTACCTATAGATATTTATCATGATTTACGTAAGTAATAAATTGTTGCCATTTATCTTATTTTAGTCAACGGATGCGACTGATTCGATGCCTAGATTTAGTTCATGGCTGGAGTCACGGATTCACAGTTCCTCGAGTCATTCAATTGATAGAACAACGAATGAGGTAAGCGACGATTGCTCCATAACAAAGGACTACAACGCACGTTATTTTCCATGATTAAAATGGATAAAACAATCGCCGACTAGGTTAAATAACTCAACATACCTAAAGCTCAGTTTCCTTATCTTGATTTAGAAATAACACGCGATGCATTTTAATGGGCTACCGTGTTGCCTATACCGCCTATAATACAGGTTATAAAAGTATATCTAATAGGTCATTTAGGCCTTTGAGGTTATTGTGATTTTATTTTGCACAAATTGCACGATTGTTTGTATTTGTTATTTTGAACGTGACGTTTATGAATTAACATCACTTGAACAGTCTCAACAGCAATGTAATTTATAACAAAATCAAGAAAAAAAAACATGTTGTGCCGACCCCTACCTTTGCGTGGGATAATGGTAGCTTAACTGATCATAGAAATTATAAACATCACCTTGTCCTATTGCGAAAATATTCTTCGGAAAGTATTATGGAACGAGTTAATCGGTTGTTTATGTAAACAACAATGATGTGTTACGTTAAAACTAATTTTACACTCACATTGTCATCAAGTATAATAAACAAAGAAGTGAACGCTGTTTTGGTCTTTCAAGATAAATCTTTTAACGTGTGATGACTCTTGCGGACCTCATCACGTTGCGTACAAAGCAACAATTATAAAGCAAAATTAATATAGAGTTGTTGGCACGTTTCCTAATATGAACAACACAGTTATGACTGTGTTTGAAGCTTTATGTGCACACTTCATCTTAATTTATCGTATTTCTATTAACAAAGCATTAATAAATTCATTAAAAACGCTTGTGCTTTGAAAATTTCAATAATAATTTTATAGATATAAACAATTTTTGAAATAAAGGTGCTCCCACACTGCTGTTACAAAATGTTTATTAACATTTTTGAACACTAAAACATTTACTAACAAATGTTGTCAATTGTTACATTTTGTTAGGAACTGTTATATGTTATAAGTGCTCCTACACTGATGGAAAGTGTTACGACTCACCGCATACCCCGCCGTTACCTGTATAAAATGTTTACAAACAAAATTTTGTTCAAAAATGTTAATTAACATTTACTAACATGAAAACATTTTTTGACTTTGGTGATTAAATGTTAGCTAACAAATGTTTACTAACGTTACTTAACATTATATAACAGCAGTGTGGGAGCACCATAACTGCAAACCGGGTCGTCAGTAAGCTAGGAGTTTCTATCATAAATAATATTTTCTTCACATTCGTCTTGCTTTCTTCACTTGAACGCCAGAGTGTTCCTCTCGATCGTAAACAATTAAGTACCTTCGCATAAAATGCTAATTTACTCTGCAGTAAATCTTAGCTTAATTTCACTATTAAGTTTGTCATTATGATGTATTTATAGATCAGACGGTGACGTGGCTTGTCAAACGGAAGCCCTTCCAGGCCTCCCCTGCGTTTATAAAAATGAAAGCTTCTATTCCATCAAGTATTCCATCTATAGTTCGTAATTAAATCAGGTAAACAGTGAGCAGCCAAACGTTTTATTCATTATTTTCATTACTCTTGAATTTAATGACTGTCAAATCAGTAGCAGTGGGTACTGACGTCTGTATGTATGCCATAGAGTCGGAATGATGCAGTGCCTTGAAACATTGTTGCGATAGTTTTAATAAAGTAATATAATCCTCACTTATAATGGTGCTCCCACACTGCTGTTACAAAATGTTTATAAACATTTTTGAACACTAAAACATTTACTAACAAATGTTGTCAATTGTTACATTTTGTTAGGAACTGTTATATGTTATAAGTGCTCCTACACTGATGGAAAGTGTTACGACTCACCGCATACCCCGCCGTCACCTGTATAAAATGTTTACAAACAAAATTTTGTTCAAAAATGTTAATTAACATTTACTAACATGAAAACATTTTTTAACTTTTGTGATTAAATGTTAGCTAACAAATGTTTACTAACGTTACTTAACATTATATAACAGCAGTGTGGGAGCACCATTAGTGTTATAAACATTTTACTAGTAGGTGTAGGTACTTTACAACGCAGAGTAATTTCCTGTTGAAGGTATAATAAGCTACTTTGATCACACAACTATGTAAAACTTAATGTACAATGGTATCGATTATTACAATTTTCGCCGAAAATGATGACCTCACTTCTCTACCGCCACATCATAAACAGTTTATCTGCACTTTTTGATCCCATTCAAATGTTGCAATTTCCGCAGCAGACAATAAGGTGCCTCTGAAATATAACAATGACCTCAATGTCATAAAGACAATCCTATCTTCAGCTCACTTCCATATAAAGAGATAATTAGATACAGTTTTCGCGAATTTAGGTGTTATATTTAGTGTTTCATGATAAGTTAAGTTAAACACTATGCATGAGTGAATAATAGTTTCTAATTTGAAACAGAATGTCCCCATCAAATATAATCTTGGAAACATTTTTTTTAAAGGCCATGTAAATGTCAGATCGCTTTATTGAGAAGTTATATCCTAAGCTAATAAAAACTTGATTCACAGTAACCCTTTAAAAACCATACAAGGTCAAGGTGGGTAGAACTTATTCTAGAAATCTGCAATAAAAACTAAGAAAGTTTTTTTCTGGACTCGTTAACGCCCACAGCTCACTCAAAATAAACTCTTACTCAGAATCAATAAAACGAATTTAGAAAAGTATAAAAAGGCCGAGGAATAAACCAGTCTACTTTAGTACATAAGAGAGCCTGAGCCACACCACTTTTTTCGAAAGCGTCGTCACTGTGCGTTTGTATTGTATCAATACAAACGCGATACAAACGCATGGCGGACAAAACACTACTCTACTGAAACGAGCTCCAAACTAGGAGGTAAGACGCTACACAAAATCGCGTAGTGACTGCATATTCCAAAAACTTAGTGTACCCAGTCTCTAAGGTGTAAACAAAACCAGAATATTCTTACGTATTTTAGTGTAAACGTAAACGTAGCTTTCGAGGTCAGGAGCAGATGTTTGGACTGGACAATAATGGTGCAAATATAACAGATGAAGGTAAAGTGAAGATAAACAGTGAATGGAACGCACTTGTACCTTCTAGGTAGATCTTTGTCCCATTAAAAATAAACAACTTTTATTTTCAAAAAAAACATGATAACGAATGTAAGTAACATAGTCAACGAGAAAAACATTTTCTCAGATCATCAGATATTTTAAATCCTTTGAAGAAATACTAAGGGTCAGAAGTACACTAACTAAGTACACTTCGAAATAAAGTGAAAATTATACAAACAACTGAAAATCTCAGAATTGTTTATAAAATTCAAAGTGGCCTACATTCAGCTGTTAAATTTTAGAACAATAAATGTTTGATGTGTAGTTTCCAAACAATTGAGTGAGTTGAGGCACAGGTAGAGTGACCTCGACGCTATTGATGAATTTCGTGAGTATTGGCAGACGTCCAATGGTAACGAAAAAAGAGCGCCGAAATCCTAGCCAAATGTTTGCGGTATCACAATGCCATTTGTTTATTTGAGCAAGTAATGACTATTTGTCTTCTGAAGTACATACCTAAAATTATCCTTAGTATTAACATAGATACCTACTCTTATTTTTAGTAACGGATCTTGATAATTAAATCAGTATTATCAAGATTAAATAAGCAACAGTTTAGAAATATTTTAGGTTTTATCGCTTGAGTAATAAAAAAAAACCTAGTGGCAGAAAAAAATCACCGGTCAAGCTAAACCCTAATTTTCTTTAATTGTTTTTTATCACGTTTCGTCCTTCATAGGAAGGTTCAAAACTACGCGTTCCAACTGTATATTATTCTTTGAACATGCAAGCGAAGAATCAAGGCGAAAGAGGCGTGCGCAATGTCTGCACAGTTCGCGGAACGCACTGTGAGGCCGGAAAATTGGCGACTGTGGTTGAAGATAATTATCCTCTGTGTCACTTCCTTATTTTATTTGTAATTATTGATTGTATGTTTGGAGAATGTCATAACCACGGTCGGTTCTTTGATATAAAAAGCGGCAATAAGTCCAACATTAGAGTACACATTTAGTTATACATCCTCGTTCAGCATTCAGGGTAAAAATTAACTTTCTACGAGTATACCTAATTCTGAAGTATTGAGAAACTAAGTAAAATAATGCAAAAAGTGTGAGTCTCAAACTAATTGAAGATTCGACCATAAAACCTAGGTACCTATAATATATGAAATAGAACATAGGATCATTTCAAGTAATAAATATATCTACATATAGAGTTAATTCAAGAGTTTCACAAGGAAGAAGAAATAATTTAGTGTGGGTGGAAGATGTAGCTCACCTCCAAGGCTGGTCAGTGACCATTTAATAACCACGTCATCTCGCAGAGCCAAACGGTACCAACATGCATTAAACTCACATTTGTGGCGAAACAAATGCTCTACTTGTAATTCCAATAATGCAAAGTAAGATAATGCTTCACTGTTATTTTGAATTACGAATATGTACATTAAGAACTGTAAAACCTGTTTCATTGCGAGAAGTTCATTGGCATAAAGTGAGCTTGAAACCACGGGTAAATTTGAGTACCAACTTCTGGGGATTCTTAAAAATATAATATTTAAGTTACCCAGGATATTAAATTACCAACGGTTTAACGGATTTCAATTCCAGATATCACTATCTTAATTTGCTTGATTTTCTACAAAAATCTGACAAAACTGTTAGACTTTTTATTAAAAGTTTCGAAACTTTCAATAAAAAGTCACTTAACCGATGTTATCCTTAGACTTCGTTACTAGGCAAAGGCGGAAATGACAAGCACTTAAATAAGTAGAAAAGCCTATTTGAAGGTGCTATTAAATTCGAAAACAATGGCGTGATTGGTATCGGCAATTTCAATGCGGAGGAAAAAATCCATGGAAACGTCGTACGCGCAAGGTCGAACGGATACTTTCAAGTTTAAGAACCTGACACATAAGAGCTAGACTAATAAGTAAAGGTGAATAACTGTATGAATATTCTCATCAAATCAACCAGTATCATTGAAAGGTTCTACAGGGCCTAGCATATACTCCACTGTTTAGGTAGAATCATTCCAGCCGACGCGTACTTAGCCGAACCGTGATCTGAAGAATTAAATGGCAAGTTAAGGCACTTATACCGGCATTCACAAAGCGCGGGCTAAATTGCATTTTGTTGCGTTGTTGTAAAAGACGCTATTGAATCAATGTTTTCGATAAGTTTCTGTGCTTGTTCTGTGCTTATGTGGTTCTACTAATTTTGAACCTATTTTATCTCTTCTATTTAAACACATAGAGCCTATTTTGCAATGATTTGCAGTGATACAAGCATAATGCTATGGTAAATAGGAACCCTAGGGTTGAAGGCTTCAAATTAGCATTTGCTCGGTTGGTATTGATCTTTTTGTGTCTGCCAAGATGTACCTATATAATAACCTTAATGTGAACTTGCCTGTCCTTATTTCTTAGCTCTTTAAGTTAAGGGTTAGAATCCCCTAAATTACATTATTTCATGCCTAAATCACTCAATGTACTACTGACTGATGGTATTGAAATTAAAATCTTAAAAGTAATAAGGGTGCTAGGGTACAGCAAATCTAAAAATAAACAATAATGTGTAATCACCTAATACTTAATCGTTTAACATCTCTATGTATCATTATCATCATTTCACCACTATCAACGAATTGGTTAAAAAATTTGATGTCTACTTATAATTTATGTCAATTGTTCATTAAGATGATTGTAGGCTAGTTCATCGGTCATAATAAGAGTCTTGACATTTATGATTGGTCGACTATATCAATAATCAGTTGGCAAAAGGTCTTGTGTAACGAATGCTTGCGCAATTACAGGGAATAAAAATCAATTTCACGATTTGTTCGATACGCATGTTTGGTTGCATTAGCGAAATGTTTGTAATGTTGTGTGAGTGGAATGATAATAGTTAACATTTTTTACATTTTGTTGTTTCATAATGGGGCAACGTAAAAAAAGTTACGAACAATCTTGATAAGCAACAGAGGATTATTTTGACACTTACTATGTTTAAACGACAGTCATCGAAACATTTCGAAACTGCAAATATCAGAATTTCGGTCTTCCCTTCACACGCCGGTGAACTGACCCTGAAATTTTCTAAATTATCCCTCCGACACGTGTCTTTCAACTGAACGAGCTCAACTCACCTTTCCCGTCCAAAAACATTGCGCTCAAAATCCACTAGACATTCTCATATTGCACTTCCACTGCACTTGTGCACTTCACCTGTGCTTTCATCCATCGCACCGGCCTATCCGAGCGTGTAACGAGACGTAAATAGAACCGAGACGGGACGTGCGTTCCGAGTCACGCTTTGTGTTGGACTGACGTGATGGTGACGACTGTTGGATTTGAATTTGAATGTCTTCTTCTAATGAAAAATGCCGATTCTTTCGATCTTCGGATGTATTGGTATACTTAAAATTAATTTAGTATAACAAAAATAAAAAATAAACTTTTAAAGAAATAATGGTCGAATGACATGTGTACGTGTTTGGGATGCGTGTATGAAACTCAAAAGGGATCGGAGGGAATGGCGTGAAAAAGACGAAGCCTAGAAATGAATGACGTTGTTATCAAAGTTATTTAAAAATACTTTTAGTAACATACACAAATACCAGTAGAACCTTATTGCATCTGCAACTAGAATATTGGTGTCAGAGTATGAACAGATAAAAATACGAAGTTTAAAAAAACGCTCATGTCACAATGTATTAGATGGATTGCTTACACAAGATCCAGGTTGTGTTTGGCCAGGAACTAAATAAAGCGATAGGAAGTATCTATAACCACTAGTCAACTTGTATAGGCTTGTGTAACACGGCAAACAAGACAGAAAAATCTGCACAGACCTAATAAGAATGTGGCGCTGCACCCATTGCACATGTTACACGATGTGTACTGTGAAGCTTTTCCCTTTTACAAGTATGCAAGTCAACGTGCCGACCAACTTGTAAAGAAAGTTACTTGCACTCTTATGCTTACACCAATTTGTAAGGTGATTTTTCTTGGCATAAAATGCAACCGGGTGATACCGTTCCGTAACTGTATGTTAAATGTTGTAGAGGATTTTTTAAGATCCGTACCGTATTGGAACCAAATAAATATATATTTGGCACCAAAAACCACTACTTTAGTATCTGTTTTTAAGCAATATTTGGAATGTGAAATTAACCTATAATAACCTAGTGACACTAAGGAAACGTTTGTTTTTAAAGGGGACCTACGGGGGTTTTTACGCACTATTCAAACCAGAAATTATTGAGCTTACGTCATTTTGCCTATGCAAATTTACTCGAGCTATGCCCACACATGTAATGAACAACATGGTGATATGAGAAAAGGTGCGGTGATAGCCATGGTGGTACGATAAGACAAAGTCGCCTAAACATTTTAGAGGTACCTATAGGTGTGTGTCTAAAAGTTAATTTCGAGTGAAAGTACCCTTAGAGGATACTGAACAAACTTATTATAAGCAATCCATATATGTAATTAGAAATCACCATTATAGTCACATATGATGAAATATTTTATACTAGCTGCGCCCCGCGGTTATAAAAAGTAGCTTATGTCACTCGCCATTCCTTCAACTATCACCACACAAAAAATCACGTCAATTCGTCGCCCCGTTTCGCCGTGAAAGACGGACAAACAGACAGACAGACACACACACTGTCGCTTATATTAAGTACTAGCTGCTCCCCGCGGTTTCACCCGCGTAAGTCCCGTTCCCGCGGGAATATTGGGATAAAAAGTAGCCTATGTTACTCGTGGATAATGTAGCTTTCGAATGGTGAAAGAATTTTTAAAATCGGTCCAGTAGTTTTTGAGCCTATTCATTACAACCAAACAAACAAACAAAGTTTTCCTCTTTATAATATTAGTGTAGATCAGATGTGTATACATAGCCATTGAAGAAATTCGCTTATTTTTGTTTTCAATAGAACTCTAATAAATGAAACTTGCTTCATAATTATAGTAGCTTTTTCAAACCAGTATAATTGAGTAGGTAACATGAACCTTCACCTTGTTTTCAGACTAAAGATTAATGCTCATTTACACATAATACAATATCCGTAATTAATTTAACCAAATTGCCGTCTGAACTCAGCACCGGAAAGGATAATAAAGTAATTTTAATGTTAAGGTTTCGGAACCAGTGGTGAGACTCCGTGCAACTTTGTCGCCTGGTCATGGTCGAACACAAAGTAGAGCAAAACCACTCATGTGGAGTTCTTATTCAGCAAAACCTTTATACTTCTTTGAAAATTGCTTACAGCTCTTACATGTAGGTACGAATTTGATCAAGCAAGAACTGTCAGAAATTATTGCACAAAATTAAAAAAAAAAAAAAAAAAAAAAAATAGAAATAGAAATAGAAAAATCTTTATTTTGTCAAATTACAAATACACTTTACACATAAGAGTCATAGCTAAGTACATCTAACTTTGCAAAGTCTTGACTATAACTGCAGAGTAATACTTTAACAACCCATAGCCCATATTGTGCGTCATGGACACTGGGCGCGTTAAACGGAGGCATCTTCCAAGAAACTCTACCATAATCTAGCTAGGAGAACAATTGGTGTATTCTTTGGTTGGTTGCTTCTTAATAGGTACCGACAATTAATGCATACTGCATCAACCACTCAAACAGAATGTTTCAGCGTGTGTGGAGACAGATTGATTTTACGGATGTTTCGTACATTTTATGCTAGAATACCCGATAGTAATATTAACCACTCGTTTGTACGTTGGTGGACAGTCAAGCATCAACAATCGTAGCGGAAATAAATTGTGACGTGGTAAGAATACTTCAATAAGTGCATCCGTTAGTTCCGCATACTATCACAAACATAGCCAAGCGAAATGGAACTCTTACACTGTAAACTTAAGGTTCGAGAAAGCTGTTTATTGTTAACGGCAAAAGCAGTATTGTTAATGCAATTAGTTTTTGTTAACGTGAAATAGTTTATTGTATTCACTTATGGTTCCGTATAGGAGTGGCAAATTGGCAGAAAGACACAGTGTGCAACTGGTGTGAAGAAAAAATGAGAAACTAATGAAGACCCAATCAGTCGAGGCTTTCTGAATGGTGTAGTGTTTTTATGAGTTTTTATGAACACGCATTTGTAAATGGCGAAAATAGTTAGTGATAAAATACTGAAACTGCACTTATAGAAATTTAAATGTATGATGTGTATACATTATGATGGAGAAACGCATCACAGACGTCTCTCACCGTCAAGCAAACTATTACTAACACCTAATTAACAATAAAGCACACTCTGTAATCAGTACGACACCATTTAACACAAAAGCTCTTGCAAGCGATATGACCAAACAAAATACATTCTCAACTTCACAATGGAACAAGGTAATTTGTATTTTGAAACGCAAAGCCTTTATTGCCTAAAATGTTTAGCAAATATGATGTCTCGGTCCGCCGCGTCCTTACAAGTATACCATACATATGTATGCCTTGGAAAACTCAACTTTCTTTACACTTGAGTTATGGTTTCCTAGAATAGGCTTCCGCTACAGTCTGTTGTCACACGTATAAGATTCAGCGTTACTTGCTCTAACAGAGTTTTAGAGTTTTTTCTCATTCGCTTATTTCCGGGTACTAAGAACATACATATACCTTTATCGACCGCCAGAATAATCAACAGTTTATATTATGTTTGTTTGTTCATTATTCATTTGAATCGTAGTGGATCTATCTATTCGCGTTTTCGTCAACATGTTTCAACAACTGTTCAAATCTTCCACATAGTTAATATGTTTTATTACGGTTACCGTTTTGTAGAAAGTCATAGCATTAGAATGTTTATTAGAATCGAGCAGATGCGATCTCTACGCACCCGTGCGTGCAAGTCTCTGATAGTATAAGATCGTTTACGACTTCATTAATTCAACTTAGCGATTGCTTGAATAGAAAATGACACGTAAACCTCTCATTTTCTGTATTAATTAAAGCAGATAATTTTCAGAGCTCTCTAAAAACCTTGCTTGATTGTAACGTGTGAACAAGAAATATCAGTACTTACTAGTTTATAATATAGAAAGCACTGAAAATGTTCGTTGTGTGCGTGCGGGAAAATTATCGAGATAAATAGACTATGTCGGTACTGACTAGACGAAACCAAAAATAGAAATGTTAACTAATTGTAGATCTTTTGAAGTGGACATTCGTAGATCAGGTTCAGCATACCTTAGGAACAGGTGTATACGTATCGAAATGGAACTCAATCCATCAAGCCGCCGTGACGTCGGTTATCCACCACGCTATGTTAATCATTAGAAATTATCAAGGCAACGACCTATTCTATGCAAAACAGACGCTACTGATATCAGTAGCGTCATTCCCATAGATAAGATAATCTACGAAACTAATTACACCTAAGTATCTACGCAGACAAAAGAACTATGTGAATTTAATATACGTACGCTTGTCTGACAAAATCTTTTACTACTTTGTTCTCTTGTTAGCGTTGTAAGCTGAATAAATCTTGCAATGGAAAACATGAAGTAAATTTTAAGGAATGGCGGCGAAAGTAAATTATGAAGAGGTTATTAATTTCTTATTTTATTGCTTCAACCAATGACTACATTGACTCCATGCCCAGTGTGGTCCGTGATATAAATTCTTAATGTTGAAAAGTAAGCAGTTTCTGCCATTGTTGGTGGGTTTTTACTACCTATTTACGGGGTAATTACACAGGGTGAGTGACTTCGTTTACAGATAAAGTTTATTTTGACTCCCCAGAGAGCATAGTTATTGGTAACTGTAAAGTAAATTGTTCCTATAATGATCTGTAAACCAATTAAAAACTCTTAAATTAATACTTAATTATATTTACGTGAAAATCTAGATAAAACAAGTAGTAAGTTTTCACCTATTAAGTTACAAATGTATAGTATCCACTGTAAACCTATCATACGAAGCACTTAAAATTCTAAGCAAGTCCTCGTTGCTTATGAGCAAGCTGGTACATTTCGTAGAAACCATTAATTCATCATTATCACATTATCATTATATCAATCAATGCATCTATTTTAATATTTATTAAGTTGCATGTAAAACAATGTAAGGCCTTACGTACTTCTATAGAACTACATGACTCGTGTCACGTGTCTCATTGTCAAAATTAAGTTTATTTTTTATCCTAACAACGAAATATAAATTAGAATTGAAATACCTACACCTACCTAATACATAAAAGAGATGCAGAGCAGTAGTTGAAACAAGATTTTTATTCTTATTTTAATTAACGAGTAGTAATGACTTCATTAATAAATAACAGTAAAGCAATCGCCATTTCCCATGACGCAAAACCTTTTATCTCACCGCACTTTGGCAAAGAGTTCATAATTTGGCAGGGCACCAGCGATACCTGAGCCGGACTTTGAAATGAATCACTAAACTTGTTATCTATAGAAAATCAGATAATTTAAACTAACAGTCAAAGAAAAAAAAAACCTAAGAACAAGAATGATTAGATAATTTTGGCATTCTTTACCTTTTTTTTTTAAATCGACTTCTTATCTCATAAAAAGAACACAATTGCCTGCACAAGTGCTTTTCTGTTCATAACTACAAATATACAAATTCCTCCTTTTTTGAAGTCAGTTAAAAATACACTAAATATTGTGGTCAATAACTTAACAATGAAACAAACAGAAGCGAAGATAATAATATCAAACAATAAGCACGTTGCTGTGATTATTAGTTATCAGAATCGTAACATCAGTTCAACGATAATCACAAATAAATTTTAACTGAGTCGAGGAAAAGTCATAAAATCAAAATGATGTTTTTGAGTTGAGAAATCAAAATTCAATAGAATTAATTTCATACATCTTGCTTCGTCGTCAAAATGGATCACAAATGGTATTGGATTATCGATGACAAAACGGGCAAACCTTGATTGATCTTTGGGTCGTTGCCTGTATTTTTTTAAAAGATTAGGCAGCCTAAGAAGCTGTAAAGACCTAGCTATAAGCCTAGGTCTTTAGAAAAATAAAGCTTGCCCAGCCATTTGTTGCGGTCTCTTTTCTTAATCATAAAAGTGACAAGATTTTTTTTATTTAAAAAGTTGCCCAATGGTCAAATTATTTTGTATACTTAATTTAAATTATGTTCACTATACCTGCAGCCAAAGCGAGTATGTAGCCACTCGTAAAAAAAAATAACGATCGTTACGTGTGAGTGTGAGGGACTGACTAAGCCTAATATTCCTCGTACAATGCATAAATACCCTTCTAAACTTTGGCTCTCTATGAAGTGGTCCGATAAAACATTCTAATTTGTCATACGATTAAATACAATGACATAATTTCATGGATTTAACGCTCATACATTTCGCTTGCGTAATTTGGGTTATAATAATGTTGGAATAGAATTATTATATTACTGAAAAAAACCTACATAATCACATATAAGTTATATCAGGAAAAACTATCTTGTCGTATCTTATACTGAAAACAATGGGCTTATCACAAGTTTTTGTTTAGTTGCAGTTTTCACAACAGTTACTTGATTTACACAACAGTTAACTGCTATAACGCTGTTTCTTGCACTATCTCTCTTTTTCCATGATACTACTTGCAAGTATAGAAGCAGAACCAAGAAAGCTCGCTTTATCTTCAGATATAAGTAACACTAACGATAGAATTAAAACGCCACGTTCCAAACAACACTACCAAGAGGTAAATATTTAATAGCATTTTACGCAAGCTCATAGAATTAGTAATTTATTAGACGTTTTCCAAAATACAAAACAGTTTAACGAGTTGTATTCGTTTTAATCGCAAACACTGGGTTCTGTTTTAAAGCATGGCGGGATCTATAAGTAAAGCTTTGTTTAGAATTTGGCACTTGCACCATGTACTCGTTTATCGATTCCATTACCGTGATGGTGCCTAAAGATGTATGCAGATGTTACTTAAAGATTTTATTCTAATTACTTAAAAAATGAAATATAATTGAAGACCTCTTTAAGGCATCAAGATTGTCTTTTTAATTATTTATTTATCGGCTTAATTGTTACTCAAAAGCCAAAGGCACGTGAAAAGGCGCAGTAGGTATTCCTTTCAGTTTTCAGTAACAAATACTTTGAGTTATGGAAATGAGACCCATTTTGGCCGGCATTTGTATACATCCGTCGGGAAACGTGCACCGATTTCATATTAATACTAACTAGTTTAGTGCCTTTACTTTACTCGTGAGTACAAATATTTTTATATTCTTTTTTTATTTATACATACATATCTAGAGAAACCTTCCCTATTACTTCCCTATTACTTGATCTATTAAATTTAAACTATCATCAAATTAAAAGGTAAGACGGCTCTATCAACCTATGGTCTGCCTCGTGTCGATTTACTTTCAACAAGTACCATCGGATTTGACACTTCTGACCACGTGACTTTTCTCCTGCACATTTATTCGGTTTCCAAAATGTAGATGCTTAGTATGTCTGTGTGCTTAGTTTAACAAAATTATTGAGACCACTTCGACTCAGTAGCATTAATTTTACAACTCTTCGCCAATGTTTAGTTTATTATTATCCTGAGAACTATGCCACTAGACGTGACGGATAAACAATCTGCAGTTTACAGAGCTTTGTGTTTCGAAACTTGATGTTATAAATAAAAATCTCATTAAGCCCTTTCCACACACGTTTCTCATTAATCTGATGTTAGCGGTATTTTATACGTAATCGACCGCGATCGAGAAAGAATAACATAATACCTGGACTATTTTTAGGACTCGTGATATTGTGGGACTCATCCCACGCTATTTACGCATTAATATTTAGTAGTTATTTATAAACTTCTAACTGAAAAGCTACAGTGAGAATAGACGAGATAATAATAATAAATTTTGGGAAGATATTTTACAAATATCTTTATCGCTTTATTATTTTTACTACATAGTCTTTTATAGTATCTTGTATACTTGGTCATAGAATTATACGGCAAAGACAAAACGACCTTTGTTCTTTCACCACCCCATTCTCTAAAATAGCTACACGGTTTACTCAGAACTCCAATAAACCTTATTTAGTCATTCTGCAAGCAAAACTGGGGCGTAAAGCAAAGACAGTTTATAAAAAGTCGAGCTTCCGATACAAAACTTCACTTCCACTGTTCCATGCGAGTGTTCTGACTGTTCTGAGAACTAATGAAAGGTGGGTGCAGAAATAAACGGGAGTCGGACGGAACCGCGCGTCAGGTCTGATGGACTGATGATCGATTTGGGTGACATTGAAAGAACTGTGGATTTCCGCTGCTAGAGAAAGTCCTGAAAGCTCTTTATGGTGAAACAACTATATTGGAGATGTAACTTTTAACAATGTGGTTTCATTTGTCCAAAGAAATGATGACATGTTCAGTCAATAACAAAAACCATCACTAGCATCTTATCAATTAGTGTATAAAATATTTTTTTTTGGATAATAATAAATTTATTTTGCTTGGCGCATTTAGACTAACATAAAATTCGAAGTATACCTACGACATGTAACAAATCCATTGCAAAATTTCGTGTAGGTAAGTGTTTCAATTTACTTAAGATTAATAAACATAAAAATAGCATGACTGAATGGGGAGTTGTATGGACATGCATTGGCGACATGCATTGCATGTTCTGCCAAAAATAATTGGGCTGTATACTTGACTAGTGTATAATTAGTAGGTAAAATAAATACAAGTGTTATAAAGGTGTTATGTAAATAACATTTAGGTTACATGGAACGCAATAATCTTAATCTAAAAACACTGAATATTTAAAGACATTGTATTTAGGTAGTACTTTATTAGAGCAGTTGACTACTGATAAAAGTAAAGAAACATTAAATATTTAGTATACTAAGAGTGTATTGTCAAAAAGACAGTCCAGCTGAAACTATTCTTGGCTAATTTGTCATATCGAACAAACTGCGTGTCAACTTCAAACCCGGCATCCGCCCGTAAAATCTGACGTGTGGAGCCGCCCTTGCCGACTTTTGTAAACAAACGTTTATAAATGAAGCCGAAGATAGCCTTGCTAACTTTGTAAACAAACGAAAAGTCAATGATAGTCTCTGAATAGCTCTTTTATATGCAAGTTGGCTCTGATTAACGGACACTTTGGAAATGTCTAAGGAATGATGGACGCTAGTAACGTAGTATCCTTTCATATCATTTTTATATTTTACTGTTAAACTACAATATTTTTCTTTGTTTTAACCTGGTATTATTTATAATAATCTTACGATTTCGCTGTGTGACACATCTGCGGCATTTTTTTTATGAAAACTGACTGAAACAAAAGTACAGTAGGTACATCCTTATTTTTTGAAGTCGAACATAAATAAAATTACCACTTTTAATGAATGTAGTGTCGATAACTCAATATAAACGGTTTACCTATATAAATAACTTTCACCCATAACGGTAACAATGACAGTTTTGTTATTGTTCAAAATGAATCTCCCGCCTCGGCTGAGCCATTAAAGAGCAATACAGCCTCATCTGTCTCCGTCAATTAGTATTAGTACGCGGCACGACTCTGAAATTAATGCACGCTAAGAAAGCTGAAAAACAACAAGCTTAGTATTACTCAACCTATGTTTACTTCTCTGACTCAAGCGCTAAAGTTAGGTCATGCGGATTATACCTATAGACATTAAATTATTGAGGACACTGTTTATCAATGAAAGAAAGTTCATTGGCCGTTTCCGGATTTAAATTATTTAACTATAGTCGTAGTCCTAGGTCTCTACTCTACTTAGGATCAATTCTTTGAGGGCATACGAGCATTACCACCGTACCATTAAAAAAAAACAATGTTTTAAATAAATACTGGCAATTAAACAATTTGAATAGCCTATAGGTGTGCACAATTCGTTTTATATCTATCATCGAATGAACCAAATAAGGGTTAAACATTAGGTTCATTTGGTGTTTACAACCTGTCAGTTAATTACCAACATCGGTTACCGAAATGTTGGTTAATGGTCCTCCAAATTAGTCTGCCCTAAAAATACAGTAACACAACTCAAGAGGTTACATCGTCTAATTTATTGCTATTATGTAAGGTCGTATGAGCTAGTGACCAACTCTGGTGATGAAGTGTTTTACATGATTTACTATCATTAAAAAAAACTAGGATTTACAATGGGACTAGCTCTTTAACGCTGAAAAGCTCTACTAACAAGGAATGACAACTAAAAATATCTCTCTAAGAATAAAACTTTAAATTATACAAATGTAATCTCATTGATCAAAACCTGTAACTACTTATAGATGTAACTTATGTAAGTATAATATCACTTATTTGGAAGTTACTGTCAAGACATTTTTAAATTTATTTAGTTAGCCGATGTAACTTCTTAGTTGTGAATCACTGTGCAGGGCAACAAACTGTTGAAATAAAAAGCAGTTTCGCGCGCGGGTGCTAAGCATCTGACGACGACTTATTATATAACGATAATAAATGTAAATGTAACCGCATTACCTTTGCTTTGCATATGTTACGTGCTTGTGTGCCGATTTGTAATCGATTTGGTTCGGAAGTTTAGCACCAGTTTGTAACTTGGTATCATCATGGTATTTGATGCGTTAACGAGACGAGCTTCACCTTTTTAGCTGAAGTAAATAAGCAAATAACGTGTGCTATAGGTTTATTTCCCAACAACTTTAAGCGCTAAATTTAAGTAGGTAAACATGTAATACCTACTATTCAAATTTAATTATTATGACTATAAAAACACATTCGCTTAGGAACTTGTTTTTAATACTTACTTATTAAAATGAATCCTCTGAAATATTTTAATTGTAGATAAACACTACGTATCGTAGTAATCCATAGGTCACGTCTACTTATGGTTTAACCTTTAATGTTATATCGCCTTCTAGAGAAGGATAATTCTATCGACTGTACAAATTGCACCGCTAACTTATATCAGCGGATGGCAATAACAACTGCACTTGCTATTAGATATACATGCTCTTCGACAGTACGTTGATTGTCGGCTATGAAGTAGATAAGCAAAGACGAATGTCGTATCTCTATCGTCATCAGAGTAAGCTATATTTTTACCAATGAAACTGTAATCACCGTAACCATCTATGCAAAAACATTGTACCCATATCAACGTTTATCAGCGAGCTATTCTCATCACAGCTAATATACCTCTAATGGGTTTTCGGCACTTGAAAACTAGCCAGAAACGATAAAATGCGCATCTGGCCACTCGCAGCCGCCCGATTTGATATATTGCTATACTCATATAAATTCTGGTGCCAAAATGGAATCAAACTTCCCGCCACAAATATAAATAAAATGCAGGTCTTATAAAAAAAACATGGTATAGTCAATATACCACGGACAACATCGGTTTTTAGGTTTATGATTACTTAGGTTTTCTTGTGAGAAAGTTTCTTTTCTGTTGCAAGAAATAAAAAAATGACTAATTAATTTTGCTCTTACATTGTCACTGATTGATGCATTGGAAAAATAATTTTAATGGTACTTTGAAGGTGTAATTTGGTTCAATCAGCCAACTCTAGTATTGAAGTGCTAAGCTTTAAAATACCTCTGTTTCAGTAGTTAACGGGTGATAATTGTAAATATAATGTGCTTTAGAAAATATAGGTACCTCCAGTTCTAACTTTAGGCTACGATACGAGCGAAATACGAAGGTCGTACACGACATAACCAATCAACTACCTTTTGATAGCTCCAGCCAATTTTATAGCTATTTTTAATAGGTTTCGAAAGGATGTTACCAAAACAACGCCCACGGTCAAAATTTATGATTATTCTAAAATAATTAGTTATTTGTCGGCGTTATTTTCAAGTAATTTATTTGAATGATAATATCTGTAACAGTAACCTATTGTTTGCTTATTCAACGTCTTGAAACATAAATAAAATCTCTAAGCTCGGAATCGATATCATTCAAAATCTATTTAAATACCACGCATCGTTTGGCAAACACGAAATTATGACGGTTGCACTTCACAACACAAATTGTTATCATTGAAATATCAGTTGTTACAGGAGAAACAATGGTATATAAAGATTTATTAGGCATAGCATTACGGCTTTCCAGACAAGATAAGCCCAGACCATTCTTTACTAAAGGGACAAGACTAAATGCCAATACAGTAAAAGTTAACTACCAATTTTGCTTTTTGCTGCTAGAACTAAAGTAAAATTGTATTTTTTTTTAGACTCCTTCGTATCATAACGCATTGTCAAACAACCTATTAGATATATTTAGTCTAGGCATCTCTAATACAAATCACGGTTTATAATATAGGTAGTATTAATTAATATTAGTTTTAATAAAGGTGTGTTCGTACTGTTAACTTTTAATTTAACTGACAACTAGCTTAGTTGGTACTTTATTCGAAGGTAGTAAGGTAAGCGCTTAGGTGGCTTAGGCTACTGACCCCCTTTGTTTAACCGACCACACCCACGTATTCTATCTAGTAGGCTTTGACTATTGCTAAACGATACCGCCAACTTCCTCTTTGGCTAAAGATTCCTCAAAAAGTCACTTCTGCCAACGCATCAATCGTGCGATGATTTTTATTTAAACATAATGAAGTTATGTTTAGTTAGAATAATAAACTATAATAGAGGTTTATAAATTATGCATGGAAAAGTGAAACTTGTAATTTACTTTATGCGTCAAGAACAAAAGAAAGTAATTGCATAAATTGAAAATGACTCAATAAATATTACAATAATTTATAATTGAAAATTGGATGAACTTACCAAGTGAAATCCAATTGTAATTTTATGAATGTTAATCTGAAATATAAATTGATTAACAGTAGATATTATTTATTTCCTGCCCTCCATCATACAGCTTTCGTAGAAATTTAAAGAAATGGAGTATTTCATCTTTGTAAACGCCCTGTATAAAGTACATAATAATATGGTACGTTCGAGTTGTCTCTATATTTTTCACAGCACAGGAATTCAAACTTTACCTAATATTACTAGGAAGAAGCCAAAGTAGGCTCTATAACATAAAGTGAGTAAATCCAAACGAGTAGTCGTTTGGATTTCATCATCATCATCATCATGTGCAGCCCGTCTCATCCCACTGCTGGGCATAGGCCTCTCTTCGCTTGTGCCAACCCTCCCTATCCTGCGCCAGTCTGACCCATGTACGACCTGCTGTTTTGATTTACTTAGTCATAAAACATTTATTTAGCTGGAGGTACAATAAAATAAAAAATAAATAAAACACCACATTAAAGTAAATAATTAATGGAGTCTAAAGTATTTCCAAAGTAATTAAACACACATAAAGATTCAACATAAAGGAAGTGTTTGAAGTTTCCGAGTGAGAAATTGGTGACGTGTCTATATCGAGAGACTCCCAAAATGGATGTAAATCTACACTCGAAGCGGCTTCAAACAAGTGCTAATGGCTGAACTCGATCTTTTACTTACTTGAACTTTCAGTAATTAGCTAATGTTGCTTTATAGACTCCAACTAATTATGAAATGGGAAACGTTTTATTAATTGGGTGATGTTATTGCCTAACTAGAAATAGAAATTGTTGTATCTTCGAGTTTTTTTTATCGAAATTCTAGCAGAACCCGCGAACACCGTACACAGTTTATTTGATACACAAAAAACTATATTATTATTATATAAAAACTACCTTCCATTTATATATATAATGTAGTTCATTGAAAAGATACATATTTTAATCCAGGGGGATTAAAATATACTTAATATACTTTTTAATGCAACCTCCATACCAAATTTCATAAAAATCTGTCTAGCCGTTCTTGGGTTTTAAATGATGTAACTAACCCGACTTTGTTTCATTTATATAAGTAGATAATGAAATGGAGATAAAAAATATGAATACAACATCTCAATCCAAAAGTTGCCAGACGAATCTAAAATCTTCCACGAACAATAAAGAATGAAGGAAGCAATAAATTTGACATGGGAGTGTCAATCCGTCCCGCCGGGATTCCCGGAGATACGCTTTGACTGGGGCGGACACGATGAAAGGTGGACTGGAAGAATTACTACATATTTCCATTTGAATTATCCAATAATACTAATTGGGTTAAAAAAGCAACACCGCTCATTTTATGGTTCCATATGAGAACGATGCCAATTGGACCCTCATAAGCCTAAGATATCCATCTCTCATCAGAATCTTGTAATTTTCACATAATGTGTAATTACATACCTACTAAATATAAAATAAAAGGAAAATTCCTATTCAAATAATAATGTTTTGTTCGTATTTTTTATTTAAAACTATCTACATAGGTACAATAAATATTTAGTTAAAAATAAATTAACTGTTATTGAATATTGTACGTTTGTCCGGAACCCTTTGTACGCAAAACACATAGGATCGTTTTTACTTTGGATCTGGATCTTAAAACAGTTCGTGATCAATGATATTGCAAATGAGGATAACGTTTATGGGGCTTATTGAATTTCTGTGATTAGTGACACTTAAAACCAACATTGCTTCATATTTTTACAACTGACTCCCACGCAGTGACAGTTCTATTGCCACTTGCCTGATGATGGATGGCGTTTGGACATGACATAGTGTAGGAGTAGAACAAATAAAAGTTATTCATCATTTTTGCATAAATAATGAAGAAGACATATACTTTTACTAATTTATTCAAGAAATTTAAAGCTGCAATCATGTGAATGACAAATTTGTGAAATCAAAAGTTGAACAGTTTCTAATTATCTGTTCAATTTGTGTAATAGGATTATTTGCAAAAGGCATAATTTTATGTGCAAGATATTGCAAAATTTTTCAGAATACTCCCACACGTAGTCGCGGAACAAAACTTTCTTCCATTGAAAGATTCGGCAACGTTCACCCACGCGGAGTGTATTGACATGGTTATACCGGTTGCTTATTGCAAACCAAGCGGAAATTTCGGATTCTGATTTGTTATATCACACGTAAAATCCTATGCATAATGCAAACATAAATATGCAAATACAACTGTATAAACGCGTCTTAATTATCTGTAACTAAAGCAACTTTCTTTTTCTGAAATTATTACAATGTTCATCCTACCTTTTCCACATTTGCAGTTACGGTGCAAATCTCGAGAGAGTTTGTATAGACGTGTAATAACTATCCACAGTCGCTTTCACAAGTTTACTGTAATTCTTAGTAACTTGTCGGCAGTTCTTTGCGTTTTCCGCATAATTTGCGCATTGCGAAACGTGCCCGATAACCAAAATTAACTACCTAGCAAATTGTGGTACGTATTATCAATAACCTTAAAAGTACAGGTTAATTGTAACAAACAATGTTACAAATAACCAGTATTTTTAATTATAGCCACATAGGTAAGTATTTTGAATATTTATTACATACAGCTCAAATTTACACCTAGGTACGATTCAGTTTACATGAACCAGCAAAACTTTGAATACCTACAGGTCAGGAGGTTTAAATAAGAATCTATTATACCTAAGCTGTAAACAAAGACTCCATTGCTGTATCGACAATATATTGCTTATGAATATGACTTAACCTACATGTTGGCTGTTGAGCAACAATTGCAATGCCTGATTAAAAATTACGCCGAACTGAAGAAATACCACCCACATCGAAGTGTATAGTTTATAAATGGCAATGCACATCCGTTGTCCGAAAGCACTCTAATGCATTAGTGCCAATAATGCATGCTCTCGTAAATCTAAAGGTTAAATGAGTGCATTTATGCCCATCATTATGATCCGTGCAATATGCAATCATACACGCATTGCAAATTAATCTTTTCTGTGTTCATAAAAGTCAATGTTCACTACCTGACTTTCCATTAGATTAATTTTAATGTGGTTTTTCTTACTTGTAGAAAGCTACTCTGCATTATTGTGGTATATGGTTCAAATGAAATTAAAGTTAATTAAAGAAGTTAGATTCCATTTGAATCAAACCATCAAGAACACATTGTGTGCAAAATGCTAAACATTTTGATGAAAATGCCTTACAATATAGAAATCGACGCAGCACATTACTTGATATAAACAATATGAAAGTTGATTCTACGTTAATTCAAGTCATCAATGTGCAAGAAAAAGCCACAAGCATCGGCATGGAACGGAAGTGAAGTCTAGACCAAATTTTTATCCATATTTTCTCTTGTGGTCAGAACTGGGACAGACTTCGTTGCGTCTGAATCAGGACAGAAACATAGCATAACTGGAAATTATGGCAGTAAGAAAAAATGCATAACACAAAATATTTATTCGCCTATATTTATTTAAAGGTTCCATCAACAACTGAATGTTTGTACTTAATTAAGATGTAAATAAATGTTTTTTGAATTACATACCTACATTTGTTTTAAAATAATAATAATAAAGGTAAGTACCTACCTATAATATTGAATCATACCTTTGTCCTTAATAGTCCTTTGATATCCGTTGAGCGTCCCCCACTGGTTTTTGAAATCCTCACTGCAAATATTGAGCTCACTCGAGAATATTTTTTGACTGATCAATTTCTTTTGATTTTTAGAGTCCGATTGGAACAACGACACGAATTTATGGAGCGGGCCCATTTTGTGCAAGTGCAAGTTTCAAAATGTCAGCAAAACAAAAGAAACATCGCAGAAAAGGGCTTAGCTCAAGACAACTTTGTGTACAAACATTTAAATTTTAATTTATTACGCTTTGTAATTATGCTGACGTTTTAACGCGGTGGCAGGCAATTGCCTTAACAGTTCGGTCGGTTGTGACAGTGCAGCGCTCTTTTACCTATTGCCTGCGCCGGCGCTTTCAAAGTTGTGGAGGAAACGAGCCGCTCAAGTTGCACGCTTCGACAACTTTTATATGATAAATGGATGTTCAGGTTCATTGATTCACTAGTTAGTTATTATTTTATTGCTGTTGGTACGTGGTTGGTAGGTACTATTGTTACCAGGTTAGTGGGTAGTAAGCATATAGGTAACTAATATTAAATTACTTAGACTTAATAAGGAATGTAGGCAATTTGCAGCAGTATAAAGTTAAAAGAAAATAAGCTTAGAAAAAGTTATGTTTTGAAACTTTCATTTTCTGTTATACTGAAGTGCGCATTTCACTTACCTACCTATGCTGTGAGCTGTTAAATCTTGAGTAGGTATGATAATCCATAATTAAAATTCAGATTTAATTAGCATCTATCCTACAAAAACCTTATTATTTTTATCGTTCAAACCATCTATGCTCCTTGCGAGCATAAGATGCTTGCATTGCATTAGCTCGGCAATTAGCTCCTCGGTGTGAACTCCATACAATTTTTAAACAATCGTTTCGAAATAGCCTTCTTCAGTTTATACGTATATTATCTCACATACGATAAACATGTCTTATACGTAATAATGGTGGGATTTTATAATACCTAGGTACCTTTCTTTTATCTATGTAATGATAGAAAAGATCGAGAGCAGTCGAGTTTGTTCATCGCCTTCAGAAAAACTTGTACCTAGCTGGTAAGTAAACTCTGCTATTGGATAAAGTAAAAGTTGATACTAGAAGACTTTCCTTACGTTTCAAGTCTTGGCAGTTCATAAACATACAAATGTGTTTGTTATCAATTTCGCATGCATAATAAGCTGAAATATTAGCTTCCGTCATAGGTTCATTGTCTTTATGATACTTCCTTTGCCATAACTTCTGGATTCTTGTAAATATTTGTATAGTAAGTAGACAGCATTATCAATTACAAAACGATCTGATATACGTGCATCATATGCATAGTTTCACAACCGCACGCACCGCTTGCACCGTTCACGGTAGATAAGCATAGATTGTGCTAACTGGCCTGAAGCGTAATTATGGCAACGTTAGATATACTACACTGTCCGTTCGTTTTCCTCACTGCCAACCTTACAACAACTGACTTGAAAACTTAAGAATCTTACAGGTACATACGAGTAGAATTACCTAGCATGTAAGACGAAGTTAAAGTGATCCTTGCGGTTATACCTACTTACCGAAATAAATATTTTTACTTTCTTACATACCTACCTAACTAATCATTAACTTCAATCTATAAATAAGAATATCTACCTACAATATAAGGAAAGGAATACCTACAACCTACCTAACTTTAAAAAAAAAACATTAATTATCAAGACAGATGTCTTGATAATTAATGTATTTTTTTAAATTTAGAAAATAAAATGTACCTATTTTGACAATTTAAAAACAATATAAAATAAATAGCATAATAAAAACGGGCAAATTAATCTTACAATGAAAAATTTTGACAGCGCCATCCATCGGATTTTCAAAGTACTGATTCTCTAAATAAGAGCCAACTCTACAGCTCGAAAACCTTAAACATAATTTGTAAATAAACCGCTAGAGGGCAGCACATTCTAAATCTCAAGTCTCAACTACTAGATGGCAGCACACGCTCTAAAAACGAATGAAAAACAGCAGCGAAGTGACTTTAGAATCAATGACTGGGGTCAACATAAAAAAAAGCCGTACCTAATGAGTTTTGTTCTAAAATTTAATGATGACTTACCTTTTGTAGTGGGTAAGGTGGTTGGTCTCTGAGCCGGTACTCTGTGTGCCGGAGGCTTTCGCGGTGATGGCGGAGGTGCGATAGAGTTATTGCGAGCTCGCGCTGCGACGGGCGAAGAAGACAGCTTCTGGACGACGCCATTCTTTTTCGCTGGAAAGAAAAATAAGAATGTTGAGATTATGTCTACTGAGAAAATGAGGTTATGTGAGTGAGTAGGTACGTTAGGTACCAATTAGTGAGGTAGGCAAGTACATATTTAGATAATATCATACATTTTTAATTCTTAAAAGTTTTGATATTTTAAGTACAGCGTTTAAGTGCAGAAAATGAAAACGGTTCCCTTTTTATGAAATTTTTCGACTTTCCTATTCACGGGAGTCAAAATTGCAACCTTTGCAGGAAACCTACCCTACCTAGGTACTTTTAAAATACCTACAAGGTCTATTATGAATTTGCTAGACTGCCGTTGGACTATGTTTATCACATCGAACCAGTTCTCTGACACAGTTTTAGAGGACACTACGCGCAGGCGCCATTGTTTAAGGTGTATCCACCTTTGCATTTTGCGTAACATGTTACGTACGACACATGCGTAGGTTCAATCACTTAGCTTTAAATCTTTAAAACAAATTATGCATTAGGTTTTGTTAAGCAGTACTTTGTGTTTAGTCTTAATAGATATTTTATATTGTAAATTATTTATTTAAATAGCTATTTTCGGTTAGAAACATTAACATCCATGATTTGCTTTGAATTAAATGAAGAAAAAGACAAAAGTTATAAGAACGATGACAGTTCGTTTCTTGGGTACCCAATGAGGTATCTACTACAAATAACATAACGGTACTCAAGAGTGCACTGGGAATAATTAACACGGTATAATTTAAATTCTCTACAGGTAAGGCGTACGGCATGCTAAATAACTCGGCTAATTACTCAATGAAGACCCTTGGCTTGGGTCTATATTTTGCAAAACATAGTAAGAAACTAAAAACCTATGCTGAATGAAGAATCAGAATTTTTAGTAGCACAGAAGACGTTTAACAAATGCAACAATTCATGATTTTGTTTATAAACGTAAGCGTTTAATTAAAAATGGTATCTTCATATTTATTGTAACTCATGAATTCAAAAAGGTTCATAAGAGTAAGAAAGTAACTTAGATTTTATGATGTTAGGTACTTTACAAACTCATGACATTGTGTACCCAAGTGTTTTACTTAGGTGACTTTCGATCACAGAACGTAACCTGCGCCTATTATTGCGCGTATTACTTTCCTAAACTGTTCCAAGTGAAAGGCCTTGATTGCCGGCGATTAGAGCCATTACACATGAACCATAAGCTGACGTACGTAACAATGCCTTCTAGTTTTTTTTTTCTGATACAGTTTAATGCTTTATATAGATAAAGTACCAAGGAGTTTGAAGCGCTCGTGACTTGTTAGGACGTTCTTGATGCATCGTTTAAGTAAAGCGTTCTGAGAGGTTTAAACTAATCTTTTAGAGGTAAGTACTTATAAGCTGTCCCGGCTAACTTCGGTATGCCAAAATGCATCACCTACACTGACCTACAGGATTAGCCTCGAATTCATATCATAAGCTTAAAGTTCGCCTTTCTTAGGGTGCCTTTCTACCAGAGGTGTGCTTTACTACGTTGCGAATGCGTCTGATATCCACCAATCATGTTACATAGCACATCTCTGGTAGAAAGGCAACCTGAACATGATTGGTTGATATCAGACTCATTCGCGTGGAAAGGGACCCTTAAGCATGTCTCCTCATCATAAGAACAAACAACTTAACATCTATATAACATCTGCCTTATTTGACTCGTTCCATTATTGTCTTATCACTCTATTTAACTTTTTTTTACCAAAAATCTACAGAACGGACAATGGGCTTTCAGGCAACTTTTTAATTAATTTTCATCAAATATAATTTTCTAGACAAAGCTTAGTGAGCTTCTAAGGGTTGTGAGCTTTTGTCTAAATAAAATTGTTAAATGGACGCCGCGATTTCTGATTAACAAGTACCTATTCATTAATCATAATGTAGGTACTTTATGGTTTCTACAACTCATTTTTTTCAATGGAATTATTCTAGAATATGATCATTTGTCCGTTTAATTTTAAACCTTTGGTAGGAAACCTAACTATTTACCTACTAAGTATTAAAATTGAATTATTACTACTTAATATTACGAGCATAAACATTACACTGGAACAATTCGAAGAATCGCTATTACTAGCGTGATATTGAAGCACAACTTGGACTATTACTTCATGAACAAAGGTTCGAAGTACAAAGGTTGAATGGGTGACTCACTCTGTGTGGGCGGGGGTTGAGGCGGGGTGGCTGGTGCGCGGGCCGGTGTTGGCGGCGTTGGGGCGCTCTCCCTCTTCTTGCCGTTTCCTGAAAAGAGGATAAATGAGTTTGAGTCATTTGCTAATAGTGCAATGTAGATGACGTCATGTTTTAGGTGTATAAGAAACCTGAATGACCGAGCTTTCCCCGACTTTCAGTGTCTGAAATACGGATAAAACAACATAATCTAATGAAACCTAGATTTATCGTCACCGAAAGCGAGGGATACAAAAATTTATCATTGGAGCCGTTGCCGAGATTCAGAAAAATAGGCATAAGATTGAAAAATTTTAAAACCCATTTCGTTGATTCCATAGTTACTAAACTACAAAAACAAACAACGTCACCATCCAAATTACCTTGTCACGGCATTACAATTACGTTTCAGTTTCACAAATCACGATTTTTGTTTACAAAACTGATACAATACACACGAGCACATCCTTTAAATCTCAAAGTACCTTTTAATTTGCATAATTTCCTTAACATTATTACATAATTGCACAACTTCTGCATTATCTCGTCCTCGATCTGATGCCACCGTGGGAATTTTGAGACTGAGATAAAAATGCAGGGAGATGTTTTATCGTCTTATCGCTTCGCTTGTCGTCACAATGATCCATAAACGTGTCAGTTATGCAGTGAACTGGAGAAAACAACAGAAAACTGCATTGTTTTCTTTTACGCACAGAACATTGAACTGTAGTTTGCTTTGAGATGATCGAGTTTTCGCATTGAAAGTGTTTCAGTATCGAATCATAGCAGCATTCTTATAACATTATTTAGAGTTTGTGACATCTGTTTTGAGGCAATGTTAAATTACTTATTTCTTAAACTTCGAAGCAATGATTATCTAAATAAACTGGCTACCTTTTTATTTTTGAATTATGGTTTAACATCCGTCACGTACGAAAATTATACAAAAAGTACATTATGCCAAATTACAGACACAATTACAATAGCTTCCCACTAAACCAATGGTAATGATGAATGAGACATAATCACGTTTTTCTACAACACAAAACACGAGGAAATATTAAATGTATTCTGTTTTAATTTGGGTATCACGTCATTCATATTTTTTCCATTCTCACCAATAAAGGTGTCTACATCGTGCAATGTATTATAAATATAAAAAATATCAGTAATAGCAACTATTTGTTTACCAAATTTGGACTTAATCAATAAAAACTTTGTTAGGCTCCTGATTATCCTATCTGACTGATGTAATGACTAATTGTTCTATTTTTACGATGACCATTAAAAGTTTCGCCTAAGTAGGTATACCTAGGTTATCTTTAAAAACACAGGGGTCAAACTAGTTTTCGTAATTTTAACATGAACGTTAACCATCGCTCTTTCATAGCATTGTAAAAAAATACTTCAGATACAATAAGCACGTGAGCTGTAAAGCTGATTGCATTTAGAAGGCTTCATAGAACTCGCATGTGGAAACAACACCAATTATAACAGTGTTTTTTCAGATTCTCTCAACATTCTCCATACTCAAATAATATTTATCAATATTATAAGTATTCTGAACCCAAAACTAAACTTCATGCCAAGTTTCCATTCAAAACTTACTAGTAAATCACGATGAAGTTGATGGATCACCATTGACCAAGCAAGCTGGCCATTTCTTTGAACTCTGTGTCATTGAACTACTATTTCAAAGAAAATAACAACCGCACAGCCATACTTAATACGCTTCAAGGTCAGGTTTTTCACCCTGTGTAACTATCAAGAAACAGAAGTAACTCGTAAATCGCTTTAAATTGAAAAGTTAATGGCAATTTTCCCGTAATGGCTTCCTATTAACTATCTATAATGATTTGCTGTTCAATATTTTGAATGAAACGTTCGATTCTTTTCGCAAACCGCAAAACTGTTCGATATCTATTCAAACGGTTTCCGTTTGAATAGATATCGAACAGACCAAAAAGACCAAAAAGTTTTAAATTTATCATTGCAAACTTTTTTGTCAAAATGTTCGATTTTCAAACGGTTTCCTCCAGTTTTCTTAAACAAGAAAGTTTTTTAAACTTATTTGTTCAACACGTCACGTGTGAATGAGATCATACGATAGAAATCTAACTGCGCCACTGACTGCACTCTTTTGTATTTGTTTGCTGCATTTTCAACAAATTAACAATCTGTTAGGCATAATTTTATAAATGCTGTTGTGTAACAGCCAAATATAGCATGATCTTTAAAAATAAAAACTGATACATTTTAACACAAACGCTGGTAGATTTTTAAGAATGGTGTTGATCCAACTTACCTCTAGCACCAAAGGAACCGAATCTCTCTCTATTCACAGCGATCTTATACTTCTTATCGCTAGGCACTGGCAACTTCGACGGATATTTCTCGGAGCTGCTCCTGTATAGCTTCTCTTTAGACCCGTGTGCCCCCATCTTTACTCTCCACATATATTTCAACACATTTTATAATAAGGCCATCTCTATAGGAACTTTGTTCTTTATCACTGTCACATCACTAATTAATTAATATACCATGTTTTGTTTTTTATGTTCGTCAGCTATTATCAAGATTCATATCTGTAGAAATCGTTATCATAAGAGGTTGAACTCATTTGTATACGAGCTTTGTATGTGTAGTGTCATAATTTAAGTTTTCAAGTTACAAAACAAATTCTTTCTCTTTTGTGAATAGAGAGATGTTTTCATAAGCTTTATAGAGACATCGCACAGTCGTGCGACAAGTTTCCGCGTCTAGTCGCCGAGCTGTAGCTGACGCCTGTCGCCTAAGTGTGCGCCTAGGTTTATTCTTAACATTATGGACGATTGTATAATGCGATGTAATAAAACTCAAATCACAAATAAGTAAGGCAAATAGTCCCTAAAAGTATCATAAACAGTCGCGCACGTGTTATTTTACGACGCGGTCAACAAAGCCCATTCGCTGATATAATTATTGCAACGTTGTTTCTATTTCTGTAGTCGACTCACTGCATCCAGTTTCAAATGATCCCCCTCCACTCCAACTCTTCTTTTACAAATCTCGGATTGTAAATAGAATAACCAAAAAGACAGAGTTCTTTATGAGATGGTTTTATCATTCAAAATCGTTATAATTTGTCATTCAGTGTAATATTATGACTTGCACTTTGTTTTAATCATTTGCTAAAGAACTGTCTCGTGTCTTTGATGAACCATTTTCGTCTTATGGTAGCTATTACATTTTGGTGTTGAGTGTCTTAGTGTGACAAGGAGATGAGACATATTCATGTATTCAATAAGGTTAGATTCACACTAAATATGTTGGCCACAAGTCAATGGAATCATAAATAAGTTTATTACCATTTTAAAACTTATGTTTTTCACCTAGAGGATGATGTGAAATCAGTTATTGAAAAGCAATTCGTTATAAATGGAATAATATTACAAATTAGCCACAACTAACTTCGTAAGAAAAATTCTAAAAGTCAACGTAAAAGACAATAAACTATAGCCCCGAGCTACATACTGACTGTAGCTGGGAGTAAACATAAATAAAACTTACAACGCTGAGAACAGTTAGTAGTTAAGAGCAATTAAAGCACACAGCAATGAGAATATTCAAGCTACGATGATAATGACTAGCCTGTAAAAACAGCTGCATAGAGGAAATTGGAGGGAAACGCTGCAACCAATCGACTGCTTCATTTCCGGTCGAAGATGACTTTTCCGTGAGTCCGGTAAAAATAGCGCGTCGCCATGAAAATTAAGTGGTTGTAAAATGGAATATTTATTTTATGATCTTAGCAGAATGTGAGATATGGGTAATAAAACTAGAGTTTTATATGGAGAAATGACTTGGTTACGGAAAGTCTATAAGTTGAAAAAATAGGTTAGTTAAAAATACCTATAAGAAACTTTATTGACGGGTTCTCAAGGACAGAAGTCATAGACATAGACAGTTATTTTAGAATTTATTAGTAAAATCTGGAATTGGAATTTATTAAAAAAAAAGCAAACTAGATCAAAGTGGAAATTATTTTTCTATTGTAACAACAAACGCGTATTTTTAAATTTGTGGTTTTATCTAAATCTCCTCGTTCATAAAACCTCGTCTCTAAAAGTATGAATCCCATGAGATTGAAAGTCTGAACTGATTGATTAAATAACGTACCAGAACTCTCTCAATAAACTTGGCGACACACCAGGAAAACTAAATTCATCATGTCCATATAAGGAGCACATAAATCGATCAACATCGAGACCCGAGTACCATAAAATGTAGGAATCAGATTTTAGTCATTTGTCTATTGCTTTCATCATTCGATTTCTAAGTTTCTTCTTAAGTTTTAAACAGCAAAAAGGTTTAATTTTTTTAAGTTATTTTTTGACAAATCTGTATGGACAAATGTCAAATTATGACGTAAAAATAGGCACCGCTTACGTTACAGTTTTCGGGCGCTAGTCTTGTTAAATTCTTAATGAACAACAAAAATAATAGACGCACAATTCAAAGAAGTGTAAAACACGATTTTTTTGTTACTATTCACTCAGTGTGCCGTCCACTGAACCAATACGAGTGTATCAGTCGACAGCTCCTTAAAATAAAGAGGAATAAGATACGAGCCGTGTTTGGCCTCTTTATTATTAGCGCGACGCTAATTGATCCCCATTTAGATCTTCGAACGTAATTCATCAAATTAACTCAAGTGCCACACTGATTGGAAACACTTAGCGTGATTCTTTCGTAGTTTCGGACACAAATTGCTCGGTTTAATTAAAGTTTTCAATTTGTGGACACAGAACGTGAAATTAGTAAAATTATGAGTTTACTGACTTAGTAATGGCAGTTTTAACAATAATAATGGTTCAAGGACCTTTACAGAGAAAACAACAATTCTGATTAACTTCTGCTTTTACAATACATGTATGTTGTATTTAAAAACAACTTTATCTACTATTAAATAAGTAATTAATATGAAAAGTAAACCTAAACTAATCATGATTTACAGCAGATACACTTGCAAGGGTAAATAAAAGCAAACGCAAGTAAATTGAAATAAATGATGGGGACGAAAACAAACAGAACGGTAATCCAAGTTTAGCATTAATAGTTGTTTAGTCACCGCTGAAACTTGAACAAGCGTTCTTAGCACCAGTTACCTGGTGTTATGAAAATAATAATGGTTGAAAAATAATTTACCCTGAAGCAAAAAAGGAATCACTGAAGAGAAGGAAAGGAGGCATTTTAGTGCAGTGGAACGCTTAAAGCTCTTTATAAAATAAATAAGCTTTTTACCTTCGCCGTCTAAGCCATCTGCAAAATATGCATTTTTTCCACATCAGTTCACTACTTCTAATTGACATAAGTTTTATTGCATTTTCTTTGTATTTGTGTGTTTATTGTGAGCCGAAAGTATATTTTCAAGGCACCCTTTATAGGATATAAATTTAAAAGTGGATTCAGAGTTGTCGATTGATAAAGGTGAGTGAAGAAAAGAATCATAATTGCGCCCCGGTCCTACTAAGCTATTATACTGGTAGTTCGATAGGATGCGGGCAGGAGAAAGAAGAGTTTGTGGGCTCCTCGCATTTTATAAACCAGTGCTAAAGTCCCAGTATTCGTTGAAACAGTAGCCATATAAATACTAAGTATTCCCCAAGATGGCTATTCTTGTGAGCATTGCTTTCAGGGTTAAATAACTTGAGCGCGGGCTGTCCTTTACGATGCGCGTATTTTAAATGTTACAGTATTTTTAGCTCATGGAGATAAATGATTTCTAGTTGTGCGATGTACAAGCCAAATATAAACGTTGACATTTTATTTTGTTTTTTTTTACTGTCACTTGTTTTGTATTAGTTTTGAGTAATTGTCACCGGTGTATAGTCTCTGTTCAATAAATAGGGTCCTCGTAGATGTATAATTTAGACTATAACTTTTACCATAACTTCTATTGATGACAACTTCCTTAGACTTAGGTATCCTAAGAAAAGACGTGAAGGCTCGTAACTCAGAGAATGTTGGAAGTCAAACCTACATACCTAAGTATCTACCTATTAAATAGGTACTTACTACTCGTGCGAGTAAGTAAGTTCCTCGCATACTGGTACTTTCTAGGTTATTTGGCATAAGTTCAATAACCTGTCTGACGTATGGTGGCCCTGAATGGAGCCTTGTCCAACAGTGAAAGGAATAATTAATTCATCATTAAGTTTAAAGGACTTTCAGCTTCAGCAACTTGAAGTTTCACTTGAAGCTATAACTTAATTCTTTTCCTATTATTTTGACTTTCAAAAACTTGATAACTGCAACAAATTAATACATTGCTTGAGTTTTTTTTTCTTGATTCATATAAAATAGGGTAGGTGTACATCATTGTCTCAGAAACATTGAACATTTTAAAATTCGAATCTTTACAAAGTTTAGAATTGCATGGCTCTACCAGATGCTATGAGTACATGACTGCTCAATGCATTTTTTACACGTGCGCTCAGAGTCCCACACAATCATGTCCACGAACCGTAAACATACAAACAAGTCTGTTATTACCTGGTTGTATGTCATTACTGAATTTGTTAAAGCCAACAGCGCGTGCTAGATTGCAGACTTTGAGATGCAAGCGGGCGTGGACTATGGAGAAGTTGAGAAACCTTTTTAATCCATTCTTTTTAGACGAAGGTCTTCAGCCTACATTAAACCTCTTTAAACCCAACTGTTTTGATTCAAGGCTATTCTCAGATTTTTATAAACAATTCTAAACCTAAGTATTTTTTAATGACACTTTATAACTACCTACCTACACAGTTTCGATGTAATAAGTAATTTTAAATTTCTCTTTGTTTTTAGAATTAAAAGTTTCAATTGAAAAGAAACGTCAACGGTTAGAAACACATTTTTATTTTATTACTTTTTATTTTATTAACCAATAAAAAATAAGTAATATTTTTTATCGCTAGCTATGCTTTGATTCTATCTGAAGTTTAGCTTAATATTGGCCGTAACCGACCTATTCGTTCTTTCAATTCACTATAAAGCCTTGTGAATGTATTACTACTACTAGAACCTAGGTTAATGTAATAATCATTAAAAATTGCAAGAAAAAAAAATTAAACACGAGTAATACCTATTATGATTCGTGGTTCAACCGCTTGTCTATCAATCTATTGATTACTCAACTGTTATAAGTATCAAAGGGTATGCATTGGCGATGGATTATTAACTAATACCTACTACGGCTAATAATGTAGACCACCTACTTCTCGAATTTAGTTCTGGTCGCGTAGCATCCAAAACTAGACTGTTTAAAAATCAAGAAATAAAATAAAATAAAAATCAAGGTAACGAACTAACTTTTCTAAGTTTCATTGAAATTTATTACACCGAATCATGTAAAACTCTATACTTTGGATAATTTAAAATTTAACAATACTCTTTTCACTTTAATTTCGTTTATACACTCGTAATTTCCCTGACACAACATACACACAATCACTGATTAGCCTTTAAATCGAACATGAGAAATAAATATTGTCATGTCATATTGTCCACACTCAAACTCTACTAAAAAGCGACTGCAAAAAACATGCACTCTACACCCCACCACACTTTAATAAGCCGCCAAAAGATAATACGAAATAAGGCGGCTAAGTCATAGAACAATCTAATTAAAATAAGTATGTAACGCTTTGCATTTTGTGTTTGCTTCAAACCTAAATGCATAATTAGTATTTGCGTATTTGTTATGCAACTTTTAAAGAATGAGTTTTTGAAACAACTTTATGCATTGTATAGCTTGTCCTGTTCGAAACACGTCATGGTTGTGGACACGAATACGTGTTTTCCCAACAAATCGATTTTGCGCATAATAGTTTGTAATATTGGGGATAGTAATCTACTTTTGGTTGATAGCCGTCTTGTTATTGTAACTTCAAATCAATCAAGATGCATGTCTACGTTTTTAAATTATTATTAGTGTTTTTTTTTTCAAGGTTTAAGTATATTTTAGTTATGATAATCATATATTTAATTATATAAGGTGACGGAAAAATACTGGCGAAGTTGTGTTACTAGCGATTAAGGCAAGAACCTTACAATCCTCATACCATTATCTACTAAATTCATATCTTCTTCAAATTCTAATCACGCGACTTCAGTTGTTATCTCACTTTCAATAAAAAATGTAAAGCAGTCATGCGGAGACAAAGGCACTGGAAGCTTCTAACAAGAACTCCCTCATTAGTATTGCACAGTATAACTGACAATATGCACGTAACGAATTCAAATCATGGAAGCACTAGAGGTTAAACAAGTACAGATACATCGGCAAAAATAGGCATAAGATGATGCCATTGAGACAATCTGTTATTGACACGCTTCAATGATATCCATTAGATCGTCCTCTTGACTAGTTCGCACGAAATCATGTAAGAACCTACAAAGTCACAAAACAGTACAATATTTACGCGAAAAATATACGCATAATTGATCAATAGATTTGCAATGAAAGTAGGTATACCTAACCTTTCTTGTGCAGTTTAGTTGTTAATAAAGCCATGTAATAAGTTATACTCGTATGTGATTAGATAGGTCGATTAAGACTAAGGGGTTTATTCATAAAAACTTGACAATTTAATACAGGTTTTAGGAACGTTTTAGAACGTTTTTTTCTTGTCACTCATATGTCAACGAAAAGAGATAGCAACAGATTTAATATACGTTTTAGCTAATACAGGTTTTAGGTCGAATATGCTTATTGGGGAAAGTCTTTAGCGCGGTAGAGTGCCATCAGCCAAAGAGAGAACAGTTTGTTACAAAGTCACCCTTTTCAGATTGTAGGAATAGACCTACTACAATCCGTCTGAAAAGGCTTACGCTACTTTGTTAGCTACTTTGCTACTTTGTTAGCTCAAAAAAAAACAGATACATTTTCTAAATCACAAAGGACAGAGTTTTGCTATAGGTAATAACGATAAGGTTTACGCTCCAAATATTTCTAAAAATACACTATGCGACCTCAATCCTGACTTAGGAACTCACCCATAGAATGGCTTCAAGCGGATGTGACCCGTCCCACAACGACAGAGCTACTACTATGAGATAAGTCCAGGTAATACCACTAGTTTTCAGCCTCAATGGTTAATAGGACAGAGTCGATCAAGCGAAACAAACGAATACTCCTAAATATTGTAATAAAACTAGAATTTAGGTTTACGACTGTCCTTCTGAAATGCGCAATAGTGGACTAGTACCTATGTTAAGATTTATTACTTATCTACGTGAATAAACAAACGAAAGACTCGATGTGCTATAAACATTAGGTTTGCTTAGAACATTTCATTTGATGTCCCTATAGATTCAGTTAATAATATAAATATTTGAAACAGACATCTATCGTTTGGCTAGATACTTGCGACCAAGTGCATTTATGAATTTTATGTTTTGTGGTAAGTACTCGTGATAAACGAAAATTTTAAAAGATAGATAGATACTTATTTGAACGACATTTTTGTTATTATTTTACAACGAAAACATGCAATTGAATCAATCACGTAGAGTTCCCCACACGTCTTCTATGTTGTCCTAGAGGTTCGCAAAGTAAGTTACTAGAGTCACTTTTATATATAGGTATTTACAAATCACATTAAGTTATTGAAAACTATTCTGTGGTAAATGTATCATTGAAATCCAGCAATCAATCATTTCAACAATACACTAATCTTTTACAAGAATACGTATTTATAAATCATATTGCAATGTAATGGCACGTGAAAGCTAGTAATAAATCAGTTGATATGTTATACAATATCAATAACAATAACAAGCATTTTAATTTAGTAAACACGTCATAGATTTGTAAAATGGGGTCAGTCCTGCATGTTCCACGGGAGTTTCGTAATTCGTGCTGACTGGACCGATGCCAACCACCATCGTTCTCTTGATGTCCGAAAATGCAACTTTTTGAAATAAACATACATACTGGCTATAAACAAATTAAAGGAGTCGAAACAATATGAGAAAACTGTAGAATATATTCTTAACTTAAAAACTGTAGGTACCTAATATTTTTTCAGTGTACCTACTGATAAAGAAGTTTTAGGTTTAATTCAAACTTATATGCTTTTTTTAAATTCGACTTTTTTCGACATCATAAAATTTTATAATTATCTGATCTGACTTGAAAAAACAGACAAAAAATTGTCCAATCGCTAGAGTCAAATATACCCCCAATAATTATCATTATTCCTATCTTAGTTTCTAAAACTGGTTGGTTAAATTCTGTTTTGTGTGTATTATGAATAAATAAATATTTAATTAAAACATCAGCATACGTCCTATTGATAAAGATTCACACATAATTACACATTGAATGTAGGTGTGTGTGTACAGACATAATCTCCTAGTTAAAGGCGTAGCTTCCAATACAGGAACGGCAAAGATTAAATCAGCGCGAGGACACATGCATATTAGCATCCGGTGTCTGATTGACCCGTTTGTCTAGTGTCGACTAACTTACCAGTACATGAACATATTAAGTAAACAGCGTACCGATGAAATAGTTACGTTTCTAGTTTAAAATCAGTCATGTTTAACACGATTTTAAGGGAACAACGAAATGATAATGACGAAGTTGTAATATAGGTAGTGGTCAGTAATATAGTGCTGCTGGCATAAAACATTCCACATTTATTATTGCACAAAGAAAAAACTCCATAAATTTACTAAATAAAAGAAAAGCTCTACCTACTTTATTCTCTTTATATTTTAACCGTAAAATAGGCAATTGAAGAAGACAACGTTCATGTTAAAGTTCACGGCTAATACACTAGCCCATAATACTTAAGTAATAAATAATTCTATTTTTTCTTTGAACATCTATTCTGTCTCCTAATTTCAAGTTAACAACCACCCCATAATTACTTGTATGTTTACTATAGGTTGTCATTGACCCCCAATTTGGGACACATCCATAAAAAATGTCGGTCATATAAAATATTCATAGTTTGTCACCACGATGACCGGGAAATGTAACGTAACAATCAGCTTTATTTCTTCCTCGGTGTTTTAATGCTTTAAGCCCCAATCAGATATCGAGAACGATTATATAAGTCACGTAACATGTTATAGTGTAATGCATTCGGTACGCAAGCTGATCGAGAGCATGCGATGGAGACCTGTGTTATACAATAAGAACTACCTATAAACATTGTATTAGCTTGTCCTAGTCAAAATATTTTGTACAGTAGAATAGGGCCACTGATCGCAATGGATCATCTACCATGTCATACTCTGGTCTTGCGTTGCCAAAGAAAATAGCCAAGATTTAATGAAATCCAATCTTGACAAAATACTAACAGCAGAGTTTTTATTTTGGTGATATTTCAATCATGACTTGTCGACCTAACAGACGTGACCTACAAAGAACAAGCAATAGGTACTTGTTTATTGATAATTCACCATTAGTTAGTAGGTACTACAGTAAGAAATATACTTATACTTAAATTACAAATTCATGTAAACATCGGATTATGGTGTAACGGAAGAAGCTTCAAAAGGCAAGTCCATTGGTCAAAGGTTTCTAGTAAACTATACAACAATTGATCAGTTTATGATGACGGATAACTGCGATAGGTTTACGATGGTGGTTATGTTTATGATAAATGTGGAAATAACCTTTGGAATGTTACGCAATTTATAGTAAAAGTCAGTAAAGTATGAAATGGCTGTTCTAACGCCGGCGCCGGCGCTATGGCTATCAACGTTAGATTTGATAATATCAACTTTAATCTTATCAACGATAAAAACAAGTTTTGAGAATCTTAGAATTGTCAAAAAGATGTAGGTAACATTTATGTGTAATGTAACCAGGCACTTTATATTCAAAGTGAATTCTCCTCTATCGTCACTGTTACGTATGTTATAAGAAAAAGACGTGTGGCACTCGGGGACTGCCGCGGTAAAGCTATTGCATGCCACCTAGAGCCAAGTTGCTGAACTAAAGTGACAAGCGTTAGGTTTTTTCGTTACGGAATTCCTAGACTTAGGCTTCACGCTCAAGCCCCGCGATAGAAGCTATGCAATAGCTTCTAAAACATTAAGGAAAAATCTACCTACCATTACCTTCATAAAAAATCAATAACTAAACGAATATTTATTTAATTTGAAGAAGCCGATGATATCATAGTGACATTCAAAAGTTCAAATCTTAGCAAATGTTTGCACAGTTTTTAGCACTAACCACCACAAGCTACAATACATGACATTGAATAAGATTGTATTTGTGGCAGAGCTCAGTCGCCACGTCAATTCTCATCAAACTTTATCTTGAGTTTTGACGTGATCCTTGCTTCTGAGATAGTACTGATTGTAGCTCGATCCAATGTTTCTAATGTTAGGGAAACCGTATTTTAACAAACCAATACCTACTATTTAATATATCTGCACTATCTGTTTTAAAAATATTAAACTCATCCAAATATTCTTCTTACTAAATGTAACAATCGACACAGAAGTTATCGAAATTTGTACATAGTAAATGTCATGTTATGGTCGTCAGTCATTTACTGCGACCATAAGTAAGTCTGGTACTGCCTATTATCAATTTTTCCATCAAATAAGCGAAAACGTGACAACACAATTAGACGTAGCGTTTATACTAAACAATGAATTATAGGCGCTGTATCTTAATGTAAAGAGTACAAAATCAAACATACTGTTATGGCTTAACAATAATGTGAATGTGTAAAGTAACGTTGTCAGTAAAACATGAAGGTAGCAATTACTTTGCTTTCAAAGCAACGCTAATAAACAGATACTTTCTTCTATTGAATCTCACGACACCAAACCGTTTTGCTACTGGAAACTTCGAACTGTTACTTTTACGTTCACGTTTGAGTTATTTACCACTACCACTATGATCTAGTGGTTAACTCTGGTGTTTTAGGGCCACCCAAAGGGCTCTGACTTGGCTTAACTTAAAAGCCGGGGCAAGCGAATGTAACGAAGCACAGCAGCGGTCAGTAGTTTATGCAACTAGCGATCACCCATCCAAATCGTGACCGCTGAGAATGTCGCTTAACTTCAACAATCTAACAATCGTCTTAGCAAACTGCGAAAAGAGCACTCTTATTCACAGTAGAAACGAATATCAAAGGTAAAAATTTAAAAACGAAGGCTGAGTTAAAATGGACTGAACGTAAAGTTTGGAATGCAAGCAGGTTAATTCATACTTAACTCATCCTTCCCAATATTCCTCTGCATTACGAGTGCAATGCGTTTCGGTAAAATAAATATTTTAAATCTCAAAGTTTGTAAACAAATTACTGTGGGTTTCGATAATTTTGCAAGTGTTTTTTTGCGTCAAACATTTTCGCGCCCACCTATTCAAACAACTTGTTTAGAATGTAATTTTTTTATGAAAGACTTTACAAACAAAAGTACAAGTGATGCACTTTGTTAAAAGACCTTGATATCGTACTAAACTGAAAAGACTGAAAATCTACATGTACTTGAATTTGTAGAAGTTGGAATCGGTAATTCCACGAATCAATTAAATATTTGGATAAAAAAACCAGTGAGTGTGGACAGTAAGCTAGTTTTTGTCCAGACTCACTTGTTTGTGTATCAGCTGGTTCCAGAGAATGGAAGAATGTACCTTTAACGGATTACAATCAATATCAGTCTAATGTTATTGAAAGATACGCAATAAATTACCATAATAAAATGTCAACAGTTATTTACAACCAACAGCTTGGCCCAACAACAAAAAGTTTCAAAACAACAGCCCTTCTAAAAAGTCGCTATATAGCCCTGCGGTAAAAGTAGTCCGGACGATATCAATGTCCCATACAAAGACACAAAGACATACAGAGTCAATATCACAAAGGAACCAGTTCTGCAGTCACCTGTATGCAAGTCTCACTGGTACCACTTTAAATGAGGTGGAGGCAGTGTAATATGGATCTTGTTATTAATCTATTGAAGATCTGATTGGAATGTGTGGCGGGTGTCACCAACCGATAATAAGTGGACTGTATAAAATAAAACACCTATGCCAGGAAATCCGTCAGGGCATTAGGGAACCCAGGCTCGGTCCGCGGTCGGGCAGAGCTTCGCCTTGCGAACAGAAATTTGAGTGAATCGTAACTGTTTTTACACCAAAATGTGTAAATACTTATAGCGCCTTCCGCCTGGCCAGCCTATGTTCGCTAATTATCGCCATTTTATTATAAACCAATACTTATGTATAGCTATCTCTATCTGATACAACTTTCTTGTCTATCTTTCTTATAGCTATCTCTATTTTCTACATCTATCTTTGTCTAACCTTTTGTTAACAAAATATCACCTCATGCAAAAGAGGCGTGGCTTAGAGTCCTTGACCTATTTGCTTACACGTGCCACCCCGAAGTACATACCAAGGCGTACGTGACTAGTTGCACGTCACGCACAACCCTCTCAACCCTGTGAGGATACCTTACTTCATACCTGGTGGCAACTCTTATAGTGCAGCCTTTACCTGTCCTACCTAATACCACACCTATTTGCAGGGATTAAATGATACTACCGACCATACTAAGTTTTATTTCTCAATACCTACCTATCTTATTTCCTTATCTAATTCCCTACCTCTGCCTATCTTTCCACCCAAAACGCTACGTTAAGTTGATAATACAAAGGCAATGAAGTTAAATTATAAGAGACTCGAACGGTGGAAAGATAGGCCCTACAAGAGGATTTACATTTACTTGCTTATATCTAAGTTGGCCTTGCCTCTGCCTACCTCTCTGTCCAAAACTCTACTCAATGTTGTTCTTTACTACTGCAATGACTCTAAGTTAATAAATGACTCGAACGACAGAGAGGCGGGCGGCAAGACCCTAAAACTAGCTTAACCTAGGTGACTCGAAAGGTGAAGTTAGGCACTAGATCCTAGTCCTAACACTTTTACATTCACAAAAGTCCGTGGTCGCCCGCCGATGACGTTGGTCGTGCACATTCTCCCGCCGTCGCCGTCTCGCGATCCACCGGAAGCACGATGATCTTCTTCGTTGGTCGCCGCCATGTGTGTCCTGCGCTGGTGATCAGGTCCACCACGCGAACCTCGCCATCTTCTCCCGGGTACACCGCCGTCACCTTCCCTCGGGGCCATGTGTTGCGGGGCAAGTTGTTGTCGCAGACGATGACAAGGTCGCCGACCTCGGGCGGCTTGCCCGATGTTCGGGGCTCCCGCCGGTGTTGGAGAGTGGGGAGATACTCTCTTAGCCACCGCCGCCAGAAGTTGTCAGCCAGGCGCTGCGCGCGCCTCCAGTGCTGTCGTGCGTGCTCATCGTCTTCGGAGAATGCCCCCGGGCTCGGGACACGACTGTTGGGACCCAACAGTAGGTGGTTTGGGGTCAACGCCTCGGGGTCGTCGGGGTTCACGGCCACATGGGTCAGTGGCCGCGAGTTCACCGTCGCCTCGACCTCGGCGAGCAGTGTGGCCAGAGTCTCGTCGCTCGGGCTTTTCTCGTGGAGTGTCACACGTAGCGCTTCTTTGACGGAGCGCACCATCCGCTCCCACGCGCCTCCCATGAAGGGCGCGGCAGGAGGTATGTACCGCCAGATGATTTGGCGGTTCGTGGCATCCTCTTCTACGGCCTCTACCCAGGCCGCCTTGAGCTCGCGGTCTGCGGCTTTGAAGCACGTTGCGTTGTCCGAGTGTATCTCGCGCGGGCATCCGCGCCGTGCGATGAAGCGGCGGAGCGCCGACACTGCGGAGTCTGCACTGAGAGATGCGACGATCTCGAGGTGGATGGCTCTGGTGGTCATACATGTGAATAACGCCACGTACCTTTTTTCATTACGCCGGCCCACTGTCACTTGAAGTGGTCCGAAGTAGTCTAAACCGACGTAAGTAAAGGCTCGCATGCTGTGCGCGAGTCTCGGCAGAGGCAGGTCACCAGTAGATGGCGTGCCTGGTTTTGCTTTTCTTAAACGACAGTACATACAGCTCTTGATCGTCGACTTGACGGTGGGTCTGATCTTGATTACCCACGCTCGCTGGCGTAGCTCGTTGACTACCGTCTCGACGCCTCCGTGATGTAGTTTCTCGTGCACGTGTTGGATGTAAAGTCTTGTATAGGCGTGCTTGCCATCCAGGATGACGGGGCTCGCCGCCTCTTCCGATATCTCAGGTGTTCTGCTTACGCGCCCGCGTAATCTTAACGTTCCGTCGGCGCCTTTGACGACACTCAACGCGTCCAGTCTTCCTCCGCGCAGCGGGGGTGCGGTCGGTGACCTATCGATCTCGTCCGGGAAGCTCTCTCGCTGGCTGTTCAGCACCCACAGCCGCTCAGCCTCAATGAGATAGTGAGCCTCCAGACCGATGTATCTCACCTTTGCGACCTCCGTCTTAGGTAGACTGATCGTTTGTCGTCCTTTCGATGTTTTCTTTCGCCAGTCGCCGTCGCGCTCCGGGTTCCGAAGCGTTCGCTTTCGGACTGCGGCTAGCTTCTCTATTCGTCGATGACGTTTCTCGCGACATAGCGATATGAACTGGAGAACGCGTGCCGTTGCTCGTATCAGTTTCAGCCACTTTGAAAATCTACTTATATCGGGTAGATGACCTTTGGGGTGACTGACCTTTTCCGTGATGGTAGCTAGGCACCTCTCCTCGCCGGTCGTCATCGGTGTTTGGTTCGGCGCCTCCTGCGGCCACGTTGACTCGATATCTCGTAGGAACGCTGGTCCTACGAACCATCGGTGGCTAGCGTCGAAGTTCTCGGGCGTCGCGCGTGTCGCGTCGTCCGCCACGTTCTCTTTAGTGGGCACCCATCGCCACTCCGATTGTTTGGTCGTTTCTTCGATTTCTGCTAGCCTGTGCGCGACGAAGGTTTTGAACGTGCGCGGCTCGGCCCTTATCCAAGCTAAGGCTGTGCGCGAGTCGCTCCAATAAACTTTGCTTAGTACCTTGAAGTCGTGCTCCTGCAGAACGGTCTCGGCTAGGCGCGTTCCCAACAGCGCCGCTTGAAGCTCGAGTCTCGGGATGGAAATCGGTTTCAATGGAGTAACGCGGCTCTTTCCGGCCGCGAGTGCTACGCACACGCTGCCGTCGGCGCGCGTCATGCGCCAGTACACGGCGGCGGCGTAGGCCTCCTCGCTCGCGTCAACGAAGGTATGTAGTTGATACGCTGCGGCCGGCTCGTAGTCATAGCAACGCGGGATGCGTAGCGATGCTAAGTTGTTCAGACTCGTGATCCAATCTCGCCATCTCACCTGTAGCTCAGCCGGCAGCGGATCGTCCCAACTGATCCCGTGCCGCCAGGTGTCCTGCATCAGCCTCTTCGCCGGCGTCGTGACGGGTGATATTAACCCGAGCGGGTCGAAGAGCGACATGATGATGCTCAGAGCTTCTCTCTTCGTGGGTGTCTCTCCCTCGAGGATGGCTGTTGGAGTTCTTAACGTATTTACCTTGAACTGTATGTGATCTTCGTGTACATTCCACAGCAGTCCGAGCGCCTTCTCGGTCGCGCTCCCGCCGATGACGATAGTGCGGTCGCCTGAGTGCGCCGCCAACTCGCTGATCGTCCTCGGGTCATTGGAAGCCCAGCCTCGCAGCTCGAAATGCGCCTGCCGGTGCACGAAGTCTACTTCTCGGTTTATTCTCACAGCTTCTTCTAGAGTAAGAAAGCTTGATATGTAATCATCCATGTAATGATTTCTCTCTATTGCTAACGCCGCGTCCGGGTATCTGTCCGCGAACTCTCGGGCGTTCCTGTTCTTGATGTATAATGCCGTGCACGGCGACGATGAAGCCCCGAAGATGACTGATGTCATCCTGTACTCTTCGGGGGTCGCTTCACCTCTCCGGTCTCCGCGCCAGAGGAACCTCAGAGCGTCTCTATCGTCTGGCTGTATCCTCACCTGCATAAACATCTCCTTTATGTCGGCTGTCACGGCGTAGGGGTATTGACGGAAGCGCATCACCACTCCGGGTAACGATTGAAGAAGGTCAGGACCTGTCAATAGCATGTCGTTCAGACTCTTGCCGGCCGACTTGGCCGCAGCATCATGAACCATCCTGATCTTCGGTTTAGCGGGATTCACAACAGCGAAATGCGGTAGGTACCACGTCCGCCCCTCAGTCGGCGGCATCTCGCAGCGTTCGGCATAGCCCGACACGAGTAAATTATCAACACGTTCACTGTACTTAGCTTTGAGGTCCTCGTTGCGATCTAGTTTTCGTTCCAGTGAGACTAACCTCTTCAAAGCGTCGTGGCGATTGTTGTGTAGATTTACTGAGTCGTCGCGCCACAGAAGCCCCGTCTCGAAGCGTCCGTCGGGAAGTCGTCGGCTCTTTTCATCGAGCATCCGCACGGCTCTGTCCTCCGGATCGCTCTTCGGGTTGCGCGCTTGTATGCCTAGCGATTCCAGTCTAAAAAAGTTCTTCATAGCTTCGTCTATGTCGTCCGTCGGGCGCGCCGCACTTACATATCCACAGAAGTCGGATGTCGCGTCGCCGTCGGAGTATCCACATCCGTGTAACACCCAGCCGAGCCGAGTGAGTGAAGCGACGGGTTGATCGGCCCGTCCTTGCTTTACTTCAGAGTTCACCAGCAGGTCCCAGTTGTTCTGTCCGATCACAACTTTCGGTTGAGCGTGTTCATAGGTGATGTCGTTTATTATAGATCTTAAGTGTGGATAACCACGTAGCTCTCGCGCTGGGACAGCCTGCGTAATGAAGTCTAACCTTTTGATTGTTTGAGCGTCGCGTAGAACGTGCTCCTTCGTCTGATTCCTCCCACGTATCGTGAGGCTCACCGTTCTGCTATTTTCATGTTTTGTCTCTCCACCATTGGCGTCACGGATCCACAGCGTATCTCGGGGCCCTTCCACGCCCAATAGCTCGGCGATCGACTCTTCTATGAAGGTGCAAGTACTTCCGTCATCCAATAACGCGAACGTACTTACAACCGCGTTCTTACTTACAAGTTCGATCGGTGCTATTTTGAGATATGCTCGCCGGTGTCTGATCCCTCGCTCCGGCCCTTCTGGCGCGGACGCGCACGCGGATATCTCGGCTTTTCTATGCGGACTTCTCTCTGGTGACTTACTGTGTAATAGAGTGTGGTGTGACTTACTGCATCGTTCTCGTGAGCACCTCTTCGCGCCGCACGAGTCCCGGCGATGCTTCTCAGCGAGACACTTATAACAGATGTGATATTTCCGTGCTAGAGACCACCGTTTAGGTATATCAGCTTGTAAGAACTCTGAACACTCCACCAACCTGTGAGGCTTGTCGCAGTGGGGACATCTTCGCTCAACGGGGTTCTCCACGGCGGCGTAGCTTCTCTCGGGCTCCCTTCGTTTGCTCGGCTTGTAGCCTTGCGGCTTATCTTCGGCAACCTCGGGGAGCGCGTACGCCCCGCACTTGTCAGCTTCTAAGTTCAAAAAAAGCGATACCTTTTTCAATTCTGGTGTGGACTCGGTTTTCACGGCTGCGAAATCATACCATTTGTTTCTTAAGATGGGCGACAGTTTATCTAACACGTTGCGCACCATCTCCGGGCTGTGAAGGTAGGCCTCCCTCTCGAGGGCCTCGACCGTGGCCACTATGTTGGCTACCTTCCCTGCGAATATACATAAGTCGCGTGCGTTTTCGTTTACCTTAGGTATGTTCCTGAGTTTTTCCATCTCCGCCATCACCAGCGCCTCCGGCCTTCCAAATCGCCTTTCCAAGGCCTCTAGCACGGCCTTGGGGTCGGGCTGGCCGATGAGGAGACTGCTCACTGCCTCCAACGCGGCACCCTTGAGGCATCTCCTGATGCGGGCCACGTTCTCCAACTTGGAGAAAGATTCCTCCGTACCTTTATATGCTGCAATAAACGCCAACCACCCACTGACCTGACCATTAAAGATGGGTAGTTCTTGCATGTACTTGGGCGGGTCCCTCCGTGTCGCTATGCGCGACAGCGCCGCCGTCAACGCCTCCAGGTTGACGACAGGTCCCTGCGCCGCGGCGGGTGCGTCACCCGCGCCAGGTCGGTCCGTGACCTGGGCGTCCTGCGCGCAGAGGTCCTCCTTGGGCGCGCTCGGGCCCTCCTTGAGCGCTTGAGGCGGCTGCGGCGGCTCTGTGATGGGCCGCCGCGCCAACCACTCGCTGACGCGGCCAGACGAGAGTCTGGCCTGCTCCCGCTCCTCCTCTTCGTCGCCCTCCGACTCGTCGGACGACTCTTCTGCTCGCCGGACTTGCTCCTCGGCGAGCTCTCTCGCAGCCTTGGCTGCGGCCGCCTGCGCCTGCGCTTCTGCGGCCAGCAGCTCGGCTAGCCTGGTCTTCGCAGCGGACACTTTCCGCTTCTTTGATACCGCCGTCCTGTGTGAGCGGGCCAGCGCAAGCCCGGGGTCTTCCTTCGCCGGCGCCTTGTCTGCGCCGACAGTCACCCGGGGTGCCGTGACCTCCGTCTCCTCCGTGGCGGTAGTCTCCTCGGTTGAGGTTGTTCGTTCAGTACTTGATTCCTCTTCTGTACTGGCTGCCGGGGTCTCCTCCCGACCCTGTCGGGTCCTTGTGACGGGCATAGTGAATGTGAAGATTTCTGGTGGTAATCCGGCTCGAAGGACCAAAATGTGGCGGGTGTCACCAACCGATAATAAGTGGACTGTATAAAATAAAACACCTATGCCAGGAAATCCGTCAGGGCATTAGGGAACCCAGGCTCGGTCCGCGGTCGGGCAGAGCTTCGCCTTGCGAACAGAAATTTGAGTGAATCGTAACTGTTTTTACACCAAAATGTGTAAATACTTATAGCGCCTTCCGCCTGGCCAGCCTATGTTCGCTAATTATCGCCATTTTATTATAAACCAATACTTATGTATAGCTATCTCTATCTGATACAACTTTCTTGTCTATCTTTCTTATAGCTATCTCTATTTTCTACATCTATCTTTGTCTAACCTTTTGTTAACAAAATATCACCTCATGCAAAAGAGGCGTGGCTTAGAGTCCTTGACCTATTTGCTTACACGTGCCACCCCGAAGTACATACCAAGGCGTACGTGACTAGTTGCACGTCACGCACAACCCTCTCAACCCTGTGAGGATACCTTACTTCATACCTGGTGGCAACTCTTATAGTGCAGCCTTTACCTGTCCTACCTAATACCACACCTATTTGCAGGGATTAAATGATACTACCGACCATACTAAGTTTTATTTCTCAATACCTACCTATCTTATTTCCTTATCTAATTCCCTACCTCTGCCTATCTTTCCACCCAAAACGCTACGTTAAGTTGATAATACAAAGGCAATGAAGTTAAATTATAAGAGACTCGAACGGTGGAAAGATAGGCCCTACAAGAGGATTTACATTTACTTGCTTATATCTAAGTTGGCCTTGCCTCTGCCTACCTCTCTGTCCAAAACTCTACTCAATGTTGTTCTTTACTACTGCAATGACTCTAAGTTAATAAATGACTCGAACGACAGAGAGGCGGGCGGCAAGACCCTAAAACTAGCTTAACCTAGGTGACTCGAAAGGTGAAGTTAGGCACTAGATCCTAGTCCTAACACTTTTACATTCACAAAAGTCCGTGGTCGCCCGCCGATGACGTTGGTCGTGCACAGAATGCCAACATTTGTGTGGTAAGAAGGATCGAATTATCCTTGAGATTTCAAAGATTGGAATGTTTAAAATTGGGACTTTACTTTTTTATCAGTTGCTGCTTCTCAGAAAAAAACAATCTAGTAAAGCCTTGTTAAATTCATAAGTTTCTACTTTAGTGCTATGGTGATCTATTTATTTCAATTATATTCTTTAGATACTTCATTTCTTGAAGCGAGCTAATAGGAACAAAAATAAACGCACGTGATTGGTCGTCAGAAATAATTTGCTTTCTCGTAATTGGCTGGATTTGACAATTGACAATTGATTTGACAATCTAGCCAATCACGAGAAAGACAATTATTTTCGACGACCAATCACGTGTGTTTATTTTTCTTCCTATTAGCTCGCTTCAAGAAATGAAGTATACAGAAAGTTTCGGGACCATTCACTTGCCACAAACCCCAGCATACAGTCGATATAATGTTGTCAGAGTTACAATATATAAAGTAATAGTGTTTCATCTGTTGAGACCGGTTTGTTGCGGCCACAAGACCAAAAAGAGGTGCTCGTCACACTTTCAACTACTGGTAAATGGTATTCATTACATTCGGTTTATAAATTAAAATGTGTGTAATTGAATGCCGGTAGATGGTTCTTTGAAGACATAAAATACTTCCGTCTGGTAACCATTTCAAAAAAGACTACTCTAAAGATTATTATTGTAGTAAAGTTATTCAAACTATTTAAGTTTTCGAACTATTTTTCAAATCTGAAAACTAAATGAAGAATTTATAACGTGGAAAAAGGCGCGAGCTTTAATAGTTTCAATAAACTAACACTTTTGAAGTTAGTGTTGCAGCTTCGAACTTCAATATTGGAATTTATATGGACCTGGATTTAGGACCGGACCGCACTGCGGCAAAATATACGCTAATACGAAATCGATATGTGGAAAAACCATTGAAGACGATTTAATTAGATATCCGTGCAGGTTAGTCTCGTTGTTGTCCTGAAAGTTTGACAAACATGTAAAAGTACATAATTAAATGTAGCGAAGCGTTTCTAACGTTTGTAAGTGATTGGTGATAGTCCCTAAAATTTAAATAATATTAGGTCCTTACATCTTTTCACAATGTCAGGAAGCAAACATCTTTCTTTCGAATGGATTTTGGGAATTTGAGAATCAAAATCCCTTTCAGATTATACTTTCAGCTCTAGAGAGGATTTCGACACAATTTTTCTTAAATACATAGTATTTCATACCTTATAATATTATTTAAGTAAGTACATATTTATATATTATTGTATTGCGTACATAAACTGCAGATTGTCCTGTGATGAGACAATTCAGAAGGGTATGGGTAAATAAGTTTTAACAATTTAAAATAAATCCTCCCATAAGGATAAAGTCCTGGGACTTTATCCTTATGATTTGTTTTTTGACGAAGGTAAATACTGTTCTAAGCCAAAACTGGTTCAATCCAGATTTCCAGACCTGGGATTGAACAAAAACATCTAAATAATAATCTTTAAATGACGTAATTTTTACAATATTGTCGACTTATAAAATTAAAAAATATGTGTCTACACTATATTTGTCCTATCAGTGCAATACAGGTCATTCAAATACAAAGTAGATAGGTACCTATTCATAGACTTGCGTTGAACGGAGAATTCGGAGAATGAAGAGTTTAGATGTAAAACAAACAAGAACAGATGCACAGAATAACATAACTTTGTAAATAAAGTGGTTCTGAGACACTGAGGCATAAGTAAACCGAATTTAGAAGAAAATGGATTGGAATTCTCAAACAAAGTAATAACTTTACGAAATAATGAAGGTGATATTTGAAGATCGACAGCTACTACTACTCGTCCGCGATTTTGCTCACGTGGTTTAACATTTAAACTTAATATTAGTAGGACAGTTTATTTTAACTGGCAAACATGTGCGTTTTAACTGGCAAAAACAGTTTATTTTAACTGGCAAAAACAACAAAAATATCTTATTAAATAAATTCAAGACCAATTATTCTAACCAGCCCAGTTTTATATAGATAAATCAGCTTTGCAACAATGATAGGAATCATTGTATTGGATTTCAAATCTCCAAAGCCTTATTAGGAAAAGTAAAATGTAACCGGTACTCATTAAAACGGTAACCTTTTCTATATTAAAGTCACTTAGCGATACTGTGAACAATTTAGAAAATATCTTGTTAGAAGAGAAAATTGCAGATATATCTGATAACACGTCATTGGATAATAGTAAGAACTCTACTTTTTCAACAACTGAGTCATATGAAACGATGATGGAACAGAACTGCGATGTCAAATTTGTCTTTCAAGTTCCTTCTAAGCTCACAGTACGCTATTATAGTAGCTTTAACAAGCAGCTTACTCGGCCGCCGCACTTGGATATGAAGTAGCTTATGTATTATTCCAGTTCATAAACTATGAACAATCCAAATCTGTTCAATAGTTTTCGCGTGAAGGAGTAACAAATATCCATATAAAGAATTATATCCATATCTATTATTATGCATATAGGTAAAAAATATATTAAATACGCGTTTATAATATTACTAAGCAAAGGCCTCTCCATTCCTGCCAATTTTTTGATAAACTAAAATATTCATAAAATTTCATTCGCATTCCTTTCTTATTTTTTATCTCTACTCTATCTCTATAAAAAAAAATAGGTATTCATTTTTAAAAAATAAATGCTACTTGTAATATAACGAAAGCTTTACGGAAATTTGAAACTATGAAATTAATCCGTACCTTCACTTGCTGTCATAATCATAACTTTTACAAAGTGAAAACTTTCAATTTGTTATTACTGATCAACAAAGTCAAACAATAGAAAAAGTACAGCATAGCGATAGGCTATTATAAATTGTTCCTTCACAATAACAAATGATTACGCCAGTAATTATAGTCACGTAGGCTTAAGCCATGAACTGTCAATCGAATTTGGGTCAGACAATATAGCCTCCCACTTAGATACTAAACAAATAGGTAGCCATTACAGACAAATGCCTTAGGAACTAGGTTACCGAGTAACGACCTAGCGTTTATATATTTTAAGACGAAATAAACCTATACATTTTATGGGTGTTTCGATCCATTGTTTGGTGTAATCGATTAGATGTTCATCGACGCCAACGTTAGCGTTTAGCTAAGTGCTAGCAACCTTTCGCACGCACGGAACACAAACTTGTGGTGGAATACAGGACACCCCAAACAATGTTCGGGTTCAAATCAACAAATTTACATTTATCACATGCAAAATAGGACGACTTAAGTTACCTAAATAGAAATTGTATTTAACTAATTAAGTATCTGTTTTAATTCTTATTTCAGAATATGCTGAACTGAAAACATAGTACAAAAAATAAATGACAATCTTATGTTACTTTAACACTTTTGGAATTTATTTTTTTAATGTAATTCAAGACAAACATTTCATCTAGCATTATTTTCTGGCAGAAAAAACGACAGAATCCCCAAACTTGGGTAAAAACTAACCGTTTAGGGTTAAAATTAGCAAGCGGTTAGTTTGCGCTAGAGTTTCGCCTTTAGCGTCGGGGTCAACGCTTCTCGGCTCGTCAACAAATCCATCGACGAGAATAACCCGTTACACTGCATCGGCTTCCACCGTTTCACTCACCTAGATCATATAATGTCTCCATTTTTAAAAGCAAACAGGAAAACGACATAACACACCCGCCCTTAAAACTCTCCTGCTTTTTTTGTACATGGTTTTATCTTGCTTCTCTTGCTGGTTGCTTTACGTTCCAGTATCTAATGTAGTTTCAAAATTGATTACAGTATTCCGGAATGGACTGGTCTCTCAGCTCATGTTATGCTATATGTGGTCGTGGGTTCAAAATTGTTAAAAAGACTTCGTTCTTTAGACTTTGCTTGTACTAAAGAGTGATTTTTGTCTCGCATAGTTTACACACACATCTATACCTACGTAACGTACGAACAATGTCGTAAATAACAAAATAGGCAGTCTCTCGAAATTGCAACAGTAATGTGCAACCGTGCCTGCTCTGTAAACCATTTGCAAGTATATCGTCCAATCTATTCCCAGCTTTCAATGCAACTGCAAAGGGTATAATAGTACCAAGAATAAATCCTTTTGTGCCAGGCGGGTTGCACGACACGAATTAAATCAATGCTAAGATATACCGCTACGTCCATTGGGACTTTGAATACTTATTGATTTGCCGGTTTCTACGGTAAAACTAAACTTTATCCAAAAAGACTTTTAACTAACGGTTAAAGTCAGTGAAGCGCTGGGTTTCAAAAGATATGTTGATGATGACTGAATCACAAGTGCCGTCATACTCTCGTCGTTAATAAATGCAGCGATTTACATAATGCAAGATTCTTGCCTGTATAATGTATCTATATATTTTTGTGTGTATGCAACTGGCAAGAATCTTGCAATGTGTGGTACTTTAGAGATAATATAATAACAAAAAACAAATTTCGTAGCGTACCTATATACCAGACATGACAAAAGAGCGCTATAAAGACTATCAATAACATATTGCAGAAACAAAAGACGCACTAACGATTGTAACATAACGGCAAACGATTTTTGAAAGACTCACAATCTCTCTTGTGAATCTTTACACCCGAAGCTATGCCTATTTAAAGATTAAAACAGGTATATTCCAATGAATCGTCGATAATTTATACGCATCTGGTCATGAAAACGACGTTCCAGCAATAAAGGACAAGTACTATACATAGTCAGGATATGCTATATAATTTACTTATGTCAACTAACAATATGGTACTGACATTGCCTAACACGTATACACGTAACGTATTCATCATTAGATGATAATACATTAGGAGGTTTACAGTATTGGATTAATTTGGATGGAGTAGTCTGCCTTTTTTAATGCATTGGACATTGCTCAGATGAATTTATTAGGATAAGCTCAGGTAAGACCACGACTTATCGCCATCGTATGCCTTTTCTATACCCACATTAATAGCGAAATCGATTTCAGAACAGTGATAATGTTTTAGGTATTTTAAAAATATCAGATAGTGTCAGATTTCTGAGCTCGCGTGCAAGAGCTAGTTTTAGATTACGTCGGACGGAACTAATAAAAACTGTGTAACATAATATCATGACTATACAATTTTATGCTTTCCAATCGAGTTATCTCTTTCAATTAACTATTGTCGTTCAATTACTTTTTGCGTGCATTGCTCCAAAATATTTCGAAATTCACTTAGAACTTTGTTTGTTAGACGGCCTGGTGGTATATTGAAAATGTCTCAATAATTTTATTTGTTTATTTTCTTATAACATGTAGTTTCAACAAAACTATATTACTTTTAATACTACTTTTTATTTAATGACTAAACTCTTTAAAACTCTTTTCCCTTTCTTATTACAGAGGATTTTAAACTTTAAAATCCTCTGTCCATTAAAAACTTAGCAATGCAATTTTTCATATCATCATGAGCATCGCCATAGAGCGCCCTCCCTTTCTATGCGATACATGGCATCAATGATGCTTGTTTGTTTCAATTACGAATCATGACTTTGAATATCATCTGTCCATCCTAACGGATATTCTAGTCCTGGTTCTCAGTACTTCATTATCATTAATAAGCCTTTTTGTTCCTAATCAAATATTTTTACTACTTCAGTTCCTACGTCAATACATACATACATACATATAATCACGCCTCTTTCCCATGGGGGTAGGCAGAGACCACCTACGTCAATATTTAAAATATTTATAAAACATCTCATTCCTACCAAGGACATCCAAAAAACAATTGTCATAATTACATCACCTCCATTTTGTAAAATATTTTATTCTTTGCATACTGGCACGTGTACAGTTGACTGGCTGCTTAAAAACATTAAAAATGGTAAACTTCCTTATTTTTATTTTTATTTTATTTTAGAGTTGATAAGAAGTCAGATACTTATTTCCTAAACATAAGCCTAGGTATGGTCCTAGCGTACCATGTAGCCCATCACGATTAGCATAGTTGCATGTTAACCTGCACTTAGATACTTTCTACTGAGACCATTATTTTTGCGCCGACTGATAACCAGTATGATTTATGTAATGCTAACAATGTATTGGATAATAGATTTCTAATGAAGCGAGCCGATGCCTCTTTGGGCAAGCTATTATAAGAGATTCTTACAAGGGTTTCGAAGAATTGTCTGAAGCAGGTTACATTGTCGTGTTCTTTTCAATTTGAAAGCCAATGAAACACACGACATTATTGAGAATCTAGAAGGAATTAACAAACAAACACATCGTAAAAGCTTTGATTTAGATTATAGAGTCAGTTTTTGCTTATCAGACTTTCTTCTAGTGATAGTAGTAAGAGCAAGAGTCAATTTATTCGTTTGTATGATTTAAAGATTGACATTTAGTTATAACTAGTTTAGCTAAAACTATTGGTGTTTAGTTTACTGAGTACTCAGGGAGGTGATGATGTAGATCTCTCGATGTTGACATTCTCAGACAGAATAACAAACGTGTAATTTTATTATTGTTGTTTATAAGAGCTCATTGTCTGTTGCTTACAAGCCAACAGTGAATGCAGCCAAAAGATTATAAAATCTACAGTAAGAAAAAGACACTACCTACCTACGATATTTTGTTTACTTTTAAAGCTACGTCTAGTAAAGTCAACTTGTTTAACCAGTTGTCGATAGCGGAGCTATAACCGAATGAAATGAAGGACTGTTAACATTCTTTAGATTTGGGTTAAATTGTAGGCATATTACACTTTCTTGTAAAGTAGGCAATATTTGCTGTAAAGGTAGAAGAGAGTTTCTAAAACTGACTTATGATAATGGTTTTACGGTCCTTTATCTGCTGTCTGATAAAGGTTACGTTATAGTCGTCTGAGATCTTGAACACAACGATGATGAAAACAGGGTTTTAATAAAAGATAGTTGGCCCCTATTGTGTAAGAGTTAAGCAAGCAAAATATACAAATATGTCAAAAATTTCGTTGCGCTAATTAATGTCACAGGTACTTAAACACCGACGATGGTTAAGCACAAATTAAAAATACATTTGTAACTTTGTAACTCAAATTGTGACACCACACAAACTTGAAAGTAGATTCACGTGACGGGTTGCAACTTGCACTTTACTTAGTAATGTAATTTTATCACTTCACATAGAGCGAATTTTCATTTAGAAAATGCGGTATGCGGTATGCTTACAAAACCGGGAATCCATTGATTTTCGCGTTGCAAGACTTGCAAGTTTTGACGTCACAGTCGCGACAGAATGGCGGCGCGCGCCGGGCCGCGTCTCGGCGACGACTGAGCCACGAGAGGAAGTACCGGTTGCTATGCGGTCCTGTGTTCCCTGTACTGACCTTCCGTTCTTTCCGCATCGATTTGCTGAGCACAGCTGACTTCGATTGTCTGGACTAGACGTGCTTTGGAAGATGGAAGATTCACTGCGGCAACCAGTTCGCCAAACGCGTAAATCATGTTACCACAGTACACATGTTACCATATCAACTGAGATTTTAATATACTTTTAGGGTAAGTAATAAATCAAATCCTAAAACAAAATTCAATAAAAAAAAAGTTTCTTTATCTTTCAACTTGGATTTTTTATTTTCTACAAAAATTATACATAAGTAGGTAAGTATCCTATATGAGAATTAAAAAGAAGTACCTACCTACCTACTAGATTATGTTACCTACCTAGGTACTACCCAATTGAAATGCAGAAGTATGGAAAGTGGGTACCTATCTATCTTATATTTTTTTAGACTTTATTCCAATTAATTAAATGATAAAATTTTACTTAAGAATATTAAATCAAAAATATTGATAATTCTATTCAAATGTTCAGTTTTTAAATCTACGAGGTAGATAATTAGGTTTATAATTTGAATAAAAGTTATGTTGCTCCTATTAGATTAGATAAGGCAATACCGATTCGATCACTTTACGAATACTGCAGGAGTTTGTTCACTGGAGTCATACACCGCTTTCCTATTCCTATTACTTTTTTTAGGTTTAACGTTGCAATATTTTTATTGAAAAACCTAATTAATTTATTTGTGACTTTAGATTTTAGTTTGAAGTTTCACATATCGTGTGTGATGTTAGCTCCTGCATAAAAACATCAAGCATCTCTGCGGCGATATTGCTTTTCTGATAAGATGCACACAATCATCACCGCAAAAGTCAACTATATAAATACCTACATACTTACTTATTTACTAGTTAAGTTATACTAGTTAAATAACTTACCTAACGGATTGTTTTAATGAAACTACTAGGTTTCTTTCTACCCAGTGCTCTTTTGAGAAGGGTATTTGCTATAAAATTTCCTTTACAAATTCACTCCTTGTTTAACACTGGAACATGCTCTGCGTAAAATGTCAGGCGCAGATACCGAATTCACATTTTATTATAAGTATTAGTAGCGACGCACTAAGTATAATGAGCTATAATTAACCTATTATTTAGTATTCGTGTTAGGTAAGTAAGTACTTGTACTATTTTTAACTAATTAAACTACCCATTATGATAGGTATTGAATGTAATGATTTCATTTAACGCAACTCAGTTTCAATTACTTACCTAAATGTAAAAATCTAACATTATTTTCCAAATCTCTATTATTTTCTTATTCAAACAATCACACGATTTTAGCATTTACGTAGATACACTAAACAATGCTAAGTAAACGCTGTTTCGGTCAACAACATTATCCATGGCATAGTATTCGTAACCTTGGCGCACCTGCCTGCCACTACTGCGTTGTCAATGCGGTGATAACACGTGATCTTTCCACGTGGCCAATAATATTTCATATCCGAATGTTTTACTAAAATTGCTAAATTAACTAAGGGATGAAGGGTCTCTTTATAAAAAGAGCTACGACTCCTTATATTGCATGTTAGGAACGTAGAATCATCAAAATGGAATTCGACATATTAAAGAGTTCCAATTTAATATTGTTTATTTATAATACGACCAAGGGGTAGACCACCAGCCCGATGGTCAGATGAAATAGTTAACTGTTAACATCGCCGGGAAAACGCGGCAAAGGATCGCACAGGACCGAACTGAGTGGCGTCATAAAGAGGAGACCAATACCCAGCAGTGGGTGCAACCGGCCTGATGATTATGATGATGATATTTATATAATTTTTTTAAATAAATACTATTCGCATTTATAGTTCATTTCATTCTAGACTCGTAATTAATAGTCATTGATAATATTTTTTTTAAATAAACACTATTCGCATTCATAGTTCATTTCATTCTAGACTCGTAATTAATAGTCATTGACGATCTAATGACCTTACCATTGCAGCTAATGTACTTACAAACGCTCGTTGTTTATCGCTTTATTTTATCGATTCGTTGTGAACTTGCGATATATATATTTCACTCGTATGGGCACCATTTCACCAGTCACATTCGTTGACGGTAAGTGGAGTAGGACCAGACCATGGATGTAATAATATTACATCCATGAGCTAGACCAAATCATTTATTGTTATTCTCTCTAAACGTTAAAAATTAACACGTTCGCTGCGAGAAGAAATTCGTCTATTTTTCAGCCAGTGCGATATGAGGTTGAAAAGCCCTAATCGTACTTTTTCGCTAGTGCTATATGTGGTCTTTCGACCTCATTCCACATCAATAGCTTTTACCTCTATTTTCTTCTCGAAAACCTACTTTTTGTTTTTCAAACTATAACCAATACCTTCGAAAAACTCCAGTGCACCATGTTTTGGCTTCGCCTGGGGTTCTGATGTTGGAAACAATAGAAAAACACCAAAAATAGTATGAGGCACGTAAGCCTCATAACGCACTGAATTATATATACAGTTATGAGTCTAGCTAGTGATGTATTGAGTGTTCAATGAAACCAAATTATCGATATGTGGTAGATAGGTAATCTAATCTTACTAAATTAAACTTAAAACTAATTAACGTGTGGAATTAACTTTTTAAGAGAATCATTTAAACACGTAAACAAAGCTTTGCTGCAATTAATACAGAATAAAATGATTTTTGGAGGATCTTCATATTATACGACGATATTTTGGTACTAAACCATCGTATACTTTATCATTTTTATTTTGTTTATTCATCTTCGGCACCTTTTGTTTCCGCGAAACATGATTCAAAATGTCAGGTACCGATACATGCACAACACTAATGCGTAAAAAGAAAATAACAACAAATAAACAGGTGCGGGATGGGGCGGATGCACCTCACTCGGTTGAGAGGTCCCTATGCCTCATAGCCGCACTGAATAAAGTTTTTTCATCTTCAGTGCGATTTGGGGCCTAAAAACCTCATACATATATTTTTGCCTTTCCGAATCCTCGATATAATGACAAACACAAACCTATAACCATCTTTTTTCTACTCCAATAAATACCCAAGTTATGAGCTCCGCACCAGAGCGAAACAGCAGGATTTTGTTCCGCACTGCGCGCGAGGACGTGCATGAGGCACTTATGCCTCATACCGCAGCGAACGTGTTAAAGATAATGGGATTACTTATTATAAAAAATTGACAATTTAATAAGGCTTACAAAAAGTTTTTTTTTGTTACTCATAATAAATTATTTCAACGCAAAGAGATAGCAACAGATTTGACATGCGTTTTAGCTAATTTAGGTTTACTGGCCGAATATGCATAAGGGAAAAAATTTAATAACAAAAATATGGCCGAATTGAGAAACTTCTTGTTTGAAGTCTCACCTGCTAGATGGGCGGATAGAATGTCTGGATGATATTGTAAAGATCGCTGAAAATACCTAAATGCAATCGACTCAACACCGAAAGACTGGAAGACAATGGAGGCACTAGGCAAAACAACAAAACTATACAAATTGTTTTTTTCCTATTCAACAATCTACATATTCTATGTTGGTACGTAGGTATAACGTATGTAAACCACCTTACTGATGGTTAAGTGACCTAGAAATTAAAGTGGAATTAACACCAGCAGCTACGATTGCTAACAGGCTAACAGGCTCCGTCTTGCCACATTTTGTAGCTCAACAACTCAGACTGGCGTAGATTCATATCAGCACGTTCCTCTTAGAAAGGAACTATTTGATGTTTAACTTTAAATCATGTTTGTATGCAGTTTGAGGCTACAAATTATGTTTTTTTAATATTCATTTAACATTCAGCAATTTCCTGCACTTTCGAGGTGCTTTTCTGTTCACTAACCCGAAGATGCTCAACAGGACGTATTAAACAATTCAGTTTAGGCTCTAACTGTCCTAACTTTTCGTTAGCGTCTTAGCTTACGTCAAAAGCAGTTCATTATAGGATAGGTCCTTATTAACTGATTAGCTTTTAACGGTCATAGTAAGCATACACTGGTCTTTAAACTTTCAATGAAATCACTTCAAAATCAGGATTTCAGCATGGACAGAATAATCGGTGAGTATGTGGTTATAGAAATTTATTCTCAAAAAGACTAAAAAAGTGACTTACATTACATGAAAAAAGAATAATTAGGTAAGACTAGTTAGTAGGTCGTATTCGACCATTTATAAGTAGGTAGGTAGGTAAGGTACTCCTTCAGCATTAAAAATATACTGTATAACACTAACACAGTACTTCCAAAGGCATAAGAATTTTATCGGTTACGTTAGATTAGATACTCACTCAGTAATGGGAAGCGGCTTGCAGAGTGTTTGGAGAGAGGCGTGCTGATGGTGCTGATGTCGCTCTGCGAGGAGTGGAGGCTGCTCTTGCCGCTGCCGGTCGCCGAGCCCAACTCCATGCGCATGCGCATGTGACGACTGAAACATACATGGTATTTGACTTGTGTTCTTACTAGTCCTAAAAAGATTAAACTGAAGTGTCTGTTTGTTATAATAAGGACAAATTTCTTTTTTACCTTAGGCGATTTTGGAAAGCAAGCCCGGTGCAGCGTATGATAATGAAAAGTAGGTGTGTCTGTTAGTTACTAAATAGCCGAATGTAGGTATTCCTACGGATGATTATTTATTAATGTACATCAAAGCTATATATAGTACAGAGGCTTTGGAACACTCTGAATTAAGTACATCCTTACCTTGCAACGATCCACAATTGCATGTAATTGTTCAACTCCTAATTGGAGATATTTACATAACTCAGTTCGCATTCTATGAGCTTACTTTGTTCAACATGCAAAATAACCTAACCGCCATCAAAGTAAAATAGGCCTTACCTTTTAGGTTTCACGTTCGTGTTCGTGGACTTAGAACTCAGCATTCTACTGACGCTGCACGAGGTCTGAGATCGTTGCAACGAGAAAGAGCAGTCCACCTTGGATTTGATGTCTTTGTACGACTTGACTTTGTAATCACTTTTCAGATCGAGCGAATTTTTCTTACTAAGAGTGTCTCGTCTATCGGCTTTCTTGGTAGCCTTTGGACTACTCTGCACACTATCGGCATCAGTCTTCTTATTAGCCAGCATGCTCTTCAGCTTACTTGGCACATCACGTTTAGGCATTTTGTACTTTTTCAATGTAAAACTTCGTTTTTCATCTTTCTTTTCGGACGCCCGAGAGTCCTTTTCACTATTTAAAGAGTTTCTCTTACTTGTATTTTTAGGGGTTTCGTCTTCATCGACGAGAGGTGTGTTAAGCTTCTCATTCTCAAGCGTATCTTCTAATGGAGAGAAGTAAGCATTGATATTACCAGTGCTATTCTTCTGGCTACACTCTGAGCGAGTGGAAGGTGTAGAACCTTCTGGTGACATGTCGTCAATAACGTTCAGAAAAACGGGAGATGCACGATGATTCTCAAAGTCTGTGTATACACCACTAGACTCCATACAAGAATCATCATTTCTATTTACAATTAACGGAGGATTTCCATTCCCGTTTTTGCCGCCGTATAACGCACCATCGATAACTTGGGCCCTTCTATCACCTCTTTGCATGTGATCGTCCAAACCGTCTGCATCACTTTCAGTAAAGAAATCGGAGTCTGTCATCGGGTCTGCTCTTCTTGTCACGGGAACATTCTGCCAATCCATCTCGATGGCATCTTCTTGGTTGCTAGAATGATCTGCTCCCCTACTGACCGGCCTGGACATCTCTCCGTCGCCTTGATAACCATCCAAACTTGTAATGCTAGTAATACTTGTTATAAAACTATTTGAGACCTTTGACGTCTCCATGGATTTAGTGTAATCATTTTTACTATCAGAATAAGTTTGAGAATCGTGCAATGTTGATGCAGAGAATTGAGAATAAGTGCTGATTTCACCGTGCATATCAGAACTATCAAGAGGTAAATCTTCTGGTGAAGGAGTTTGTTCTATCCTATTCGTTATCATTATGTTTTCATGTTTACAATCTAGAGGTATTTCCATACTTGCAATATTTTCTGCAATTGAACTGACAGGTTCTAGTATGCTGCTATGGATAGAGGGCATAAATTCTTCCTCCAAGTTCGATATATATTGATCTTTTTCGGTAACGTTATCTTTTGAAGGCGATTCTATAACTGTAGAATGTTCTTGAGCAACGGTATTGTTCTGATTTGGAGCAGCTACATTAGTCAGAGGCAACTTCATTGCATCTTCAGTATCATCATCTTGTTTCATAATGGCTTCCATGCTTATAATAGGAGCACGAGGTTTTTCAAAATCGCAGATCTTACTATTACTATTTTCAAATCCATCGTTTTGTATTGTCGATGCTGCAGAGTTGCTTTCAGTCTTATCTGTCGATGGGGTATCGCCGTTATCAGGGGATATTTTACACTCATTATTATCACAGAAAATTGGTAGTCCTTCAACCGTTGGCGAAAATGCATTTTCCAAGTAACAAATATCATCCATTTGATCTGGAGTCAAAATGCCTAAACTATCATCTAACGAGTTTTCTTCGTTAGCCCTGCTCATAGAGTTATCGTTTGGACTTGCATTCGATTCAAACGCACGAGCAGCGTGTACGTGTGTGTGAGATTTGAGCTGTAAACAGAGATCAGATCTGGAATGTGTATTGAATGTCTTCTTTACTGGAATGCTGAATTCGTTACCACACGAATACTCAAATTCCCTGAGCGGGAACCCTTTTTCATCGAAATTGATGACATTCGGTAGTCTTTCAGCACTTTTATTGATCAAACTTGTTGGTCTTTTATAGTCTCCAGGAATCCCGAATTCAGTTTCTTCTACTTTCGATTTGCCCCAGATGTCCGTATCCACGTGGTTACTCAGTGACGTAGAAGGGTGAGATTGGAGATCGAATAGTAAACTGTAGGGTCCAGATTCATCTTCATCTCTCTTATCGACTAGTTGTGTGATATCGTTGATAAGAGCTTTTGTTTTCTTGTCCACATTGTGGTCCTTCTTCCTCGTGATTTCGTTCAACTTTTCGCGCAGATCTAAGATTCTTGGATTTTTCTCCACAACCTTCTCCAGACTTAAGCTCATTTTGGGTATCAACGATGCATAAGTTTTACAAAATATTGATTCATTCTTCGTTTTCGTTTCAGGTTGTGTATGTTTCTCAACAGCGCCACTACGTGTACTCTCAGCGCAGGTTGCTGGGTCCGCGCAGTTTTTCAGTTTGGTTTGACTGCTGGAGTAGATTCCACGTAGTTCGAAGGTCCTTAGCTTGCCATTCTTGTCAACCGGAATCTGAAAATAAATAAAACTGTCATCAGTAAAGATCTCTCTGGGATTATAGTGTAGTACAAGGTTTTATTATCCGCTACACTCGTTCAAACTTGTTCAATTATGGGCCAAACTGCACCCCGTTGTATATTTACTACGGTTCAGAGAGCGGTCACGGCTGGTGCTTCTAATGCATACATCATACTATTGTTGTACAGCTGGGTGTTGCAAATGCTTTTGGAGTTCTACGTAACCTAAAATAAACGCTTACAAAATACAACAACAACAAACTATGCATCTCATCATATCTCATCTCATCATAATCTCATCAACTCAACGGTCAAACATAGGACTGTTATCAGCATATTTTTCAAATGGTGTGATCTCACAAAATGATAATCGAGATTTGTATTAAAACCGGTATTACCACAGAATACAGGTATTACTACGGAACACTATAAAAGTGCACACCAACACATGCTTGGCTGGCGTTCAATGATAAGGCCACGCTCATTATTATATCAATTTAATTTGATGCGTAATTGTCTTTCAACCTAATGACCTAATCGTGCTCGATCATATATTTTTACTTAATTTAATATCTCGTAGACCTAAATAAACTAAATCTTAAAGTCTATCGTTTTTTGACACAAAATGTGATGTGATGAGAGTTTTTCTTCATTTGAACAGTATTTTCAAAAGCATTTGCTAAATTTTATTTGTAAAAAGCATCAAATCCAATACAAAAAATAACAAAGAACGCTGTCCAAACTCACAGGAGGTTCAAATTGCGTTGATTCGCACCATTCTAGATGGTTAGCGGTATCAGAGCAAAAAGTCACGAACGGGCACATCTACCGAGAATGCTAGAAATCAAATGAATCATCATCACCCTGAGAGCATTTCTCAGCCTGATTCCAAAGTATTCACAATTTTATCGTTACTAGTTGAAACATTTAAACTCATTTCTCCGAATGAGCTAATTATGTAGTGTGGGTATGGTATCGTTATATGCAAGATCGACAATTACTAATTTTTTTTAGCCGATATTATTAAAGGAAGTTTGTAGGCTTTGATGGAGAAGAGAATTATAAACTACTCATACGATTGTGAAAAAGATTGCACAGTCAGGAAGCTTCTGCATACCTTAGTTTAAGAAACTCATTAATACCTACATCCATCCGTGGCTTTCCTCATAAAAAACCAAAAAACACGTGTAGCTAAACTCGTACTGTATAAAATCGGTACTTAAAATATTATTTGTTTGCAAAAAGTATACGTATTTCAGCATGACGATTCGAACTAAAATTACCTTATTTTTGTGTAAGGTTCTAAATATTTCCCTATATAATAACAAAAAAAAACTCACATGAATACGAATTCATAACACATTTCCTAATAGCTTCCGTTTCCAAATATTCCATTATATTTTCACTGCCCTTGTATTCTAGTTTTCAATAGCACAAAAACACGTTAACATTACATCAGCGCTATCGCATAACTGAGTTTAGTTAACACAAACGCCCTCAAGATTAGATACTAAAGTTTACTAAGCAAACTGCATCTATAGGGATCTATAATACGTAGATAAACATCATTTAACTGTTCTATGAGTCACTATAGAATATACCTACATGAAATCTTGACCTATATTAAAAGAGATCAAACAGGCAGCCATTACGTCTCAGCAATGATAAAGTTAGTTGAAGTGAGCAGTGATAAAAATAATTGTAAAAGACATTATCGGAAGTATTTGTTGCATTTTTGTTATCCAAACAGTTAAGGTTTTATCAGTATTAACTATCAGACCATTATTGATAATAGAATCGATGACAAAAACTATTAGCAAGCAAGATAACACCTATATTGATTTACCCTGATTTGTTAAATACAATATTATTTAAACCAAATCATTCAAACATTCAGGTTTATAATATTGGTGATACTAATCCCTAGATGGGACGAGACTCGTGACAGAGGAAGAAGTTCATTTACATGATTCGTCCAAGGGCCACAGATTATAAGAATAATGTATGACCTTACGCGATGATCTAATAACAGACTGCGGTAATGGATCTAATTCAATCAACTAACTTGCGGTTAGATTGAGCTGATCAATTAGTTATAAACACGAGACTGGATCGAATTCAGGCCCCGTCAACTCTCTTTGTATTGGTTGGCTCGGAAGGTGGGTTTGATATAGGGATACCACTTCGCAACTATTTCAACATAAACTTTAATAGAACTGGCAATAAAAGCATTTTTATGTTGCTGATCGAGTGCGAATGTCAGTGTCAAATGGATTGACTACCTGCTGTTTTCAAATAAAAACGCATTTCATGTGAAAAAATACCAAATCAGCATCTCGTTTTCTATTTTTTACGTTTTTCCAGTGCTATTTCGGATAAAGTGCGTTGAATTTAGCTTGCTCCTCGGCCATAACATTGAGAGTTCTCAAGAAAAACCTATACCTGTGTTGTATTGTGACTTTTTTGTGTGTGTAAAGTGCGCCAAGCAAGTTGGACTTGTTTCTCCGTGTGTTGCGAATATTGTTTATCCAGAGTGATTAGTGTGATTACTATGACAATGTAGGATAATAATAGTTGTAAATGTACTAAATGCAATGCATCATCAATAAATTTAAAATTGTGTATGTGTATGTTTTATTTGAAAATTTCCCAAAACCTAGTTGTCTGTACCAAAACAAATTACTGCTACATTAATAACGAAATGTGACGTTATTCATTTGAGCAGTAATTTGTTTTGGTACAAGACTGCTGCATTTAATTTTTCAATTCAACCAAATCGTAGTGTAGTATATTCAAATTTCCCGCTCTTAAATAAGTTGCCAAAGGGTCCCACCAGTGGCGCTAGTGGTAGATTTTTAAACCACCTTCTTTGTATGGAGTTGGCGTTCTTCTCCGCTAGGAGTAATAGTGTTCTGTGATCGAATTGTGCAATGTATACTTAAATAATTGTTTGGGTAGGTCAACTACTACCATTTAATTATTTCCAGATATTCCTCTACAAAAATGTTTTACATTTAGAGCATAATCTTTTTTTGGTTATAACTTAAGTCTCCAGAGTGCTTTAATAGGCACTTCAGTATGACTAGGAACATAAAAATATTGAATGTCATTTTGTGTAACTTTCATAGCGTGTCATGAAAATTACATAACTGTATCATATTACTCATACTGGAAGTCTTCAAATTGAAAACGGTACGGAAACAAGCAATAAGGAAGGAATAATAACCTGAAAAAGCTGAATACAAGATAATTTAAAAAGCTTTCGCTTTCGTGAGAATATTCAATTTGCTATCATGTTCGGAAAAAAGCTATTATTGCTGTTAGATGACATACAAGATTTTATCAGGTTTAAGATCGTGTGAAAAATATTTCATAAACAACAATAGGCTTTCAAGAGAAAAACTTGGTGAATTCCTGCTACCGTTGATATTAAATCCAATGTAATGAAGGTATAGCAAAGCCATGAATGAATGGTGGCCGAGGATGATGGGATAAAGAGTCCAAAGCGGGTCGGCGTCATAGTTCACATCTTGGGACGTCGTTGGATACTATTAATGGTCCTAATGACTGCAATTGAATTTGCAACGAAGCTGAAAACACTTTTACTAGAACAGAATTGAAATGTATTAGCTCAAGCAAACATACACTACGCAGATCACATAAGTACCCAAACTTGAGAGAGTCATTTTATACTAGGCAGTACGTTCCGGCTTTGCACAGGTGTACTAATTAAACTACCGGAATAAAATATGCCTATAACCATCAAGACAGTCCATTTTACACATAGGTGGAAGAATTTTTTAAATCCGTTGAGTAGTTTCGGAGATTACCTCCGTCAAACAAACAAACAAACCAACATTATTTACCTCTTTATAATATTGGTATAGATAATCCTGTGCCAGCTTAATCAAATTATCATACGTGCCGTAAAATCATGTTCTTACAATATTTACAGAATAATAATATAAATATTTAGACGCAAAGAAAATGGAAAGTTGTTATCTCATGCCAGTTACGCCTAAGCTTTACATCATACAGGATGGTATTAATTTTCCAAAATCACCAAAATTATCTATGTTTTTTCACACATTTTAGTTATACCTAATGAAATAAGTACATTTTTATAACTTTAAAACTACTTCATTTTGGATTTTGGCTATCATGATCATAATCAATAAAATCAGTGACGTAATCTTCGATACACTAAAGTCAAAAACATAACATAATCGCAAAATCTACACTCATTGTTTAAAGATAATCACAATCTATATTTTTTTTATGGAAAAATAAATTTAGGACCTAAACCCAAGGGCAGCGAATGGGATCAGCGGCGAAGTTACTACCAGATTTTCGCTGCAAAGTACAATATCAGTCTGTTACGTTAAGTCGCTTAGGCAAATATGGCAGTACGTTCACACTAACTAAATGCCAGCTTCTAAGCCCAACTGGGCCACAGAAAACATCCTATATTAGTAAATAGAAGTGGTTTTGTCGTTAACATTATCGTGACGATAATCGCACGCTCATCACCACACTTACATAACTTAGAAATTGTTTACCATCACCGAAGCACATTCGTGAACTTTGTGCTTCATTAGCCGAGATAGTCATTTTAGAAGTTCCTCAAGTCATGTTTTTGGTATTGTAATAAAGTGAGAGTACCTACCTACGTCCTACAAATTTAAAAAAGTACAGAATTTTAAGATGACAGCCGTTTTCTCGAACGCAGATAATCTCTTAAAATACTTAATAAATATTAAGTATCAAATCACGTGACCACTCAAAGTTTTCCCGTATTTCGACCATTGATTATTTATTTCTGGAGTAGGTATCGCAAAGTAAATAATTACAACATACAACATGAATAATAGTTTATCGGGTCTGAAAACAAGTAATCCGTACCTAATTGTTGCCATTTCTCAATTAACCCTTTTACAACACCGCTCTAAAGTTAATAAACTTGTCTGGGAAGTGAATGTTACCATATAAGTCCAGCATTTTTCCCATTAAGCCTTAAACACGACACCTGATTTATAGATAAGGTGAGAAGCAGATTGTTATCTTTACTAACTTATCAAATAAATTTAAGTTAAAATGACCCGTGAAAAGGGCAAATGTTTTCGATATTGTTCGGAATGTTGCTACTTTTTATCAAATTGTAAATGAAACTATTTTAGCCTCAGTAATAGGAAGTACCTATCATACGTTTAGTTACATTCATTAGTTTAATTTCATTGGTTTATTTCCGTATTTTTTATCTCTATGCCCGTATTCAATAAAACTGCTAATAAATTGTGTCCATTATTAGATCAGTTTTTTTTAAATACGGGCATAGACGCCGACCGACGGTTAAATTATCCAACGGTAAAAATAATCTTCCATAAAAATGCTTTTCAAATATTTTTGAAAATTGTTTTAATTTATTTCATACTTTTTCGTAAATAATGTCTCTAAGTCTGCCGCATGCCGGACGAACTGTGGGCCAAAGTTACCACTGACTGGAGCCCTGAGACAGTGAGACGGCGCGGCAGACACGCAAGCGATGGCGGGACGAGTTGGACGCCTTTAGCGATAACCAGTGGAAGCTAATGGCGGACAACCGAAGAGAATGGAAAGCTCGAGGGGAGGCCTTTGCCCAGCAGTGGGACACTTCAGGCTAGAAACAACAAACAACAATGTATCTAAGGCTATGACAATGTCTCTCTACATCTTGAGTTTGAATTTTACGTTCCGTAATTTGGAGGACGTTGGAAAACTGGTCGTGGTTTTTGCTACGTTGCGTTGGAGGCTTTATTCCAGTTGCAGAGCATTGTCTTTTTAAAAGTTACTTATATAATAAATCTTACATAATATACCTCATTACATTTATTTTCTAGTTCTTTGTACTATTTTATAAACAAATATGCAGATATTTAACTCAGTTAAAATAGCTTCCTCTCTGCCAACCGTTACCCAAATGAACTTCCGTATTCTTCACTTTGTTTATTTTTTATAGAATAACAAAAGTACTAAAATATAAAAGGTCAATTCTGTTAACTCAAGGATATTATTATCAGATCTAGACTGGATTAAAAATAAAGTTTATGCCATACAAGTTCAATAAACACGTTTTGAATTACAAATAAACATGTTTTGCATTAGGGTACAGTCATCATCAGAAAGTATTCATGTAACATTTACTCTGCGGTATTACCAAAATCTGGGCGAAAACCTCATATAAAACCATTTTATAATTTTAACGAAATTTACGGGTATTTATTTCGTTTTTAAATTATTATTATTTTGAATCCACTCCAACCACTTTGTGTCAACTTCGGATTTAACGTTGTTTCTACAGTTAAAGCGATTGTAGAAAAGAAATATGGTTAGGGGATTGACGTACTACATGCAATATTAACCTTTGCCATCAAGCGGCCTAAAAATTTCGCCATCAGAGTAGACTTATATAGACATATACCAGTCCTAATTTAAATGGATTTTATGACATTCATTAGTCACATTTTTGATTGTTGTAATTTGTTAGACACTACGATTGCGACTGTACTTTAGAAGTCGTGATGTGAATATCATGGTCAAAGAATAATCGACTATGTATCGATTACGTACTAAAACTACTGCGATACAATAGTAAAAACATTGCATTTAGATTAGGAGATAATCAATAAGCGCGATATTATTTTGATATGTAGGTAGATTCATAAAACGCAAGTCATGAAACTTTAAATAAAATCCTCTTTTTGTTTCCTACCAGTAATTCTACTGTAGTTAACACAAATTATAAATTAGTTTCTACAACTTCCTTTTATTAGGTACCTATTTGTAATTTCGTAAAATTACCTAATTTTTTTCTGTTATATAATCTAACTAGCTGCGCCACGCGGTTTCACCCACGTAAGTCCCGTTCCCGCGGGAATATCGGGATAAAAAGTAGCCTATGTCACTCGTGGATAATGTAGCTTTCGAATGGTGAAAGAATTTTTAAAATCGGTCCAGTAGTTTTTGAGCCTATTCATTACAACCAAACAAACAAACAAACAAACAAACAAACAAAGTTTTCCTCTTTGTAATATTAGTGTAGATGTAAGACAAAGTTACACTTATTCCAAATTATAGATTCATAAATAAACAATCTCATTCCATTTTCAAAAAAAAAAATGTAGTACCTACGACTGTATACGACTGTATAAGTATTTCCAAATGGTGGACTACAAATTTAGCTTAAATTTGTAGTCCACCATTTAAAGATATATCTACATAATAAAGGAATTTACTATAGTTATCGTTATACACGACACGTCTACGTTTTTGTTACATACCCTCATTTTGCAAAAGTTATTTCATTTAACATTCCATACGATTTCAGTAATTTCAGTATTTTACTCTGTTCTTACAGGTTACAAAATAAAGCCAGTAGTTCATTACACGGACATAAATCACAGATTTTAGGCGTGATTATAAGGAACTAAGCGATTAAGGCTAGCGATTACTTAAAACCTAATAAAAATCCGTTCATTCACCTTTAAACTCTGATATTAGGTACAAAACGCAAGAATGGAATTCTTTTGTTGGATGAATACAACTAAGGAAACCAAGATAAACCCTGCAAGGATTTTGCCTTACTTGTCAAGAAACAAAACTGATCGCTATAACAAAAAAAAACAAAGTCCGCTAAAACTAACTATAATAGTAATCGAGCAAAGCTATGGGCGAAGAAAAAAAAAGAAGCTTACAAATAACAAAAGAAACTGTAGTTTAAGCAGGCACATCACATCACTACTTTTAACCCAAATAATACAAACACATTCAATTTTCTCTTCGCAAAAAATGCGTTGCACGATCAGTGCGAAATACAAAATGGACGTTGGAACTCGCAAGACTTTCCCCAGTTATCACTGTTCGATTTCTGTTGTCAAATTGAGGGTAGTTTGGTAAGTCACCATTGACCCTGCCAATCAACGGACGCCAACGAGATGCCGACAGAATGTCGTGGCGCACTGAGCTGAACGGACGTTCCTTTCGCTCTTCATTTCAAGCTTCTACATTTCTCATTTTCATACAAATACCTGTGTGTGTGATCATTAACGTTTAGTGACTGGTGGAACCTATGAACTCTGATTCTGTTGAACTTTACGTGGACCTATCTCCTAAGAGCTGTGCTCATGCCGTGCATCATCATCTTCAGCCAGCGGAAGTTGAGAACAGGTTAGTGGTGCTCAATTGCCTTCTTGAAGACGACAGAATCGGACTTTCACCTACATACACTTTCCTTTCATTACAAATCACAAAACCGCCAGTAACAACTTTTTTTTAAGATTAGTGAAAAAACTGCACAATCTAAATGGTCCTCCGATAGCCGAATAGGTTTTGTGGTTTATAGAATTCGTAATTCTATTCTAGCCGTGCTAGAAATCCTCATTCTAATTCGTAATTAGAATATTTTCAACTTTAAAATCTGACCGTGTCAGAAACAATTACATATTTTTTACACTTTAAAGCTTATAAATATACATCTTTGATAAAACATTAACATCCTATAATTAGTATCAGTGAGTATTTGATTAGTTTACATAAAAATATTTCGTAATTTCGATATTTAAAGCATTCCTTTGTTCGTGCTAACTGCGTAGTTACGACGCTTGTAAAACAAAATGGCGACGTCTAGTAAAGCGCCATCTTCTAAAAAAGCCAACGTTGAGGTTTTTAATCAAGAATTAACCGTGTTAATTCAACGCAAACAACGAATGTTTTCTAAACTGCAAATTGCTTATGATTTGAGTAATGATTTGTCTGATTCTGAATCGAAAGATTTATTTTTGTTGCACATGCATGAAATTGACCAATTGCGTAGTCAATTCGAAAATCTTTTGTTTGAAATTTTGGAAAAGGAACTAGAAGATGACCCTAAAGCCTCGCTTCGTAGTCATGAATTATCAAGCTTTGATGATTTGTATTTTCGTGTCAAACTTCGTGCTTCAAAATGCGAGCCTGAAGCGTCTTGTACTAAGGTTGAAAATTCCTCGCGTCCAGTCGAATCTCGACCTAGGCTTCCTAAGCTAGAACTATTTGCATTTGATGGAAATATTGAAAATTTCAATACATTTTACGAGACATTTTGTTCTCTTGTTCATAATCAAACAAGTATTCCAAAAATAGATAAATTTCACTACCTTCTGTCATGCACAAAAGGTTCTGCATTGAGTATTGTAAAAAGCGTACCTATTTCCGCTAATAACTACGAACTTGTTTGGCAAAGTCTTCTTGAAAAATATCAAGATAACAGAATGTTAGTCGGTAGGTATTTAGATAAAATGCTTAGTTTCACGCCGTTGCAAAAGGAATCAGCTGATCACTTGAACTCGTTCATTGAAAACTTTGACCACTCATTCAAGGCCATAGAAGCAATGAATATTGAGAATTTAAATAGCTACATTATGTGTCATATTGCCTTAAAAGCATTAGATCCTTCTACACGTAAAAGCTTTGAACAAAAATTAGATCAAAAGTCGATTCCTACCTTTTCTGAATTAATGATTTTTGTTCAAAATCAAATTAAAATACTCACTCATTCGGCTTCGTCTTTGCCTACTACTAGTGCTCAACAGACTAGTTTTCAACGAAAGCCAGCAGTGCCTAAACAAAGTAGAAATAATTATAATCATGTAAATTCTACGAAATCGAAATTATTGTGTTTACATTGTGGCGAAAATCATATGATATTCCGTTGTGATAAATTTCGTAACCTCACTAATGTTCAACGCATTGACCGGGCGAATGAATTAAAATTATGCCATAATTGCCTAAAAATGAATCATACTTCCACTACTTGTAAAAGTGAATTTAAATGTTACGTTTGTAAACAAGCGCATCACATACTTTTGCACCGAGAGATAAGCGACGATAATATTGCAAAACCTGTTTCTTATTCTGTGCCCGCCTCATTAGAGCCCTCGCCGTGCGAAGCTCAGGCGCAAGCGCAAGCTACTCGTAGTAGCTATGTCGCATCTACACATAACTATGCAGTTATACTCGGCACAGCTGTTGTTCACGTTTTAGATTCGTTTGGCAAATATCAATCGTGTCGTGTTTTAATTGATTCTGGGGCACAATCGAATTTTATTACACTTGAATGCTTTCAACGATTAGGATTATCTGTAAAAAAATGCCCGTACAATATTTATGGCTTAAGTGGTGAACATGTTAAAAATAATGGAATGGTTTCTATTAATATCAAACCGCGTCACTGTACGGCGCCTAGCTTTGATTTGGATGCAGTTATTTTATCTCGCCTGACTGCCGACTTGCCTACCGTGCAGATTCCAAACAATGTAATTAGTAACTTTAAAAATTTACAATTAGCTGATCCGTGTTTCTTTCAAAAGTCGCCGATTGATATTATTTTAGCCGGTGACATTTTCCCAGATATTTACGATGGGCAAAAAATTATATTTGATCGTGACCAACCAGTCGCGCTAAGTAGCGTATTTGGTTTTGTTGTCGCGGGAAGACTAGGGATGCAATCCTCTAGCAATTGCCATGTTGTAGCGTCTACAACATCGCTGGTGTCGTACACCGTTGAAGAAAGTTCTTTAAACGAAACTCTCAAACGTTTTTGGGAAGTGGAATCTTTGCCGTGCGAAGTTCCTATGAATCCTTTAGAAGAACTGGCAGAAAGAATTTATGTTGAAAAACATTATCGCGATGAAATTGGCCGGTATGTTTCCCCAATTTTATTGAACCCTGATCATAAACCACTTGGTGATTCATATGACACTGCATTCAAACGACTTATTCAAGTTGAGCGACGTCTCGCTCAATCTCCAGACCTTCGTAAGGCCTACGTTGACTTTATGCATGAATATGAATCTCTCGGTCACATGGAACCGTATCAGGGAACCGACCCTTCTGGTTATTTTATTCCACACCACTGTGTGTTGCGCCCGTCAAGTACTACGACACCATTGCGCGTAGTTTATGATGGTTCTGCAAAAACTAGTTGTGGTACCTCCCTCAACGATGCACTGTTGACCGGGAAGAAGCTACATCAGGACATCCTAAAAATAATAATAAACTTTCGACTTTACGATGTTTGCTTTACGGCTGATGTATCTAAAATGTATAGAGCTGTACTAATTAATCCAGCTGAAAGAAAATACCAGCACATTCTTTGGCGTAATCATCCTTCGGAAACAGTTCGTATCTTTGAACTGACACGAAACACATACGGTCTTCGCAGCGCGCCTTTTGTCGCTGTAAGAACGTTGCATCAGTTGGCGTCGGATGAATTGTCGACCAATCACGAGCCTCGAATTAAGGCCGCAGAAGTTCTCAAGAAAGGTTTCTATGTTGATGATCTTTTATGGTCTTGTCAGACTAAAGCCGAAGCATGCGCGTTGCAGGATGATTTAACCTCCCTGCTTAAAAGTGGTGGGTTCGATTTAAGAAAATGGGCTAGTAATTGTCCTGAATTATTAAGTAGAATGAATGCCGATCAAGTTTCTGCAATCAACTTTCAAGATGATACGTTATCATCCTCTCTTAAAGTTTTAGGTTTGACATGGCTACCCTCTTGTGACTCATTCTCCTTTAATTATAATTTAACTGACGCAAAACAAACAAAACGATCTGTTTTAAAACTGCTCGCGAGTATATTCGACCCAGTAGGTTTTATCTCACCATGCACTTTCGTCGCAAAGTGTATAATGCAAGATCTTTGGAAACTCGGACTTGGTTGGAATGACCAATTACCTACTGAGTTGGCCTCTCATTGGAATAGATTTATTTGCGAGTTATCAGCATTAAGTAAATTAAGAATTGAGCGTCATGTTTTAATTTCTGACTTCGCCACAGTGCAAGTAATAGCATTTTGCGATGCGTCATCGCGTGGCTATGCAGCGTGTGTATACCTACGCAGCGTAGATAAGAATGATCACGTGAAGGTTAGGCTGCTAACGAGTAAATCAAAAGTCGCACCCTTAAATCCCATTTTGTCAATACCTAGACTTGAACTTGAGGCAGCTTTGCTTCTTTCAAAACTTGTAAATTTTGTCGTACAAAATTTAACCGACTTCGAAATTTCAGTCACTGCTCTTGGTGACTCAAATAATGTTTTGGCGTGGCTTCAAACGCCACCTTATAAACTAAAAACATTTGTGGCCAACCGTGTTAGCCAAATTACTGCTGTGGTTCCGTCTAATTGTTGGTTCCATGTAAACAGCAAAGATAACGCTGCCGATGTATGCTCGCGTGGTGCGATGCCGGCTTCTTTTGTGGAAGGTGCTGTGGAGTGGGTTCAAGGTCCAAAGTGGCTTTATGATGACGAACAAAAATGGCCTATTAAATCATTTTATATAAAAGATCATTCTAAAGTTTCTGAATTAAAATCAAATTGTGATACATTTGTTTTAAACTCATGTGACGATAAACATATTTTAAAAAACGACTTAGAACTCAACTTTAATAAATTTTCATCTTTCAATAAATTACAACGCGTTATGGCTTGGTGCCTTAGATTTATAAACAATTTAAAAAATAAAACTTTGCGTTCAGTCGGACCTCTCAAGTCTCTTGAACTCAAGAAATCACATGATGTAATCATTCGAGTGATACAATTAAATCATTTTAATGATGAAATAAAATTATTACAACAAAAGAAATACGTAGCTTCATTGCGTAAACTTTCACCCTTCGTAGATTCTCATGAATTCCTCAGGGTGGGGGGTAGGCTGGTGCAAGCCGACCTTCCATATAATACGAAGCACCCAGTGCTTCTACCTAAGTGTCACACAATTTATTTAATTGTTGAATACTTTCACAAATTATATTTACATGTAGGACCTCGCACGTTGCAAGGTATATTATGTAAAAACTATTGGATTGTAAATGCTCGTAGCATTATCCGCTCAGTGTTGTCTAAGTGCAAAATTTGTTTTCGTTGTCGACCAAGCTCAATTCAACCAGTCATGGGTACGTTACCTGCGCCTAGGCTAAAACCAGATAAGGTTTTTAACCACGTTGGGTGTGATTTGGGTGGACCTTTTTTGGTCAAAGAAAGTTTGAGACGTAATGCGAAGGTTTACAAGTCGTACTTGTGCCTATTTGTGTGCTTCTCAACAAAAGCTGTGCACTTAGAATTATTAACTGATCTAAGTTCTAATTGTTTCTTAGCTGCATTTGATCGCTTCACTGCTCGCCGCGGTCTCTGCAGTTGCCTATATTCTGATTGCGGCACAAACTTTATAGCGGCTGCTAAACATTTAAAAGAAGTCGCTAGTTTTCTAAATAATAAGAATAATCAAGATAAGATTATCGACGGTTTGACGTCACGAAAAGTGGAGTGGCTCAATAATCCGCCTAATGCACCTAATATGGGTGGCCTTTGGGAGGCGGGAATTAAATCTACAAAATATCACCTTAATCGGGCAGTGGGTGATCGCTCATTGACATTTGAAGAGCTCAGCACTGTCTTTTGTAGAATTGAAGCCGTGTTAAATTCGCGCCCTTTGTGTTCACTATCGGACAATCCAAATGAATTTGAGGTTTTAACGCCGGGTCATTTCCTTATAGGCCAAAGTTTAGTAGCTGTCCCGGAATATGATTTGCTAGACACTCCTCTTAATAGATTGTCACGTTGGCAATCAATTCAGAAGGCATCGCAGTCATTTTGGAGACGTTGGTCAGATGATTACCTTCACACTCTCCAGCAGAGAGCGAAGTGGTTTTCTTCACCTCCCAATGTTAAAGTAGGAGATTTAGTTCTCATTAAGTCTAACTTGACTAAACCTCTTCAATGGAATTTGGCAAGAGTTGAACAAGTACACAGTGGCATTGACAAAGTCAACCGCGTTTTAACTTTACGCAATAAAAACGGACTTATTCAGAGACCTACGAATAAAGTCTCGCCTTTGCCTTATGTAAACTAATCATATCTCTATATATCTAGTTAGGTATATATGTTTATACATTTTAAAATAAGAAAACTTTACATAATTTACTTCACATTTCTATACACTTTACAATAAGATTTAAATTTTGATGTTATTGTTAAAATATATTTATATATTTATTCATTTACAATCATAACATGTACTTACTTTGTATTTGTTACTATTTTATAATATATTCACATACTCTACATACAGTATAGGGAAATCAATCGTATTGATTTCGGTAGGGGGTATGTTCGATTTCTGTTGTCAAATTGAGGGTAGTTTGGTAAGTCACCATTGACCCTGCCAATCAACGGACGCCAACGAGATGCCGACAGAATGTCGTGGCGCACTGAGCTGAACGGACGTTCCTTTCGCTCTTCATTTCAAGCTTCTACATTTCTCATTTTCATACAAATACCTGTGTGTGTGATCATTAACGTTTAGTGACTGGTGGAACCTATGAACTCTGATTCTGTTGAACTTTACGTGGACCTATCTCCTAAGAGCTGTGCTCATGCCGTGCATCATCATCTTCAGCCAGCGGAAGTTGAGAACAGGTTAGTGGTGCTCAATTGCCTTCTTGAAGACGACAGAATCGGACTTTCACCTACATACACTTTCCTTTCATTACAAATCACAAAACCGCCAGTAACAACTTTTTTTTAAGATTAGTGAAAAAACTGCACAATCACCGATAGGTTACTAGGTTCTAGTTAATACATTATTGATGTTTAATGGCTGCCCACCGCCACGCAACGTTAAACATACGTGCAAGTGATACCGACGCTGCAAATACATATTGATTGATAGTTTCTAAGGCAATGTATGTATGCAGGTAGCAACTAGTATATTTTATCGCACTGACTGTTTTTAGTTAAGAAACCATTTTACGCGATAAATAATCGCTTTCTTGTGGATAAGGTGGAACAAGCTAAGACGGCTGTCATGAACGATTTGTTTTAGTTCTGGAAATGTTTTAAATTTTTTAATAATGCCCTGCACTAACTTGTTTTGTCCTTGAATGTTGATAATATGCTCTGACAAATCCAGTAAATGTGGAATGGCAAGGTTTATTTTTCCTTTGATTTATGAAGTTAGATGCAATCAGACTGTAAACAACGGTTTTAATTGGTTTTTTCATACAAAAGACATCAACGCGTTCGATTCTCAATGTGACACCAAAAAACTATTTTGATTTGTCTAAATCATTCCTACGTAGGATCTGTTGAGATTCTTATGAAGGTTCTTAATTAAATATATTGTTTTTCTAAAGATTTTATACAAATGTATTTGACTAGAACTACAGACTTCTCAATCCACAATAAGTATCTAATCTAACATGTTTAACTTCATTAAGCCACTACCTTCACCTCTTCACCAGGGACCACTATTTATAAATGTGGATGAAATGTAGGTTGCTACCTATTTATATAGATGTTGCGAGGCGCCACCAGGCCAATCTCAATTAAATACCAGTTACAAATTCTGGTTTTTGACTCGCATATTTTATCAAGGATTTTACGACGCACATGCGTTGTCTGATCATGTTTCAAAAGCATTTTGCTACTTATTTTATTTTTCCACAAAAAAATACATTTCAGATACCCGGGTAAACTGATGTTGCAATGAAACGAATCATAATTAATTTTAACATCCGATTCTCATGCATATTTAGATGAGTATCTTGTCTATCTTATGAGCAAAAGGTCATCAGACACATTATGTTCACGCAGTCAAAAATGATACGCAAATAAAAATACAACAACGAGGTTTCGCTATGAATAACAAAAATACAATGGTCATGAAGTGGCTGTGCTAATAAATTCATACTACAGGGATTATGAACTATGACTTGATGACGTAGTCTCACTTGATGATAGAAAAGATAGAAAAAAAATATTTCTGTAGGACTTCAAGGATCACTTCAAATCTTCTCACATGCTATGTGTTTTTATTGTCAGCAAATATGATATTATCATTTGTAAAATTTCACCTGCAAATCTAAATAGTCAAGCTCCAGTGAGGAGCCAGTCCAACAAAGTGATGCTTGTCAAATAAGTAAACTCCTAAGGACTTCAGTCATAAAGCAAACAAGCAACAGATAACAACACAATATGCCCCAGGTACTACTTGAACTGCCTTAAGATACAAAATATGAGGTAGTCTGCTAATCATCGATCTCAATCTGACATCGAAATGGACTTTATATTATTGTATCCACAAAAAAATAGCAAATCATAAAGAGAGGTTCATTTGCAGCATTAGATCATCATCGTAATCATCTCCGCACGTTTCGAAACGCATTGGACAAAAACCGTGAGCCCGATGTCAATAACCTTTGGGATCTGTACACCATGACGTAAGTGCCAATATCATTCCCTGTATCTTTTCGTGCACAACAAGTTACAAACCTTGTCTGCAATTGGACTTAATGTTTTGATGAGCATTGTCTGCAATTAACAGTTTTCTTGTGCGTACCTATGTTTATTTATCAATTTTTTTTCTACTATGTCTTTGGTATTAAAGTAAGAACCTGGGTTACATGGCTAGCTAATTGAAATGAACGTCAAATCTAGGTCCTACCTTACAGTCTTATCTATACAATGACCGTTTTCAAAACGCACGACACCGATCGCAATCGCAGTAGCGTTGCGGGACAAAGCACATTTGACAAACCTGTTCAAACATTGATATAGTTACTCATAAAATATATGTATTAGCTTAGAAACTGCAACCAAAGATAGGGTTGTTGGCGTACTTTCCCTATGACCAATGACAAGAAAGCATAATATAAAAAGCTAACATTGTAGCAAATGTTCCATTCTGTCTGGTCAAACGGCATCAAGGAAACTATGATGCCATCCATCATCACATCATACGTGTAGGTAATGATCAAATTGTCACGCTTCAAAAACCCCATTCAATCATGCTGTATCGCAATCATTCAGATGATTTGTTGAATCAACGCCCAAAATAATAACATACAATCGCGAAAACAAAGTGATGACTTTTCATAAAGTAAATTGCTCGTTGTCTTCGTTAAAAGTCAGTTGTTTATCAATTCGCAAACAATTGAATTTAATTAATGTGTTAGTTCTGTGCTATGAGGCCGGTAAACCTTTGCTAAAGACGTCATGTATCTATCATTGTTTTCCAAATAAGTTTAATCTTTGGTTGATTGTCTTGCTGTCAACGCAGTCCCATAATCCATAGTTTAGAAGTAAAATCATATTATCTAACAATTTTTGGGTTAAAATGCATGTCTACTTACAAAAACTATCCAAATCAATTTTAATAAAATGTAGGTAGCTATCTGATTTCTTCGAATGATTAACACTCAAAAGGAAGCTTTGAAATATGTTTCCTGATCAGTCAACCAATTAACCGCTAAGCTATTAGAAGTAAATAAAGTTTGTATGAGCTAGTGGCCAACTCTAATGGTAATGGTTTTAGAGGTTTTATAGATAATTATGTTTAAGGTAAAACCAACGTATACGTAGGTACCTACTCATAGACTTTTTCCAATTTCGTTACGATCCCCATACGTTCTTTTTTTGCCAATTAATTCAATAATCAATTAATAGTATTGTTTGGTAATTGGAGTGTAGTCATGGTAAAAACATCAAATCATGCTTTGCATAATATACTGAAAATGCTCTGGAATATGAGTGCACAAAGTTAGAATGTGGATGTGTACGCGGATGTGGCTTTTATCCGTGTTCTACGATACCGAAGCCATCAGATCATCGGGTTTCCTCACGATGTTTTCCTTCTCCGTTTAAAGCTCGTGTTAAAGTGCATATAAATTTTTCGACACGAAAAGTCCATTGATGCACGGCTGGATTCGATCCCACGACCTTCAATGAAAGTCGAAGTTTCAATCCACTTTAGCCAACACGGCTGTCCTAACATCTAAAGAATAAACAAATTCATAAATAGGTACCAACATCGGTTCAAACCATAAATTTACACATACACAATGAAAATATTGTACTTATGTATGTTTCTCGTAACATAGATTTTATAGCCAGTCGATAGAACATGGATCATGTTGCAAAGAGCCTTGACTACAAAAACTAGCCGAATGGACAAATCCAATTACTGTTCAAGCCGATATTGTGAAAATACACATAATTAACGAAGCCGTTTAGGAAGCCTAGCCATTCGTAATACCCGTCCGATTAGTTCTTTCAATAATTCTGCAATTATTGCTTTTGTAACAGCTGGAAATCTGAGAAGTTAGAACTCTATTTCACTAGAGTCAGAATTCGTTATTTTGGGGGTAGGTAGTAACACAGAATAAAGATGGGTAGTAGGTAAGCCAGAAGTACAGGAACAAAGATACCTACCTACAAAAGCTTCGTAGATGAAGTGGATAAAAACAAGCAATTGAGCGTTTTAAGTACTTATAAAAATAATTACCTACTTATGGTGGAGGTCGTCTCTCTTTTACGCATTTCCTTCAAGTTGCAAACCTTTTTCTCATTCGCTATGTAGGTACCTACTATGAACAACAATTGTTGTTTAGTGAAGTAGGTAGGAAGCAGATAATGTTTCGATGTTAATTCTAAAACCATTCAAAAGCAATGATACGTCGTTGTATGCTTCAAATCCGTTTCTCAATCATAGGGCTTCAATATTACCTCTGTCCTAGCTATGAAAGGAAATAACGCAATCAGAGCATGGATGTAGTTTTGCGGTTGAAGCGTTCAATTTCATAACAGACACGCGAAGTACCTACCTACCTACTTTGTCAAAGCAAAATCGATATCCCCTACATCTTCACAAGCAATATAGTCTGACCAACCTATCTTTCAACGTAGTGTACGATTTCATTAAATTTATTAGTCTTTTTAATCATAGCTAGGGAATCCCTGTAGCTTTACAACCTATTTTTCAATATTACAAAATTGCAAAAGCACTAACGTCCTTGGCAATGATTTTCACAACTACCTACAAACCTAGAACTGAACCGCAAACCAGCACTCACCTTCGACATGACGCGTTCTATATTCACTTCAAAACTTCACTTTTTCCATAACAGTTTCTTCCGAAGAACAAGTAAAATATCCTAAGGGTGTTTAGTGGGGCAATATAGAAAATTCGCGGATATTGTAATATCGCATATTTGAGACGCCGTACCGTGGCCGAGACGCGATCAATACTGTCGAGTGTCGGTTCTGTCGGTCGGTGTGTCGCCGGCGGATAAGGTAAAAACAGTGGTCGTTTACGCGTGCGCGCGCATTCTGTTGTTGATAATATAGCGCATGTATGTCGGCCCCGGTAGATGTGTTCAATCGTTAGTGGAGACGCAGTCATGTTTAGTATTCTTTGGCGGAGGCTTGAAATGCAATCGCATCGCGCTTTCCTAATGACGACTATGCAATGTAGGTATCTTGGTAGCTAAAGGTAGCAGGTAACACATTAAAAACCTACTTATATAATCTGTGCTTATACTTACTACCAAAGTACCTATTGTACTTACCTAAATAGGTAGGTACACAGGCAATCCTACCAGACACCTGCAATCTACGTAGGCATTACCGTATTACCTACTTAAATAAGTAGTCAAAATTTTCAGCCTTTATCTTCAAATAATATAATGTATCTAAGTATTATATCAGTCATCTGGTTACCATAACACAAGCATTAAGTTGCTTAGCTTGGAACTAGATGACGCTGTGTGAAATGTCCCAGGATATTTATTATTTATTATTATTTATTAATATCAGCTATCTAATGCATAATTATCAACTGGGTGGTGGGCTGGGATGAGATTCAAACCGGCACCTGCGGCACCTGCGGCCACTTAAGGTTTCTATGTCAAATTTTGCGATAACGCCATCTAGCGGTGAGTAGTAGTACTTTCAAAGTTAGAAACTTTAATATTGCCAGTACATTAATGAGTTCCATTCTTTTTGGGTACAGTTGGCATGAATGGATACTATTTTCTTTTTTTTTAATCCTTTTTTTTTAGTTTTCAAGTCTCTGCCAATTAACTGCTAATGTCAAACAAAACAAATAAAACTTATGCTCAGGATACACGACGACACCAGACACTAAGACACTCAGTGTATACATCGACTGTCTGCGTGTGTCCACCGCCGCGACACTGAGTTGCAAATCAATTTGTTTGCAATCGACACTAGTGTCGACATTTGTGTCGAGTGTCAGTGTCGTCGTGTATCCTGAGCATTAAAACGTCAGCTATTCATCCGTCAAATCAATCGATCGATCGAGTTTGTTTTGATTCCGGTTGTGTATAGTTCGTATTTTCGAAATATGAAGTTTTTCTAATAAAATTACAAAAAGACTATCTAATTTCGCTGTAATTTATATTAAAAATGGTCAATACTACTCTTACAATACAGGACATCTGGCCATATGGATCCAATAGGCCTCCAAAGAAAGTTGACTTAGATGCGATTCTGCCCTACATTCTACTACCTGTTTTAATTGCGATTGGCTCTATTTCTTCCGCAATAACATTGTCAGTAATGATATTTATTGGAATGGCTGCTCTCTATATACACTCCAGACCAAGAGCGAAAAATCGGTAAGTAATAACTGTAGTTGGTATTCCCTCTTACAACCAGTAATAATAAATTATAACTACAATTATCATACAATAAGGTGAAACAACTCAATTTCATTTCCAGGTCTCCATTTTTCTTCTCATGGACTCTTGCTTCCGGAGTTACAATGTTTGTTGTCTTTGAGTTTGAAATTCTACCTCTCATGGAGATAACACAACTGGAAAACTTTGTATTTTTACTACTGCTGGCTTGCACTTGCTATTTCTTCTACAGAATGAAGGCTATTGCTGATTTTGAACTTGCTACTGGCACTTCAAAAGGCAAGGAATACAGGTAATACCAAGGTACACAACAGCCACATATACTCCTGCTTCTTCCTTAAGCTATGCCTAGTGGAATGATCTTAAATTTGATGCAATCGATGTTTTATTAAATTTTCCTTAGAAAGAATGAGTTCTATGCACATTCTACTTTCAACAACTGATAACAATTTAACAAAAAAATATTGTGACTTGTACTAGACAATAATTAACACACAAGTTTTTATGTAAGTAATTTTCTATGTGTAATAATGTCGAGTGAAGGAATAGTCAGCTGCCACTATGCACTAGCTGAGAGCATTGTTAAAAATGTTCTCATGTTAATGAATGAGGTGTTATACTCGTATTCAGTAGAAAAACCAATAACAGGAAGAATATTTGCACATTACATTACAATGACCTTGTTTTAAAAAATTTATACTTTACAACTTAAATTATTATTTTTTCAGCCCTGTATTGACAGCAGATTCACAGTATTGCCAAATATGCCAAATAGAAGTAAATGATAAGTTTTTTCACTCAATATGGTATGTATAATTGCATTATCAATCTAGCAATTAAGTAGCTAATCATTAACGGTAACTAATATTGTGACATGAAAGAAAGTAATGGCCATTAAAAAATTGAACTGTTTTAATTTTGACTTTCATATGCAGGTGGGATTGTTGTATCCTGAGGCCAAATTACATGTACTATCTAGCTGGGCATAGCTTTGCACTGGCAACACTAGTTTTCGGGACCAATCTGGGCATGACTACACTTTGCCAACCAATGATTTTCTATGGTATCCTGCTGCCACAAAATTGTAATGATGTTTACTATGATTTTAGGTAAGTTTTGAAAATAAAACCATTTAATAAACAGGTAATAGTGTAAAACAAAGTCGCTCCCGGTCCTACCCTAATTTTAAAATCTTAAAAGTAGTCCTTAAAAACTTTATATTAAAATTATACATTTACTAGCAGCACGTCCTGGCTTTGTATAGGTGTACTAATGAAACTATCGGGATAAAATATAGCCTGTAACCATCCCGAAATTCCATTCTACACATTGGTGAAAAATTTTGGAAATCGGATGAGTACTTTCAGAAATACCTTGTATTGGTCAAACAAACAAACTTTACCTCTTTATAATATTAGTACAGATGTATTAACTAGCTATGCCCAGCTGCGGTGTTAACGTTCCTGTTAACAGTTTATGTTCCCTTGGAATACAGGGGTTCAAAAGAAGCATATTGTGTTAATCCAGGATATAAGCTATCCTGGTACCAAATTTCATTCAAAACCGTCCAGCAGTTTGAGCATGAAGGAGCAACAAACATTCACACCTATACACAAACTTTCACCTTTATAATATTAGTGTGTGAAACCTACTCGTCACTATGCTTGACCAACATAAAATAGCCTTGACATCAGCCTCTACAATTATATTCATTCTCACGATATTCTATGTTATTATTCTGTTTATTACAGTGGGGCGTTTTCCTTCGTGACGTGTGTTTATAGTATGGGCTACGCATGCGTTGTCTGCTTGATACTGATGCATCAAGTACTTTGTAATTTAATCCCGAGATGCACTGCCAGTAAGTACAAAAGGTTTCTATATTATTATCGCATTATCTAACTTCAAAAGGGATACAGCCCGCATTATTAATTATTCTATTCAGCCATTTGTGTCCCACTGCTGGGCAAAGGCCTCCCCCCATGCCTTCCAGACGTCGCGATCTTGTGCTAAAGTCTCCCAGTTGGCTGTAATATTATCAAGTTCGTCCCGCCACCTTCTAGGTCTCCCGCGTCGCCTTCGCGCCGGGTTAGGGCGCCACTCGGTGGCTACCTTTGCCCACAGCCCAGTTCCATTCTCGACTTGCGCTTTACTAAACGTTTTCATAAGAGACCCTACCACCTGTTTACTGTAGTACTGATATTGTCCTGGATACCGAGTCAAGTATCACAAAATGTATGATTTCATACATTTAAAATACTTGATTTGTTAGCGAGGATAGTCAACTATACAACTCGAGTGAGCATGCACAATTTTCTGATATGCTCTCATTTTATGACTTAAACTTCAACAACAAATTACGTTTAACAACTTCCCTGTCCCCATACAACTCATTTTGATAATGCCCCACGTCCGTAGGTTTTTTTTATTTTTACGCTAAATAACATCATTATAATATCATAAAAATAACGAATTATGCCATATACTTTATAATAAACATTTTTTTTAACTAGTTTTTTTTTGAGTCACATGTGACTCACGAACGTAGGGCGATATTTTTTTTTTATCACGTTCAATGAGTCATATGTGAACTCACACAAAAATGCATTTTTGAGTGACAATAACAATACATCATCCGTAGAATGTCAATCAAATGTCATAACTGCAATTAGATTAGAAAGTTTGATGTTTATTTGAGGTTATAACTGATATTTTATTGGAAAAAGGTCTTGGGGTTAAGGGTTTGTGGTTATAAATTGATACTTTTCGTGAAAATGGCTAATAGAAGATATACAAATGAAGAATTATTGCGGTATTTAGAAAATTCGGATGAAGAACCATTTAGTAGTGGAAGCGACGAAGAAATTGATATATGAATATTTCCTTTGAATAAAAATCCTTTGATTCCAGCATTAGAGTTTTATTTATGGCAAATTTCTTTTAGAGATAAAATGACAAATTTTTAAAAAATCGCGATTTTTTTTTCTCATCATAAATATTAAGTTTTTTGCTATACGCTTCCGTATGATTTACAAAAATATCACGTCACGTTCATACCAAAATGTGTGCCTAAAATCATATAGAGAAATGAGTCACCTGTGACTCATGAACTTATTATAATATGTCCCTATGAGTCATATATGACTCATTGGACAGGGAAGTTGCAAGATTATTGAGTCACTAAATAAATAACAAACGCAAAGTTCTCATTTCGTACCTTAAAGATACAAAGTAACTGAAATAATTATCTTTAGAGAAATTTGGTCGTAATATACCTACTTGTTTTGTTTCAGAACCACCATGGAAGAATACAATGAATGTATAAAATGAAGAGATATTAGACACAACTTTGTTGTATAGTACCTATTTGAATTTCAAAGGGCTGTCTATTTCTCTAATGTAATGAATGTGAAGTTTTATATGCGATTTCAGTTGTACCTACAATATGAAATGTTTTCTGCCGAGATGAAATCAGAGATAAAGCATCAATGGTATGATTCTTTCAAATATTATTATATAAAAACCATAAATTAATATACCATAATTATAATAATACATTTGAACTATAATCATGAAGATTATAAGGCGGTTGTTTTATAAAATATTTCATTCCATGTGATTTTAATGATATTTAAAATATCAGTCTCTTTTTGTACACTTGGAAGATTGACCCCATCCAAGTTATTATTTATGTGCATGATAGGAACATCGAAATCACTACCAAACGCGGGTTCGATTCCCAGCTGGACTATTTTTCTCGAAAGACAAGCAATATTAGTTAAAAATCAACTAAATACGTTAAACAGCGGAATCCGAGTGATATTTAAATAAGAAAAGAAAATAAAAGTAGCTACTCACATCAATATAATTTATTTTCAAACAACATCAAAGTGCATTTAACAATAAAAATGCACTTACACTATCACTAAAATATTGTTAAATATTCAAAAAGTGTAGCTTATTTGTACATATAGTAGATACTCAATATCTATAATTATCTTATCTCTATATAATTAGAAATAATGAAATTTGATTAATTGAGGCCAAATAAGCAAACATTTTGACCCCCGTAGGTTAGGTAGGTACTCTGTTCACCGAGTCGATCGAAAAATAAACCAACTAAATGTGTTGGCCTTATATTTTGGTAGCTAGGTAGGTAATTTGCTAACGTGTAAAGAAACCATTATAGCAGAATGACTCGTCCTAGGCCCGTTTTCGACGTCAATCACGTGCGCTTATTTTTTAACTATTCGATCTACTCTGTGAACAGAGTATTAGCTAATTATAAAAAGTATTGACTGGGTAGAAAGATACTTTTTTACATAATACCCAGGATATAATCAGTAAATACACTAAACTGAAAGCAATACACAAATATTATTTATTATCAGAGAAACATACGCTTTGCTTAAGTTATTATTATTATACGTTGAGTATTAAATGATTTATTTCAAATGAACCGCGTTTTAAGTCACCTACATCTTTTTGTTATCTTTTGCATTGAAATATTAAGCATTTAGGTAGGTATATTATAGGAACAATTTTGGGGACAATAATTATAAATTGGGTTTTCTTATATTTTTGGGGACATTTAAGATTTCAATATTATTTAACTTACAATCTATAAATACGTTAATAAACAGACATCCTAATTAAATAGCAAACTACTTTGCATTGTACAAGAGCAACACCAATGTGCAGTGCAGCTAGTTATTTACAGGTAGCAGTGGTTTAAGATCGCTCGATGAAACTAGTTGAGGTATAATCGCGCACAGAAATTCTTTGTGTGTTTTAAGAGTTTTTTTATGTTCTAAGTCTTAACATAATAACACTAGTTTTTTTTTTGTAATTTATCTTTCTACACCCTAAAATTTGAATAGGTATTTCGCATCTACCTTTTCCGAGCGATCTTTAGTTACTGCGCGACCTATAATATGTGATCTTCACAAAAGGGTATAACAACGGTTTAAATGCAGTCCGCCTAATATAAATCTAGGAACAAACTGTAAATTTGACTCTATTATGACGCTTCGTCGGTGGCACAAATGCGCGCTTTCCTATTGAGAGCATCTTATAGGTCAGAAAGTTATTAAACCGTGACGAGGTGTTATTTATTGCGGCCTTAAACTCTCGATCACTTACGTACTAATCCTCAGGGGGTGTATAATCAGGCACAACTTGCAACACCTTGTCACGCCATCTTGCTTTCCTTGCGTCTTGTTCGCGTTTCAAAGCGTTCAGTGCTGGTAGAGTCCTCCAACAAGTCACGGCTTTGTATAACAAGTTGCTGAAATTAAGGATTCAATTTATCATAGGCCTCTGTACTAAATGTAGTCAGTATTTTATGAGACTGATAGGTAGGTACAGTCGCGGAATGAAAAGGTTAATCTCCCTAAGATATGTTATTGCTTGATAGGTATATAGTGCATTATGCTAATATAGGTATACCATTATAGGCCTATCAGTGTGCTGTAACTCTTTAGTTATAATTTTTTCTAATATCCATCCATAACCATGATTATATCAACAGTGAGCGTGTTTTGAAAATGAAATAACCACGTTTGTTTTAGTATAAAATACCTGTTGTAATAAGCAACAGCCCTATTCCATTTCATTTCCTCTTCAGCTTTGAGAATCTCGATCCCTTCACGGAACCTCCTGAAGACAAGTTGTGTGACGTAGAGGTCGTAATAATCATCAGCGACTTGTTTCTTCTGCACGTATTGATAACAGTTCTGGAAATTAAAGTTTAATCATCCAACCGAAATTATGGACTTTTATACCTCATACTCGGAATAATAGTTAAGTTAATTGAAGTCATTTGAGCAGAGTGTTGGTCTCCTATTTCCTTCTCTACCAAAATCGTGAAGAATCAAGGCAATAATCTCTAAGAGCTCATACACACGAGCGGCACGATGTCGACGGCAGATGCAACTTCAGCCGTCGACACCCGTCAACGGCAGCCGCCGACGCTATTGGTCGACGGCTGCCGTCGACGCGTCGGCGGCTGCCGTTGACGGGTGTCGACGGCTGAAGTTGCATCTGCCGTCGACATCGTGCCGCTCGTGTGTATGAGCTCTAAATTGTATGGAGCCTGTTCGGTAACTTGTATCAAATGGTAAGTAGGTACTTGACATCTCACACTATCGCACTTACCCTCTTAAATCCTTCAATACCCCTCATCAATGATTTCCTTCTATAAAACTCATCAGCTTGGAAGTTCCTTTCAAACCACATGTCCTCTGTATACCACATCCAGTTTAAGAACACATTATTCTTCAATTGGAACAAGTAATGTGCTTTAGCCTTCTCCATATTGTCACGTCTTATAGCTAGTAGTATTTTAAATGGGGCTATGCCGTATTTGGCCTTTAGAGTCTTCTCGTAATGTAGATCAGCCATTACTATCAGTCCACGTAGTCTTGCCGCGAATTGTTTCTTTCTGATGCTCTCAATTTTTTCTCGCTTTCTCTTTTCTCTCATTTCGTTCAGTTGCTGCATTTTCTCTTCTTTGTCCATTTCTGCTTTTGCAATTTCAGCCTGTATAAAATATTATAGTTCAACTAACTATACTTGACAATATCAAAGTATGGAAATAGTTGTCATGTAAACAACAATTTGAACTGAATTTTAACAACTAACACAGTACCTACCTGTAGATATAACTTCAAATGACTTTTACTTAAACATTTCTGTTAAGTATTTTTGATGTACCTACCATCATTCATCTATCATCTATCAATCCAGATTATGAGAAACTACTTCTTATCATCTGAAATAGGTACTATTCCCTACCAAGGCACACTCAACTTTGCCAAGTTCAAGAATAACGTTCATTTTTCCTAACTCGCTTCGCTCACCTGCTGCTTCAACCTTATCCGCTCCTCTTCCATCTGCCGTCTCCTCTCGCGTATCATTGCGTGTTTTTCTTCACGCTCCCGAGCTCGCTTCTCCATCCTCTTTAAAAATTGGGGCACTTTCAGACAGTGAAGCACTAGGGATGTTTCTGAAAACAATAGTTAGATCTGATAATTTGTTAATTTATACAAGCAATCTTTGCTTTTAAGGTTTTTTTGAAACTTTAAGGCAGACTGTATATTACAAATTCAAGGCATTATTCCACACAACTCCTCGACTTTCAACACGTAACTATCACATTTGGAGTGAGTGATAACATAATAACTATTAGTATAATCTTTTGACCACCTATAAAACATCAAAGGGTCCATACTTAATACCTTATGATCTAAAAGACGTGTTTCTTTTTCGTTTAAATTATTTTGAGTTTTATTTAGTAGATAATTGCATATCACAATACCTTCGATATCATTTAACTTCAACTCGTTAGTAAGGCACTTTATTTTGGGTCTCAGCTGCCTGTCCAGCTCATGGTATGCTTTTCGCACTTCCTCCCTCATGTTGTCAACTGAGTCGCGGGAAGCTGCTACTATTTTATTATACTTCAACTCTTCTATCACACGGTTTTGTTCTTCTAGCTTCGCTCTTTGAAGTGCTATTATATGTTTTTGCCACTTGTACCTACAACAAAAACCAATTAACCATTCCATACGTTTACATATCTATGTACAGTCGCGGTATGAAAAGGTTGACCACCGTTATTGCTTGCTAGGTATTAGTTTAATGACAATTTGACACAACACTCTAATCTAGCAGCAGTTCAAAAAGGTAACATGTGCCTGCAACGCGTCAAACGAATTGATTTCAAAATTGGTCAACCATTTCGTTCTGTGAATGTACTTCAGTCGTTCATAACTAAAATTCTTACTTTCGTTGGTATGAATTGTAATCCTGTGCCAGTAGTTTAACTTTTTTATTCGCTTCTTGCGTCTGTCCAATATTCATTTTCTTCTTAGTCAGCTTGTCAAAAAAACTATCAAGAGTTGCTTGCCTTTGATCGTTTAAATACTTTTTCTTATTATTCACGAATTCTTTCCATTTATCGACATATTTCTTAAGTATTTCTTCTTGGCGGCGACTGATCTTTACCTTGATTGGATTTATACACAGAAAGTTTCCCATGCCCATAATATTCGTTTCGTCATAGTTTCTGCTAATAGAAACTGCTGAAGTTTCTTTAACTATTGTTGTGTTTTCAACTATTGGTTCTTCAATTTGATGTTGAATATTTTCAGTGGATCTAAATGTTTCATTCATTTGGCTATCAGTACTACGATGGGATTTAGGAGTTAAGGCCATCATGATCAACAGCGACTGTAGATCTCCTGCAGCAGTTAGATTATTATCTTGTGTATTATTATTCAATTTGTTGATTACAGCGGTACTATCGTTGTTCTCATCTATGATACCATCAAAATGCGGAGATTCAATGGTAAAAGTGTATTTGCATTCTACTCTTAGAATTTCATTAGCTACTTCGCCTTCGTCGGATTCTGGTGAATTTCTTTGAGAGGCTTGAAGTCTTTTAAAGTTTTCTGCGTTATGATATTTTATTATTTTACTTGTTTTATTGTTTAGTTTAAAATCACTGTCGCAGTTGATAACTAAATTGTCTAATTCATCCGTTATCTCTTGCAGTAAATACTTTTTCTCATCTTCTATATCACGATGATTTCCTTTTATCAGCGACTTTTCATTGTTCGATATGAGTCTTGGTTTTGCTGTATCGATGTATTTCAACATAATCCTATTCTTGAGGTCGATGTTATGAAAGCTATTTCTTATTTTAACTATTTCTTTGTTGAATTTACAGGTGTCTTTTGGTCTTCGCAAGGACTTCCTGAAAAAAGTTTAATATTTGTCCTTTAGAAACTTCTTAGTGAACTTTAGCTGTATTTTGACTAGGCTAGTATTGCCTACCTTTGCCATGTATTGTTTTTTATGACCCCGCCACCAATGGTACCGTTGGCATGCGTGTCCTTAATCTGAAAAGAACATTAGGCATTTTTCCTAGGACCTAAATTGTCTGTCTGAGCCTCTACATCCACATAATAGGTACCTACCTACACTTTGTAGGTAGGTACAAACTGAACTTGTACCTATATTTATAGTAGGTACGCACCTACCATAATTATCTGTAGGTAGGTACACAATACGAAGTATTTTCTTCACCTTGAGTCATAAAATTCAGTCGTAACTGTCACAAACATTTTCGCCTATTTATGTTGTTGGTATAATAAGTAAAAGTAAGTAAGTACCTATAGTAGTCGGAAGTCGTAAAAATCAAAAGCTTATTGGAATTCCCTCGGATTTCCTTCTTGAAAGCGATTGCGAATATAGGGCACCTACCAAAAACAAACATTGTTTTATATTATCAAAATATTATAGGTAGTACTTACTTACCACCCTAATGACTTAGGTAGGTACCTAAGTAAATATTTACTTATTTAGGTAATATTTATAAGTAGGGACCTTAAAAAAGTCAACAAAAGTCTTTCTATCTACAAAAGAAAATAAAGATACCCTTTTGCTCCTTCCTGTAGATATAGGTAAATAAATAAACATCCTTGGACATTTCACACACACAGCATCCAACTTTTTGACCCTTGGCGGGGATCGAACCTGCAACCTCTGCGTTAACCAACCTACCTACTTACCTAGAGGTAGGTACCTACCACGTTCCTACATTATTATTAGTGTAGTGAGACACGAGACTGGGACTCGATGACAAGACACGACACTCTACAATGGGTTGCCTTGTCCACCTCTTTACAACGCCACTAATCTACTCAACTACAAGCGTGCTTTGTTTGTACCTAAGGAAGTAAGTAAATAGGTTATAAGTAGGTAGGTAGTACCTAACTTACAGAATTTCTTCTCATTTCCATTCTCAGTGGTATTGTTGGAACATAATCAGGATGTAACTTGCTTAGTTCAGTCTCATCAAATATATTTTTATAAAAAAAATCTTCCATCACTTTGAAATAAAATAGCCGTTGCTAAAGAAATGTTAGATCGATAATAAATAAAGTTAAATTTGCCGCCATGCACCCAACACCACGCGTAACGAACGTTCCTTTCCTTTACCACATTCAAGCACTTATACGAAAAATGTAAGTATCTTGTCTTACTTGTACTATTCTATTATGCGAGACAGCCTTTATAAAATTTAAAATTAGTGAAGTATCGTACTTATACATCTACTTAAATTATTAAAATTGTAAGCATTTTGAGCACTGGGGTGTGGTGTGGGTAAACGTGAAATGAAGCGTAACTTTGACATTGACATGACATATGAGAAAAAATTATATAGCTATCAAAAACATGTGTTTTTGTTTTGGTAGTCGTACTGAGCGACTTTCTGTACAAAAGTAAAATATTTGTTTTGCTTATAATTAAAGTGTTAATCGATGCTAGAACGATTAATCAAATGTATCTTCCCCTCCACAATGTGCCTGATAGAAAATATTATTTTAAAATACCAGGAAAACTGTGTTTTTTCACAGTGGCAGCGCCGCTGTATGCATTCATTTCTTGTGTGATGCTCACGATGTATAAAGATTTCGAAAGTGCAAATAGAACTCACTGTAATGTGCCGAATACGTTTCCATCAATATCCGCTTCGATAGGGAACTACGAACCTCAAGGCACCATTTGGAAAACTGCAATTTATTTTCATTCTCCTGTGAGGTTTTTCATGATTTACCTGCGATGGAAGTATTACAGAAGAGTTGTCAAAGAAGATTTTGATATAATAGTCAATATAGCAATGTTTTTAAATATTATAGAAAATCTAGCTCTCTTGGGATTGACCTTTTGGACATCATCAGGAAACTATTGTAAGTGTTTTTCATTTACGTTCAGAATAATGGACTGATTGGGTTTTCCTGCCATCCATAGTCAGATATTAATGAAATCGAAATAGCAACAGTGCTATCAATACAGGGCCTAACTAAAAACTATGAATTCCAGATGATAATCATCATTGGCCAAGGAGGAAAACAAGAAAGATAATAATAATTATATATTTTTTTGTTTACAGCATATCATGAAAAATGCTTCAAAACATTCATTGGCTCATCAGTATTCTACATGCTATTCATTTGCATACTACTTAGCAAGTATCGACGGAGGCCTCTTATCACTAACATGGAAAGTTTCTCCATAAAACTAAAGTGGAGATGTTTTGTAATAAATGTTACATCATTTGCATTTGCTGCATATTTCTTTCTGCGGCACAATTGGTGGTGTGAGCCTTATGGTGAGCTAAAAGAATTATTAATACCACTTACAGGTTTTAATTTAATGCCGAGTATTTTTTATTAGTTGATTCCTAATATGATACTAGTAGACTACAATAAAATCAGGTAATGTAGCCAAACAACATTCTAATATTGGAATTTACACTACTGCTCAATAGCTTAAGGGAGGTTTGCTTATTTCTGACTGTGTATATTTTTGTTTCAGTGTATTCACTATTTGGCTTATCAGAATATGTGGTGGTTGTCAGCAACATTGCATTCCATTTAACAACAGTTTACGATCTCCAGATAAACTTCATTTATTTTACTAAAGATGGATTAACAACAGAGTACTTTTAAATGTATTTTAAAAGAATTGTCCTTAACTGAAGCTAACTGATCAAAGAATGTGTTTATAAGATATCTATTTTAAGACCCTGAACCTACTTGTTAGCCATAATGTAAGTCTATTTTAAATAATGTTAGCGAAAATATATAAGACTTGTTACAAAATGTCAGTCTGATAAACATAAACGGTCTTACAAATAAAAAAAATTGTCCATTTATCAAGCCGTTAAATTCTTGTTATAGCACTGTTTTAAAAAAACACTTAGCATAAAAAAATGTTATCATCGATCTTTCAGAACTTACACACAGTATACATATATATTAAAAACAACTGACAAAAACCTAATTATATGTAAATTATTATTTTTTGTGGAGGAAAAAGACCTTTTTGACAGAAGGAAAAGGGTAAAAAGTCTCAGGGGAGGGATAACCAGTACTTGATCATTATTTGCAGAACATCTACAGTATTTATTTATTAGAATTATCTATAAAAATGTGATTTTTGAGCAAATATTGTGTAGAAATAATTGTTTTATTTTAACAATAGGATTAATACTGAAGTAGTAGTAAGTGTATGACAACTTCTATTGTTTTGTGTCAAAATGTTACATAATTTTTTATATTATGTATTATAATGTATTGGACTCAGAGGTATTGGATGATAAACTTTTAATATGAATTTTGAATATGCCTTTTTTATTGGTGTTTCCCACTGCTGGGCAAAGGTGTCTTACATTTTCTTCCAAGCCCTGATGCTTTCCTCCCACTAGTCAGTAGGAATGTATAGAACACCACTAGGCATGTGAGGCCTGGCCCTACTAGCTATAAAGTTGTTCTTCTGTATTTTCTTAGTTCCGAATCATTTGAATGGTACATCTTTGAGAATTAAGCCAACCAGTACATAGGTATTGATATATCCTATCTACTTATAGTTTTAGAATTAATGGAAATCTGAACTTTAAAGCTTCATTAAAACAAAAATGAATGTAAATATTATGTATTTTAATAAATATAAATGTTTTAAACGATTCTTGGAGTTCCTTATAATAATAAACAATTTGAGTAGGTAATAAAAATATGGAATATAATAATGACTTAATTAAAAACTAGAAAACAATATTTTGCAACTACTTTGCTGGTACTTAAAATGGAAGCAAAATTACAAACCACTTTGTGACTAGTTATACAGTACAACTCTGTGGTAATTTACTTGACTTACGATTTCTAAGATTTACTTTACTTACTCTTACAAAATCCATTAATTCCATTATCCGTTTTGTGTCTTTCAGCCATTTTGATCTAAGCTATATCCAACTAGTCCATGCTAGCCGGCCAAACACAACAGCTTTACAATATTTCTATTTATTTATACATAGCAACCTATTTACATACATTGAATGTACATTCGCATTAATAAAAAAATTCAAATGATATATTTACTTAACTTAATTACTTTTAGCATATCTGGCACTTTCTAAGCACACCGGTTCTCGGTCTAAACATTTGTCACACTTTCAAATGGCACCAAAACTAAATCAGTTTAAAATCTAAAGTGGTCTTTCATTTTATCCGCTATCATATTAGCGATAGCTAATGACGAGGTCGCACCGGGAGATGGCGCGTTCCTGCAGTGAAGTACTCGACTGCCGATAGCACCTGCGCCTGACTGGGAATCGAATACGAAGTCCTCGATCAGCGTTCCTGCAAGACCAAGTACGACTTAAGCATTACTTGATTATAGACGGAAGAAGAAAAAAAGCCGAATCTGAGAGGAGGTTGCGGGTTGAATAATACACTGTTTGTATCTATGTTCTGCAGATATTTGTGGCGTGTCCCAGACACATAACTAAGTAAATAATGTAGGTACCTACTGTATGAAGCATCAACATCATCCATCATAGTCATTGCCTTGAAGCAAAACTTCGTGAGAAAACCAATTAGCATTAATACAAGCGGCGATAAGCTTGTATCAAGTATGTTGTTGTAAGTTGTATCAATGAAGTGTAGTATGTTTACAATTTCTACAACTGAGACAAAAACTTGGATATATTGGATTCTCATTTGGAGAAATCATTTGTTGAGGCCTCCCATTGAAAGGCGCAGAAATTACCAGACCATCAACAGGCCTGCTCTTGAAGCTCTGCGCTGATGTCTATCTATACTTAATATTATAAAGAGGTAAAATTTGTTTGTTTGTTTGACGGAGGTAATCTCCAAAACTACTCAACCAATTTCAAAAATTCTTTCACAGGTAGAATGGACTGTCCGGGTGGTTATAGGCTATATTTTATCTCGGTAGCTTCAAGAGTACACCCGTGCGAAGCCAAACGTGTTGCTAATCATCAATAAAAAACAATTGTTTACCATCTTTCGCCATAGCCTGAGCCCTGACCCCCGCCGGGCCCCTCTCACAGTCTCCAGTCGTGAGGTCCTGGATGTATTTCTGAAGTTGTTTCACCTGAAGAGGCATTATCACAGATCGCACCATCTCTTTCATTCCAAACGTGCCATACTTGAGGGCCATCTTACGGAAACCGGAGAACGCTAGTATCTCTCTCAGTTCTTTAATGTTGTAATCAGACCATCTGAAACATTGGAGAAAATGCATTGTAGTTACATATTTGCATAGACATATTTTTTTTTCTTCCCTTTTTTATGTTTTTTCTATCTGCAATCGGCTATGTAGCCATAATCAATTTTTTTTCTTGGTAGGGTTTGTTATGAGGCGCCCTTCCACTGAATGGCACCATACAGCGTTACGAGGCATTTCAGCTTCTTTTGTCCAGGTCCAACACCTGACATATTTTTAAGCGGTTTACGCTCTTTCGGGAATCTAGAATATCTAATAGCTAGCAAAGACTTATAAGGTACCAATTGATTATTTGATATACATAAAAACTACCTTTTTGAAGTAACTTGAAGTACCGAATAATTAGGTACCTATAGCAAAATGAATGGTTTAGTGTCAATAAGTGATATCGAAAAAATGGATGAGATAATTTTAATTGAGATGTGGATGATGATTGTTTACTTTCTTCCATTGCTGTTTTATTGTCACCTTATCTTGATGATGAAATAACTACCTATTAATAACCACTATCTTAAACAAACAAAGACATTACATTGCACCACCTTGAAATTCTTTATTAGTTTTACATAAACAAATAGTAGTAGGTTGTTCCTTTTTATTCCTTGCTTTAAGATTTTGATCGGAGGGTTTGAATCAAGGCAATGCATCAAAAACAATTTGAAATTACTATTACAGGGAGATGATAACATTGCATAATACTTACTTGTAGCCCTCTTTGCACAACGCTAAAATAGCATTCGGCCCCACGATGACCCTCCCATCTATCCTCGGCGTCAAATGAACCCCCAGGAATGGAAACCTAGGATCTGGCACAGGGTAAATATTAGATTTTACCATATTACTCTTCTGGGGGACTAGGTACAAATATTCTCCTCTAAACGGTATAATCTTTGGTTCCTCTGGACAACCTGTTAACACTGCCACCGTGTCTGAATGTAATCCACAACATGTCAGTACATACTTGGCTTGAACACTCCTGTTTTGTGCATCTGTTATTGTGACCGGGTACTCTGAATTTTCAGCCTCGGTAAACTTCTTAACTTCAAAGTTTAGGAATGTTTTCCCACCTAATTCTTCAAAATCTTTAACATAGTGGTGGGTAACTTCTCCCCAGCTCACAATACCGGTGTGTGGAGACCACAGAGCCTGTACTCCTTTGCAATAAGGTTCAATCTCCTTCATTTCTGAGATGTCCATCAGCTTAATATCTCTGACCCCATTCTTTAATCCTCGCTCGTATAAATCCAGAAGTCTAGGAACTTCTGATCTGTCAGATGCTACAATTAACTTACCACATTTGGAGTATTTTATGTTCTTTTTATCCAAGTACTTGTAAGTTAAGTCAAGGCCTTGAACACAAAGCTTTGCTTTAAGAGATCCTGGTTTGTAATAGATTCCGGCATGTATAACTCCACTGTTGTTTCCGCTTTGGTGCAAAGCAACATCAGATTCTTTCTCCAACAGGGCTATTTTAAGGCCAGTATGTCGGGTTGCTAGTTCTCTGGCAGATGCTGAGCCGACTATACCTCCTCCTATTACGACTATGTCATAATTTTCGGGCTTCTGTGTGCTAAAGCTAAAATGATAAATTTTATAAATTAGGTTTAAAATAAATACTGAATCAGAATAATTTTCAGTCACAAGCACCTAAGTTATGATTATGATGCACAATAGCTTATATAGCGGCGAATATTATGTGTTGTATCTTTGGTGCAGTAGTAAGTAACTGCTATGTTATAGATTTTTTTTAAAAGCAGGGTTTTCATTTATACACATAGCATTCCCAAGAAAATAAGGCGTGAAACCTTTCATTATAATATAGGTGGGTACATACCATTTTGAATTATTATAAATCACTGAATTATATGGGGTTAGAGGTGCCCGTATCGCACAGCTTGAAATTTTAGTTAGTTTACTAATAATTGACATTTTCACTATTGATCACTTCTATTCTAGGTACCTACAATAAAATAAGCTTTACAAAACTTTTGTTTGACCCTTTTGTAGAGCAGTCGAACAGTATTTCTATACACCTTCAAACACAGATTTTAACACCCTAAGGATTGATAAAAAAAAAGCAGCTGAGCACTAAAAATCGTTTGTGTTACATAGGTAGTCTAATAGTACTACATATTTAAATTCAAAACAAATAAAATACTTGTGTGGAGTGAGTGTAGAATGTATGTAGCAAGAAAGAAGTCAAGGTCATACAATACAAACAAACAAAAGTAAGTACTCTGTGTCATTAACGTCAAATGTCAATCAAACCTTTTTTTATGCAATGATTGTCACGATCCTTATTTTTATTCTACCAAAGTTTATAACAATGGGCAGTAAACGTGAGGAGTTTATTCTTCTTTTATCAAAAATAGAGTCAGGTTTGTTTGATACATACACAGTTTTTAAATCTCTAGTAGAGATTTCCTATCAAAGAAAAACACAAAATCAGGATGAACGGGGACCTACCTTATTTTTTTATCTATGGTTCCTTCTCTCAGTTTTCATTCATTCAAATTCAATGACCAAAAAACCAAAACCATATAAAGATTATCTTATCTATGACCAAAACGAAAGTAAACAGAGTAAACAAACAAACATTGCTTTGGGGCTTTTGTGCGGCGTGTTGTTTGTTGTATTTAATGTTGTGCTAAAAATGAAATCAATTCACTATTCCCTGAGCAGCAATGCGTACAAGGCAAATATTTTTGCCGGATTCTCTCAGTTACAGAAGGTATCATTAATATTTACTACTAGCAGCACGTCCCGGCTTTGCATGGATGTACTAATGAAACTACCGGGATAAAATATAGCCTACAACCATCCCGACAACCCATTCTACACATCGGTGAAAGAATTTTTAAAATCGGCTGAGTAGTTTCGGAGATTACTTCCGTCAAACAAACAAACATCTTAACACCTAAATATTTTTATGTAGGTACCATTAGCTTAACTTTTAATATTAAACTGTCTAAATTTCAGCAAGAAGAGTTTGTTGATCTAACATTAGCTGCCGATGGCCATTTGGTGAAAGTTCACAGAAGTTTAATTGCATTAGCAAGTCCCTATCTTAGAGAAATTCTGAAATCAATGTCTCACCACTCCCCAGTTATATTTCTAAATGTAAGTACAAGTACAATTTGTAAGTACTCAATATCAATATCCTACTATCCTATCCTTCCTACTATCCTACTTCCTTCCTACTTCCTCCTACTAATAATTATAAATGTGAAAGTTTGTGAGAATGTATGTATGTTTGTCATTCTTTCACGCAAAAACGGCTCTACCGATTTGATTGAAATTTGGTATGTAGATAGGTGATACCCTGGATTAACACATAGGCTACTTTTTATCCCGATATTCCCTTGGGAACAGGACTTACGCGGGTGAAACCGCGGGGCGCAGCTAGTTCTAGCAATATATTGAGTATGTATGTAAGAGGAGGTAATTTAGAGTTGACAAAGTGGTAGAGGAGAGTAGAAGACTGAAACAGTTGTGCCCGAACTCTTTTGCGTGGGATTAGGGCAGGAGAATGAAAATGAGTAGATATGGCTGACCACACTAGCCTCAGTTTAGGAAAGAACAATAATGATTCACTGTTTTAGTAATGATTAACATAGTCAAGTCGTGTAATTAAATAAAAAAAGGATTATTATTTAGTTATAAATTTTGTTCATAGAATTGATACCTACTTTCTTATTTACTTATTCCAGAATGTAAGCTATGACATCCTCACATACTTGCTGAACTACATTTACCTTGGAGAAGTAAACATTCCAGTGAATTCAGTTGATGCATTCATTGAAGTCTCCAAGTCTTTGCATATAACTGGAATTGAAGATCTTGAACCCCCACCAAAGGTAGTTTAATGCTGATAGTCAAACACTCCATTCATAATTTTATAAATAGAAAAGTATTGGATGACTAGCTGCCTGGTATTCATTAATCAGCCTATGTTACTCAGTGATAATGTAGCTTTCTAGGTCTAGTAGTTTTGAGTTAATCATTACCATACAAAAATAGATAAATCCGAAAGAAATGTGTACCACTCCTGGGATACAATCGTGATCATGTATATATTTTTTATAAATCTTTCCTCTTTATAAATGATGAGGATGAGGAAAGCGAGTACTGGCACCATAGGCTAAGTAGGCTAGCTACAACTACCTAGAACTCATTATAATGAGTTCTAGGTAGTTTTTTTTTTTTTTTTTTTTTTTTTTTTTTTGTTCTGTCTCCCCTAACGTAATTAGAGTCTTTTAGTATCTATTTTTTATTTGTTACTTCTACTGTTATTAATGCATGTGTAGTGTTTGTTTGTTTGATACCAATTAATATTTCACTTTTATGTTTTATTTCTGAGATTACTACTATAGATACTTATTTTGTTTGATTTACTGTTTTTGCGATTACTTGTTGCTTTTGACATGTTAATGCTTTATTTTATTTACTTATTTTAGTTATTGCTTAAAGTTGATACCATTCTGTTCAGATTTATTTTCCGTTTGTTTGAATTTTATTTAATGTATTTGTTTTGTATTTTATCATGTTTTTTTTTTTTTGCGGCAGGAGAGTTATTAAGTTAAATTTATTTTGCAATTTATGATTTTTTAGATTTACATTAATTTTATTGCTTATTTTATCTATTTTTGTTTTCATTATTTTGTATGCTTAATACAATTGTGTGCATATTTTTGTTTTTATATGTGTGATAGTTTTGTTTTTATTTGCATTTTATTGTTTTTATACTTTTTATTTAATTTTCTGGTTTTTTATGTATTTTTATTTTTCTTGATTTTTGTATTGCTTTTAGACTTTTTTTTTTTTAACTTAAACTATTATTATTTACTACAATCTATTATTATGCTGGTTAAATATATATATCTCAATATATATTTTCAACGTTCTAGGTAGTTGTAGCTATACTTCTTAATGTTTACAGATGAAACCAACTCTGAACTTAACTAAAAAGAGACGAAAACCTTCTGAAAGTAGAGCTAACATTCCATCTCAGAATGATACCATCAATATCCAACAACTACCGACAGAAAACAAAAATATGGATTTTTCTAAAAAAACAAGTGAAGAATTCAGTATGGAAAATGAAAAACAATCAAATATTATAAGCAATGCAAAATTTATTATACAACAAGACGATATTGAACAGAATCAATCATGCAATGTTTTACAAAATGTTTCATTAGTTCAAATCAATAAGGAACATAATATTATGGAAACTGAAATCAACCAGAACATACACACGGATATAACAGATCAGAATGAAATTATGGACACTAATCAAATTATGCCTGTTATTGAAATAACAAACACAGACCAACATGCACAAGCAAATACAAACTACAAAATTGTAGTAAAAACAGGACCCAGTAACAATACAGAAGAGTCAAACATGCCTGTATTAGAAATACAACCAATAGGTTGTACACCAACACAGGAAATAGTTCCCCAGAAACAGATACCATACTGTATAACAACTCAAGCAAAACAAAAACTGACTCTTCAAGAATATTCAGTACAAAATGTCAACTTGACAGGATCAGATATTAGTTACCAGGAACATACAAATAATGAGACTTCTCCAAATATTCAAATAGGAATGAAACAATCAGTGATTGAAAAAGATAAACTTATTAAAGTCCTTGATAAGGTTGTTATAAAACCTGGAGTGAACATGTTGGATTGTAGTGAAGCCAATAGCCAAATCTCTATAGAATCCAGTATACCTTCGGATTGCAAAATGGATTTGATGCGTAAGTATGAGAAGCATTTTTTTTCCATACATAATGTTATGTAACTATAACGAGGAGAGTGTTTTGTTAAGAATGATAGGATTGGAATGGTAGATAAAAAAAATTATGTAAAAGATGATTATTAAATAAATATTATTTGTAATTTCACACTGCATCATCAAGTCCCAAGCTAAGCAACATAATGCTTGTTTAATGTAATGTAGGTGTTATATAAATACTAGAAGATAAATACTGTATTTATTTTCTATTCTACTACATACTTCTAAAATATCCTCTAGAAATTTTGCCTGTATTTATATTTTTTTTTACAGAGCACATGGCACAGTTCTCTTTAACCGAAAGAGGGGCAATACACATGATATTGAATCGGTACATCTATTGTTGTCATCACTCGACGAGAAACAAGTGCCGGTGGCGCTGCATTGATTACCGGCGGAGTGCTTGCAAAGCTTTTGTTGATACCATTGATGGAGCTATTGTAACGAGGTATTTAGCATTAGAAACATGTTGTGCCGACTCCACCTAGTGTGGGATAAGGGCAGGTAATGATGATGATTAGAAACATTAGCAAAAATCATTAGAAATATTTTTATCTTTTTTCAGAAAAGGACTGCATGCACATCCGTTTCATGATAAAAAAATATACAAAAAGCACGACAAAGGTTTGATTTTTCCGACTCTAGAATTGGCAATGAGTAAAAGAGATATAAAAGTAAAGGAAGGACTGAGGACATTGTCTATTGATGAAATTGATGATGATGAAATTGCCATGGACGAATAATACCTATCTATCTATATCTTTATTGTGTAGGTAGTTTCTACCTGACAGGTCTTAAAAGACAGAAAAAGTAAAAAATGTCCATCACTCTTGGGGATAAGGATGAGATCCAGTTTGTTACCTACTTATGTGAATGTGTTTTACCAACTTCACAGCTTCAGCAAATAAATATTAATGACAAATCATACAATGTTTTTTTTCTGTTCAATTCTTTCATCCAATAGCCTTTATTCTGTGAACAGTAGTAATAAAATTTAAAATTTAAAACAACTGACTTCAATGGCACAGAATAAAGATGCAGTATCTTGCACAGCGCCATCTCGTAAAGAGTAGTCTCGGAAACATTATAATTGACGATTAATTTTCCGTTTATCAGTGCCATCTATTGACAAGTAGCTGAAACAGTTTTTTTGCGAAAATCATTTTATTTTTGCAGGCAATACTATTTTACCCGATTATTTTTGGTCTGTATAATAATATCACTCACTCACATTTTTTTTTGCTCTAATATTTATGATCTGTATGTTTTATTCTATAAAACTTCATTCAATTCAACTCATTCGCATCAGATTAATAGTTTAGATTCGCATTCGATCCTTTCGAAAACGGATTCGCGTTGTTATTCGTAAACAAAAGGTTTCTTTTCCTCACGAAAAGTAACCCCATTATTCTACTATCCAGTTTACTATTAATAAACGAACTGTTTATTTTAACCTCTGTCAATAAATTACAGCTGGGTGCATGGTAGATTAAAAATACAAAAATGTCTCAATCTCAGTTTTCATTATCTTGGGATTCCTTCAAAAGTAATATCTGCAGTGGCTTTAGCACTCTACAGCAGGTATGTACCAAATCAAGTACCAGTACTTAAAACTGCAACACCATAAAATTCAACAATATAGGCCGGAAATTGGCGCCAACTAACAAGTTCAGTTGTTGTTTTGAAAGCCACTAAAAATTGGTTATTAAGGCTCGACCGTCAGTTTCTATCATCCAAACTACAGAACATAACATTAGTTTCCGTTCCAGAATGGTGAGTTTGTGGACATGACTTTGGCTGCTGATGGGCACTTGGTGAAGGTACACCAAGTGCTTGTAGCTTTGGCCAGCCCCTACCTAAAGGATATGATAGCATCTGCTCCCTGCCCGCATCCGGTCATATACCTCAATGTAAGTACTTATTGAAAATTCATTACAATACTGGTTGGTTACATTACTTTTGAACAATATTTACACCCTTATTAGGGGGTAAAAAGTTTAAAATATGAATTGTGTTTGCGAGAGTAGTAAGACTCTTCTCCATGTTTGGTATATAGAAAATGAAGCACTGAACATAGCTTTTATTAGATAAATCTATTTCCAGAACATATCCCACAAGATACTATGTTACCTGCTGGAATATATCTACACAGGTGAAGTGATTGTGCCGAGCAATTTACTTTCTACTTTTGGCGAAGCTGCGAAATCTCTGCATATCAAAGGATTAGAAAATATTGTAAGTTTTATGTTCTAAAAGGAGACAGTGTTTTACGTCTGCACAGGTGTGGCCCCAAAAAAGGATTGGTCTCTTATAAAGATTTGTCAATTTAATATAGGTCTGAAATATGTGTTTTTTTTTGTCACTCCAATGGCAACGAAAAGAGATAGCAACAGATTTAACATTTTGTTTTTAGCTAACATAGGTTTACTGAAAGTCGCGCCACGTAAAAAGAACGATAAGGGGAACAGGAGCAGGTATGTTTGCGCATGGGTCCCTCGCTCACGAACCAATAGCAAGCGCTACATCAATGGTGTGAAGTGCGCGTCACCCCTACACCAATCCCACCTAAGATTCTTTCAAATCGCCTACTGCGCAGCTTTTCTCCTCAGCGTTCTTTTTACGTTGCGCTACCTATACCTATGTAATAATAAATAAATAAATAAATAAATATCCTTGGACATTCCACACAGCGTCATCTAGTCCCAAGCTAAGCAACTTAATGCTTGTGTTATGGTAACCAGATGACTGATATAATACTTAGATACGATTTTTTTTTTTGTAAATACATACATGTTATAGATAGAAAACACCCAAAACACGGAACAAATATCTGCAGAACATACAAACATTTGTCCCGTAGCGGGGATCGAACCCGCAACCTCTTGCGTCTCAGCCGGGCGTTCACCCAACTGCGCCACAGAGGTCGTCAATAATATATATGAATATTTCAGAACAGCGCCACCAATGAATACTCAGATATTCCAAGACCCGCAGCTACGCCGAGGAGTATGGCTCCAGTTGACACCCTTGCTACATACTCGCATACTTCCAAAAGAAAAGTGCAAGAGACTTTTGAACAGGTATTTAACTGAATTATGTCATCTCTGTAGGTAGATACAGCAGACAGGTAGTCCTTTACTTACTATATGTCTGCTTGACTAAATCTATGTAACTCAGTAAAAATGTAGCTTTCCAATGAAAAAATATTTTTTTAATTGGTCTGGTATTTTTTGTTTAATATATTAGTGTTGTGTGTGAGTGTACAAATGAAAACTTAGTGAGTAATGGAAATATGATTAAAATATTTATGTTGCATCTGCAATATTCATAAAATATTGTCTTTACTTTTAGCAGGTTGCCCTACCATCAGGAGCAAGGAAAATATTCATAAAAGCTGAGGGACCAATGTAAGTATTCAAAATATTCATACCTATTAAATTGTCTTTAATAGGTATGAATATATAGTTAGTTATAGTTGTGGGAATAAGATTCCGATTAGCATCGCAGTGGTCGGAAATATGCTGTCAAAACATGTTTAGCTCTTGCCTGCGTAACAAATGTTCATAATGCGAGGCCTAACGGCTCCGCCCTGTGATTAATTTAAGGACCCCCCCCCCACTGAATGGGTCACGTAGAATGAGAATGGTTCCTGACTTGAAAATTAAAGGATATCGAATTTTTTTTTTTTTTTTTTTTTTAATTCCGTATTCTATCTAGCAAGCTGCCTGTCCGGGCATTTAGCCAGAGTTTAGTTTTTGCGTCTGTGCGCAACGACATTTTATGGAAGCAGCCCAGTGGCTGATCCATATAGATTATGTTCCGCTTCATATGTAAGCTAGATGAGGTCCTGGGGGTTCTCCTCTTCAGTCTACCGACAGACGTTGCCTTCCTCATGAGGCCAACGGCAAGGTTGTTCGGGTGTAGCTCCATGCGCTTGGAGTATGCATGGAGCTTGTTCATTATGTCCTGCTTGACCGTTGGTATCTCCAAGTCCCGGTGCAGCTGGATGTTGGTGACGTACCAGGGTGCGTTTGTTATCATCCGAAGAGTTTTTGATTGAAAGCGTTGAATTATTTCAATATTTGACTTGGCTGCTGTACCCCACAGTTATATATATATTTAAGGACCCCCCCCCCCACTGAATGGGTCACGTAGAATGAGAATGGTTCCTGACTTGAAAATTAAAGGATATCGAAAATTAATACTAAAATTCTTTGTGTCACAGAGCAGTGAAACACATAGAATCTACAGAAGACGTGCATGACTACTCGGCTGCTTTGATGGATGACACAGTAAACGACAGTGACGATGGATATACTAAGAATGATGAACCAAATTCCACTATGGATATAGAAAAACTAAAAGGTAATAAGGTCCTACTTCTACGCATATTCGAGACGACCTCTGTGGCGCAGTGGGCGACGGCCCGCCTGAGACGCGGAGGTTGCGGGTTCGATTCCCGCTGCGGGACAAATATGTTATCTCGAGTCTGAGTGTTACCATAGATAAAATAATACTATGTATATTATTTTATCTGTGGTGTTACTATGTATTAAATGTATGTATTTACAAACAAAAATGTTATCTATGTAGTATATCCGTCATCTGGTTACCAAAACAAGCATTAAATTGCTTAGCTTGGCACTAGATGACGTTGTGTTTCCAAGAATATATTTATTTATTACAGCAACGGCGTCCAATCTCCTCTTCACGGTATCAATACGCGGCTCCCTCCAAGTGATCTTAAACCGTTACATCTACAATCTGAACTCGACTACATCAAGAACTGGCCTGCGCCGGTGGCGCTGTGTTGACTACAGGAACAATAAGTGCTCCGCGTTCGTCGTCACTAAAGGAAACGTCGTTGTCAACAGGTATTGCACTTTCAAAATTATCGTGAGTTTAAGTTTTTGATAGGTAGCTATCATAACCTTTTTGCTTTTAACCACTTGGTGGCCACCAAACTCTGTTTTCACTACTCTCTTTACTATAAGTACAAATTAAAACTGTTTCTTACAACAAAAAAAAACAAAAAATCAAATAAAAAAATAGCCCGAAGAAAAACAGGAGTGAAATTATTGTTCTAGATGGGACATCTGTACATAGTATTATTTTATCTGTGGTAGGTAATACTTAGTTTTTTGAGCACCAATCGATATTTTAACTATACTTCATTTATTGAATCGATTGAATAGGAAGAGAAATAAACACACGTGATTGGTCGTCGAAAATAATTGGATTGGCTAGATTTGACAATTGACAATTGATTTGACAATCTAGCCAATTACGAGAAAGATAATTATTTTTGACGACCAATCACGTGTGTTTATTTCTCTTCCTATTCAATCGATTCAATAAATGAAGTATAGGTGCTGGAATGTAAACAAAAAATTTAATTAAGTTATATTGCCAATTTAACACAGATTCCTCCATTTTTAAAGTATCGTAGCATAATTATTAACTTTATTATTTCAGATCAAATGCACACTGTCACCCCTTTCACGATAAGAAGATTCTCGCAAAACTGGAAAAGAAATCTGTTTTCTCTGCTTTAGACGAAGTAGAGGCCTACAAAGAGAAAGAGAAAGAAATTGATCAATCAGCTCAAATAACTAATGAAGAAATGTTGGAAGAGTTTAAAATCAATAAAAGTAACTGACGAATGTCAAATTGTATAGTTGTTAAATATCGATCAGATTTGATGAATTCTATTGATGAATGTTAAAAAGTAATGATCCTATGTCAAAAGTCAAAAGTTAAAATATTTTTATTCAATAAAATCTTATTACAGACCACTTTGAATAGACCACATATAATCTGGATCTTGCTACTCTTGACGGCTAGGTGACGCGCCGCAAAAATCAAACACCAAAAAATAGCCCGAAGAAAAATGGGAGTGATTTTAATGTTCGAGGTGAGGCATCCCTGTCGCAGGTCAGCTTATGTTGGTTAACCTTCTAAGAATTAGGTTTCCACTAACTTAAGCTGACCTGCGATTTGATGCCGTAATTTGATTATTAGCTGTGCTAACTCTGCACGGTGAAAAAACCCTGTTTCGCGTATTGGTGACAGTTTCGCACGCAATTTTCTGGCAAGTTAGAAGAGGCTTTATGAAGGTTTCTATGGCGTTATTGAGTTAAGACGTCTACGAATCCTTGACACTTAATGATTTTGACATTTTTTTATAGTTGAGCATCTTCTCAATCTTTCTATTCTCGTCCCACGTTATTTTGCGTCGGCACAACATGGATTCTTTCATTTTCTTCTATCAGTTGTAATCTTTTATAAATGAAAAACACTAACACTATAAAAATATATATGCTATTATTAATCTTGTGGTCGTCTTTTTAATTATTGATAATAAGTTATTTCCAAAATAAGTCAAATAAATACCCTATTAAAGACAGTGATAGGACTAATTTTAATCAGTTTTAATTGTACATAAAACCTGTATTGATTGAATATGTATTTTTGACTTTGTTTTTGTTCAGGTTCTTGATCTAAAGAAAGTTAATAAATGCAAACTAAAAAAAGAGTTAACCAAATATATCTGATTAGATGGAGTCGATAATCTATACAATGCCAATGGCATTCATTGTAAAAGATTGGTGTTAAAGATTATGCACACAACGTTTTTTTACCGCTTGTCAATACATGCGCGATATAAACGCTCAGCGAACGCGAGCCAGTCGACAAGTTGTTAGAATAAGAGCCTATTTGTATCTCGTTTGTATTGTTACAATCGCGCAGTGACTGCGGGAAACAGAAAACGCTATGTGCATGCATAGGTTCTTAGATTCAATTTAGATTATCGAGTTAATGAATTGGTTGATGTAGGTATATCAGATACAAATTGAATGAAAACTACAAAATATTTTATATTTTAATTTAAAGTAATAATGACCGCCAAGAAATGTTTATGTTTATGAAATGTATTGATGTGGTTAACTTAACCGTTACGCTAAGGTAGATAGGACACAGTCTTAGGTAGGTACATATTTTTTATCAATAAATAGATAATATCGTTGATTATATGTTTATTTTATTACCTGAGGCCAGAGCACGATATGAAGTCTAAATACATAAATTCCATCTTTAACAGACTTCGTAACAGGAAAGTTCTGTGATCGACTTTATTTTATTAAAATCTGTACAGTCATGCTTTTGTCTATGTAAACATAAAGTTTGTGTATTTTTTGCTTGAAAGAGATATTTCGTAAAGACAATGGTCTTATACGAGTACGTGTGTCGCTGACTAGACGCGGGTTTCCTCACGATGTTTTCCTTCATCGTTTAAATATTAACAAAGGTCTAAATATACTGCATAGCTTAGGTCTGTATTAGATAAAATCATGACATCTTTCAAGGACGGAATTTATAATTGAATTTAAAGGTCAATGTACCCTACCTTGTGTTTTGACCGTGATAAATGTTTGAATAATGCTAATTACATAAATATATGGTACTTATTTCCAGTCCATACATGGCTGGTTAATTCGTTGGCTAATCTATTCGTAAAAACTACCTACAAAGTTCAAAAGATTGACCTACTGTGTTTCGGTTGCTCAAACTTAGTAGGGAATAGGGATAAACACAGTCTTATTTGCATGCACAGATTATGCGCACACATTTAATACAAACAATGTAAAATGTAAAATAAGTAAGACAGAAATAAACCACAAAATGCTATGTTAGTAAAACAAAATATGTGCTTGTATTTTTAAACGTATAATTGGTGAATTGATAACATAATAACCTTTATTTAATTGAATAATAACTCTTCTTTTAACTGGTGGCAATTTAAGGCTAATGATTGCTCAACTAAAAATCCAAACCTACAAGCGAAAGTAACATTCTCAAAAATGGAAACCTCATTTGACAAAACTAAAAGCTGTCGCTTTTACTTTAAATCCATTAAACAGTTTGAATTTATCGTCCTACAAAGTAATAAGCGAAGTCGAGTGATTGCAGTAGTGTTATGGTTCTGCTTGTAATATTGAAATCTAGGGCTCGTTTGTTTAGTTACTACATATTCGATGTTTGTAATTCAGCCGGTGTGGTGTTGTTTCATTCCATAGTCTGCCTGGAAGAATATAATAATTAAAAAATAATTAATAAGGGGTAAGTAGCCTTCCTATACTAATTATACATGTTTTAAAAATGATGTACCTACTTATCTTTACTATTACATATAGCTTCTTTTAAATTTTAGGTACATAAACGTAGTCACGTTTATGTAGGCCTACAGCAGTTTCAGGCCCTCTGAAATAACATTTAACCTAGACCTGATTAAAAATACTTATATAGGTACCTATACCATTTTTAAGGACATTCTTATGGAGTTAATGATATTTTTTTATTTTTACTTGGCCTTATCCTGTTCTTATTTAAACGCAATTTAAAAAATAAATAATCCAATTAAACAGCTGTTGTGCACCGAATGCGAGTAGCACAGAGAGCCATGGAGCGCGCCATGCTCGGCATCACCCTTTTAGATCGAGTTCCCAATATTCAAATTCGCAAGCAAACGAAAGTCCTTGATGTTAGCAAGCGAATATTGGGACTCAAGTGGAGCTGGGCAGGACACTTGGCCAGACGCGGTGACGACAGGTGGAGCAGGGTTGTTACTGAGTGGGTCCCCCGGGAGGGCTGCAGAAAAGTAGGTCGTCCGCCTGCTCGATGGGTCGACGACATTGTCAAAACAGCAGGTCGTACATGGGTCAGACTGGCGCAGGATAGGGAGGGTTGGCACAAGCGAAGAGAGGCCTATGCCCAGCAGTGGGATGAGACGGGCTGCACGTGATGATGATGATGATGAACCTGTTTTGATCGTGCATCATAACGTTGAAAATCAATAATAAGTTGATAAATAAATCAAGAAAACAAAGCACAAAAACTTGATCTAAAGTGAGTCCCTGCTGTAGTTACTAAACGTTCTTTTTTGTCGGTTCCGGCTTTTAAAGTTATTAATCCATGACGGAGGCCTTTAGGCGGCCTAAAAACTTAGTCACCAGAGTTAGCCACTAGCTCATACAAACTTCTCAAAAAGTACTTGCTCATACAAACTTGTTTTTTTAAAATGCACCGGTTAAAATACACCAATGAAAAGTAAAACTCTATGAGCATAGAATACTAGGTATAGGTACCTTACCTACTTTATTAATTTTTATTTAACTATGATAATTTATTCGCTATGCCAGGTCTTAGGTAGGTCAAGTTAAAATCAGTCCCTACCTCACTAATTATTTAATTATTTAACCGTAGGTACCTATGACTTAAAAATACAAAGGCTACTTAAAAACTCTACCTCTCTACCTTTATTTATTGTAGTCGTTAGTGGCAAGAAAAATACACGTTCTGAAGATTTCTGAAATTACTGTTCATTGGTAATTCACTTCGAGGAAAAAACTCAGTCTCATATCATTTTCAGGGACAAAATGAGGATACAAAGCTTGTTGTTTCTATTGCTCACTTTGGTGGCAGTCATCGGCAGCCCGTTGAGAAGCTGCCTTGGAGAATACATGCTGGATCCAGCGGTCAACCGGTTCAGAAGATACGTTCAGATTGATACCAGCAAAGAAGATAATATAGGTGAGTAACCACTATAATTAAATACGAAGAACAGTAGGTAAGTGAAAATGTGTAAATGTGTTTACCAAATAAATGACTTTAATATGTGTATAAAATATATATGTGCGTAACTATTTTAGGTTTGTTTGTTAACTTGCTACCAATACCAACATAGCCCACAAGTAATTGCAACTATTACCTCTGAATTAATTTTAAAATAGTCGTAAGTAATTTCGAAGATCCTCCTTTCAAACATTATATCTCCTAAGACGATCCTGCCGTCCTATTAAATGTTTTAATTTAGATCCCTCTATTTATGATGTCACTTTACCTACTAGATGCAATTCAGTAAATGTCGTTGTTCTCAGAAAGAGCAGTAGAATTCTGGAGGCTACAAGCTGTGGAGCTAGGCCTACCGTTCCACGTGTTCCGTCCCAATGGCCTTCCTATCTGTGTGATAACACTACTCGGCAGTGACCCCTCACTGCGCTCTATTGTCTACAACTCTCATATGGATGTCGTTCCGGCTGTAGAGGTAATGTCCTGCTCATATTTCATGCACTCCTGGTAGATTGCATAAAAAGAGGTCACTTTGGGAACTTTTTTACTGGCTAAAATTCATTATTGAAAAAAAGTGTAAATGCCATTGGCTAGATCCTGAAGTAATACGTAATATTTTTTCAGAACTTAAAACACTTTGTTCTATTTTAAAAAACATGAAAAATACTCCCAGACGGCTGTGATCAATATAGTTTACTTATTAAATTTTGATTAACTGTCGTTCTATTTGTTATTACGACCAATCTCTACGGCGCGTATCTATTTAACAGTTTTTTTGCCATTGTGTTTAGACCGGTAATTTAACTCGTTTATAGTTTCTTGCTTGATTCTTTCCCTGGGAAGAAGTCGCGTTGGAACAGGCAATAGAATCACCTATCTTGTAAGACTGTCGATTTGATCATTTATATATTTCTTAGGAAGAATGGAAGTATCCACCGTTTTCTGCGCACATGGAGGCTAATGGAGACATCTACGGTCGCGGCACACAAGACGACAAAGATATTGCGATTCAATACATAGAGGCGGTTCGTCGACTCAAACAAAACAATGTACAACTGAATAGAACTCTGCATATAACGTTGATGCCAGGTACGAATATAGATAGAAAAATTTCTAGCTTTTTAAAATGTATCTAGTGATAAAGGGAACGAAAGGGGCATTAGAGTCGCTGAATATTGGGCGAATAAAATTTGAGGTCTACAACGTCTACTCGTCTCTGATAAACACTAGCATTTTAGACGATTTGATGTGATCCTTGAGATCCTAGGTTAGTAGTAGGTAAGTACCTGAAATGATTGACGACTCGTCAGGAAACATTTCAATTTCAATTTCAATAGCCTTTACTTAAATCTAGTTTTACAAAATTAAAATTAATTTTACAAATGACACCTTTAATCGAGATCACTTTGCTCTTCAGCATTGGCCTCCTCCAGTTTCCTCCAGAGGTCGCGGTCATTACAATACAAAGTATTATTATCATAGATAATAATACTATATTCCATACAATTTTGAAATAATATCCGTAGGTACTAACTTGGCATACAACCCAAAAAGGTAGGTAAGTATATCATTTGCATTATCAATGATAAAAAACTTGCTAGTGTTTTGTAGACGAAGAAACCGGCGGCTTCAAAGGAATGAAGGCGTTTGCAAACTCTGGTGCGTTCAGAGCGATGAATGTTGGTTTCGTAATGGACGAGGGACTGCCATCGCAGGACGACACTATAATGGCGACCTATGAAGACAGGAGACCGTGGCGTGAGTATCTTCTCTGTCATAACATAAGTCACATTCATCATCATCATCTCCCTGCCCTTATCCCACTAAGTGGGGTTTTTGAATCGGTTCAGTTGTTTCGGAGATTACCTCCGTCAAACATACAAATTTTAGCTCATTATAATATTAGTATAGAAGTATAGATATAGATAGTATAGACTATGTAAACTCTTTTTAGCCTGTAAGCCTTTTTTATGGTACCTACTACTACTACTCTTATGTATTTCTTGTGTAGATAGATAGATAGATAGATCAACACTTTATTGCACACCACATTTGCATTAAAACAAATTACAGATACACAGAACATTTAAAGTGAAGTACAATGGGCGGTCTTATCGCTATGAGCGATTTCTTCCAGACAACCTTAGGACCTTTATTGTGTACATACTTCTTTTATTGTGTTCGTCTGTGCTGTGTGTTTTCAAAATAAAATCAATTCATATTCTATTCTATTCTATGTAGTGATGATTATAATGTTGTACTCAAGAGTTGCAAGTCACGGTCACCGGCGAGGGCGGGCACGGCTTCAGCATGCCGGAAGGGAGCGCCATGGAAAAGGTGAACATGATAATACAATATTTTAATTACCTTAGCCCTTGTTTTTGTTTCTTCCGTTCTATTGTCAGTAAAAGAAAGATTAGCTCTATATTTATCAGTCAATTTAGCATAATTTGAAGTGGTGTTTGTTTAGTTCATTTGTTTCTAACGCACAACCAAAGGTTTAGTAAAACATGGAATAAATGTCAGTGTTTTGTAGAAGCTGTCATTCTGTACCTTCTAAATCAGAATCTTCAGATCCTTTCGGCTAACACGGCTCTACCATTTTATCGTGTAAAACTGTAAAAATAACAACTGGTTTTCTTATTTGTAAATAGCACCAACAGTCTTCCTCACGATGTTTTCTTTTTGTGCGTTGAACACCAATATAAATTACTAGCAGCACGTCCCTGCTTCGCACGGGTGTACTAATGAAACTACCGGGATAAAATATAGCCTATAACCTTCCCAACAGTCCATTCTACCCATCGGTGAGAGAATTTTTGAAATCGGCCCAGTAGTTTCGGAGATTACCTCCGTCAAACAAACAAACAAATTTTACCTGTTTATAATATTAGTATAGAAGTATAGATATAGATTAGTATAGATTAAAGTATTCTTCCAGGCGAGTCGATTCATAAACGCAGTGAACGCGTACCGGGATGAAATGCAAGCGCTGATGCTGACGTCAGATCCGTTGGACTTCGGCAGATATACCAGCATCAATATTAACATGATAAACGTGAGTTAGAAAGAAAGAAAGAAACATTTTTATTTCGTAGGACCTCAAGGATCACTTAAGTACAGTCTTATAAGCTAGGTGATTCTATTGCCTGTTCCAAAACAACTCCCTACACCATGGAAAGAAGAATCAGGCAAGGAGTTTGGGTTTTTATCACTAGTAGTACTTTATGTAATCTGTGGTATATAAACATACACTAGGCTCTTCACTCTATCTAATGTCTCAAACCTTGGTTTTACAATTTCCAACCCGCATTCCCATACAACGGACAATGGTGGTTGGCAATGAGATAAAATAAAAAAGACGTGTGGCACTCTGCGACTGCCGCGGTAAAGCTATTGCATGCCACCTAGAGGCGAGTTGCTGAACTAAAGTGACAGCGTTAGGTTTTTTCGTTACGGAATTTCTGGATTCGGTCTCCACGCTCAAAGCCCGCTATAGAAGCTATGCAGTAGCTTAAAATACTCCACAATATATTCATAAGTACAAAAATACTTCTTTTGAATTATCATAATTGTTTTATTTTCAGGGAGGCTACAAAACGAATGTGATTCCTTCTAAAATGGTTATGGTGGTTGATATTAGGCTATCGTCAACTATGAATGTTACTGAAATGGACGGATTGGTAAGTCTAAGTTACTTAATTATAAGTTACATAGTAAACAAGTAATTAAATAAAAAAAATTACACCGACTTCAATTTCATAAGATGAGAGCAGTTTCATTTCATGCACTTTTGAGGTGCATTTTTGTTCAAAACTCAAAGATTATTAGGTAGGTACCTACTCTTTTCTTTTTATGGGACCATCTGAAGTGATATAAATTACAATCTTTATGGCGATTTTAAAACTCTGTATAATTTTTTTTTATTGTGAAATAATATTTTATTTTTGAATACAGATACAATCGTGGATTGCCGCAGCTGGCAATGGAACTAGATTGTCCTACATCAGACGTGATGAAGTCTCCAAGAAGACAATTCTAGACAATTCTAATTCATACTGGGTGACGATGCGGGATGCACTAAATAACATGTAGGTAACCCTCCTATTAAAAGCAACTTAAATATTTGGGATGTGATTAACTTTTTAAGACGTACAAACTTGCTTGTCAGATTTGTGTTGGCAAACGTCATTGACGTCAAATAATGTCATAGATGACCACTTAGGTACAATAGTAGTAATTAGCGTTTCAGTATACGGACGATAGTACCTAAGTACTTTCTAAGGTAATTTCTCGCGATTTTACTCATAGAATTTTATATCTTGTTGCTTATACACGGCATCTCACTAGAGTCACTAGCTAGATCTGTGCTAGATCGTAAAAATATTGTCGATTAGATAATGTCGATTTAAATTTGACTGCATGATAAATGAAACTGACATAAACAAAAATATGATGAGTTGTAGGTATCTCTCTGAAATATCTTGTCGGTTATCTAAGGCGTGATCGTTTTGTAATAGAATTTTGTTTTCAGGAATATCCGAGTGATCCCAGTAGTGTTGCCAGCTACTTCCGACATGTTAGTGGTTCGGAACCTGGGTATCCCAGCGGTGGGATTCTCGCCCAAGTTCCGAACGCCCACAAGAGCACATAACAAGGACGAGTATCTCAACGCCAAGACGTTTTTAAGAGGGATAGATGTTTATTATGATATTTTTAGGAAGTTGGGAAATTTACCGCAATTTGAGTAATAAAATTTTATAAGTAAATGTATGTTATTCTATGCATTCTAATGTCAGTGGTTTTTGATACTTAGTTCTTTTTTTAGAATCAGAAAAAATATCGGTAAGTACCAAGGCCTAACATTATTTGTCCATTCCATTGTCCATGTCATTAACAGTAAGTTAATTTTACCATTAGGTACTTTTTTGTATGGGTTCCATATTCCATATTCCATATCGTCAAAAATATGAGGCAACTGGAGAGTACCTAGTCTGTAAAAATGATTTACAAAATAAATCAATATAAGTCAATATCTGTTTATCTGTAATGTTTATCCTTGGATTGTCAAGTTTCATTTATAATAAGATAAACAAGCGGTGTTTGTTCGAACGTGTTAATCTCGACAACTATAATCAAGATTTGAAAAACTCTGAACATTTGATAGCTCATTATTTTTGAAAGGCTATAGGGTTCTGTCTCCTCTATGGCTATAGGGTATTTCATAGCGGGCATAGCTAGGTATTCAAGTAAACCAAGCGAGACGATAACGAGTTTTGTGTCACATATCGATATTGTGTCAAATGTTAAAATCAGACAAATCAAACTGACATACAAGACGAGACTGGTGAATATTATAGATTTATAGATTTTCACACTCATCTGTGGATTATTCAGAAGTAGACATCAATGTGGTCGATAGTAGTGGTAATAATTGTCGTAGGTGGAGTTGTGACATCAGAGGCCCGATGTATTAAAATGGAAGACCCTGCAGTGACCAGGTTCCGGAACTACATCAAGATAGATACAAGTCAAGATGATAATATCGGTGAGTTATATTTAAAAATTCAGGTGGGAAAAAACTGAAACTCAAGATATAATTTTTTTCACGGTCTGTTGAATTTGCAATATGGAATATGTTGGTAGGTAGGTACAAAACCCATTTGAATTTGATCTTGTGTTAGATACTTACCTACATCATTTTTCCATTAGAACATATATTATATACATAATTTTCGAGATCTAGGTACCTATCTACTACTAAAAAGATCAAAATCTTTTGACTTTTGACCAAAGCTTGATTGTTTACAGAAATAGCTGTAGAATTCTGGAGGGCCCAGGCCTTGGAACTCGGCTTGCCTATAGAGGTACACAGACCTGATGGGAAGCCTGTAGTCGTCATCACATGGAAAGGACAGGATCCGAGCTTGCCCAGTATCATTCTTAACTCTCATATGGATGTAGTATCGGCCGATGAGGTCAGTAATTTAGGTTTTAGTAATTCTAGATTAACTAGGTTAGTGGTTTCAAATTTAGCAGCTTCGTTAGTTTTTGCAATGAAAATGTTAGAATAGAGCATCATAAAACAAGCCTAGGCCTATGGTTTTTTTTTTGTAGCATTTAAACATACCCTAGCTGCGGGCTCGATAAACACTTGCAGGTTCTTATGTTTTTCCTTTGTAAAGAGTTTTAACATTCACAAACCCTATTTAATATCTATATCTTCTTGTAATTTTCCGATCCATATACAAAATTACCCCATCTCCTCAAATTCGCGTTTCAATTGATCAATATATTTTCTAGAATGAGTGGAAATATCCGCCGTTTTCTGCTCACAAGGATGGCAAAGGTGATATTTACGGCCGAGGAACCCAGGACACGAAGGACGTAGCAATACAATACTTGGAGGCTGTTAGGAGGCTAATGGCAGATAACTTCACTCCGTTAAGGACTGTGCACATGACTTTGATGCCAGGTGATTGAATTAGCTTATATTGAATCCGCAAAAGAGTTTTTAGAGTTGGTTAAATCGAACTTAGCTAACCCCAGTACATTTAAAGCTTATAAAAGTTACCTATTCTCAATTGAACTTTAAAGTTTCGTAGAGTTAAAGGTAGAGCCACGTCTTGCTCAGAAAGTAAATCTCTTGCTGAATTTGCTGACTCTTTTGTTTTTCTCGTTGCCTAAAGCCTCGCTAAACTGACAAACTATCATGCGTGATAATTTACTTAGTTCAAATACCTACGCTAGTGATTTTATTTTTTATGTGTAGGTATGTTATGAACCAATTTTGATTTACCTAATTTTTTTTGTTGGAAAGGAGGAAAGAAAACTGCTCTATTCCCACGAAATTGAAATTTGAAGTCGTTATAATAAAATTTTTAATTTTTAATACCTTACATATATTTACAGATGAAGAGACTGGCGGTTTCAAAGGAATGAAAGCATTTATAAAGACAAAAGCCTTTGAGGCACTGAACGTTGGATTCGCCTTAGACGAAGGCTATTCTTCTAAAAATGATACGATGTTGGTGTTCACGCAAGACAAGCGCCCTTGGCGTAAGTTTTTTTTAAGGTATCATCATCCATCATACCAACAAGAAACTGGAACGAAGCGTGGATCGCGCTGGTAAAGCACATAAATAAGAATATGCTAATGCAATCCACACTCCTGTGGCGCGGGTTGATCACGGGTTCGCGCGCGATCCGCGGGCGAGTGCGGATAGGCCATGCGAGCTAGGTTGTATGACCCCCTGGTCATAGAGGCAACAGATTTCATAGAGTATTGTCTTTCAGAAATGGAGTTTACTATATTCGGCGACGGGGGTCACGGCTCTACAATGCCAAAAATTAACGCTGCGGAGAAGGTGAATTATTAAAATTTACAACCTGTTATACAAATCTAGATGCAGATAGGTACTAAAAATATAATTATAAATTTTCTCTACACACTATTCATGAGCATGATTTTATACCACTAGAGCTCCTCCTGTAAATCCCTTAAATAGGTATCGATAGAGAACGAAAGTTCTTAACACTACCTTGGTAAGGTATTTCTAACTAAATCTAGGTTGTTACCTAGGTAGGTACATATTTACGTATTTGTTAATAAATGTAACGTAAAATTAATTTTCATTTTAGGCCAACAGGTTTATAAGTCGCGTCCTGGAATTCAGACGCAAGAACTTCCTAATACAGAATTCTCATGATGCCTATGACTTTGGAAAGTACACCAGTGTCAATGTGAATGCAATAAATGTAAGTCGGTTGGTTGTTATTATAGTCTATACACTCATCGTGTAGCGGTTCGTGCGCGAAGCCGAAAATAATATCAAAGAACCTACACTTTTTTTCGCGGGTTATACGGTGCTAAGTGTGGATGGCCTGTTAAAAATTGCTAAAAGGGACACGAATAAAAAAATGATTTACGCATTGCAAAATACTTTTAAAATATTATAAGTACGTACCTATTTAGAAAAAATCCCGAAATCAAGGACGTTTAAAATTATCATTGCAATCACAACAAAAACAAGTCAATTCGTCTATTTTGATAATCTCTTTTAGATTAGGGACTAAAAATAATATTTTAGATTCAGTAAACTTTCTTAAGGCTATTTTTAAGTTGTTTGTGAAAAATAATTACTTGACATTATGAATGATTAATTAGAACAATGTTTAATCCATGTAAGCCATCGGGTCGGTCCCCGCAACAGGCAATAAAATGGCACCATGTAAAATGTAAGGGCACCATGTTTCTTTGGCTTTCTAGAGCTATAATTGATTCTAATATTGTCTACTGTAGCTGTTGGTTTTCCAAATAATAAATAAATAAATAAATGTAAAATGTATCAACTTTAGTTTTAAACACAATAAATGTAAGTGCACAATTTCAGGGAGGTTCTGCCGTAAATGTGATCCCAACCAACTACACAGTGAAAGTTGATATGCGGCTGACTCCAGACAGTGATGTTAATGAAGTCTACGACATGGTGAGATGATAAATAGATTGCTGTTATTAAAGCTTGAAACTTAGGAAACAGAATATAATAATAGTACTTATAGTAGATATGGTAAAAAAAATATGGTAATGGCTGCTGTCCGAGAGACCAGTATATTTATTTTTTAAATATGTAGACAATTTTTATCCTTTTGAAGAAGCCTATGAAATAGTCAGAGGTATGTCCAAAAACACATTCGGAACAAATGTAAACATTTTAAAAAAGTAACTGTTAATTCGTGACAGGAGCCTACGCTTATAGAAGGTTTTCTCACGATATTGTCTTTCATCGTATTTTTAGAACGAAAAATCCATTGATACAGGATTGGAACCTGCGAAATTCACGGAAAAAGCTAGTATCCATTTAGCCAATACGGTTTTTATGTAATTTCAGATAAAGTCATGGATGGACGAAGCTGGTAATGACACAGAAATATCATTTTTCCGTCGCGAGGATGTTTCATGGAAAACTGTGCTCGACGAGTCCAACCTTTATTGGACGGCGATGAAATCAGCTTTCGATGACTTGTAAGTTACGCGTTCTTAGAACATCAATTACCTACTTACTTCTAAGAAAACCTATTTTGACAATAGGTAATTGTACCAAATACAATTAAGTACTTACCTACCTATTTTTTTATTTTCTAGGCACTACGATGTTGTGGATTTGGTTTGTCCAGCGACAACTGACATTTTGAACTTGCGAAACTTGGGAATCCCCGCCATTGGTTTCGCGCCAAAAATATTCACCACAACAAGAATACACGGCAAAGACGAATATCTGAATGAAGAGATCTTTTTAAATGGCATCGACATATACTACGAAATTATAAAGCGTGTTGCAAGTGTACCTGGTTTTGATGCTAAAAATCATGTACCTTCCTAGATTATAGGATTTTGACTGAATAACCTAAATAAGTTACCTAATTAAAATATCAATAGGTAAATTTTAAATTGTCATCAAATAAATTACCTTTTGTAATTTTATGTAAATTCGTCATTATAAGTTTCATAGTTTTATCGGTCAAATCGAATTTTGTTAATGCTATCTGATCGATAATTTAGATAAATATCTGACACAGATTTAGGTCTGCACACTAAAGATAGGTACTAACAACTGCGATAAGAAATGCTTGTTTCTAATGTATTCTATGCTCAAAAAATAAGGTTGGTACTTTCACCCCCATTTCTTGTCAAATTTTGAATTAATTTGACAGAACATGTGGTAAAAACTTGTACACACTTATCATGACTAAAACTGGTGATTTCTGTTTCTTCAATAGGTTTTTTAAATAATAACGAAGCCAAAATGTAGGTATTTGCTTTGTTTTATTTACTTAAACAATAATGGCTACCTACGTAGGTAGGTACACGTGAATCCTCTCCATGCCAAATTCGATTCATCAATACTCTGCAGCATATAAGGTCTTGTACTAGTAGTGCTCAATACAAATTGATCGTCTATACGCTAAAGATAATGTAAAAACTTCAAACCTACAGATAAGATTAAATCTACGATACGTCTTCTTTGGAGATGCTATCATTTTTCTTTTCATCTTCAGAAGTAAAGTATTTGAATGTTTATTTTTGTGTAGGAAACAAATTAAAGAAAAAAATTGGTAAGTGTATTTGGCGTCTTTGTGCCATAAATGACATGTAAAGTGCTGTAATATTTATAGTAACTACACCACTTTACATGCTATCACAATTGTTGTGATTTATAATTACTGTCTAAACGTTTTAAGTCCGTGTTAATCTTACAGTGATAGTAAAAAAATAAAACTTAGATAATTTAATGTACTTACGATGCAGAGTTTACCTTTTATAGAGATTGTATTTTTTATAACCCTTATGTAAAGATAGATGTTATCTAATTTCTAAACGTAAGTAGGTACCTACTTACACTATATAAAAGTGAAAATCCATCTACATTTTTTCAGAGTGTAACGTAACACGACACCTATAAGCTTTGCTCAAAGGTTGGTAACGTTGGCCAGAGCATTTTGGTGAGGATTATTTTCTGTTGTGAATTCAAAATTACCAAAAATATTATCAATCAATCAATCAAAATATTTTTTACACTTTTTTTAAATTAATACACTCGTAGATACCTAAATGTTAAATGTTGCTTAAAGAAGTTGATGCGTCTTTTACCGCGCTGCGCCGGCGCGTGGGCGCCGCCGCCGGCCGGCCGGGTTGAAAAGTTTTACTTATGTGTCATACGAGACCAAAGTTACTTAGATCTCGTCGTGCTCTTGAATTCCTCGTAGGACTTATGCTCATGATCCTAATTTAGAATTACTCACTCTCTCGCTCCCGGTTTAGTTTAAAAATCACTTGCCCGGGATTCCAAATAAGCATTTGCAGAAAAAATCCACTTCGCTCTTTTGCTGCACAAATACGTATTAAATTTCTGATTTTTCAAATACTTTGTCAAATTACCATTTCATGTTGCGTTACTCCCTGAGTGTGTAGTCAAGCAGTCTTCCTAAAACAAAACAAATTAGATTAGATAGCTATCAAACAAGATATTGATCAGTTGATTTGTATCTATTAGGGTAATTATACTCTGCAATGTCTAGACTACGATAGCGTAAAACTGTCCCCGTCTTTCTCTAATAGCCTGCAGAAAAAGCGATCGCATATACCTTTCTATTATTTATAAAAGTTTGTAGTAATTTTAAGTCACTGGTGGACAGATAGGGTTACAGACGGCACGACGTCATATTTATATTATAGCCTACAGTTTGTGTTGTACTGTACAATTTATTCATTATCATTTATCTGCAATTAAAGCTAATAAAGGTCTATCAAAGAATGCCAATAAGGCTGTAAAAGTGCAATAAATTGTTGATAGTCGGAGGCAGTGCCGAGTAATTTCTCAGTGAGTGTTATCGTCTCTATACTTCGAGTTTGTTTCTAGTCTTTCTTCTAGAAAAGTCTAAGTTACAGTTTTCAGTTTCCAAAATGTTTTTCAAAGAAAAGTGGTTTATATATGCCATGGTAACATAAGAACAAAAATTTGCCTATCTGAACTGCTTTTACATCTTCCGTTATCCGTCTACAGATTTTGTTCTTATTTGAGATTGTCTCTGATCCTAAACAATTGTTATAGCAATTGATCAGAGATATACTGAATATAGAAAACTTTCATGTATCAGGCTTTCGAGAAGTTGTTGCATGGTTTTAACAGTGTTAAAGTAGGATTTACCTACCCCACTGTAAGCACCGCTTAAGGTAATTTAAGTTCTTAACGCGCTCTTTGACTGGCGAGAACTATTGCTTTGTTAAATTGTTAAATTGTATCCAGCGGGTAATTTACCTGTTGTTTTGTTTTGTGTAGTGTTATGGTTTTCGGTCCACATATCTATGAAACTTTGTTTCACAACCAATAGTCATACCTACCACAGTTTGTTTGGACCATGTTAAAAACAAATTTTATAGGTACGATTGAACCATGAACGAATTAGCCACAATTCGTTCATGGATTGTATCTACATATTTAGCTAATGTGTTTTCACGAAAATAATTTAATAGGTTTGATTTTGATTGTACTTGATTTCAATAGACCTCAAATTGTTGTAATTTCACAAGTTATTATTCGTTGTGTTGAAATTGAAATATCTCCAAACGAACTTCCGGTTCTTTATTTACTTAAACTACTACATTTAGCTTAACTATACAAAATACAAGTGAGCTACCAGAAGCGTGCCCATGACACTGGCAGCACGAACTTCCTGAAATACATCTAGTCCGTTGAAATGTTACATTTGCTTTGCATTTGTTAGAGGACGCAATTTTATTATTGGGACATGTGTGGGGGGTCAATAGAAGCTTAACCTCAAGTTTGTGGGGTCGCCACCCTTGTTTCCCGGCCGCCATCTTGAAAATAGGGGTGAACACGATATCTCAGAAACTATGCGTTTTACAAAAAAATTGTCAAGCTATCTTTTGTAGTAAATTGCTTTGCCTACAAATATGTTTCTATAACTTTTTGCCCTAAATCAAATATTTAAGAAGTTATAAGCAAAAAAGTGAGAAAATCTTTCTATTTTGCTCTATTACTTCACGCAAAAACGGCTGGACCGATTTGGTTGAAATTTGGTATGTAGATAGATGATACCCTGGATTAACATAGAGGCTAATTTTTATCCCGATTTTCCCGCGGGAACGGGACTTACGCGGGTGAAACCGCGGGGCGCAACAACTTAAACCGAATAAAAAGTAGCCTATGTGTTAATCCAGGGTATCACCTATCTACATACCAAATTTCAACCAAATCGGTCCAGCCGTTTTTGCGTGAAGCTATAGAGCAAAATAGAAAAATTTTCTCACTTTTTTGCTTATAACTTCTTAAATATTTGATTTAGGGCAAAAAGTTATAGAAACATATTTGTAGGCAAAACAATTTACTACAAATGATAGCTTGACAATTTTTTGGTAAGACGCATAGTTTCTGAGATATCGTGTTCACCCCTATTTTCAAGATGGCGGCCGGGAAACAGGGGTGGCAACCCCACAAACTTGAGGTTAAGCTTCTATTGACCCCCCACACATGTCCCAATAATAAAATTGCGTCCTCTAACAAATGCAATACTCGGCCCTCAAATTGTAACATTTCAATGGACTAATCCGTGCGTTGGGACAAGCACGATAGTTACCAATTTATTTTACACATCATTAAAAATATATCATTGTATTTTTTTATTTTAGATAACAATAATGGCTGGTGTCACAATATTAATAATCACTCTGCTAGCAGTGAATTTGGGCGATACTTGTGACAACTCTAGTGTGTCAAATGCAGGACCCATCGAGCTCTTTCAAGAGTACCTTCGGATCAACACCACTACTCACAGTGATCTCAGTAAGTATAAGTACCTACCTACTTAAAAAGAAAAAAAGTGTATTATGTTTGTATTTCTAGATGCGGTAGAGACACCTAGATCCTTGTAAATCCTTTGAAAATGTCTGGAAGAGATTAAGTCCCAAATACACGCATTTATTTTTGAATAATACCAAATAATGCTTTTGAAATTTTATAACACAATTAAAAAAAACATGAAAAACCAATTTACATCTCCTGGTATATCTACATTTTTATTAGGTAATGTTTAAAAGCAGGTGTGCCTTTTAGTAGAGACGTAATATATTGCAAGTACCTAAATATACCATGTGTGAAGTAATGTGTAGACGTCTTATTTATCAATCAATTTTTCTTTTAGCACCTGCTGTTGACTTCTGGAAAAGATTGGCAGCGCAAGCTGACGTGCCTATCAGCGTGTACTACATGACTGAAGGGTACCCCATCATAGTGATGAAGTGGGCCGGCACCAACGCCTCAGCGACCGGTATCATGCTCAACTCTCATATGGACGTGGTTCCCGCTGACCAAAACGTAAGTCAAAAGTCAAAATATTTTTATTCAATAAAATCTTATTACAGACCACTTTAAATAGTCACGTTCTTAAAACTAGGGGGTTATATTGCCTGTTCCAACGCGACTCCCTACATCAGGAAAAGAAGCAGGCAAGAACCTGGTGGTTTTCAAAGTTAAAAGTTTTCAAATATTATTAATTTATTGCTTTACTTTTGAAAAAGGTCAATGAACCACATTTATTGAAAAAGGTCTTTGAAATTCAAAGACCTTTTACTTTGAATCATCCAAATGGTTCAACGACGTAGGTAATATAATCCTATGTCACGCTTCAGTAACTACCTACCTACCCAATATAGTTTTATGATAGTTATTTATGATATCTACTACATTCACAAATTTTTAGCGAAATAAAGCCCTTGGAATTTCAATCACATTGCATCACATTATGACAGCTTTTGTTTTCCTTCAAATTTAGACTCCACTTAACCAAAACTGTTAACCCATGCTAAACCATTAACCAGTGTTGGGCATATAGGTACTTACCTACCTACCTACGAATTTGTAGCTTACCTGAAAGTATGCTTATCGAATGCGGAGGTTAATAAACTGCTGTCGGCTATGACATAGATTAAATACAGTAACTGATGCCATTGGTTTAATTTAGCCATTAAAGAAAATTCAGGGTTTATCATACCCGTGTCAATGCCACAATATTACAAATGAAGTAGGTACATTTAATTTTGTATGATGACGTAAAATACCAATGGCATCAGTTATTGTAGGACCTATCATAACCTTTTCGTAACCTCTGTTTAATCTTTACTAATTTTACAGAGGTAATGTTGGTTTGTCTGTTTGTTTGACGTAGGTAATCTCCGAAACTCCTCAGCCGATTTTAAAAATTCTTTCACCGATGTGTAGAATGGACTGTCAGGATGGTTATATTTTATTCTGGTAGTTTTATCAGTACACCCGTGCCGGGACGTGCTGCAGTTTTAGTTAGTTTAGAAAGGGTAGCGAAGTTGCACTTGGTGGCTACCAAACTCTGTTTTCGTTACTTTTAATAGAGCCGCAACGAATGGGACACGAAGTGAGGTTTGGTCCAGCTGTGGGCACAAAACAGCTGATGATGATGATAGTAGCAACACGGATTCAACAATGATATCAAAGAAAATTCATGTTTTCCGTTTATTGTTTAATTTAACACTCATAGTTTACTTGATATTTTTATTGAAGTTGTAAACGAGTAGTAAAATGATAACAGCTGAACGACAATAATGCAATAAAACAAGATCAAGGTTTAATTGTTACTGTTATAACAAGGAATTGTTATTACATTCCAAAAGTCGTAATAATTATTATGATAACGGTAGGTTGCTAGAAAATCTCAACTCACATAAAGGCATTTGAGCAAAAATATCCTTAATGCGAAAGCTCTGGTAGAACTTGATAAATTTATTATCCGTGCGACTATGAAAGAAGTACTTATCACTATACAACCTATGGGTAGTATGGGAGTATTAAGTAGGTATCTACTACTTTTTTATTTATTTATTTTCAATTTTAATATTTGTTTAAAAAAACCTCAGTTAAAAAAACCTCCTATAACAAAATTATGAACAAACATGCACCATAGGATTGCAAAAAATTGCTCCCCATTTTACTAAACTAGAAGATGAAAAAAACTACTTGAAACCAATAATAATCTGTTCTTATGAAAAATAAATCATTTAATGTATATTTTTTTAGGATGGCTGGACTTACCCCCCATTCTCAGCTACACTCACAGACGACGGCCTTATCTACGGCCGCGGTACTCAGGACATGAAATCTGTCTCCATTCAATACTACATGGCACTTCGACGTCTGAAGGAACAAGGCGTTGTCCTTGAAAGGAATGTTTACATGACTCTTATGCCTGGTAAGGTTTCAGTATTTATGATTCTTTATTACATTTTATGCTCTATTTTTGATACGATTTCAAAATGGAGGATATTTCTGTTCCACTGGATGGTTCATTTCTGTTAATTCCGTCGATAGTGGACCGATTTAAAAAAATAGTTTTTTTAGTTTATGAGATACTTCCGAGATAGTCCCATAAAACATTTCAGGATCTTCTGTGTTGTGAACAGAAATGCACCGTGAGATTGTAGGAAATTGCTCTCTTTTTACGAAATTGAAGTACCCACGAAACTCCATCCTCTTTGAATGAATAGATTTTATTTTTTTAAATTTGGAAGGATCTTTTTGAAATAGAATAAAAGTTTATCTGGTTACTATCGATTGGATTTTATAGAGTTCTTAATTTAAAAATCTGTTCAGATTCTTGAGGTCTTACCTAAATACATGTTTCTTTCTTCTTAAAACGTTACACTGTTGGTTGTTATAGATGAGGAAGTCGGTGCAAATAATGGAATGATTCCATTCCTACAAAGCAAGGAGTTCGCGGCTTTGAACGTCGGCTTCTCGTTGGACGAAGGCACGCCTTACCCGATACCGTTGGTAGCGCTGTTCTATCAAGACAAAGTGGTGTGGCGTAAGTTACCTATATAAATAATAATAACATACTTTTTACTTATTTCATGATCTTTTCTTTGTGTACCTATGTGTAATTTTTTATTTTCTATATTTTTTTAGTTTTGACGTAGACTTGCTTTGAATTACTAGGACGAAATTGACAATGAAACTAATACCTAGGTATTTAATACTTTTCTGAAAGGTGTTCTGAAAAAACGCTGTCGAGATTAGAAACGTTAAACGTTTCCAATCGCATTCGACAGCGTTTTTTCTTAGTTCTCAAGTCTTGTTTATTAATTACAGAAATACAGGTGGATTGTCATGGGGAAGCCACACATGGATCTACCTTCTCAGAAACCAATACCACTGCAACCGGCAAGGTACTGTCACTTTTACTGTCACTGTCATCCTGTTACGTTCGTTATCAATGAGGGGTTTTCGCATTTAAAGAGATGGTTGTATCTTTCATCCGACTTACGTCGGCCGTAGTTTACTAGACATGGTAACGTTGAGATGGATTAGTTTTGCTCCAGCACCCATCATACAAACGTGTTGTTTTATTTAAAGAAGAAAGAACTACATTTTATTTACAGAAACTAAACGAATACATTACGGATCACATGTCGTTTTGAAGGAAGTTTAAAAACGAGTTAATTGAATTGAAATGAAATTCATTTAATTTATTATTGATCAGTGCCGGAACGTGATCGACCGCATGTTCGAGTACCGAGACGAGCAGTACGAGCTGTCACTGTCGGCGACCCTCGCTGACGCCGGCACATACACCTCGGTCAATCTCAACAAAATGAACGTAAGAGACTGCACACATTTACTATAACCCCCGGTTCCTATAACAAACTAACGGAGGTTCGTAGGTCCATCACCATAGCAACGTTGTTATTTCAACATAAAATGTATGAAACTTTTTGACAGATAACAGCGTTGCTATGGCGAAAGTCCTACGGACATCCGTTAGTTTGTTATAGGAACCGGGGGTTAGTAGATACTCAGTTCACCGAGTCTTTTGACATAAGGTACTTCGAAACACGAAGCACAAAACCTTTGAGCACCTCTATTTTATGCATTCATCACCAAAGCTATTCTCTTTTTTAAGTAATTCAAAGTAAAATTCGTAGGTATGATCGGAACCAACATGATATAATGCCAAACTCAGACCAAATATTTTTATTTGGTCTTAGATGCCAAATAACTATTTATGTTATTACCTACCTACCTTAACTATGTTATATTTTTATTGTAAACTCGTATAGCTCACTCACTACAAACCTTAGTGGTTTTTTGATGCTGTATAAATCTTGTTTTTATAAATGTAGTCTTTATCCGTTAGATAAATTAAAAATAAAAAAAAATAAAAAAATTCCAGGCTGGCACTGCAAACAACATCGTGCCACAGTTGGTATCCTTAGTGTTCGATATAAGACTGTCCACCAGCACCAACGAGATCCAGTTTGAGGCACAGGTGAGATATACACTCGTATTACATTATCTCGAATCTAAGATATTACCATTCCTGTTTGGTTAGCTTCATAACACCGAAAATCATCATCAAAATTTCAAATTTTCGAAATATAGACAAAGCCGTGTAAACGTGTAAAGTAAACCGTGGTAAACGGTGTTTCACATATTTAGTCTGCAATTTTATTACCACTATCACAGATAAAATAATACATAGTATTATTTTATCTGTGCCACTATGTAACTTAACTACAATGTGATACTGTTTGTTTACCCCTCAGAGCAATCATCTTCTCAAGTTTACCCCAATAAAATAAATAAATAAAGCTAAGTGAGTAAGACCTGCTAGAGAGTATTGTTTTCTGTGTCAGTTGAAGCAGTGGATAGCCGAAGCCGGCAGCGACATAGACTTGACGTTCATCAGTAAGAATCAGCAGTCGCCGGCCACAGTAGTCAGCAATGACAACCCTTACTTCGTTGCCATTCAAAACGCAACCGCCGAAGTGTAAGTATCCTCATACATTTGGAAGAGTAGGTATTATACTTAATCTGACACAAATGTTTAATTCCGTGGATTTATTTAGAAAACATTATGCATTATGTAGATACACACCGTAACTGTTAGTAGAAAGATATTTGAGTTTATTTTTACGGCTTGAAACCCCGTAAACCTACCTATATCTGTTGTAATAATGGATAGTACGCATTTGAAGCCAACAAAATCAAATAAAAGTCCATTCCAATATCACGCGTTGCACAATTTCAATTCGAAATTTTCATAAATTTATTTCAGAAAGAAAAACCTGTTTCGTATTGTTGATTTGTAACGCTTATAAAGAAAAAAATCATCATTTATTTCTACTTATAAGTACCTATGTTTTACATTCCAGTGGCATACAAATTTTGCCGATAGTCCCTCCCGGCTCGACTGACGCCCGTCACGTAAGAAACGCGGGAATCCCCGCCTTCGGGTTTTCCCCGATGCCAAACACACCGATGCTTCTCCACGCAGTTAATGAGCACATCAGCACAGAAGTCTTCGAAAAAGGCATAGAAATCTACGAACATGTGATAAATAAACTTGCTAATATACCGGCCGATGAAACACCATACGACCCTAGCACGTTTCTAGTCACAACGACTGACGAAATCTCAGTAGCATAAATTATTTTTTTTGTTTTGAAATGTAATTTGTTTTAGCAGAGTTTAGGAATTGATAGTTTGCCGAAACGAACGATTTTGTAACATTATGTAAATGGCTAAATAATTTTCGTAATATATTTCAATGACGAAATGGTTGTAGAAAATTCTTGAACTAATAGTTTAATTAATTTTCCGAGACGGAACGACTTTGTAGCGTAGTTGGCACAGATGGTTCTATATTTGTAAATATATTTAAATGATGTAGTTTATTTGTGTCTAGAATATTAAACTATATAGGTACATATATTCATATTACTGTTATTATATGGCCGTACTGGGTGTAATTAAACTACTCCTGAAATCAGAATATTTGTAGCTAAAACAAAATTGTTCCAAATATGATGATGCTCTTGTTTTCCGGGAGTGGTCACATTGCATTGCAACCAATTTAAAAATATGGAATAAAGTAATTTGAAATACGTTTTTGACGTTATAATTTAGAATTACCTGGATTTTCTGTCTGAATAGTTCTGAATCCACAATCACCGTTGAAAATCCCCGTCAACGGGGATAGTGAACTTTTTGTTCACTTCATAATATTTGAAAAAAAGTTAGTATTAAAAGTTAGTTTTTACGTTTTAATACTCAGAGCAATCATCTTCTGCTTCCTCATTGTTTTAATATGTGATTATGACATTTTTGATTTATTTTAGCAGTACTTATTCTTTTTACAAGGTACCGCTCGTCATCGCGCCTTAGGACATATTGGAGTCTACACAATGTGCGCCTATGACTGTGTTAATTAATATAGGTAATTAATTTCAATAAGTTATTTTTCTTATTCTTATTCTTTCTGTAGAGAACTAATATTGTTAATACAGGTTTAGATAAATCTAAATTGCAATAATATAAAGACGTTTAAATAATGAAAAAATAATAATCCTATCACGTATTATTTGGGTAGGCTTTCGTTGGGTAAACATGAATCGCCACGTGGCCCCGGACGGCTAATGTTGTTAGATCGCGAACGACCAATTAGGTACCAAAGGCGTATCGTCGATCAAGAACTTTGCTGGATATGACAAGTTTACTAGAATAGCCGGTCAACTCAGCCCACACCTCAGTCTGATCGAGGGTCTAAAGATAAAAAATCTAGCGAATGTGGAATAAATAAATAATCTGACGAATTTAGAAGAAGTAAAAAGTTTTTTACCAAAGTTGTAGACGAAAAGTAAGCTAATAGACGCTTCCACAAGCACAGCATCCTCCCATTTCCGTCAGACACGGCGTTCCTCGTCTCGTTTGCGGCTAAATCTTTAAACCAACAATCGCCACTTGGCAGTAATGGGTGCCTTCCCACCCGTACGTGCCGCAACATTTTTAAAAGGACTTTTTCGCAGAACGCTGTTCAATGTTTGCGCTTGGCGACGGATTGAGGGTAGTCACGCTTTTACCGAGCAAATGAATTCTTCCGAATGATTGGGATCCGCTGAGTAAACCGTTTAGTGCTCGATTGATAGGAAAAATGTTTGTGATGTTTTAGGGAAGCGGAAATGGAGTAATGTTTTCTTTATGTCATTTCTTTTTTAAAAAAATTCAAGATAAGGTAACTTAAGCTTCTTTAAACACATCTAAATAAGCTTTAATCGTCTTCTCGTGTTTACGATTAAGAGATGATAACTTTTTAAAAATTTCAGACACATTAACCCACATGTAAGTACCCACTTACCAAAATAGTATTGTATAATATTAGTAGGATATCCTACTAATATTATAAAGAGGTAATGTTGATTTGTTTGCTTGTTTGACGGAGGCAATTTCCGAAACTACACAATCGATTTCAAAAATTCTTTCACCGATGTGCAGGATGGACTGTCGGGATAATTTATAGGCCGGTATTTGTCTTTAATAAATTGTCTACTTTAGTAGTGCTACATTATTTTTCAGTAGAAAGTAATATCCTAATTAGCCCTCTCAAAACTTTAAAACTACGTAATATCATGACCTAAATTCTGGAATATAAATGAAATCCACGGATCCAGAGTGCGCAGTGGTCGCTGGAGGCGTAGTAGCGTTAATTGAAATAAATTGTCACCGCTGAACGTGGCCCGGGCATAAATCAGCGCGCCGCGGGCGAAACAGCTAAGTGCCTGCGACGAGGTCGGTAGATCTGCAAGGGTTTAGACACGGCTACGATTTACAATTTATCTGTACCAAATTGGTATTAAATTTTGATTAGATTAGATTTTATAACAGATCAAATTCCACTAATCACATTGGAAATCTGATAACCCAAGAAAGATTGCATTGGTTTGCTCGCCACATGAGCGTTACACGGGGACAGCACTTCTTTTAATAGGCAATCTAATCTCTGTTTTTTAGAAATGCTATCTATTAATAGGTAAGTATTTCGTTTAGAAATGTTAATTATTTTAATATAGGTAATATTTTAACTGCTTTAAAATTAAATTTCTGAAAGTTCGATACCAAGCGGCGAAAAGGCCCTAAATAATATTATAAGCAAATATTCTGTATACAGTGCCCTTACCCAAAACCACTCGGTCCATTAAACACTATAATTTCAGTCTGAGTCTACCCAATACTCAAGTAACTTCAGATCTGTACAGTTTCGAACTCTGCGTCTCAGTATGATGCTACCAAGAGACATCGTGGAACGAATTAATTCGCCAAGTGAGGAGCAGATTTTTGCCTCTAGTGCTCATTTGTCACCGACCTACCTACCCTACCTACCCTACTACACACAACGCACAGGTGCGAATCATCGCACCGCTAAAAGCTCACAAGAAATAAATATTATTTGGATGTGGCAATGTCAACTTTCATGTTTTTTTAATGTATTTTTTGTAAACAGAACGTTGTTTTTTTTTAATTTTATAGACATCCTATGTAAGGGAAGCGAAGGTAGCGTTTCATAAGTTTATGTTAAGGTACAAACGAAATTGAAAGAGTGGGACGCATTTTATTCTATCAAAAACCAAAACTTAACTTAGTGGAGTTTATCTAATTTATTTTTAGCTGTTTGTGTTCCTCTGCTAGGTAAAGGCCTCTTCCATTCCTTCCAGACGTTGCGACCTTCTGAAGATCTCACAGTCGGCTGTAAATTTTTCGAGCGCTTGATCAAAAACGCTAATATAATAGAGAAATATGAAAATGTATCATTTATTGCTTGAAAACTTTGTCAAATGAATATGAACGAGTAATAATGGCGGCAATAGCTCCACTTCTGCTGAGCTTTATTAAAACAACATCGCGTGTCAGTGCTTCGGTCACGAACTGCGGATTGTTATAAAAGTGAAAATAAAAGCATCACTACCGCTGTATGAAAATAATAAGTTTATTATCCACTAAATAGTGTCATTATTATCACAGTTTATGTGATAACTAAATATTGGTCTTAGGTACTTACCTACAACTCTAGAAAAAATATAGGTAAGTATTGTATGCAGAAAAGACGAATATTGTCTCGTGACGGAGATCGAACTCGCAACCTCTGCGTTTCAGTTCTATTGTACCTATTACCTAGTTGTGATTTCATAATGCTGACGCTGAAAAGAAATGTCTACTGCTCCCTAAGAATACAGTAACGAATTCGTGATACTTTGGTTTACTTAATACATGGATTTGTTTCTTGCTTATCCTAATACCAGCTTACTTATATTCCTTGTTTTCTTAATGATGTATCCCGTTGGAGAAGTTGTCTCATGATATCGAATGAGATGTCGTTTCACATTCTGAGCAGCATCATAATGGCAGGGGAGTATTTGAGGTTCTCTATTATAGGTATGTTTATATTCAGTGTCTTTGGAAATGTTTATGTTTATTGCATAAAAAATATATCTTACATGAATAATACCACAGATAAAATAATACTATGTACAGATGGTCCATCTAGAACATTAATTTCACTCCTGTTTTTCTTCAGGATATTTTTTTGTGTTTGATTTTGCGGCGCACAGTATTATTTTATCTGTGGTAAAACGTAAAACAGAACGAAAACGTCTTCTCAATATTACCTATTCTATTTTGGAGGACTATTTTCATATGGAGGAAAATAAAAACGTTTAAAATAAAGTGACAAAAGCTAGCCAATCTTTTAATTCTGGATCTATTGAACTATCTCTGAAAGGTTTCTGGTTAATGTGGTGGTAGGTTTTTGTAGGTCAAGTTTGATTATCAAAACTTGACCTGTTCTGTAGGTCAAACTTATACCTACAATTTAAAATACATTTTACTAAGATGTTGTTTATTTTATACCAATCTGAATTGTTGGTAAAACTCGCTAAAGTTCAGAAGAGACACGTTCCTTTCAAAGGGCTACCCCCTCACGTACCGCTCTTTATTACATTTTAAACTTTCTTTGTTCTCAAGTGCTTTTTTAAATGACCAAAAAGTGTCACCCCTTTCATTTAATTTTTGTGCATATGTTTTTCTACAATTGTGGCACCGATTGTAAGCTTCATTGAAAATGTTTTCTTAAAATTTAAAGTGGTTATGCTTTAAATTATCATTGAATTGTTTTTATTGTTTTGTGGGAATTTCCCACGCTTCATGAGAAGCTTTTATTCAAAGTTTTTCAAGGCAAAGTGATTACATATTGGTATAGTTAGTTAGGTATATCATTAATCTCAATAATTGTATCGAGATAATTATGTACCTACCACTTGGGAATCATAGAGTGAAATTAGTGCTTCCAATCTCTAAAAAGTGTAATGTATCTATAGATACTTTTACATACTGGATACAATATAACTATTTTATGGTTTTAAACAATAAATTGTAATCATAGAATGAGTATAAATTAATTTATTCTTAGATTAAATTCACATCTCTTAATTTAATTGTATTTTTTAAATATATAAGGCAAATCCATTCGAAATCCCTGCATAATCTTTACAAATAGCACCCAAATAGGCACATGCAGGCCACGTGCAGAGTCCACCACTTCACCATATTCCTCAATTATCCATTCTAAACCCCTAGCAATAGTAACTTTTGTTCCTCTGTGGTTCGGACCATAGTAGTTACTAGTGAAACTGTGGTTAGAAATCCATGTCATAGAAACTGCTATATGCGCATGCCTTTTTTTTAGCACATGCCTTTATGTCATGAATTAGCTCTGCTTGGCGGTTTCATTCAACATATAATTTGAGAGAAGTTAAAACAATACAATACAGTACAATACAATCACATCTATAATATTTTTTTAAATCCGACTGTTAGTTAAAGATATTTTAACTGGTAATCAACCTGTGACCTTCTGGGTTCGAAACTGTGACACAGGCTACGACTCGATCTCTAGTAACTATAAGACAAGCTTTGGCCGATGCAGTGGACGAGATCACGACCCCGTCGCGCTGAAACAACATGCTAGCGATTATCGCACGGATTATACGCGATAAAGATTTGTAAAATAGATATTTTGACAACACCCTAATAGGCGCCTAGGGATGTGTAGTAGTGATGTTATATGGATTTACTGAAGGGTTTTATTATCCACGTCTTATCGGGTGCTGCTGGTGCACTAAAATAATACAAATGGATATTTTTAGTAAATGCTCAAGAGATTTAGTGGATTTAGATCCCAAATCATCAATGTATTTTTTGGTATGATTAAAGTGTTTTTAAAATAATTATGGAAATCATGACATGAATAACTTGTTATGTAACATGTTTTTCACGTCTTCAGACCTGTTGAAAAGTTTAAGACGCGAGAAATTTATGAGGATTGCAATCTAGACAATGTGATGGAAATACACAACGAACTTATTTTTTTACAAGAAGCCAATTTTATTAAAAATGAAATTAACCATTCACTAAAACTAGCTACTATACAACAATTCTTACCTTTTTTAACCAATAAAAGTTCTTAATCGATATCTAAATCGACGATATTTTATAGAGGAATATCTTTCTACGACTATACAAAAATATACCTGGTACAACTCAAGAAAGCGAATGTTACGTCATCATCCATTCCATTAAACTATTGCATTTATGGCAAAGTCAAGTGCTACGCCGTAGTATCGTAGGCTGTGCTACAGCATGCTACGCCATCTCGCAACTCCGTACAACCTTACAGCTGACTTCGCTTTATAGCTCGGTTTGAATAAAAAGCTACGCGCCGCCCCCTAGCCGCAAGGCGCGCTGCTATTGGCCAGACGACGCCCCGGCAATTAGCTCCCTTTCTCACACTCACTTGACATGTTAATGTTTGTACTGACAGGTGTGCACGAGCACTTTACCTTTTTTATCTTTAAAATAAAAAATATGTTTGAAAATGTAAGTTCAATATGGAAGAAAAGTTAAAAAGTTTAGCTTGGTCGAGATTTGACTTTTAGTTTCAATTGTTATAATAAAAACAAAAGCCGTAGAGGTTGAATTTGTAATTCTAAACAAAAAGTATTTCAAAAATCTAAAACCTAAAATTTAGAGATTGATTGTATCAACCTAGCGTATACGTTGCCTTATCTAGCACCTACTATATTTGCACGTAACTTGGTCAGATACGGAGCCCTGACAATGTAGCCTGTAGACTGGGATACAAGATGGGATCACTTCTGTCTCCCTCGCACTTAGCATTTGTGTCTATCTCCATCCCTCTCAGGGGGTGGGACTCGATGTAATCAGGGGATGATGTGACTCGCGATCTCCGCAGCTTCAAAGATCACAAATTATCGGGGCAGTCTGTTGAAAGTCGCGCAAGGGTGTACAAGTCACCTTATAAAAGTCATCATAACTTTCGGATCAATCAATTCTGTCACATCTTTTGATAAACAATTATTTAATTAGACAGTTTAGAGGACAGTAAAAATGTATAATTAAATTTTAATAATTAAACATATCGATAGTTTGTTAATTACAATGATTGTAAAGAAGTGGTAGTGACTTTTTGGTGGTGGAATGACATCGGTGGAACTGTCCCCGTTTTGGGAGAAGCAGCGGGCCCCGGCGGTGCCTGTTAGGAGAATGGGGACAGGTTAGGAATATTTCCTTTGTTCATTTAAGACTTAATAGGAATAAAATCTATTTTAATACTGAATATTTATTTGAATACGTTCGTTTTTAAAATAAGTAGCTTTGCGCCAAATTATTTTTGTATGGATACTCACTACCAAAAAAGACTAGTTGCATGAAAATGTGTTTTTTGTAAATAAAGTCTGCTTACATACAACCGTGATCAGACCACGCTTCGTTTGTCCATAATAATCAAGAAAATAGGAGCTAATCTAAGTAACAATGTACACTAGCCTAATCATACAAACATCTATTCATAGTTAGGTATAACATCCTAAGTAGCCTATTGTCCGACAAACAAGATCATGCAAGCATCGAGACAAAGGGACCGCCTTAAGTCTTTACAGCGTAACTTAGGGACGGACCCTAAACTTGGTTTGTCCCTGCCCAACCCTGATTCGTGAATAACTTAATCGCTTACTATTTTACTGAATAATCAGCTTTCGGTTTGGGTGTTCGTGTGTGAATTGAGTGTGGAAAGTGTGTTGTTTGTTTTACTATCTCGGAAAAAAAGTTTATGAAGTCCCTATTCCATCATAATCATTTTTTTTCTGCTAGACATTGGTTTGATACTACAAAATGTTACATTTTGTTGTCTATTCTGTGATACCTATATCTACTTTATACCTTCTATTCGTAACTTTGTGGTTTTATGCAAAAACAAACTTCGGATGACTGAAACTTTATTATACATACATATTCGTAAACTCAGAAAATACTATTTTATTAGAAATTTTTGCTCATGGAAACCTATTCTTCTCAAAGCAATTAAAAATTACAAGAGAAATACAATCATTTACAATTAATACCTTTAGTGAAAGGTGTGTGAAAATGTTTAATAAATTATCTTTATTTCAATCAAGGGTAATTCGGTGAATGATAGGTAGCTCCAAAATTTGAGTCCGTAACACTTAGACGACTTAGCTTGGCCTTTATGATGCCAGACACTATTAGTTTGAACATTTATTCCAATCCAACAGTACTCTACCTGGAAAGAAGTCCAAGTATTGCAATATTGAGTGTAGCTATGCACCCTAGCTTATTAAAGCATTACAATTTGACATGAATGATCAGGATCAACAGTATTAATTAGAGGTGTGTCGGGTGGTGAGCTTCTCACGCTGATGCTGCACGGGAAGGGCGCAGGTCACACATGGCCGCACACGACCACTCGTATAGCAGTGATGACATTCAAACAAATATTAACTACTAGCTTCGAACGAACGAACGAACTACTAACTGCGCCCCGCGGATGCGGATGATGGAATCAAAACCTCACTTTCACACCGCTCTGTCACTTTGGTATGATGGTTAGGAAAAAACCTCTACGGTACATCCTCTGTGGTCAAGCTTAGGTTGTATTCAAAACATATACTATAACAGCAATAAAAAGGGATAATTACGACACTTTGCGGCTTTCTCCGGAGCCCCAAAGACGAGCGCAAAGTCGTCTAAGGCCGTTTCAGCGAAAAAATAAAAGATCTTCTGTTCAAAGGATTCATGGCATTAACGCCACCGCAGTCACACTGTACTTTCTCAAAGAATTGTTATCATAAATTAGGTACTAACATAGTTTTAAACTTATACGACGTAAATATTGAGTTTTGTGGTCACACAATAAGATTTACTTGTCTTAACTGAATTGGTTGAGAAAGCACAGATAATGTTCAATCTCGTAGACTTGTATGAGACAACTCATACCTACACGTCTAATGCCCGAATCTTAGAAAATTTAGTTAACCGAATACTCAAACGATAATTACTTAATTAGGTGTTAAGGTAAAAAATAAATTCCCTATCGGTTAATACGGCCTGTATTAACCGTTAAGGAATTTATTTTTTGACAGATTTGTATAGACAGATGTCAAATTATGACATAGATAAATACCACGTATTTTAATAAGCCTAGCGGTATTTAGGATATGGAACAAGTACCTACGAATTATGACGAAGTGTTATAAAGAAAAATCTAAACATGACATTACAAACCCGTTCGGAATTTTTTTTCTATTTCCATTCTTCAAGGTCCTAAAAAATATTTATTCAGCAAAAAGAACCTACTGAAAAAACTGTGCCGCATCATTTCAATCCAAAGGTACTAGATAACACTTATAAAATTAACGATATTAAACTATGAAACTTAAAGAAGTTTGGTGTGACTAAAGCCTTTAAGCGCCGAAGAAAGGGGCGAAGGCTCTGTAAATGGAATAAAAACACCAACGTTATTAGCGAGATTGGTGTAATCTGACTAATCTATTTTGCGAAAGGGGCGCCTTGCGAGGCTCAGAGGTGTCAATTGATAAATAAACAGAATGCTGGTAAGTATTACCAGCATTCTGTTAATTTACCAATTCTTGAACAGGTAGGTAGGTACTGAAGTTACAACTACGTCTTACAACGAACGAATTAATGATTCTGTGAGTTTATACCACGTAGAGAAAACTAAATAACTGTCACTATGGATTTTGTCATGTAAATTATACTTCTTACTATAGAACTTTTATTTCAAAAAAAATTAAAGCTTTTATTTGACTATTTCATTTCAAGAGTAAGTAAACAGTTGTTTCCTTTGATAAACAATTGAATACTCAGTGACTCTAAGGCCCCGGTCTCGAATTCTGCGGGCAGCGGGGCGGGAGCGGGCGACGAGCGGGCAATGAGCGGGCAATGAGCGGGCGACGAGCGGGCGACGAGCGGGCGACCAGCGGGAGACGAGCGGGCACTGACAGTCCGCGCGTCATCATTGTGTAGTGTTGTGCGGATAGTTATACCAAATCTCATTTTCTATTCCTGGTTCGATATTTTTGATAAAGTACCTAAGTACTTAGAAATGTAACTATTATTACTATTATAACTATTAAAAAGAGATAAATTAAAAAGAGATCGAAACTAAAACCATTTTAATTACAACAATTTTGATTTACGTTTTTCATTTGTATGTTTTTCGTGTGAACATTTTGTTTGGTTCATTAAGTATTCACGTACAGATGAACAATAACTCTCACATTTAAGCAAAAATAAAAAAATAAATTGTATGGATTCAATTCAGTCTCGCTCGATCCCCTGAACCATGAATAGGTACAACACTACGCCGCGTAATTTGTCCGTCTTGCCAACTGTACCATCATCTTTGTAGCTATATCTTTTGAAAAAAGTTTCCAGATAACCATATCAATCATCATCATCATCACAATCATCACTTGTCTAGATTTGTTGCATAAGTACTTGTGGTCGGTTATATATTAGGTACTTATGTAAAAAGTGTTTATTTGTTTTGTATTTGTTTTTGCTTAATAGTTGACTTTAAATATATGTATTTTTTTGTGATTGTTTTGAAATTTTTTGACATGAATGTTTTTAATAATAAATTAGGTACCTAATAGATACGTAGCTAAATTGATATAAAGTATTTTAACAATATATTATTTGCATGTTATGAAATTATGACAAATACCTGAATATGTATTATGAACTATTTAATGAAATTTTAACACCTGTATGTAAATTACCATATTCAAAGCAAATAAATGATTTAGATTTAGATTTTGATTTAGAAATAGTTTAAATCAAAATATAAAAATCATTGACGTCTTTTTTCAAAATAATTTGCTTGAATGGTTGATTTAGTGGAAAGTTGCTAGAAAAATTGATCAATCGTCTAGCTACAATTTTATTGAAATAGTTGCTGATGGGGCTATAAAAATTGCTAGAACTAGCTATGAAGTTTCATAGTTGGCAATGGTGACTGTCAGTGCCCGCTCCTTGCCCGCTCGTTACCCGCTCGTTACCCGCGCCGCCGCCGCCCCGCTGCCCGCAGAATTCGAGACCGGGCACTAAAAATGAATACTAACTGATTGAGATGTTTTATTTGCTTATTTTAAGGTTCTATTTTCATTTCATTAGTCAGAAAAAACATTTGATTCCTCTGACTGACCGAAACAAAATTGATACTGAGATATGTTTTGATGTAATAATGACTGTATTTTTAGCAAGTTTATAATTTAAATTTTAGAATTTGTTTAAACAATTTGTTATTTGTTTTAGGTGATCGTCTACTAGACATACCGTGCAATGTGTGCGGAGATAGGAGTTCTGGAAAACATTACGGCATCTACAGCTGTGATGGTGAGTAAAACAACAATTTTTAATAAAACAATGAACAAAATGACTTGTTTTAAAAACAGTCCAAAATAGTAATTGTCTCCTTTTTAGAATATCTAGACATTTAAAAAAAAGAAATGGCCAAATTGGTCCAGGAGTTGTTGAGTTATGCACTTACTAACACATTTTTCGATTCATTTTTATATTACTTAGATATAGAAGAATAACATGTATCTTATCTCCAGGTTGTTCCGGTTTCTTCAAGCGGTCGATCCACAGGAACCGCGTGTACACGTGCAAGGCCGGCGGCGAGATGAAGGGCCGCTGCCCGGTGGACAAGACGCACAGGAACCAGTGTCGGGCCTGCAGGCTCGCCAAGTGCTTCCAAGCCAACATGAATAAGGATGGTGAGTCACTTGTCTTTTTTAAACTTTCGCGATCAGAACACAATGAAATACGATATATACCTGTTAATATATGTTTCATCATGGTGAGTCTCGTTAGCGTTTCTATTTATTAATGGAGCCACAATTATAATACTAAGTATTAGTTTAGAGTTTCAAGAGAAGCAAAAAAGACTAGTTGTCAAGAGAAATTGAAAAATAAACTTATTTTAAATAATAAATAACCAAGTTCGTATGAGCTTTCTATGTGAGTCCTGAAAAGCTATATCATTTTACATAAGCCATAATGTAACTATACCAAGTAACAAGTAACAAATACAAATTCTGAAAATAGTTCCACCAGATACAATAGACACTTTATGACAATAGCGGACTTATAGCTACCTATATATATAGTAGTAGCATTCATCAGGATCGCAGCAGGTTGCTTTGTCCAGCCGCTCAAATATTGAGTGAAATATAGCGCTGCTCCCATTTGCTACGTAGTTGCGATTCTATTGTCATTACGTCACCGTTGTGTTTCGAAGCCTTTATCGATTTATTATTGCTGTCTCCGAGTTTGAAAACATTTTCAGCTAGGTTTTTAGTTCTGGTGATTTTCATGCATAGATAATTTCTGTAGCCCGATGCTCTCCGAAGGCGAGAGTTATAGGCATGGAACGGATTTTAAATAGTTCAGCCAAGAGTTACCCAAATAAGAATAAACATCACACACTGTCTTTCTCCCATTTCAAATCAATAATAATGAAACTATGATTTTGATTGCTAATTTAGATTTAGAAAGTAATGAAGAACCTAATTGCTCGGTTTTTAAAGTTATTAAGCTAATCTAAAAACAAAATTAAGAAAATCAATCCGATCCTATCAAGTCCGCATAATGTATATCAGTTTAATCAAATCTCTCCATAAAATCTTGTGAATTTGAATATTCATCAAGTCCCATGTCGGCCGCAAGTCGGTTCCAACTCGTGTGACGAAGCCTTTAGGCTTTAAGTACGACAGTAACTAGCTATAGATATGTGCATTAATCTATAGGAGGGTTGCCACAGTTCTTGCATTGTAGATTAGTTATTAAAACATTTACGAGATAAATTTGATTTTTTTATAGATATTTAGTTGTAATTAGGTTAGTTTGGTAAGAGATGTTAAAAAATTTCAATAATAGTTATTTTACTTATAATTTAATGACTATTTTTTTAATCATATTTTAATTTAAAATGAATTCTTTCATACATTTTCCTTATGATGATTTTAAGTACTATGTTTCATACTTTACTAACTTCTTGGAACTTGGAAAAAACAAAACATTGTCGATATTTTACGTGTACGTATAACTTCCCGTTATCAACTTTCTAATTTATATGTATACAGTTTATGTATGCATTAAAACAAAGTCATGGATACAAGTCCTACTAATATTATTAATGCGAAATAATAACTTAATAATAATATTATTATTATTATTATCCCGATATTCCCGCGGAAACGGAACTTCGGCAGATAAAACCGCGGGGCGCTGCTAGTCTGATATAAAATGTAAGCAGCCCTAGGCGCGGGCGTCAGCAAAGCGCGAACAGCGGTCGCGGCGCAGGTGCTCCGACGCTAATTTATTCACGAGCATCACTTTGTGCCGCCACGACCCGGATTACCTTTATATGTTTACCCGCTCGCGTAATTATACCCTCCTGAAACTTACCCGCTCTGTTTGTAAATACGTAACGCAAATATAGCCAAGATTTGACACCTTGCAGTCTTGCACGTGATGAGGGAGGATTACCTTTTGGGCTTTTATAGAGGATTTTAACTACTAGGTACTTATGTACATAACTTTACAAAATTGATATCATCTAGCTAGATTAGCTAGTTTCATTCAATTTAGTTAGGTACACACCTCGTCACGTGTGTAGGTAACCCTAACTTTTATATTACAAAATTAAATGTACGGTAATGCAAGTCGATAAAAACAGACACAGACTGAGTAATCTAGAGCACGTTTACATTTCTTAACTAAACTTAAAATGGATAATAGGTTGTGGCAATTGTGTTTCGAATCAGTTGTCTGCTTCATCCTATGCTTTTTTTCTTTCTTTCCGATCATCAATCAAACTTCGTGTCCATGTTGGCACAACAAGAACAGAACCGTTTGTGAAACTCAGCGTTATAAGCAGACATTTAATAACAATAAAAACAGTAAAAACAGAAAACTTGAATCTCGCTGAAAAACTCGTCAGCTTCATCGAATTTCGACTTTAAAACAGTAGTCATTAAACATTAACGCGTACTCAGCTCGACTGTCGCTTGCCGGCCGCAACCGCCGCGGTCGCATTTATCAGTCATGAGCCTCTTTTACCTTTCAATGGATCTACATTATTGATGTAATGAAGAGCGTTTTGCTTTGCGGCTCATAACGATCAGCATACAATATCGAATTACAGCCAATTTCAATAACCTTTCTATCTCCGATTTTGCCTACTGTCGGTAGATATTTGACATATTTTGTATGGAAGTAATGTCAAATATCCATCCGCAGTAAGCAAAATCGGAGATAGAAAGGTTATTGAAATTGGCTGTTAATGAACTTCATGATACTTAAGATTCAAGAATATGTACCTATAGGTTAAGCCCGTCCATATTCATAATCAGAAAAATATGCAAATCTTTCTACCAAAACATTTACTTTTACAGTTTGAGTAAAAGTAAATTTCATTCTTTAATAATAAAATTGAATAAAGAGACATCAATAACTTTTCAATTATAAATCGAAATGGTAAACCTGTTCGCATTCGTATCACAACAGATAAACGTAAATTAAAATTGAGCGTCGTATGCCAAAATGGCAACCAATTTCAAAGGGATCATTAAGTTTGTCAAGTCCAACAGACAGGGAGCCAATCAGCTAAATCCAATATCGTTCTTCAAACAGAGCGAATTGATGTTGGTCGATGCGTCAACACGGACCCGGCAAACTTGCCACCCTGACTACAATCTACCTATAGCATTTGGCATATACAACGCGGTGTGTTATTAGGTAGTAGCAAGTACTGCAAAAGTATCCAATATTTTTACAGGAATAAAAACATACCCAGTTCGATACGGAATCTAAACGAACGCCGCTGGCTCAATTACTACCTGCAAAATTCTTCTTTCATCACAAAAGAACTTCAAAAAGGTAACGCAATGAAATCAAAACCTCGCACAGGAACCGTTAAATTAAAAATAAATATTTCACCGACGTCAAAATGTTACGGGTCGGGAAAAAATCGAATGTAGAAGCGTCTGTTAGGGTGGCTGGGTGGGGGGATGAAGGTGAATCTTTTTGTGAAGTGTAGAGAATTAATTTAACCCGCTGCAGGGTTACACGACATCGAGGTAATTGAAAAGTTTGCCCCTTGACGCCGCGGCCGGCGGCACCTCTTCTCGAGACGTTCCGTTTCAAAACTGGTCTGCATACAAATACTTGAATTCAATACATATAATAAATAATAATAATAATAATAACAAATCATCTTGTTTTTCATTTTACTTTCATTATATAGCATTTTTCTTTTGTGTTAAGCTTGTATACCTGCTTAACTTCTTTTACTACCTACTACTTTTTATTTTTTTAGTTTAAATAGTTCCCTTGTGTCTGCTGTTGTGCACCTCTAGCCCTAAGGTCGGGCGCTGGAGACTGCGACACAGTTTTTTAACTACTGCAATCTCCAGCGTACGCAATTTTACAAGTTACCTACATTTGTATTTGGTTCCGAAAATAAATACTTTATACTTAAATAAATACTTTATACTTCTTTTCCTCTTACAAGGTTACATGGTGCTACTTATTGCTATGGTACATGTACTATACTTATTATGAGTAGGATTAAGATAGGCACCTACATAGATAGGTGTGTAGGTACCTATGTAACCAGTTATTGTTGCCAAGAACCTGTTTGTAAGAGGCTGGCGCCTGAAGTAGGTTTTAAAAAAACCTGTATTACAGGTCACCAGGTCAATTACTTCACGGACTCCAGGTCAAGCATTAGATAGTTATCTCCTAGTAGGTACAAGTAAGTGTAGCATGGTTAGAAGTTAGTAGGAGAACACTCCTTGTGAGTTGAGGTTATCTAAATACAAAAAGAAAACTAAAAACAAAAGATAAACTTAACATAATTATAAGAAACTTAACATTTAACTATCTAAGCCTCTTAAGTAGGTAGGCTACTATGGATTTGTGCGTGAGAGGATAGTGTATGTGTCTGTGTGTGTGTGAGTGAGTGTGTGTGTGAGTGAGTGTGTGTGTGGGTATGTATGTGTGGGTGAGTGAGTGAGTGCTTGGGTGAGTGTATGTGCATGAGAGTATATTGTGTAGTCTTGTCCGGTAGGTACGTTTTGTATAGGCCATTTGTCTGAATTACTCAGGGAAATGAGTGAGTATCCTTTGGGTAACAGAAATTAGTGACTGTTGATTGTTGAGGCGGGGTAATGTGGGTAGTTGTCAACAAAATGTTTAGTCTAAGTGGAGTGATACTAATTACGCATACGAATGAATGAAGTGTTCGGAAATAAAATAAATACTGATGATAATTTAAATAATTCAGCATCAAAACTACTGTATATGTATATTAGTGAAGGTAAATTCAATTATGTTCATTGACAAAGAAGTTGTTTCTAAAGTTACTGTAATTAAATAGGTAGTTCAGTACTGAATTTAAATCTAGGTGTATATTTTGTAGGCCATGTTGGCGCGTTTAAGTCTTTCCGACGGCTACGAAGGCGCTACGCCGTAGACGTCTACATTCTTGTAGCTTTATTAGTGTAAAGTAGCATATTTGTAAAAGGAATTATAATAACTTGAAATTAAATGTCTCTTAAAATACTTGCTTAAAAAAGCGACAATTCAAATGTAAGTATTACCACGTATTACTTACAGAAAGGGCTACCTACAGAATTCAGAATCCAACCCCTAACTTTTTCATTGAAACTTGAAGAAGCTTACGTCTGGCTTGCTCGCACTTGATCGATTTTAAATTAATTTTATGAAGTTAAATTGGGGCTTATGTTTATTTGATCGCTCGAAAAGGATTTTCCTTTTTTAAGTGCTTGGAGATTTTATGTTTGCCTTTTTGTTGAGAGGATATAATAAATTTTTGTTACAGTTTGAACTATCCTGTTTTATTGAAATTTAACAAAGTTTTGAAGTTATTGCAATAATTTGACAATTTGTACTGCTGAACTAAATAATTCGTGAGCAAATAAAGCAAAGAATAAAAAAACATTTTATTGTACGCTATGATGATAGCGATATGTTATTTTATAATTATGTTGCTCTGTCTAATAAGGTTACTTTCAGGGAAGGAAATAATAAAATTTATTTAAACCCGCATTTTTTACCTAATTGAGTGCCTATATATAATAGATGCTTATCTTTATGTAACAGTAAAAAGTAAAACAACACAACTACTTAAATAAAAGTACTAACACATGTAATAAATTAGTAGAATTTTATGTCTGTCTGTACATTCAATAAATAATTAAATTAAAAATAAATATTTCACCGACGTCAAAATGTTACGGGTCGGGAAAAAATCGAATGTAGAAGCGTCTGTTAGGGTGGCTGGGTGGGGGGATGAAGGTGAATCTTTTTGTGAAGTGTAGAGAATTAATTTAACCCGCTGCAGGGTTACACGACATCGAGGTAATTGAAAAGTTTGCCCCTTGACGCCGCGGCCGGCGGCACCTCTTCTCGAGACGTTCCGTTTCAAAACTGGTCTGCATACAAATACTTGAATTCAATACATATAATAAATAATAATAATAATAATAACAAATCATCTTGTTTTTCATTTTACTTTCATTATATAGCATTTTTCTTTTGTGTTAAGCTTGTATACCTGCTTAACTTCTTTTACTACCTACTACTTTTTATTTTTTTAGTTTAAATAGTTCCCTTGTGTCTGCTGTTGTGCACCTCTAGCCCTAAGGTCGGGCGCTGGAGACTGCGACACAGTTTTTTAACTACTGCAATCTCCAGCGTACGCAATTTTACAAGTTACCTACATTTGTATTTGGTTCCGAAAATAAATACTTTATACTTAAATAAATACTTTATACTTCTTTTCCTCTTACAAGGTTACATGGTGCTACTTATTGCTATGGTACATGTACTATACTTATTATGAGTAGGATTAAGATAGGCACCTACATAGATAGGTGTGTAGGTACCTATGTAACCAGTTATTGTTGCCAAGAACCTGTTTGTAAGAGGCTGGCGCCTGAAGTAGGTTTTAAAAAAACCTGTATTACAGGTCACCAGGTCAATTACTTCACGGACTCCAGGTCAAGCATTAGATAGTTATCTCCTAGTAGGTACAAGTAAGTGTAGCATGGTTAGAAGTTAGTAGGAGAACACTCCTTGTGAGTTGAGGTTATCTAAATACAAAAAGAAAACTAAAAACAAAAGATAAACTTAACATAATTATAAGAAACTTAACATTTAACTATCTAAGCCTCTTAAGTAGGTAGGCTACTATGGATTTGTGCGTGAGAGGATAGTGTATGTGTCTGTGTGTGTGTGAGTGAGTGTGTGTGTGAGTGAGTGTGTGTGTGGGTATGTATGTGTGGGTGAGTGAGTGAGTGCTTGGGTGAGTGTATGTGCATGAGAGTATATTGTGTAGTCTTGTCCGGTAGGTACGTTTTGTATAGGCCATTTGTCTGAATTACTCAGGGAAATGAGTGAGTATCCTTTGGGTAACAGAAATTAGTGACTGTTGATTGTTGAGGCGGGGTAATGTGGGTAGTTGTCAACAAAATGTTTAGTCTAAGTGGAGTGATACTAATTACGCATACGAATGAATGAAGTGTTCGGAAATAAAATAAATACTGATGATAATTTAAATAATTCAGCATCAAAACTACTGTATATGTATATTAGTGAAGGTAAATTCAATTATGTTCATTGACAAAGAAGTTGTTTCTAAAGTTACTGTAATTAAATAGGTAGTTCAGTACTGAATTTAAATCTAGGTGTATATTTTGTAGGCCATGTTGGCGCGTTTAAGTCTTTCCGACGGCTACGAAGGCGCTACGCCGTAGACGTCTACATTCTTGTAGCTTTATTAGTGTAAAGTAGCATATTTGTAAAAGGAATTATAATAACTTGAAATTAAATGTCTCTTAAAATACTTGCTTAAAAAAGCGACAATTCAAATGTAAGTATTACCACGTATTACTTACAGAAAGGGCTACCTACAGAATTCAGAATCCAACCCCTAACTTTTTCATTGAAACTTGAAGAAGCTTACGTCTGGCTTGCTCGCACTTGATCGATTTTAAATTAATTTTATGAAGTTAAATTGGGGCTTATGTTTATTTGATCGCTCGAAAAGGATTTTCCTTTTTTAAGTGCTTGGAGATTTTATGTTTGCCTTTTTGTTGAGAGGATATAATAAATTTTTGTTACAGTTTGAACTATCCTGTTTTATTGAAATTTAACAAAGTTTTGAAGTTATTGCAATAATTTGACAATTTGTACTGCTGAACTAAATAATTCGTGAGCAAATAAAGCAAAGAATAAAAAAACATTTTATTGTACGCTATGATGATAGCGATATGTTATTTTATAATTATGTTGCTCTGTCTAATAAGGTTACTTTCAGGGAAGGAAATAATAAAATTTATTTAAACCCGCATTTTTTACCTAATTGAGTGCCTATATATAATAGATGCTTATCTTTATGTAACAGTAAAAAGTAAAACAACACAACTACTTAAATAAAAGTACTAACACATGTAATAAATTAGTAGAATTTTATGTCTGTCTGTACATTCAATAAATAATTAAAAATGGAATGTACACAATCAGGAAAGAGTATTTGATAAATCTTGTCCGTCTGTATGTATCTATGCCCGGATTCACTCGAAGTAAAAGTAACCCAAGTTATTTAGATATTTAAACGTTAAAATTTGTATTTACTAATGAAACAACCGATTATAGATAAAAGGTGCAATCCCTTGAGCTAATTTATTTATAGGTAAGTGCACCCTCTCGCGTGTGATGCGCATCGAATGCGAATCCAATTGAATAGATCGCTCTCCGGCCGGGGGTCCCTACTTGTGGTCAGACTCAGAGGCCTGGGTTTCGCAGCTTCGTCACGCAGAGCATTTCTCTAAACTGTTGTTATTTTGGAAATATGCCTCTTAATAGACGTTTGCATATTATTTAACTGACATAACTTTGTTCTTTGTCTTTTGTTAATCTATACTTATTATAATGAGGTAATATGGGTTTGGGTTTGTTTGTTTGTTGGTTATGTAGGTTGCCTTATTATTGTCATTAGTTTCGCTTGTTTCCACATTGGAAAGAAAGATAACAAGCCAATAAATGTGGAGTTTCAATTAACTAAAGTAACCTTATAAAAACATTAGATAATCATCGCATCAAGTAAGTAAAACCAATTTTTCGATTTTAACATAGTACTAAAGCCCTTACTAACTACAGTTAATATTCGCTTTTATACTAAATCTTCAATTTTAAGTTGTTCGATGGGATGATCATTTGTCAAAAAAAATAGTAATAGGTATTATAAATTCCAAAAGAACGCTTATAAAAAGTGGAGTGGATATGTTTAATCTCAAGTAGTTCGTATTGTATCAACGCTCCCCTAGGATCTATAACACGTGTTCAACACCTCATGTGCGCAGTAAGAATGAAACAACCAGTATCTTAACTTAAAATTTAAGCTTTAATTTTTCTCTCTCATCAATAACAGTATATTTTTTGCTTCGATTTTAACGAATTAGGTGTTCAACAACAATCTGCTTTATTTATAACTTGTAATAACACTTAAAAAACATGGGCGCTTTAAGATTTTTTTATTAAAAGTTGCAGAAAATAGGATCGTAACTGAAAAAATTTTTTTTCTTTCCCCCAATTTTCTATTAACTGACATTCAAAGAAAGCTGTAGAGGTAGTCAAAGTCACGTACACTACATTTGGCACTTAACCCACATTTTGCAGAAGTAATCAAATGTCAAGTTGACATCAAAGCCCAGCGTTGCTTACAAGAATATTAAGTAGCAAATATACTGGTTCGATTATTGTAATGTGGCTCAACTAGCTCCTTCACAAGGGGAGTTCCCCACAATTGCTCTATAATGGCGATTTTAGTAACGCTTGTGATTATTTGTTACATTTAATTATCACATGCGGTATTGGGGGGTTAATTGTTAAAAGGGAAGGTAGTTTACTAATTTAAACCGAAGTGAATTTTTTTCAAGTGTTATGTTTTTACCATTTTTATGTAGGTACCTATGTGTGTCATTTTGGTTAAGTGCAGCAAACCTTTTTTTTAATAATGTTAAAGTGCAAACAAAAGTTTCTAGTTTTAGATTTGTCTACAGTTTAAGAAAAAAATCCAATAATTTATATTTCCTTTTACTTATACGAGTACCTATGCATGTGAAAAGTAAAGCTTATTCAATAATACTTGTATTTTTAATTTTTTAAATTTATCATGTTCACCAATACATGATGGAATTCTCTCTCAGTTCTTTAGTCAATGAAAGTAAATGAAACTGGAAATTGTTCCTCAACTAATTTGTATCAGCTTTAGTTTTCAATCACGCCAAACTTAATTTCATAACAAAAACAAATCACCAATGGACCGCTACTAATCCACTCGTGATAATGCAATTAGCCCACCCACTACAGCGCGAAAATTAATTAACTATAATAACTAATAGGTAAGCATAATAACTATAAAAAATAACCCTAAACTAAACCAGATGCGGCGATTATCCCATTAAACAATTTTTATTCAATGACAGTGCAATAATTTGCTCACGCACAACATTAAAATGAAATTAGATGAACCGTGGGGATTCACCCTAAATGCAGGCCTACTCACATGTCACAATAAATCTGATTTCAATTTAAATTGAGCTGTATTTCGGTGGGTTAGGATTCTAAATGTATCTGCAGATTAGGTATATTCTTAAGATGCAGAGAATTATACCTACGCAAGTGAAATATCGTAGTAGTTTAACACAACCAGTCTGACTCTAAATTATATGTGTTTTGTAAATTAGTAATCTAATGACAATTCAACAATGTAGGTACATTGGGCATTGCATTGTTTGGACAATGTTCCAGGCACTAGTGTCCCGTCAAGACAAGTGTAGGCAAAGATTGCATTCCTGAGTATAAATCATTTAGTTATAAAGCATGAATTTTATTGTGTTTGTTAAATAAAGTATAAGTAAGTAAGTATGTACTCGTATCTATGTATTCGTATGAACAAATCTGTGTTTCTTAAGAAATACATACAAGTGTAGAAAAATAAATTAAAGCTACTTATTAGATTTGTTTGACGGTCATGGCTTTCAATAAGATAATGAGCAAAGAGTTGAGTGACGTTTAGTATTCATGTGAGAATGCAAGAATGCAATGCTAAATCAAAATTCCGACACATTTCAATTACCTACCATAAAATTTGGTACAACATTGATGCTCCTTTCAAACCAGAAGCAACTGTGGCACTTCGTAGCTCGCTCCAAAGTTTCCCACATAAACTTTGTGGTTTGAAGAACAAAGTTATTTATAGTTGTGAAATAAGCGACGCTTGCGGCGATACTGAACTTTGGCACGGGACGGGCTCGCTAAAAACCCTACTAACTTTGCGATAACTTTCTACAGCCGCGGAATTTTTGTGGCAGTCCTTTTTCCTATGCATCGTTAGACTTCTACGTCGTTTTGTAAAACTGTTCCTCCATAAACTTGATTTGAAGCTTTACCAGTTTTGAAAGCATTTGTATGCATATGTAAAAACGTAAAACTTTTTGAAACAATAAAATAAAAATGAACCGCAAAGATCTAGATTGAGAAGATTAAGTGTCTAGAACATTCAGTTAAAAGATCCATGTGGTCAAGCAACTCTACTTTCTATTGTAATTGAAAAACACCTGCAACACAACCCATTTACCCTGAAATAAACAAACGATTCAAAGGACCGTATTGACAGTCCTCAAAATAAAAATAAATGCGATACGGGGAAGCTTGTGGGAAAACTCGTTGTCATCTCGACATTGTTGGACATGTATTATACACGATGTTTGTCCGGGCCCGCGACCCCCGGAAGGTGAGTAAAAACCTGGATATTTCTCATATTTATATCGGTGCACTCGAAAATATTCCCTCGGGTCTCCACTTCGGCTTTAGAGAGATAAGTTCTCTAAAGGTGGTTGCGGTAAGGGGCAATATCGCGCGCAGGTGGTCGCGGGCGTGGGACAGCGCCACCTGACGCGCCCCCTCTGCCTCTTCGCTGCCCTCCGCCCTCTCTGGCTCGTTAATGATGATGTGCTCAGCCAGCAGACTATTTCACTTCTGAATACATCTTTCTCACTTTTGGTGTTCCGTCTCAGTCGCTCGCGTGCTACTCCCCGCTCCGTCCCGCTCGTTTCGCGCTCGCCTGGTCGCATCCACCTAGTCAATTCGACAAACGCGTATCTACTTTGTGTCGGAAATGTAATGGAACAAATGCGGCAGGAATTAACGTCAGAACGAATGTCGAGACACGGGGTCGTTCTCCGGATATTTTCCACGTGATGATTTTGATGCGCATCTATGGAGCCGTAATATCGTTTGTGGCATTAATGTTTACTCGGTTATGTTTTCTATTCATTTATTTGTGTAAATAACTGTTAATAGTATTTTAACAACTAAAATGAATGGGAATAGGATTATGACAAGCCTTTCAAATTCTCCACTACAGTCGAAAAGTTCATTCACGTGTTATAACTCTGAACTTTATTTCAGATTTAAATTTAAAAGGAGTAAAGAGAACTTGTTTTGTTTGACAATAGGTGTATACCTTGACCAATTCCAATACAATCTTATAATTGTGGAAAAATACATTAGGTATGTTACCAATTTTCAAAGCTTTACAACGTCATTTTGCCACAATAAAGTTGGTGAAGCAAAAAATAGGTTATTTAACATCTTGATCGCAAAGGGAGGTTCTTGGCATCAATGCCGAGTCATGTTTCTTGGAAATCCACCCTCAGTAAAACTCTATTAAGAACTCTCATATCATTCAGCTAATCTTATCAGCTGTACCGAAATAAGTTTAACACGATTATACTCCTATAATGATACTCACTAAACTTCAGCTCTGTTCAGTGGACTTTTTTAAAAATCTGTATGAATACCTCTTAAAGATTATTAAATCACAGATAAATTCGAGTTAGGTGGGTATATATAAATCGATTTAAACATAAACTTAAACCATACATGCTCTACGTGTGCTACGCCGTAGCTTTACCGTAGCTGTTCTACAGTGTCTTCGCGGCATCCCTGTTTCATTTTAGCGTTGGAACTTTATTCACAAAAACCTTTAAGAAATAATTCTAGAAGTTAGTTCATAATAGCCTAAAGTTCCAGACAAGCAACTTAGAAATTGCGGCTCTGTCCGAGTCAGTAAACCTTTTGACCGCTCACCATTCAGCTTCGTGGAGGCTTCGGGGGCGGCGGGATTATTGGGTCATTAATCAAACCTCACCGCTGTGACCTCCTTACTTGGGCGGGGGCGCTTCCAAAGCTTGGTTTGTCGATAAGTATACTTTAAAATATTTTTACCTGAACGAATGAGTCAAATTGGTTTTGGATTCCTACTAAATGCACTGAATGATTTAGAATAAACGAAAAATCGTCAGATTTTTTTGTTTCACATCTTTCAAATTACAAAATTACAGTACCTACAATCATAGATAAAATACATAGTATTATTTTATCTGTGCTACAATATAACATTTTCTTACAACTGAACTTCTAACTACTTACTTACACTTATTTAAGTAACTGATTTCAAGAGTTCTTTATTGTTACCGAAGAAAATGAAACATCAAAATTATCATAATATTGAATCAAGAACTAAATTGCAAAAATATTTTAAAATACAAAATGGTCTTTTTACAATTCTGTTTTTCAACCAAGATGGGCAAGGTTGAGTACCTAACTCATCTACTAAAATATATTCGTATAGTTACGAATAAGAAAATATTAGGTTTTATTAGCTCGTGTCGACAAAAAGGCCAACATTACGGTATCGACCGCAGCTATTCGCCGGGTAATATCATACGTGTAGACACCCCCACCCTCAAGACAGACTGTCAGGGGGGTTAGTGCTACTGATTTTATGTATGTGGTGCTAATGCACTGTTTCGTTTGTGTAACAGTTACGATAAAGCAGTCATTGTATTGTTGGAGACAGCCGATAAGAGTTCGTAAAAGTTTCCTTTGTTACTTTTTCGAAATTATTTTTGAGTACCTTTATAGAAATCTATTCCCGTGACGAAATTTTAAAGCCTCTCTTCAAACCAAGGTATAAAAACAAGGTGATTTGCCCAAGCATCTTAAAAAGATAGAGATGAAGTGTGTACATACCTTCGTCACACTTCATCGTTATTCGTCTATGTTAAACTTATGTGACGACATAGAAGCCTTGAAATATATAATATAGTATGTACTTGTTATCCATACATTGTGCCCAAAGAAAACAAAGTAATGATAAAATGGAATAAAATACAATGTTTTGCTTCCATTAGTAGTCAATTTAAATAACAGCAGGTTAAACATAGGTAAATTTTAATTACGTCCGACCACAAGTTGATGCCTCGCGGGCAAAAAAGTAAACAAATATGTAGTTTTTAGAGCTGCCTTTTTGAAAAACACGCCATTGTTTGCTTTCAATTCGGCGGCGTGAGGGGCTTTTTGCTGATAGATGTATGAAGCTAAATCTCCCTTTTAAACGCTTCAAATGTGATTCAGAGAACGCCTTTTTAAAGGAGCTTAGAGCCGACTTAAGTGTATCAATGAGTTCTATTTGGCGACTTTGATATTCTACACTGTCTTGATGTTTTATTCATGTAGCCTTCACACAATATACAGGTCTCTTACATTATAACAGATAGGTACTTTATTTTATTAGGTAAACAAGTTCCTAATACCTATTTAATCATGGTAAAAAAATGAAAAAAAGTACTAAAAATATTCAATTTTATGATAAATAAATAAATAAAATAAATATCCTTGGACATTCCACACAGGATATAAGTATTATGTTGTTATTCAAGCGCATCTTTTTGGGACATGATTTAGTAGCAAAGTTCACCTCTATTTAATTAAAATTTCGCTTATCCGCGTCATACTGGAAACTAAGCCCTTTGGCTTGATCAACCCTAAACTGAAATAACGTTTGGAATTTACACCTTACGTGCTACCAATCACAGTAGGTTTTAGTATGGAACTATTTTACGAGGGTTACGATGACGTCGAGAAAAAAAGCACGTGTTCTATTTGGGATTACACGCGCCCCATAAACAAAAGGTTAACAGCATTGCATCAGATGCGAGCGCTGTTTTGAGCACGTGATATGATTTGTAGCTTTCCATAATAGTAGAGCATTAGGTAGGTATATCTTAGATGTATTTTTATTAATTAAGTTTGTTTTGTTTGATTGTTAAGGTAGAGTTTTCCTAATTGATTTGAATAATGATAAAAATCATTCGTAGACACAATCATGCATTTCTATTGTAACTTACTTTTATGTAAGCTTTGATACTACGACCACCAAAGCTTTCGTCGTTGCTTTGCAACTTTTGGCCGGGGTCGATTGAATATGCCTCAGATGAAATACCTACTAATTTTTGAGGAATATGCTCTCTGATGTCATTTTATCACCCGGACTCTTCAATTTCTCAGAAGAGTTCTTAAATCGATCACTGCAAATACTGCAATGGGTAAATTGAATGAATCCTGACTACGTGCCTGCGGGAACGTATGCAGTCGCCATGTGCGGGCACAATAGCCGCATTCCCATGGACTCAGCCGCGGTAAGCTGATTGCGTGACGTCACAGGGCCGCTGCATCCAGAATTCAATTATAAAACAATAATATGACTGTTATTGTATTCGTTTATAAATGTGCCAGTTTTTCCTCGGCATCTGTTTTGTGAAAAACTCGAAGTAATATCAAAAAGGAATGGCAGTTGACCTACTATAAGATCAACATAATAATTTAATAATATTAGACATTTAAGAAAATATAGACTAGGACAAGTTTTTTTCGACAAGGCTTTGTAGATAAAGTATTGTGAGATAAAATATCCTTACCTACATACAAATTATCTATATTGTAGTTAGTTTCAAGAGAGTGAATATAACTAGGCATTCAGACCCAGAAGAATCAGCTCAGCCTTACATTTGGAACCCCCTTACAATTTTAATAGCATTTCCAGTCAAATAAGTACTTCAAATAGGTCCCTTATTATCGGTATTTGTGTAGGCTCCGTTCAACCCTCGGCCTGCACTCTACACATCGCCGGTAATGCGACTCGATCCCGGCTTACCGAGGGATCGTCCGCGAATAATCGGTTCATGGCTCTATAATCCCTCGTGTAGAACAACGCTGAAGTTACATTTCACAGTCAAAAACTTTTTATGCGGGTCACTTGTTTTGCATGCCAAGAGTTGTTCCTGTTTCTTTTGTAAGTTTTGAAACTAGGTACTTAGTTATTTGGCACTTATTTGTGCACACATACGACTAGGCTATCAATTATGTAATTTTCTGAAAATATTTTAACTCCAAACTATGTTACCATACAGCAGTCCAGCACGAGCGAGGCCCGCGCAAGCCGAAGCTGCACGCCGGCTCCCTGCTGGCGCTGCAGCCGCCGATACCGCACGCCCACAAACCACATCCGCTGAAAATGTCTCCGCCATCACCGTATACACCGCTGCAACCGCCGTTCAGCTTCCAGGTCAGTTACTAGAAGTTGATACGCATTATATGTCCGTATGAGCTAGTGGATAACTAAGGTGACAAAGTATTTAGGCCAACAGAAGATCTCCGTTAGTTTAACAACTTAAAAGTCACCAACGACGATTTAGCGTGCCCTCCAAAACACATGCTATACTTGCAACTTATCCAAAGTGGCACCTCAAACGATGCTTTACTTCAATGATCTGCCAAGAGCCTTTAAGCTATGCTACGAGCGCTAGTTTTGAGTGCAGCTAGCTCATAACAGTCGTATGTGGACAGTTCAGCATCAGCGGCAGCATGACGGAGAGTGCGCCGCTGAGCACGGCATCGTCGGCTGGCTCAAGCGGAGCGGGCGCGGGCGCGACCAGTCCGCTGCCGCTCGTGCCGGAGCCCTTCTTCACGCCGCCGCCACCGCATCTGCTTCATATGCTCATGTCCAGCGATAAATGTCAGGTGGGAATACAATCAAAGAACGACTGCTATTCCTATCCTAAGAGCATTAAGTATAGAAACAAGATCAATCCGTTCAGTTAGGTAGCAGTGGGTGTTTCAATATTGATTATATGTTCAAATGACTCGCTTTTTTACACAAACATGGAAACAAGATTGTATCAACAACAATTTGCTTAGCCTTTGTTTCATTATGAGTTTCTTGTTATGTTCAGGAACTGATGTGGAGCGCAAAACAGCTACAATTACAAGGAGATCCAACACTTTTGCGACCACCTCCCAGCGCTTTTGGAGCCCCACTAGCTCCTACTTGGGAATTATTGCAGGTAAGGAATATCTAGCTATTAAGATTTCCAAAAGAATACAAAATGCTCGTAGGTAGATCGATCGTAACTCCCGCTACGAAGTGCTACAGAGTGCTACGTCGATGCGTACTACGGGCGTGCTACGACATCTCCTTGTGTTTGAAAGTAAATATATTCTGAACTGAACAATAACCCTATTACAAATTATATGGTTTAGTTACTATGTGACTGTACTGTTCTAAGTATCAAAAAGCAACCGAGACAACCAAATATGAAATGACTTTCAAATCGCAAAGCTTAGAAACAAATCAACTGAGGATGAAAGGGGCTGTTCTGTACATGGCTTTTCGACTGTAGGGGCGGGCACGGTCTCGGATTGGGCGACCGCGGGTGACTTCTCGGCAACTTGACTTCCCCGCCCACCGGCGACGCGAATCGCGAGCCGTGGAAGTCAGATAGGCTATATGACTTCGGGACACAATGCCTACGCAGTTATTGCGCATGCCTTATATAGATAGCAGATACCAATAGACTCAGTTAACATTTGTAAGAAGTTAGTAGCTACACGTATTTATATGTGCCTAGGAACCTAGGGTTTACAACTAGGTATCTTTCCAGTTCCTTCTAATCAGAGCAATGATACTGAGGGTAGGTATCATTGACCTAGAATCCTAGAGCCATGTTTTTAAAAATCGTGTGGTTTCAAAGCCTAACCTACCCCACCTATATATGATGTAGGTACGTACACCGTGCTTTCGTGGAATTATTTCAAACAATTGGTTGTAAAAGTAAGCAATTATCTTGTAAGTTAATGATCATGAGACTCTATACAGTCTCATACTGGTAAGTTAAAAAAAAAAAACTTATATGTAGGAAGTTACACTTACCTACATAGGTTCCGCTACACAAATAACATTTCACATCATTCACAGGAAACCAGCGCCCGGTTGCTATTCATGGCTGTGCGGTGGGTTCGCTGCCTAGCCCCCTTCCAAGCGCTCTCGTCGGCCGACCAGCTTGTCCTTCTCCGAGCGGCATGGAAGGACCTCTTCCTACTCCACCTAGCTCAGTGGTCTGCGCCTTGGGACCTTGCCCCGATGCTTTCGGCGCCCGCAGCACGCAGTCGACTGCCTCCTGATCCATTGGCTGACTTGGAGCTCAATACGTTACAGGTACCTAAATAATTGAATCTTTTTTTAAATCTGACTTATTGAAGGTACTTATTATCGTTACTAAATGACTTTGGCACATTGTTTTCTATTATGGTACCTACCTATCCACCTAATATAATGTTTTCTCCGCGAAACAATCCCTATCCTTAAATAAAAATTCATAGCCATGGCTTATCCGTAGGTCGACAATCTGAACTAGTTGATGGGTAGGTAATTAATTTGTCTGATCTTTAAGGAAGTAGGTAGCATGGTTTTTCAGATAAGTTCGTTAAAGATTTATAAAGAATACTTTAACTGTTTTCTCTAGGATACTTAGCCTTAAATAAAACTTCTTGTTGCAGGAAATCTTGTGCCGGTTTCGCCAAATAGCGCCAGATGGCAGTGAGTGTGGATGCATGAAAGCTATTGTTCTGTTTTCTCCAGGTAAGTTTTACTGCTCATAACCTTATATGAAGTCGTTTAAAAGTTAACACAGCAATAATATAACTGTGTTAACTAATATTATTTTACTTTGTTTGCAGACACGCCCGGTTTGAGTGAGACGCAGCCAGTCGAAATGCTTCAGGACCAGGCTCAATGTATTCTGGCTGATTACGTACGCACTCGCTACACACGACAACCTACGAGGTAGTTACCCATGTATTATTATATGATTATTGTGCTATTTATTTGTAATTTTGTTATTTTCGCCTCTTTTAGATCATTTTCATTCACTTGTACATACCGATTAGGTATGTACCTACTATTATTTCCAATGAACAACACTAACTATTATTTTATAGATTTGGGCGTCTACTTCTACTTCTGCCATCTCTGAGAGCCATGCGAGCGCGTACCATCGAACTACTTCTATTTAGGGACACTGTAGGCGATGTTTCGGTTGCCACCTTACTTCATGACATGTATCGTATGCAGCCGGCGCCTACTCCCGTCTTCCAACCACCACCGTCGTTCATAGAGCCAAGCTCTTCGCCTTAACTTGACAACTTTATCACTACCTACTTAATATTTTTTAGCCCCTCGTTGGGCGCCAATTTGTGAATAGTAATTTCAGGGTGCACCATGTTTGGGTGCCAATTTATAAATAAAGTGAATATTACTACTCCTACACATTAACATTGTTGTATGTAATCATGGTGTAGTAGATAAACCAGTTTACTTCATGTATATAAATTGAATAACAAATAGTCCACATATTTACTTTCTAGTCGAATCTAGTCAAACTAATTTCAAGATGTATATAATGTATTTAAAGATTCTATGTGTTAGATAATAATATTAAAATCTCACATATCTATATTAATTAGAATAGATTGTAAATATGTTTGAAATCAAATTATTTTAGCTTTGTTGGATGATGAAAGTGTAAATCTAGTCATTGTAACCAAACAAATAAAATACATAAATTCCAGAAAAGTACATTTTATTGCACAGTCTTATAACAAAAACAATATGTGGTCATTCAGCCTATTTTACTAATCTAGGTAGTAAGTAAACAAAACTATTGTAAATATATTTTAAAACGTTTACGTTACGGTACCTTCCTACTAACAAGGCTTGGTAAAATTCCAAATTTAGGCAAACGTCAAGAAACACACATCAATAAATATTATGGAGATACTAGCCTATGACTGGTACGAAAAATAAATTATCTATTCCATTTATTACACCATATTCTTTATTCAAAAATATGACAAATATTCCCAATTACAGAAAGATACAAGGTACCTACAGCATTCGGTCACGCGCCAACATTTAACGAATTTACGAAATTAGTTTGTTCAACTACGAGTATAATTTGGGTTAATAAATCAGTAAATTGTATTGTAGTTAAAGTTTTTTTTTACGTGTGACATTGGAGAATAGGAATCATAGCAATAACAAGTTTTTCCGTAGTCACATCATCAGGTAATAGGATAACATGTCATGTCTTTTATCTGCAGTGCATACTTGGGACCAAACTCAGAAGTTGTAAAATACAAAAAAATCATAAAAGCTCACGTTTTAACAAATCGTGTACGAGTATTATGTGGACGCATAATTATAGACATTGTGCATTTTCAACCTTAAAAAATAATACTATTACTTCATTACTTTCATTCGGCGGTCATATTAACTTTCCCCATAGATTGTATGGCTTCAACAGTTGACAGGTCTACTGAATCATCATCCTCTATTTTTTCCACTACCGGCTTAGGCGGTTCAGGGTTAGGAACTGTTCTGGGAAAGTCTAGTTTAGCCCAGGCACCTGGTTCTGCTTTTTTCATCTTTATTTCTAACTTGGTTGGTAGCATTGAGGCTGTGCAGCTTTCAACTTTCACCACCTGAAATAGAAATAGTTGAAATGTGATGGCAATATTTAAATGGAATCTGGGGCGCGTTAATGTGTTTGTGCGTAAAGTTGAACGTACGCCTTCGCTTTGCTGCTGTGCTACCTCAGCCACTCCAGTCGACCCGCGACCATGGGCGGTGCAATCCGTCTCGAAATGTCGGGATAAATAATAAAAGGTGACGTGATAAATACCCGGTCATATAATTTATAAAATGTGTTCTGATCACGTAAGTTTAAAAAAGACAATTATGAAATATAATGAAATACTCACTCCTCTCAGTTCTAGGTCCAACTCGAAAGCAGCATCACCTTCTTCCCGGAAAACCAACTTTGTGTTTAGTCTGATTGGGTTTAATTTAACAAAGCTCAGTGTTGGATCATACTTCTTTGCATAAACACTGACTATTACATTGTCAGGTGTTTGATGCCAGTCCCATCGGCATTTCACAGTACCAGCTGGTGAGCCCTGAAATAGACATGCATACAAGTTACTACAATTATTATTAGGAAAATGAGGTACAGCCTACAAGTAACTTCTTTAAAAACAGAAAACAATAATGTTCACTTATTTGTTAATTTGTTCAAAAAAGACTTGTTTACAGACATACCTTATTTGTTTATTTTTGTTATACAGTATGTTTGCCTCACAAAATGAAAACAAAATTTCATCAGTTCAAATGTTACTGATTCAGCCAATTACACAAAAACAGGGTATAGTCAAAATGCCTGTAATAAACATACTGGCACATGCAGACATTTCTCATACCAGTAGATTTTGCATATCTTTAATTAGGACTAACAGTCAGTTTCTGCAACGCAGGCATCTCCTAATCTAGGTAATCTATGGTCGAATCAGATGGAGATAATCTGTTTGAGAAACTGCTGAAATCAGGAAAACATTACACCTTTATTGTGGACTTTTTGGTTTACTTACCTCTTTCGTCCATTTATGACTACCAGCAGTACAGCCGGGCTGGCTGAGGAACACATTAAAGTCTGTAGTTCTCTTCTGGCAGCAGGACCAAAACTTCAAGCCTTCATGGAAGATCGGAACACCCGGGTGGTGAGTGCATATGGAGTCATTGCTCTGAGCACCTTCATAGGAGATGTTGCAACCTCCATTCTTACAAATTGTGCCAATCTCAACTTCCCTGTAATATTGTTTTAATGAAAATTAATACATTAAAAAAAAATTGAGTAGTTACCGGTTTATTTCAATTATAAAATCAGACAGTGTCTTTCGGTCAATTTATTGTTTTCTTTCATTACAATAACTACAGAGCTATTCATGATTGGGAACAGCATAAAGCCACTCACTCTGACCTCAAACCTTTATCCTGTTGACTTTATTTATTATACATAAACAAAAGGAACATAAAACATACCCTTTATCAACAGCAGCAGACTTTTGTGCGTAAGTCTTGGCAAGTTCTTTCAATGAATCAGCAACATTTGCCTGCACACTCACCAGTGGGGTGTCAAAAGGAGGTCTAACCAATTGAGGCCCCACTATTGGAGCTCGGACTTCTATCACTTCCTTCTTTTCCAAGTCTTTGTCCAACGCTTTTTTTTCAGGTTCTTGTGGTTTCTAGTAAATATAAATATATTTTTGAAATTAGTTATGCGTAGTTTTTTGTTAGTTTTATTTGTGTGATTATACTTACAACATTAGAATGTTTAGATAAAGTGCACCCTTTGATGTTGAGAAACTCAGTGAAATCTACACTTTTTTTATTGCAACAGGACCATCCCTTGTACGCATCGTGGAAGACGGGTAATCCAGGATGGTGACAGCATTCATCTGCAAGTCACAATGTAAGGTAAATTGATTTTTAATCAAATAAACTTATAGTTGGGGTTATGGAATTGTCTAGAAAGGAATAACATCAATAAAGTCACCTTTGTTGTTATCATTCGGATCAAAATCTTTCCCACAGCCCCGATTGTAGCAAGACACTAACTTCTTATTTTCCGGCATTATTTTACTGAGTTCCTCTCAAAATTATAGCAAAAATGCAAAATAATACAACAACACGAAGCAACGATTCGTTCGAATAATAAAAATTTAGCTTGATTTGTTTGATTGACAAGACAGGAGATTCTCTGTCAATTTGACTTTGACATTGTTATCTAACTGACGTTGATCAGTTGACGTTGAAAGAATAGAATTGGTAGTAAGTTAAGTTTATTTAGTAGGTACTAAATTAATCTATGACCATACCATATCCATGCTAGGGATGCTTCGCCTAATGACATTTACAAAAAAACATCTGTGGTTGGTTGGTTTGGTTTTCAGAGGGCTGATTGTGAACCGTTTTTTTGACGGAAACTGAAAGCAGTTTCAGTCAAATTTGACAGATTTCCTATAGAAAATCTGTCAAATTTGACGGAAACTGAAAGCAGGCATTGTCAAAGAAACGGTTCACAATCAGCCCTCAGAACACTTTCAGAATTTCGTATCGCGAAGTGAGTGGGCGTACGATTTTTCTTTGGAAAATAATCAATTTTGATGAAAAATACAATAAATCAATTCAGTACCCTTGTGCGTTTATCTAAAAATCCAACCAACTATGTAGTTCATAAAATAAACGTAATTTCTAAGGACTATTTTGCTTACCAAACAAGAAATCAATCTTTGTAAATGATTTTTTTATTTTGAAATGTTTATTCCCACTATAAAATCTAAGACTGTATTTGTTTTCTGTTTTTATTGGTGATTCAAAGAAGAATCAGCTTTGAATTATGCGTTAGAAGAACTGAAAGTGAAGATTCACAATGAATCTGATGCGCAAATTGCGTGGGGCGACGTCTTCCGCGTCTGCGGAAAGCGCGGAGGCCTCAGGATCATCCTCTCACATCCAGCTGGGGCTCATGCATCTGAAGAAACTCTTCGCGGAGTACACACACCCGCCGCAGCCCCTCACAGATGCTGAGAAAGATGATAAACTCTACAACATGCTACCTCTGTTCTGCAAGGTAACACCGTTGTTTACCAATATTATACATTGATTCTCTCTAAAATTTATAAAATCAATTTCATTTATTGGCATGTATAATAAAGAAGTTGTACAAATATCAATAAAATTTCCTATGTTGATTTTAATGTTTGTATGCAGCCATTTTCAAGACCTGAAAAATGATCTTGTCAGCTTCACATACAATAAATATTTATCTATCAGGTATTTGGTACCAGTCCATCGAGTGAAATGAATGAAAAGTTCTGGGACATACTGTCATTCTGTCAGCAAGTCTCCAAACTCATGGTATCAGAGATTCGGAAGAGAGCTAGCAACCAAAGCACCGAGGCAGCTAGTTGTGCTATCGCTAAGTTTTTGGAGATTGAAAACTCGGAAGAATCCAGCAATGGGTGGATGTTGCTGTCAACTCTCAATCTTTTGGCAGCTGGTGATCAATCCCTGATACAGGTATGTTAGAAAAAAAACAATAGATACTAGATAATTATGTTATTTTTGCAAGATAGCCTTTAACCATTGCACTACCAAATATTTACATTATTGATTCAATCCTGGTTAAAAGGACATTCAAACTTTGTGAGTTTAACTATGACAGATAAATTAATACAATAAAATTCTAACAAGAATTTAAACTGGTCTTGTGATCAAATTATAGCTAATTCAGATCAAGGTCTTATTTAACTGCATTTTTTGTTTGTAGGTCATGACCACTGCATCTATACCTTCAACTCTAGTCAAATGTCTGTACCTTTTCTTTGATCTACCGGAGATACCTGACTCGGAGGCAGATGTTCAGGATACCAATAGTGACTTCACTCCCAGGGAGAGGAGGATACTATTGCAAAAGATTTTTGTTCAGGTAGACACTTGAGTTTTCTTAATTTATATCTATAAGTAATTAGTATTAAGTAATTTTAAGTAGATACAGGAAATATTATTTTTGTATGTAACAAATAAACTCAAAACTGTTGATATATTTAAAAAAGTCTTTTACTGTCAAAAAGCTAAATTATCATTCAATCACTGAGTTACATTGGCTAATTACATATTGAATTGTGCAAAGTCAGGATAAATATTTACAATGAAAGAAGAAGCCATTAATCAATATGTTTTTTAAAAATTCCTACAACTATGAGTGTACCTTTTGTACAATATGTTTATAATAGTTTCTAGCTACAATACAAGATCTACAACTATATGTGTACCAGGAAAATCCCTTGTAATTAGAATTAAAGAGATTCTATACTTGTTAATTACCCAATTTAAGTGCAAAGAAGGAAAATGGAAACAAGAAATGATCATTCTGTACATTATCATGTACAGACAGATTTACTAAAAGCTATCTTGTATTTCTCAATTGTATGACATATTTATGGGCCACTTGACCTAGAGAGAAAAATTGGCACCAAACACCATTTAAATTTCCAGGTCCTTGTCAGACTATGCAGTCATCCATTCCCATGCGAGGAGTTAGCGAGAAAGGATGACCTTAGCTTACTATTCGCGGCGATAACATCGTGGTGCGCCCCTCACAACATAATGTGGAGGAAATCTGCCGCTGAAGTTCTTATGACTCTATCAAGGCATGGACTTACGCCTTCTGTGGTTCAGTATATTCATAGTGAGTATTATTAATAAAAATGTGAGTTTACTTCATGAATAAATGACTGAAATATAGAGTTTTTTCGTTGGAATGAGCAAGTGACCAACTCTGATGATGGGGTTTTAGGATGCATAAAGGCTTCCGTTTTTTTTTTCGTTTAAAAGCCGGGACCGACAAATGAGATTGGTAATTGAGAACGGTATGTTCACATTTTCATAGAGATTATTATTGATGAAACAAGTGTACTTATACAAAGTAAACGTAAAGTGTATGGTGTTAGCAATTTTAATGTGTAAATTGCAACGGAGTAAATAATTAACATTTGCTACTGCAAGTTGTTATCCTAATCCAACACAGTGGGTTTATCTTAAGGAACTAGTTCATGTAATACACTTTTTAATATTTATTCATATGGTGTCATTAGACAAACTGACAATATCTTGTTGAAAAATAGTTTGAAAGATAGTGGATTAGTTGACTGGGTGACATAGTTTCAAGTCTTGAGTACTTGAGCCTTACATTATGTCATACCTAACCTACCTATTAGCATACTGGTGATGATTCTTGCAAATAGATTATGTATGAGGTATTTATAACTTACAAGTGTCAGAACAAACTGTATTCAATATAGATCTCTTTTGTACAAGAATACATTTCTTAAAAAAGTTAAATACTTTCTGAAAAACATCAAAAACACAAAAGCGCTCAGATGATAATGCCACTTGCGGTCACTCATCCAAGTTGTGACCGCTCAGAACGTTGCTTAACTTCGACGATCTATCAAGAACGTCCTAGCAAGTTTCGCCACGAGCGCTTCATTACCACATAACAGTATCTACATAAAAACGTGGGTTGCGTAATTTTTTTTTTTTTTGCATTTTATCAGTGATGGTCTACTTATGCATGTCGGCCTTATGTCGGATACATTCTATTATAATTGAAGAAACATTTAGTTTCATGTAACTATGCCCAGAAAATGAATACAATGCGATTATTCTATAAGATGTTCTAGGTAAATAAAAAAATAAATAGATTGTTTGCACCAATCCTTTAATTTGAGCCACCACAACGCCGCGCCAGTCGAAAGAGTATGCTTAAGTGCCGGGAACAATGCGCGATGCTTAAAATAATAGTTAACAGACTAATAAAATAAATGAACAATAATTTAATTACTTTCAGATAAAGGTTGTGTGGGGCTCTGCATTGAAAACATGCAGAAAATACCCGAGCTTACTCCTCTTGAGGTATGTTTCCTACATTATTCAATTTATATTATCGACGTCTACGATTGTATTATAAGATTTTGAATATCTGAAGTGATTAATTTTTATGAAAATCCATTATTTTAGAGGGATTTAAGATTATCTTGTATTTATTTCCCTTTTCATTATAGGTGGTAGAAATGTTCGTGGCATCATTCTGTTTCCTCAAAGATTCGAGTGAAGTTAGTCAATTACTACTGGATGATTTTAGACAATGTCACGGTTACGTTTTCCTATCCGAATTCCTACTCAAGTAAGTAAAACTTCCACTAAAACTTTGCACAGCTTTTAGTATAAAAGGCATGATTTTTCTTTTATTTATTTTATTTTTTGTTTATCACAGACATGAGAAACAAGATGTACCTGATTATTTGACATCAGGGTAAGCACATTTATTTTACTTTTTCGTAGTCACAGTAGTTGTAGATTTTACTAAATTCGTTTACTGACTAACATTTAGCAGTCATTTTTTATCCGCAATAGAATAGTTGCAGTTATTTTATAATGAACACCTTGAAAACTCAGTAACAAACTGTTAAACAAAATCATTACAATAGCGATGTTTAATAAAACAGTGACTCGAGAAAAGCAGTTTTTTATTACAGTTTTAAAACCTATAATCTTCAGTAGACTTTTGAATTTAAATAAGAAAATATAATAACAAATTTCTTCTAAAAATAGTAATTATGACTTATTAACGAAATTTTTTGAATGTATTCCTGTGATTTATAATCTAAGATACCTACCATATAAAACCTTACCGTTTTGCAATAGGTTAGAAGAGGAACGTGTTAGCGGCACGGAAGCGAGAGCGGCGCTTCGTAACTTAGTTCTGATGATATCGTCTCTCTGCGCGTGTGGCTTCTCTGAGCTTAGAGCGACGCGCGCCAACACCGAGATATTCCAACTGCAGGGCTTTGTGTTGCCCCAGCCCACTACACCGGGGCAGGCGGTGCGGAATGTACAAGCTTTTCAGGTAAACAAGGCCTTTACATCTACACTTTATTCATATAAAATACTAGTTTTGGTATTAATTTTTTTTATAAATGAATAACCTTGCTAAAAGTTTTGGGCTTCTGAATGAAAAATGAAATGCCAAAACACTTTAACACTATAAAAATATATAAACTATAAAAAAAAACTGTCTGTGATACTTTGCGATCTTCAACACAATAGTTCTGAGATTAATTTAATAAATACGAAAATTTATATTGGATCTTAGATCTTTGGATCTTTGGTAATTAGTTTAACAATTTCGACAATTTATATTAGATACTAGATCTTTCGATCTTTTTTATTCCATTTCCAATAACTCCAAAATGTATATAAATTTAAAAGATTGACATTATTTTCAGGTGTTACAATCAGTGTTCATGAAGTCAAACTCTCCAGCGCTTTGCTGCACAATACTAGACGCAATCTCCAGTGTGTACCACGCCGATAACGCCAACTACTTCATTCTCGAGAACCAGAACACGCTCAGTCAATTCTCCGAACGGATTTATACGAAAAACGCGGAAATTCAAGAGAAATTCTTCGAGCTGCTAGAGTTTATTGTGTTCCAGTTGAACTTTGTGCCGTGTAAGGAGCTGATCTCATTGTCCCTGCTTCTGAAGGCTAATAGGTCGAGGAGTTGCAGTATACTTTGTATGAAGACACTATTGAATATTTTGAAGTGAGTATTGACATTAGTTTGTTTTAAAAGGTCTCTCCAGAAACACATTTTTAGAACTTAGGACGCTTGTTGCGGCTAAATTTTAAAATTTTATGAAGCAATAAAATAATTCACTTTTTAATGTATTATAATAATACTCATCTTAGCCTAGTCTCATCCGTTGCTGGATGTAAGCCACAACCTAGTACCTACATAATTATGTGAATTTCACAAAGGAAAGATTTGTTATCGACCCGATGCTAAATTAGCATCGGGTCGATTGTTCTTTCCACCCTATTCAGGCGGGCACTTATTTAAATTGACCATATTATTGTTATTTTCAGACACAACGTAATATTCAAAGATGTATACCGAGAGGTCGGTATGTTAGAAGTCTTCGTAACATGCTTGTCTCGCTACGCGGTCTACTTGAAAGACAAGCAACTACTTGCTGAAGACAAGCTTAAGGAATCGGAACCGTCGCCTACAGACTCTCCTAAAGCTCCCGACAGAAAGAAAAGATTATCAAGACATGATTCGTTACTCGTGAAAGACCCTAAAGTAGAAGCTGAGGAAGAAGAATTAGGTTCTTTGCTGATGGAAGGTCTGACTGTATTGCTGAATGGGAACACGAATAATTGCAACGTGTTCAGAGATTGTGGAGGTGCGAAGTGTGTACATGGAATGGTGGTGCACGAAGCGTGTCGGACTATGGCTTTGGGTATGTATTGAGAACATTAGGTTTTTGAGTTTTAGGAACCGGTTTTTGAACTAGATAGCGCTGACAGTAAAGACTGCGTGATATCTTGTGGCGATAGACAACATAATTACAGACTATTTACCTACCTACGTTACGTGCTATATAAATTGGATGACATTATTTTACCCTAATGATTTATGCATTTTCTTAAATTCAAATATTATACCACCGGCTCGATGGGTAGATGACATCCGCAAGGCAGCAGGTAGCACGTGGCTAAGACTAGCGCAGGATCGAGGCGAATAGCAATCACGAAGGGAGGCCTATGCCCAGCAGTGGGTTAAAAATGGCTGATGATGATGATATATGAGACAAAGTTAAATTGAAATTAGCTACAGTAGTATGTGCTTCTAAACTATTACAAAAACATATTCAGAAACTACCTACGTAGTTTCAACCCCAAGACTTCAATACGGAATAATTTACCTGATTTTCAACCCTTATATTATTTGTAGGTGTGATACGAGAGCTCATAGTAAGCGGGTCCGGTGAGGAAGATATGTCGGCGTTGCTTTGCGGCATGCACGCGGCTTCGAACGACGCGCTGCGACTCAAACTGCACATACTGAAGGCCCTGCTGGCCTGTCTGAGAGACTCGCACCGCACTAGGACTATATTCAGAAAGGTAGGCTATCATTCAAATTATAAACGCTGACTGTAGAGAAATTTACCTTAAAATATCCTACTACCTTACTAATATCACAGAAAAAATAAGTATTATTTTATCTGTGATAATATTATAAATGCTAAAGTTTGTGAGTATGGATGTATGTTTGTTCCTGTTTCACGAAAAAACTACAAAACCGATTGTGATGAAATTGGGAATGTAGGTTGCTAAAGACCTGTAATAACACATAGGCTATTGGTTATCCCGATATTACCGTGGAAATGGGACTTACGCGGATGAAACCGCGGAGCGCAGCTAGTATTGTATCCTCAACCGAGTCAAGTTTTACAAATGTATGAAAATCCAGTGTAGCGCCTCTCCCGTGAACCTGCATGAACAAATAATTCAACGGTATATTTACCATGATTTAGTTGTCCGTGATCATGGCGCATGCAACTGTGCCGTTCGGTAAACATACAAATCTACGAATCATGGTAAATATCCCATTTTATGCCTTTATAACTAGTGATACGTTCATAGGTTAGCGGTTTCGTGTACGTGACAAGCGTACTAGTGTCGTTGGAAGGGAAACTAAAAGGAGATGAGCCTATGGATCGAGACATGCTACAGTTAATACACATTGTGTTCTACACTATCAGTACTGCTATGAGGTTCGAACCGGCAAACGCCAAGTTTTTTCATCATGAGGTAAGTTAAAAAAATATTTAAGCTATCGCGACTTGGAAACATATTTATAAAAGTTGAGTCTACTCGTGCCCACGGTGACTGTAACGTCATCGAAACGTTGAGGTAAATAATATGATTTCAATACGCGATAAGTCCCGTTAATATTTATAAATAAGTTAAACGTAGGACTTGCCATAGCAACGTTGTTATCTGTCAAAATGTTTCATACATTTTATGTTATAAAAACATATAGTTGCTTTGTTGATGGGGCTACGGACATCCGTATGTTGATTATATAATTCGGGCATTAAATTATCATTCTCCTTTCAGCTATGCATGACGACACTATGCAATACGATACGACTGCTAGGATGCTTTGTAGAAGACTCGGAGTTACAGAACGATACAGAAGCTGGTGATCCAGAATTGTATGAAATCTTCCATGAAATATTCACAGGGAACATTATGGAAACGACGTAAGTAGTATGTGTTACAAACATAATGTCACACCTTTCCTAAATAGGTAAATCGGTCACACACATTTCCATTTGTAACAATCTTAGTAAAAATGATTTTTTCAGGTTTCCCGAAAAAGTCCCAGTGGTGTTTGTAAACGCGTGCATAGTGCTACGCTTGTTGTACGATGTTGCATTGGATTCCTTCGATAAGCCGACATTTTGTGGCTCGCTTCACGCACAATCGCCCAGTCTGTCAAGACAAAGCTCGGCTATTAATGAGGTAATTGTTCTATAAAGATAGTAGATAGGTATCCTGCACCTACCTTACCAATTGCATTTTCTGCCTTTTCTAGCAACATGTATCATATCTTCATTCCTACCACAGATAAAATAATACTTACTACTTAGTATTATTTTATCTGTGTTCCTACTTACTCATCATCATCATCATCCACAGACCGACTTAACCCACTGCTGGGCATAGGCCTCCCCTAGTTTGTGCCATCCACTACGATCCTACTTACTCAGTACGGCTTTATTTTTTTATTTACTATTAGCACTATTGTGTCCCACTGCTGTGCAAAAGCCTTCCCTCGTTCCTTCCAAACATTCTGCAGTATAGTTATTAAAAACTACATCGCTATATTACATTATTATTAATAATATTATATTATTATTTCGACAGTCTAAGCCAGCCGGTCGAACCGCGCCTCTAAACCTGTCATCGGGAGGCGGTAACGGTGAGGCGTGGGTCGTACATTCGGGCGTGGTCATAGTGCTGGCCAAACTACTGCCTGCGCTACCACGACCGCCGGAACATGAGGATTACGCGAGAGCGATCAGAGACTACTTGGCGCATGTACTCAAGAGTCTTGTTAGAAGGTAAATCTAATCATAATCTCCGAAACTACTCAGTCGATTTATTCACTAATGTTTAGAATGGACTGTCTGGATGGTTATAGGCTATATTTATCCAGGTAGTTCAATTAGTACACCCGTGCAAATCCGGAACATGCTGCTAGTTGAAAATGAAGCTACCGGCTTTTTTTGGAAAGTTCTTTCATCATCATCAGCCCTTCTCATCCCACTGTTGGGTATAGGTTCTTCGCTTCTGCCACTCGCCCCTGTCCCTCGCCAATCTAACAAGTCCGACCTGCGGTCTTAACTATGTCGTCAACCCGGAATGTTCTGTATAATAATACAATGATTTGTACCAGTGAACGCAACCAGCAAGTGATGTGTGTATGCGGGCTCGCGGGCGTGCTACTGTCAGTGTGCGGCGCGGCGCTGCGCTGCGAGAGACATCCGCTGCACGCGCCCTCTATGTACATGCTGGAGCGACTCGCCGCGCATGCGCTGCGGCCGAGTGAACTGAGGTAATGAGTGATGTGTGTATGCGGGCTCGCGGGCGTGCTACTGTCAGTGTGCGGCGCGGCGCTGCGCTGCGAGAGACATCCGCTGCACGCGCCCTCTATGTACATGCTGGAGCGACTCGCCGCGCATGCGCTGCGGCCGAGTGAACTGAGGTAATGAGTGATGTGTGTATGCGGGCTCGCGGGCGTGCTACTGTCAGTGTGCGGCGCGGCGCTGCGCTGCGAGAGACATCCGCTGCACGCGCCCTCTATGTACATGCTGGAGCGACTCGCCGCGCATGCGCTGCGGCCGAGTGAACTGAGGTAATGAGTGATGTGTGTATGCGGGCTCGCGGGCGTGCTACTGTCAGTGTGCGGCGCGGCGCTGCGCTGCGAGAGACATCCGCTGCACGCGCCCTCTATGTACATGCTGGAGCGACTCGCCGCGCATGCGCTGCGGCCGAGTGAACTGAGGTAATGAGTGATGTGTGTATGCGGGCTCGCGGGCGTGCTACTGTCAGTGTGCGGCGCGGCGCTGCGCTGCGAGAGACATCCGCTGCACGCGCCCTCTATGTACATGCTGGAGCGACTCGCCGCGCATGCGCTGCGGCCGAGTGAACTGAGGTAATGAGTGATGTGTGTATGCGGGCTCGCGGGCGTGCTACTGTCAGTGTGCGGCGCGTATTATAGTATATTCAATGGATCTGAAAAATTGGAAAATAATAATAAAAGTTATGACACCGGCAAGATTCGAACCTGCGTGCGTCGATACAAGTGATCTCCCTAAACGCAGAATGTCTCACCACTCGGCCACGGGGTTTCATTCTACCGGGGTCGAAACTATCATTGAGAAACAAAACTCATTTTTCACATCGCAAAGCAGTAGGTTGAGACCGCTAAGATCGTAGTGGAAAAAAAAAGAAAATGCAACTTGGGATTCATTTTTATTTGGACCTGGCACACCAGATTATAATATTTTTACAAAATTGCCACATAATGCCACATTGCCACAAAATACACTAAAAAATTGTCTTCATACTGTTTTTCCTCAGAGAGTTCCTACGAATGGGTAATCCATTGAACTGCATAGCGCCGGAGCCCGGTCAGATGTGTAAGCCGGGCGGGCCCGTGCCTCTGACTAGGATCAAGACATTGGTGTCTATGACCACGCCTAGGGATTACAGGTAAATCTCTTTATCATCGTCGAAATTAAGCTAAGTTCTGAAAGGTTCCAACTTGAATGGCTCATCGAAAGTGGCAGTAACCAGCTGATCGCTTCCGTGCTTCGAAAGGCGCTTTAAATTTTAGACATCGCTTCAATGAATTCAAGTCATGAAAGCGATTCGACACTTCGACTTCGTCTTTGTTAGGAGATTTATGCCTGACTTGTAAACTAATCTATTAGTAGAAACATTAAAACATGCACTCATGCTAAAAATTTAACTTTCAGATCTCAAAACTCATGCACATTACCGCCTTTCGTTGAGTTTGATATGTCGGCGGAAGGTTTTGGTTGCCTATATCTACCGAGTATTGCGCCTCAGTCCGCTAATTTAAACGCGTTGGGGACTCAAGACAATGCCACGCTAGGAGGGATTGGATCAGGTAAGCATTGGAGATTTCACTTATGTTAGGGTTTTTACGTTTAATGACTACCCATGTCAGGCATAAGGACATTCGTTGTGACATTGTAAACAATTCGAATTAAAGTTAAGCCAATTTTCATCAAACCGTGATAAGTTATCACCATTTCTGTCATCAGTGATATAAACTCTTTAGTAACCAATTTTCCAGACAAATCTAAAGAACATTGCTTTACAGATTACTTAATTAGAGTAAAAAGAAATACCCAGTCACAAGTCAGACCTAGCTGTGACCCCGCTCTTCCTGCCGATCGAACCCGCTATACCTCTGCGTCTCAGTCTTGCTTTCACCCACTGCGCCACATCACAGTGGTCACATAATTTTAAGCTATTGCATAGCTTCTATCGCGGGCCTTGGGCGTGGAGACCGAATCCAGAAATTCCGTAACGAAATAACCTAACGCTTGTCACTTTAGTTCAGCAACTCGCCTCTAAATGGCATGCAATAGCTTTACCGCGGCAGTCCCCGAGTGCCACCCGTCTTTTTTTATATGTTTTATTTCTAGGCGATCGAGTATTTCCCCCACAAACAGGCCTCACCTACTCCACATGGGTTTGCGTCGAGAAATACTCAGACCCGCGGTCTGACCCGCACTGCGTTCGATTGCTAACATTAGTACGGAATATCAACAACAGTCGAGACGAACATCTTGTCTGTCTGACTGTTGTGCTGTCTGCCAGGGATAAGGCTATTATTGTGTCGACGCAGGAAACGTTGGTACCGCAAAGTAAGTGATTAGGAACTAAAACTAAGTTACGATATAAATAGAATGAGTAGCAGCCGGTTTCTCGAACGCAAATCTTCTCCAAAGTTAACAACAAGTGTCAAATTAAGAACAAATTTTGTTTTGAGTTTTGTTTTGCCAGTTTTGAGAATAATCTGCATTAACTAGTAGTAATTAACTGGTAGTGGAAGAAGGGAAGGGAGGCCTTTGCCCTGCAGTGGGACGATTATGGCTAAAAAATAAATAAATAAACTGGTAGTAAAGACTTGGACAGTTTATGAAATACACTACAGAGGGTGAAAGATTTCTCGTCTATTGTGTCACTATTGTCTCAGTCATTCCAAAGTTAGTAAAAGTTGTATATTATTTTGTTACTTGCATTGATATCTAATGTACTGACAAGAAACTGTTCTCCCGGCACCATACATAACATTATGAACTGACTGCACACAGATGTCGGTTCGTGGGAGCCGGATGGTTGCGGCGAGTGCGGAGCGCGGGTTTGGTGCCCGGACCTGCAGCATGAAGGTCAATGGCACCATCTCGTGCTAGTTCTCAATCGAGCGGTGCTAAAGAATTCCTCTTTCTCGCTTTATCTTGATGGTGAGTATCATAATATATTATTTTGATAAAAGATGACACTTCAATGCCTAACTTAAATAAATGAGACGCTTTACAGAATTTAAAAGACGTTTATTTGTTGTCACATAGATAATTTGGTTTGATTAAAGTAAGGTCTGTTGAATGATTATGTAATTCAACGCCGCTAGGTGGCGCTGCAATAATCAAAGACCAAAAATAGCTCAACGAAAAAATTAGTCATTTCAATGTTCGAGATGAGGTATCTGTACTTATGTAATCTGTGGTGTTACATAGGTCAACACATGCATTCCGGTAAGCTGCACTACGTGAGCGCGAACCCAGGCGGCGGCGCGGCCACACTATCCGGCGCGTCCAGCGTTTACTGCGTGCTCGGCACTCCGCCGCAGTGGAGGCGGTACTCGCGGCTAGTGTGGAGGCAGGGACCAGCGTTACTACTAGAAGATGTAAGTCTATAGCATGTGGCACCGTAAAGGGGAAAAGCTGCGCAGTATTTGATTTAGGGATCTTAGGTCCGATTGGTGTGTGTGTGCAGATATGTGTGTGAAAGGAGTGAGTACTGAGATGACGAGCGATAGAGGGAAATGGAAGAAAGAAACGTGTTGTGCCGACCCCACTTAGTGGGATAAGGGCAGGGAGATGATGAGGTCCGATTGGTGGAGGTGTAACGCGGCACGCTTCATATTATTGATTACGCGCATGCTATTGGTTCGACAGCGAGTGTGCCATGCGCCCATGCGCATTAAAAACTACCAAAACACAGATGTGACAGCTTAACATTATTTTGTATTAACTTATTACACTAAGCGTAAAAACTTTCCAGATCAGCAAGTGATACAAACCATGTATTTCCTAGGTACTACCAGCGCAAACAGTATCAGTAATATACCAACTCGGTCCCCACTACGTCGGCACTCTCCAAGCGCCGCTACCCCCCGGACAGAACCAGGAACCGCTGACCCCGCTCGCCGCTGAAGAGAAGGTGGTCTTCGGTATTAATGCGAGGGCCATGTCTCAGCTTACGCTGGCTAAGATACGGAAGGTGTATAGCAAGAATGATAATAAAGCTATTGCCAAACAGTTGGGTGAGTCGCAGAGCTTAGTTGTTTCTGATAGTTATTAAGTTATACAGGGTGTGGCCAATCAAATCAAATGAAATACTTTATTCATCAACAAAGGTAGCCACCCCAAAAATTTTGCCCCGCCCTGTATAATTAGTGTTCGGTAGCACAGGACAAATTTATAGAACAAGTACTTCAAGAAAATATTAATATGATTGATGACTCAGCACGCGCCGCCTCGTACCGTTAAAGTCCCGTTTTATGCTTACAAAGTTATCCATCCTTACCAGTTTTCTCTCTTTAATGACCAATACTTTAGAACTATGCCTGCACAGTGTAGCTTTACAATTTTTATAAACGAAAGTCTGTTCTTTCGTATGTCCTTTACTTGCAGATTTTCCCATACAGACCGATCTAAATGTGCCACTCTGTATATTCAGTGATCAATCTTAAACTTCATACGTATTATTAATCCTGTCAGGAATGTCTTCCCACGAGAACGCAACGCCTATCCGAATACTGCACAACTCCGCCGGCCATCTAATGGGCCCCGCGCGCTGTCTGGGTGGCACTGTTGTCGGGTATCTGGGTGTACGGGTGTTTTGTTCCAAACCTGCTGCTATTATGGTAAGTGCAGTACTGCTTGGGCGCTAAATGCCGTTCTTCCCTCTCCTTATGTTGTTACTGGTAGAATTATTTCCTAGATGTTCTGGAAAGATGTTATGCCTTGCTAGCCTAATAAGGTTCATGAATGAGTAGGATCAGAAAGGAGGGCGCCACAAGCTTTAAGTATTTAACTTAATTGTGTAAGAAGTCCTTCTGAAAGCCAGATAACTACTTCTCTTTCATGATATGCACCTTTGATTTTAATTTTTACTTTATGGCCTCAGAATCTTAAAAAATAATATCATTCAATGTGATGTTATTTACACTCTATGTTTGTTGCACTCTGCTTTACAAAGCACAATAACTATAAAACCACACCCAAGACGAATAATCTTCTGTTTTCGTAGATTGACACAGTAGGAGGCTGCTCCGTCCTACTAGGTCTCATAGCAATGGCTCAAGATGTAGAATGTCTCTACGCCGGCGTGAAAGCTTTAGTATGTGTCGTACGCTCAAACAAAGCTGCTCAAGCAGAAATGGACCGAAGAAAAGGATACCAAACCCTCGCTATGCTACTCAAGAGGAAGAAACAACTGCTAAACTCGCATATACTACATCTGATATTCGGGTTGGTGGGGACGGTTGATAGTCAGAAGGAAACCTCTTCGATACCCAATTTGACGGCATTTCAGGTAAGTTAAGAATATTTTTTTACTCCTGTAGTTTACTCTCGACCAGTCCTGGATAATTGTTGGTATTGTTGTTATTTCTGATGTAGCTTAAAAGTAATAAGAAAAAAGGTTGTGACAAACCAACACCAAATTGATCTAAACTATTGTTTGATTGAGTACGTATACTTCAGGAATCGGGTCTGGTGGCGGGTTTATAGTTAGTAGTAGTCTTTTAAGTTTTTCTGTATATATATTTTTCTATATTATTTGCTGTATCTCAGTGTGATGCTTCATTGACGAAAACGACATGTTCTTGCAAGTATTGCATGAGTAGTGCTATATATTCTGATACTTCTTATCTTTTCAGTGCTTATTTCCATTACAGGACCTAATATGCGAACTGGAAGTATGGCTGGGCGCCCCAGGCGGTCTGATCAAGTCACTTCTAGAACATTTGTTGGAACTCGCCACAGAAACCGCACACAGAACGCACAACCTTCGCACAATGAGAGAACTTCAACTGGTCTCTAAACTACTCTACATTATAAACGACGTCAAAGTCGTCAGCACAAAGAATGTACTGATACAACTCCTCTCTGCTTTGTTAGGCGGACAGCCCAGACCGAGCGATTTACTATGCTTAGGACAGTTCATGGCGTATACGCTTCCACTACCATCACAGACAGAAAAAGGTGTTAATCCTAAAGAGAGCGACTGTGAGAAAGAATGTGAAGGCGAACAGATAATACTGCGGAACAAATGCTTCAATGTATTGCATACGTTGCTCTTCACTCAAAGGAACTTGGTGAATACAATAGTGTGTGAGGAGATTTCACGGGTGCTGGGAATGGATTGGCTGCTTAGTTTCATGCAAGAGAATGTTCATCATACGACTGTGCTGTGGGCTTTGAGGATACTGGTTATTCTGTGCTCGGGACAGGGACAGCAGAACGCTATTATGCAAAGGTAAGACATTTATGATGATATCTAAAACTGTAACGCTCAAGTTGTTTCAGATAACGCATCATATTTTCTTTTAGAATAATCTACCTATTCATAATTTATAGAAAACATACCTTCAGTTAATTTTAAAGCCCATCTATAAAATAGATATTTGACGTATACAAATTTTGATCAACAGCATTTCCTTTCATTATGTATTTCTATGTACATTTTTGTACATAGGTTTCGCGAAGGTACCGGCAACGGAGGCTGGCTCCGTCACACAGAGATGATCGCGTCGCCGCAGCAAGCCGGCGTGGTACTCACCGCGACTGTACACTCGCACTCACATCTCCACATGACTGTACTCCATACATCAGGATTCACTTTACTTGCGTGGTAGGTTTTTGAACTATACATACTAGGGTCGGAGGAAAATACAGAAGAAAAACATTTCTCGGTACCACATTTTGTAAGTGGTCATTTATAATTTTACAAACAATAGGAGTCAATTTTACTTCTTTTAAAAAAACTGTCTGTATCTACGTCGACAATATTTTCACGTGAGTAATTTCCCGTTGTGTTAATAAATAGAAGTCAATTTCGGTTAACTCAAGCAAAAAACAATTATTACTGTAGTAGCTAAAATTTGTCCGCTTTGTCTTCGGGAAATTGAACTGCAAACAATTCAACATAAAATAATAACATCAACAGCTGCTATCGTCTTGTCTTTTTAATTTCTACTCAAAAGTCAGCCCAAAACAATAACGAATCTACTCTAATATGACTTATTATTTCTCAGGCTCGTCCTATCGCATCTACAAATTCCCGAGCTCTACTACCTACTGTTCGGTCTGACCCTGGGCCAGCCGATGCGGCACGTCGGCTCCGAGCGCGCCGTATCGGTCGAACGAGTGTGGGCGGCCGCTTGGGGACCTTCCGCGCCTTCCCGCCAGCCTTCAGCCGCCGTCGCAGCTAGGATCACACTCTGTCCTGAAGCCGTGGTCATACTGCTGGGGACTGTTAGAGCGCTGATACATACAGAACAAGGCACGCTGCCTGAGTGGCTGGTTGAACATCCGCTAGGAATAGTACAGGTGAGTGTGTGTCTTTCCCTTTAGGTAGTCAACATACTGTTGGGCCTTTGCGATAGGCGAGTTAGAATCACACTCTGTCCTGAAGCCGTGGTCATACTGCTGGGGACTGTTAGAGCGCTGATACACACAGAACAAGGCACGCTGCCTGAGTGGCTGGTTGAACATCCGCTGGGAATAGTACAGGTGAGTGTGTGTCTTTCCCTTTAGGTAGTCAACATACTGTTGGGCCTTTGCGACACGGCGACTTTAGTCGCCTTTGCATCTAGAATCACACTCTGTCCTGAAGCCGTGGTCATACTGCTGAGGACTGTGTGTAAAAGTTATACATTACCAGCTGTGTAACGGGGTGTAACCCGCGATGAATCGTTCTCGTTCCCATGGCGATATCGGGATCAGTTTAACATCTATGTGCTAAGTCAGGATATAAGCTATCCCAGTACTAAATTTAATTCATATCCGTCTAGCGGTTTGAGCGTGATAAAGAAACAAGAGTCAGTGACTAAAGATAACAGTGCTATATCATTTGTTTTTTTATTGCAGGTTCTATTTTCCCTGTACAATACGCTGCCAGACTTCGTGCCTATAACGATGACAGCTGAAGTTCTGACGGCGCTGGCGTCTACTCTGTTCCCGCCGAATTCATCTGATGACATCAATATGCGTGAGTACCAACAATAATGTAATTTAAAAAAACTTATTATTGAGAACGAAATAAGATCTTTAGAATTTAGGAATTTTTAATAAGTCAGTGCGACACAGAATCACCACCAGTTTGTTTGTATTTAGAAAAAATGTGTATCTATGTATTATTATCAGTCATCCGGTTACTATAACACAAGCATTAGCTTTGGACTAGATGACGCTGTGTGGAATGCTTGTTTGGAGTTTGTGGTGAAAATAAAATGGCAAATACTTTTGACTGAATACAATGTATTTTGTTGATCTTGTATACATTTTAAACATGCTTAGTACTATATTATCAGGAAGTTATTATTGTTTTCTTGTTTACAATCAATTAATAAATCTTCTATATTAAATACAGTCTTCTATATCATACTTACTACTATAGCGTGCAAAGTAGTGCATTTTGAGTTCTTTAGATGGAAAATTGTATAATTTCTTACGTATTACATTGAGAATCACTTGAGCCTCAGTTTGAAATGAATACAAATCCGGCAAGGTTTTAAGAACACACATGTAAACATGTAAATCTTTACAATCGAGCATGCTATTCAATAACTTAAGTACATTATTTTTATCGAATTGAAACATGTCCAAGACCTGAGTTATTGCACTAGAAAATAATAAGTAAATAGAAGGGCAGCAATTTTCAATGTCATCTCTAAGATATTCTACACATACTTTTGAATACGCATAAACTGATTCATTACGAACATTTTCCCAGTTTCGTTCTTCAGGGTTTTTAACCACTATTTCATCTAAAACTTTTATGTAACCAACGAATAATTTCCATTGTATTGTAACATCGTATTTCTCATATTTATATTCTAGCTTATTTTTAATGCTAGTCAGAATTTTAAGTGGCATAACCATATTCATCTCGTATACAAATTTTGGCAAAGCTCGTGCTACACATTTTAAAAAACTTTGAATACTATCCAATATAGCTGAATCGAATTTATTATTCTCCCATGTCGTGAACAGGGGTACAAATAAGTTTTGGTATTTCCGCATTTGTGTGACTTCATCCTTAGAACACAGAAGATAAGCAACTAAAATGCTTAGCTGTGTATAGTTTGAATTACTTTTGAAGATGTCATAAACAGGTACTAAAATAGTATTTTCAACAAAACTACAATCCAAATATTGTATAAAATCATCAGCATCATTTAAAATACTATTAAACATGTATGAGTTGTCGGGAATTTTTTCAGCAAGTTTTTTTAAAGATGCATAGCTTTTCTGATAATAATCCCCAATAACGCTATTAGGTACTCTTGATAAGTAGTACAAAGTTCTATAAATGTTTATATTATCCTTGTAATTCAAATCATCAATCATAAAACTGAGAAGGTTCCAAGTTTCTGTCTGTAAAGTTCCATCTTCCTTACGTAATAACTCGGACACAAATTGAAATAACATGTTTCTTATCCATCTGTTTCTTGAAGTCTTCCAAATAGTATACAAAACATCGAGTAGCTCTTCTATTTTCATTCTATCAAAAGCTACACGAATACCTTGTTTTTGAAGCGATACGGAGGAGGAGGTTAACAGAGTGTCAATGTGTCTATAAAATTCTTTAACGCTTGTGTAGTTATAAATGAAGTTGACAGAACACAGTGTATGCTGCAAACAATCTCCTTTAGCGTAGGAAAGTACCACTTCGACTGGTAGCTGAGGTCTAGCCAAGTGCATGCTTTTTGCTATGTATTCCCGCATACTTGTGTCAGTCTCGTCAGTTTTGCTTGGTGAATTTTTTTTTATAAAGTCGAGAATCTGTCTTTGTGATGAAAGTAAAAATACTCCTCTAACTAAGTCTTCGTTACCTTTTCCGTTTTGTAGATCATTCACAAATTCGATTCTCCATTCGGTGGCTAGTGACTCCCGCCAATATATTCTCAACTTACTAAACAAAGTTTTGAGCGACACTTTGGAATTGAGACATAATGCCTTTACTTCAGCTTTGTTTCGTACAAGCAGATCAAAGTCATACTTTAGGACATGTATGCACATTTCCTCACAAGGATACAAAAATAACGCATTTTCAGTAATTTTATTGCAATAACGTTTTACCACGCTGGTCAAGAATTTCAGGTCTGTATTCAATGATAATTGTAAATTTAAATGACCTATTTCAATGATGCTTTCAAGAAGGAAATGATAGTGAGTTTTTTCCCTTTTCCAGTCCTTTAAGAGCCTCCAAGTGTTAGTTATTAACGCAACGGCTTTTTTCATTTCTAACTCTGTATTAACATCTTGAGAACGCAGTTGTGTTGCTAAATAATTATGCAAATAATTAAAAAGCTTTTCCTGTTCGTTTTCGTTCAATTTATTTTTCATTTGCACTAATGTCTTGAAATAAAACCTCTGCTCAACAATTTCATGAACAGGCTCATCATTTAAAACGCTGCGTATGATAATTGCTACTAAACACTCTTGTACTTTATTTTTTGACTGAATGTAGACGTCTAAACTGTGGAATATTTTGTTTAAAATAAGCCACGTGGCTTCGTCAAATCTGAAAGTATCGTGCTGTGCCAATACACTTTTCACAAATTCAATTTTATTTATGTAAGGTTCATTAATATGCTTATCGTGGTAGTACTGTAAAACTATTCTTACTTGATCCATGTTTTTTCTCGCATTAGTCAGCAACACTATGAGCATAGAATGCCGCTCTTCAGGCGAGGAGTCAGCGTAAATGAATTTTTGTAAATCTCTAAAGGCTATGTCGTGAGGTGCAAATTCATACCATCGGTAAACGTAACTAAATACCGAGTTATATGATTCAATGGCATAAAAGAGTTCCTCCACCTCCGTGCGTCCCTTGTCAGCATTTTCATCATCATCAATCCTTCGAATTTCATTCTTCCTTCTTAAAAGATCTAATGCTCTGTCTTGTGACACGTGGTCCAAAAATGGTTTTAAGTCATAAAAAGTTTTTACGGATTCGGATAAAATGAAAGATTCGATACCAATGTCATGTCTCTTTAAATACGTTATAAATGTTGGAATGTGAATCCGACCCTGATAACACTGAAATTTATCAAGTATTCGTTTATAGCAATGTTTCATAAGAAATTGCGTAGCTTTCTTACTGAACTTAGGGGGATTGAACATCCAGTTACTAGGATCATCAGTTAAGTTTAGAAACTTTTCAGTATCGCTTTTAAGTAAAAACATTACGGACTGGAATGTTACTACGGGGTAGCAACTGAAGTTACCAGAAACATACATTTCTAAAATACTAAGAGAATGTTTTTTGCAAAGTCTTTTTAACAATTCTGATGACACAAATGTAGCATACTTCGTTACAGTGTCTTTTAAAAAGGAGAATGAGCAGTGCTCTAACCATTTAACTGCCATTTTAGGATTTCTCTTCTTTAAGACGTAGTTAAAGAAGTCTTCCACTCGTTTTTCATCTCTCAAATGTAACCTTATATGAAACAGTAATTTCGCTATGCCTTGGGTTGTCATTTCCGGAAACACGTTTAAATCTAAATAGTCTGGGTTGATTAAGTGAGCATATTTGGTCTCGGTAATGAGCCACGAGCTTTTCTTGATGGCTCTGGTCACATAAAGCAAATCACCACATCTGAGTACATCCATAACGTAGTCAACATTCTTTTCAATGCAAGAGATGTCAATATTTATCATGTTGTCGATGTCGTCTGCATCGTAATTGATTTTTTGTAGATTCGCATTTCCTTGAGCTATTGTTTCTTTCAATAGTAAATTGTAGCTTCTGTGTTTTTCTCCTAAAGTTTTTCCATTTAGTGGTGCCATTTTCTGTAAAGAACAAAAGAACAATCTAGGTACACAACACATACATTTGTTTTTGAATGTTTTAAGTCAACAGCAGCTGCCTCCTAACACCAGGTTTATGATCATTACTAGGTTATCATACTAGGTTAATAACTAAAATAACAAAAAAATATAATAACATACTAGATTTGAACTGATTAATTTGTTCAAACTGAGATTTACCTGCAGTATAAAGTTCTTATTCTTACAGACTGGAACTATCTATATATAAAATAAATTCTGTCTGTCCATGTCTAGAATAGGAGAAAAACTTAATTAAAAATATTGAAAAATTAATATTCCCTTGCAAAATGTTCACACAATTTCAATGACAGCAACTGTAGAAACAACAATAAATTCAGTTTATCTTCATATTAAACTATTATTTTTGCTCTAAATCCATCTCTATTATCTGTTTTGAAACGAAATGAAACAAACTTGTTTTGTTTATTTATTTTATTCAAATATTATACATGGCTAACTATTATTATACCTAATTATATTATAAAAAAAAACAATTTATACTACAATAAATGACACGTATATTGTGTATCTTCAACATCTACCACATCGCTCAAGTCTTCTTCAGAAGTACTTGTACTAATGTCGGAATTTGTTGCTGAAGCACATTTTGAATTATCATTATCTTCACAAACATCTTTTGCAGAAGTATTTGTACTGATGTCGGAATTACTTGCTGAATCACATTTTGAATTATCATTATCTTCATAACAATAATTATAATTACGCATGTTATAAGAATTATGGTGTAATTTGAGTTCTGATGAAAAACAGTATAACTTTTTTTTAATGACTTGCTCCATGTGTATTGTTTCATAATAATTAAAGTTATTACGTTGCAACAACGTTAAAACAAGCATATAAACCTGTAGGTTTTTATTAACAAGCATATTATCGAAAAACATTAGTAAATCTATTCCACTTATATTAAAGTCATCACAAACTTGATTCAATTCGCCAGCAAATAAAATGTAAATTGATGGAAAGTTACTTTCAATATCCTCTTTCAAATACTTAACACATATCTCTGCATATTTTTCAAGTGAATTTATATTAATCTCTTTCCAGCTTGTTATTTTATCAGATCCTTCTATCACTTTATTATCATTCAGTAGTTGTACATATGCAATCGTCAATTTCCAACGTGTGATGACTCTATACTGTTCTTCTTTACAAAGTTCTGACTCCAATATACGTAGGATAAGGGTCAACATTTTGACAGGCATATTCACATTTGGCTCAAATGAATCGTTAAAGCGTTTCAAATATCTTGCAGTATACGTTAAAAACTTATTAAAACTATCTATAACATTCAATTCAATTTCATTAGTCTTCCATTTAGGAACGCAAATCTTAAACAGAGGTTCGAATACGTTTTTGTATTTTTGCATTTGAGTATCTTCATCATTTGACCATAGTAAATAACCAGACAATATTTCTAGATAAACTTGGTTTTCTTTTGAAAATATGTCGTATACAGAAGCTACTAAAGTGGTTTCAACAAAAGCAGGATCTAAATATTGAATTATGTTAGTAGCATAATTTAGAATGTCATCAAAAACAAATTCGCAATTCAACCTTTCCGGTAAATCTTTTGAGAACAAATAACTTTTCTGAAAATATTCTCCTACAACGCTAAGGGGTACATCTTTAATATTGCTTAAAGTCAAATAAATTTGTTTGTTTTCTTGATAATTTAAGTTATCAATCATCAATCTAAGATCTTCCCAACTACTATATACTAAGTCGGTTTCTGCACCACATAAAGTTTTGAAAGCTGATGTAAAAAGGTGTGCTCTTATTGAATTGTTTCTTGTAGATTTCCAGAGTGAAGGATAAGTTTTAAGGAGTTCATCAGTTGTCATTCTCTTCGATGCTAGTCGAATGCCATGTTTTTGTAATGATACTGGTGAGTTCAGTAGCTGTTTGATATGTTCGTCGATGTCTTTGGATCTCAAATTGTAGTATATTGAATTAAGAGAATGTAGAGTGAACTGCAAGTAGTCACCTTTTGCATACCAAAGCACAACTTCAACCGGCAACTGAGGTCTTGCTAAGTGCATCCATTTAGCTATATGTTTCCTCAGATTTACATCAATTAAGATAGCTTCACTCCACTGTATTTTATCATCAGTTGGAGCATATTTTTTTATAAAGTCTAATAGTATCTGCTGCGACGAAAGAACGAAAATATTACGGATCAAAGATTTATGTCCTGAAATATCTTTGAGATTATTCATTAATGTACATCTCCATTCACTTGCCAGTGATTCTTGCCAATATATTCTTAACTTGCTTAGTAATGTATTAAGCGATACGCTGTCATTACAACACAATGCAGTTACTTGAGCCTGGTATCTCTCTAGCAGGGAAGGGTCGTGCTTGAGGGCATTTATGCACATGTTTTCGCAAGGATACAAAAGTAGTGAATTTTCGAAAAGATGCTTGTGGTAAGGTTTGATGGAACAGTACAGATATTTCATATTAACTCCTGATAATTGTTTTTTCAGATTACATAATTTAAGCATGTATTCAATGACGAACTTGTGATGTGTTTTCTCTTTATTCCAGTCTTTTATAAGTGTCCATAAGTCAACTAATAGCGCAGTTGCCCTTTTCAATCCTGCTTCTGTGTTTAACTCCTGATAATTCAGTTTTTCTTCCAACTGATTATACAAATAAACAAAAACCTTTTCTTTTTCGATTTTATTAAGTTTCTTTTTAAAATCCTTTAGAGTATTGAATTTGAATTTTTGCTCTACTATTCGATGAACAGGTAGTCCAAGCAAAACACTGCGTATGATAATTGTCTTTAAACAGCATTGCACTTCATTTCTAGATTGAATGTACACATTACATCTTTGGAAGATTTTATCCAATATTTCCCAAGTAGCATCATCAAATCTAAATGCATCGCACTCTGACAATACGCTGTTTACAAACAATATCCTATATTTGTATGTTTCTTTATTATGTTCATCGAGATAGTAATTCAGCACTTTTCTGACAAGCTCTACGTTTTTTCCTGCATTTTTCAGTAAAAATATTATTGCAGATATGCGCCTTTCAACTGAACACTCTGCGTTTATAACTTTAACCAAATCTGCAAATGCTGTATCGAAAGATGTGAATTCGTACCATCGATACACTTGATCAAATGAGCTGTTGTTTGATTGTATTGTATTAAATAATTCCTCGACATGGGTAAGATCGGCATCCGTACTATCATTTAATTTAGTACCTGAGCTGTTACTAGTGTCACTATCATCTTCAGTTTCCGAACACTCAGTGCCGTCACTACCATCAGAATCATCACTGTAATTACATTCTTCATACAGTTTTCTCAAAAGTTTCACATTGCTCTCTTTATCTAATTTGTTCAAAAATGGCTTTAAATGATCAAAATTTAACCAGCACTTATTACATCGTGTCAAAAGAAATGTTTCGATATCCAAATTATTTTTTTTAAGATACTTTACTAATGTGGGCAAGTCTATACGGTCTTGAAAATCAGTAAAATTGTTGACAATTCTCTGAAAACTATGTTTCATTAGTATTTGAGTCTGCTTATCGTTGAAGCTCGGTTTTTGAGAAGGACAAAGATAACGTTCTGTTATACTGAGAAATTCTTCTGTATTTCTCTTCAACAAAAAAGTTACTTTTTCAATCCCGACATTAAATCGGTTGGAAACATTATTCATATAGACACGTAAAATATTAACAGATTTTTTGCAAAGTCTTTTTAGAGTATCAGCAGGTATACTATCAGCATGTCTTGCCACCATCTTTTCTGTGAATACTAATGAACAATTTTCTAACCATTTTAATGCCATAACAGGATTATTTTTCGCTACGTAATCAAAAAAAAGTTCTGTTCGTTTTTCATCTTTCAAGTACCGCCTTATATGAAGCATTAGTTTTGTTACGGCTTTAGTTGTCATCTCCGGAAACACATTTGAATCTAAATAATCTGGATTGATCAGATGAGCATATTCTGACTCAGTGATGAGCCAAACGCTGTGTTTGATAGCTCTGGTCACGTAGAGCATATCATCACATTTGTATACTTCAATGATATAGTCTATATCCCGATTACTGCAAGCGATGTCTATTTTCATCATGTTATCGATATCGTCTTCATTGTAATTGATTTTCGTCAGTTCTCCTGGCCCTTCCGCTATTAATTCTTTCACAATTGAGTTGTATGTTCGATGTTTTTCTCCCAAAGTATTTCCTTTTAATGGTGCCATGATTATGGTCTGAAAAGACAGACATATATTTTTTTAACCAAACTCAAAGCTGATGATATTTTTAGTCTTACCTTACTCCTTCACTGCTATGTATGTGCCTAAAATACGTATACAAGTAACCACCATTGGATAAACGAATACATACTACATAATTATACTTTTTTACGAATCATAATTATGTTATCCACAATGTTATCAACATCTCCAAGTCACTTTAAACGAAAAATATGCATTTCTGTTCATAACACCAAAGATCACACACAAAAAGTACATACAGTGGGACATACAACCTTCTCCTTTTTTGAAATCGGTTAAAAATAATTCGATGTTATTTTTAGAAAGCTACTAACCTAGTAGACATACCTAGCTTGTAAAAAGGTTATTCACTCCCAGACATGAATACCAAGGTCATGTGTGTTAAATCGTATTGCTACTAGACCTTGAACACAATTTCTCTGATAGCGATTTATGTGTTGTTTATTTATCCACGTCAACCGGCAATTTAATTTTGTAAATTACGTTTAGACTAAGACAAATATACGGACAAATAAGTACTTAAAATACCAGCCCTAGTTTCATACATAACATAAATATGACTCAAATATTTGTTCAGCTAAAATAAAATGACGATCTGGAACGGTAGGTACAAACAATGATAGTCTAACTGGAAATAAAGAAAAGTAACCTCAACACAGTATTGTCCTATTCTTATCGCACACGGCACAACGAGATTTTGCAGGCATATTTTATCTTCATCCTAGCAATAACTGTTTAATATTAATCAAAATAAAACTATACATACCAATCTAAGTCTATCTGCATAGGTTATCACATTTAACACCAAAGCTAGGTTGCAGTATCTGACTCATTCAAAGCATTCACAGAATGAACATTTATGTAACCAAACGTCACCCTCTTCTTGTGGCAATTTCACTACTACTGACTGACTGAATGGAATGAAACCAAACCAACCACCGTAGGGAAGAACGATAATTCCAAATAAGGAATATGACATCATTCCCAGTCCCAGCGCGTTGGTAAAAACCTAACTTTGTTTTCGTTTGGATATCAGTTGATTACTATGTTATTGCACAATGTTATGTGACTTTAGGTATTCAGCCGTTTTATTTTAAACTAGCGGCACATCCCGGCTTTGCACGCTGTACTAATGAAACTACCGGGATAACTATTCTGATACTAGTCCATTCTACACATCGGTGAAATAGTTTTTGAAATCGGCTGAGTTTCGGAAATTACCTCCGTTCAACAAACGTACCAACATTACCTCTTTATAATATTAGTAAGTACCTATAGATAGTTAGAGTTCAAATTGTGACTGTAAACAATAGCATGTTGTTATCATGGTACCTATCTATATACTCGTAGGCGTACCTATAACTAGTACATTATGCTTTTTATCGACTTAGGTATAGGTACTTAGGTATAGGCGAACTTTGTTTTGAATTCTTTGGATCCTGAATAAGACCATACGAATGGAAATAAAATGTTATTACAGCGATATGTGAAAGTGGCGAGAGTTCAGGAGCGTCCACTCCTGGCTCCGAGAAGGATGTAGTGCTTCCTGCGAGCTCGTCTGCCGGATTGACGCAGCATCCCGCGAGGCAGGCCGTCATGGACTTCTTACGGGTCGTGGTTCTCGACTCACTGCCTTTGAACGTGACGGGGAAGACTGCTCCAGTAAGTTATTTTAGCTGAAGTGAACTTATCTCAATTTTGGTATGTTTGTGTGATGATTAATCATTTTGTAGTACTAATACAGTACTTGTACAGTATTCATTTTGTAGTACTTATACAGTGCAGTACTTATAATACTATTCAGTGCCGTTAATCTCAAGGTCAGAGTTCAAATTGGTTTATAATAACAACTGTTTTGGTGTGAATGTATAATTAATAATTGTTTTTAGTGTAGTGTTTCTAAAGCTTAGGGGGTTGAGTTGGAACAGGCAATAGAATCACCTAGCTAAGACAATTTCGATGTGATCTTTGAGGTTCTACCGACATCGTAACTTGCTGTAACTTAATAGCCATTGTAAAATTAAAGTTTATAGTTCAGTGAATATGCACCTGCATAATGTTGACTTAAGAGGATTTTTGTTTTTGGTTGTTTGCTTAACGTGACTATTAAATAAATAAGCGATCAATCAAACGACATTCCTTAATTTTTTAATAACAATTTTTTGCCATAAGATGTCAAAATGTAAGAGTTCTTATTTTGTAATTATCATAAGATTGAAGAAGATATTATTGTCGAGTTGTCAATCGATCTGCATAAACTGTTGACGTTTTGGTCATCGATGATTTAACTTGCATACCTGTAATAAAATGTGTATTATTCCTCTGTATAAAAGAGATGTGGAAAGCTTCTACTAATAAGAGGCTAGATATTCAGTTTTTCACTAACAAACTGACAAGCAGCTTGGTTTTTAGTGTGTGGACACGGCGGACTCAGTGCCCTCGTCAATGTTTTGTTCGCCTTGTAGCCCGTGCGGCCAGCCAAGATCCTACTTTTATTGCGTAAATATGGCCTTTTTTATCTAAAAACTAATCCGTGCTAACATTTCTTATGAAGCCACTAACAGTGATCTTAAATGTAAGAAAATTCAAGCATAAATCTTTTAGTAAAAGCATACTCGGCCGAGGTTTTGCCCTCGAGGTAGCATTCCAAGTTTTAATAAACTAAATCCGTTCATTTGTTTTCGGTTAAAAGTGTAACAAACATCCATCTATCTATATCTATACAAACTTAAACACTTTCGCGTTTATAATATTAGTGGGATAGGTGGGATGAATAAAATCTAAATAATAATCTAATTTAAGGATGCACTTCCTCCAGGCATGAAAACATCCACCCTTAAACAAATCATATTAAAAATTATCAAGCCGGGAATTTAACATGTCCCTCAAAGTACGGAACCCCCAGCTGATCACGCCACTTGCCCATCTAAGTTGTGACCGCTCAGAGCGCTGCTTATCTTCGACGATCTATCAAAACGTTTTAGCAAGGCTCGTTACGAGCACTGAATGCCTTATTTGTAATACAGTACGTCAATTTGAATATCATCTATTCCAGGTAATCGATTTAGTACTAGACGCGTCACCTCCTAACTCAACTAGCCAACAGCAGATCGAGTACCAAACCGAAGTGCTGACAACTTTGATGGAAAACCTCCTGAACACGGAATTGTTCGGCACAGAGTCTAATATATCCAACGTGTGTTATCTTGCCGCGAGGCTGGTTGATAAGCTTTGGCAGGGACAGCTATCTAGAGATCCTCATGAGGTATAATAAATCATTTATTTCAGACATAGGTACATCCATAATTATAATATTATTTCTAAGGTAGGTCTGATAGTGATCACAAAAGTTAAGGATGTTGTTTGACGGAGGTAATCTCCTAAACTACCCAGCCGATTTCAAAAATACGGGATGGTTAAAGGCTATATTTTATCCTGATAGTTTCATTAGAACAAATTTATGTTTGACTACAACATAAATTTTTAAATATTCAATTTCAATCTACACTTGTATTATTATTGCAGGTCTTCGATTTTATTGTAAAACTGGTGACACAAGCAAAAAAGAAATCATCTGTGATATCATTAGAAGGGCTCCACCATTGCCTGAACAGAACTATTTTGTTTCTACTCTCACGATCCACCGACTCCATTGCTGACCAAATGTCGGTTTTGGAGGCGTTGCATAAACTCACTACTAACAGGTAAATAACCGTCATACAATTGTAATAATTTGTTTTTTCTTCGCATAAGTACATGCGTGGAAAAAACAAATTAATGATCTAACTACTTACAAATGGCATGAAGATATACAGACCATATTTTGTAGTTTAGTTGCCTTAAATAACAGCTATGCTATTCCTGCTTCAAATCTAATTAAGATCATCAAAAGTAAAGTTCTAAAGATATTTTAGGATATCCTTCGTCACGAAAAATTGATTTGATAACATTGTCATCCCGTTGTTAAATCATTTTAAATTCTACTTTTGATTGACTTTTCTCCATAAGTCACTTATTTTTGCAAGTATACTCGCCTTGGCTTTGACACCCAGCCCCACCTGATTTATCTCACCTAAAAAGTCTGTAAACATCTATATATTTTTGCAGGCTTCTAATATTCGGCGCGGGTAACCACGAGTTGGAGTTTATCGGTTGTCTGATGTACTGCCTCCTCCAACTGAGCTCCAACATGAAGATAGCGTTAGAATCGCACATGCGCACCACGTGGCATGTCAATCCGAGCGGCGATCTCGAGTCTAGAGATGACAGACTGACTACGCATCAGGGTAAGTCACAATATCTTTACTAATATAAAGGGAAAAGTGTGTCCTGTTTGTCCGTTTTTCACAGCAAAAAGGAGGGACGAATCTACGTGATTTTTAAGTGGTGATAGGTTCAGGCTACTTTATATCCCGATATTGCCACAGGAACGAGATTTACGCGGGTGAAACCGCGATGAAACATTCCATCTCACACTCTATCCCTCTAGTTGTTGTTTTGATGGAATAATGGGTATACGTGTGGGGCTGACCAGTCCCAATCTGCGTCAAATGCTTGTGTAATGGTAACGAGATAAAGTTATATCCATGGCCATCGAGAGAAACAAAAAATTGCTGTGAATTTTCAGTTTCGTAGCAAAAAATTTGGAGCACTACTTTTCCGGCCATACAAAAGAGCGGCACGCGTTGATTGACAAAAGATATGCTTGTCTCTTTTAGTCACATTAATGTTGTATATATTCTTCTTCTTCTTTGTATGACTAAGAAATGGAAATGTACATCGCTTATTGTCTTACTTTTAATGTATTTTTTATCCCAGGTCGCAACCTAATGGCGGGCGCGGCAAGGCGCGTTTGGGAGGAGTTATACGCGTGCAAGAAGCCGGCTATAGAAGAGGTGTTCAAGATAACATTACTACTGCCCGTTGGGAACGCACGCGCGCCCGATCTCACTGCTGTCAGGGAACAGCTTAGCGAGGCTGCGCATAAACTGTGGCTCAACTATATCGATACTGAGAGGAAGGTGAGGCAACTTAACTAGTAGTTCGTCCCGAACGAGATCTTGCTCGCCGTTGGTTGGTTGGTGGCTATTTTGATACGTTGCCACTTGTTTTGATACGTGGCGTATGTATCAAAACGACGTACAAACGTACGAGTCTGTCGCAACCATGCATAAATTTGATCGATAAGTATCGCTTAAGTGAGCCAAGTGTAGCGTGTGATGCTAGACAAACTTCCGAGGTGTTAATTTTTTTATTAATATAACAATTATTATTTTTACTTGTTTTGACATGCCTTTGTGTGACTGACTGGCTCCTCACTGAAGCTTGTCTTTTTAAATTGTTAAGGGTATTATTTCTTTTTTTATTTCTCTCTATCTATCACCTAAATTAACACTATAAAAAGCTTGCCCCACACCTTGTGTTCTTGCCTGATTATTTTCCAACTGTTGGGAGTCGTGTTGGTTTAATTACTAGATTTAAAATAAATATACCATTTCAGGCGGTATATAGAGTACCGTGGGAGCTCCACAATCAGATTCAATCGAAGATACAGAAAGTGACGGGCGGGCTGACGCGGCTCGCGTCTAGGACTAAAGTGAAGAAGGATGATTCGGCCAAACAGCGGCCAAACCCACCGCGGGACCACGCTATGGCTTATATGCAAGATCATGTTCAACTTGTGAGGTGAGACTTTATTTTAGAACTCATTATGATAAGCTAATTGGACGAAATACTTACAAACAACGGTCATATAAGATCTAGCTAGATGAATAGAAAGTAGGAAAAGTTAGTGGAAATATTAAAAGTGCACCAATAAGGCAAACAAATTGAAGCGGCCTGGTGTGTACAAAGCTACAGTATAGCTTAAGGGTTTTATCCCCGCTCCGAGACAAGTGTTTGTATGATCTGCAAATAAATGTTATAAGTGTGGGTGTTTTTTAAAATATGATTGATATGCAATAAAAAAAAGTATTTAAGTAGTATAACAGTCAACTAAAATCTTGTGTTTTCACATGATCAATGTAAATCTAAAATATGAATTGTAATGACGTTTAAGAAAGGTTCATTGAACTGTAAAATGTCTAAGGATATTAATTTTATTTATACTATTGGCAGACAATCATGGTGCGCCGCATTAGCCAGCAGTGCTAACACAAGCGCGCACACAACTCGCTACGTCCAAGCGGAATGGGCGGGCGCTTGGAGAGAACTAACTAGAGAACGAGCATTATGGGGCCCGCCTACACCATCACCCCTTGATAAATGGGCGCTAGATAGCACAGAAGGACCGTGTAGGATGAGAAAGATGCTGAGAAGGAACTATCTGTTCTATCTGCATTATCCCTTCAGACCGGAGTTGGAGAATCCTGATAATGTAAGTAGTTTTTATTTCTAAACAAGCGTAACCACTTCATATCATTAGCAGAATGGGTGGGCGCTTGGCGCGAGCTAAAGTCCTTCCTTTACTATCTCGAATGTTGGTGTGTGTTCAATTAATGTCAGCCTTTGGCCGTATTTCTTTTTCTAAGTATCCTGTTGATTGAGTTATGTCTTTCTCCTTGATAACAAATGACTTTAAACGAGCATATTTTTATCTAAACTTTGGTGACAGTAAGTTCGTATGTGCAAGTAGCCAACTCTAGTGACAATGCCTACTAAAGGCCTTCCTCGTTGTTAACGACTTTACAACCCGCGACCGAAACCAGAAAAATTTGCTTTTCGAAGCACGGAAGCGCTCAGCTGTTAATACCACTTTTCTAACAATTTTCATTACAGAAACAACTAAAATACAAAGTGGCACAAAGTTTGGACAGCAAGGAATATTACCGAGTTTACCAACAATGGCGGACGGCGGGCAATGACCTCGGCGAGGCAGATGGAGTTGAATGTTCCGATCTGCAGACTTATGAAGAGGAGATTACAAAGTAAGCTCTTATATTTTCAGTTCATTCGTTTAAATGTCACAAAAAGTAGCATCGTACTGATTCTTGATTCGATCGTACAATTTTTGGTTACATTTTCTGTTCATTCATTCATTCGTGTCATAAAAAGTAGCATCGTACTGATTCTTTGCTTCGATCGAACATGTTTTGGATATCTTCCTATATGAAACTCAGTGAACTTAAAGATATCATTTTGAATTATAACTCCTGAAAAACTTAGAGAAAGCTCTATAAATCATTCTGCAGTCATCATTCACCTTTCTTAGCTTCATAGCTTCATTTTCTTCGGCTCGGCAATAAAACTGTCAGTCTCAAAAATCTATCTTTGGCTATGCTTACTGTCGGTAGTTATTTGTATTTTTTGTATAGGAGTTATGTCTAGTGTCTAGCCAGTGTCCTAATCTAATATTTGTTACAGTAACAGAGACACATCGTCAATAGAAGTGACGAATGAAGATGGATCGCCATCGGATCTCGTGAGCAGTGGCGTCGTCAGTCGAGGGAATAATCAGAGCTCGGGCGAAGGTAATCTTACTTATCCTACTGCAATATTATAAATGCTAAAGTTTGTAAGTATGGATGTATATATATTTGTTTGTTCCTCTTTCACGAAAAAACTGCATATTGCAATGAAATTTTAAATATAGGTAGCTAAACTAGCTAAAGACCTGGAATAACACCCAATTCCCGCGGAAACGGGACTTACGCGAGTGAAACTGCGGGGAGCAGCTAGTATACTTTTTTATTTCAAAGGCATAACGAAGTTTTCCGAGACAGCTAGACATAAACTAGACCATCACTAAACACTGAGTAGTGTTGCACATTTAAAACGCCTTGTTTTTTTTAGCGAATGAAGACGGACCCGATAACGAAGATGAAGACGAACAACAAACGCCACCTCCCGACAATCAGACACTGTTGAGACTACTTGAACATCATGAAAAGGTAATTCATTACGTCAAGTCAGCTAGTTTGCTAGTTCCTCATATAAAAACTTAAGTCAATACCTACTCGTAAGTTCATTATCATAAAATCATAAAACATAATATGGCTATTGTCAAACTTGACGTGAGTTCAAAGTTTGTCGCCATCACGACTTCACTGTCAAATATGACAGTAAAATGACAAATATGATAATTTGATCGTAAAAATAGTTTTAAGTACTGTAAAAAAAAAATTACAATAATGTCTTCGCGGGAATTAAATTCATCCCCATCACGAAAAGATGTACTATAATTTTTTCGTGATGGAAATGAATTTATTTCTGTGATAAGATAAACTGCCGATATAATGATACTTTTACACGGTAGCCTGATAAATTAAAATCTTATGTTCCTCACACACCAATTTCCTCCTACCAGATCTCCCACATGTTCCGATGCGCTAGGATCCAAGGTCTCGACACAACAGAGGGACTACTTCTCTTCGGCCGCGAACATTGCTACGTCATCGACGGATTCACGCTTCTCAAGAACAGGGAGATTAGAGATTTAGACAGCTGCCCCGATGACTATGAACCTATACTGCCGAGTCAGGGGATACAGAGAAGCAATCAGAGGCAATGCTCCAAGTTTCTCTATGAAGATATACGGTAAGAATACTTACGCGAACACAAAGTATCATGTCTAAACACCGTTATGCCGAACTTAGGCCCGTATTCAGAGACTATAATCAAGCGTAAGTCGTGTCTCAAGCGATGATTCATAACTCAGTTTTCATTGAGAACTGTCAAAAATCGATGCTTAAACGTAGACTCAAGCTTGAGTGAAGTCTTTGAATACGAGCCTTAGCGACCGTGAATTTGAATACGAGCGAGCGAGTGTGCTATGGTTTAATATTTTGTTTATTAAATTTGACTGAGTGGTAATTTAGCAGTGTTTCGGTTTTCAGGGAGGTCCATAAACGAAGATATTTGCTGCAACCAATTGCACTGGAAGTGTTCTCAAGTGACGGCCGAAATTACTTGCTCGCTTTTCCAAGGAAAGTTCGAAATAAGGTACGTTCATTCAAAATTTCATGAGCACGTATAGAGTTTTTATGTAGTAACTTGAATGGCATAGAAATTATTATTTTCAAAACTTGAAAAAACATAAGCATATAAATTTTTATAGTGTTAAACCACACTTAGGCATTTTCGACATGACGACATGACGAGTGTTGTATTGTTGTTAAGGTGTACAGTCGGTTCACTGCGCTCGCGACTGGCATGGCGGACAGTGCTGCGGGCTCCGTGGCCGGACAGAAGCGAGGCGTCGCCGTCGAGCAGCCCGCCGGCCTGCTCGCTTCGCTCATTGGAGACACCTCCGTCACGCAGCGGTGGCTGGTAATACACTTGTAGCAGGCCTTTACATCTTAACTAGATGATCTACAGCGTCAGGACTCAGAAGGCAATCTTTGCCTACACTTAACGAGACACTGTGATATTGTTGAGATGGAATAGGCATGCCCAGCACCTAAACCACCCTCTCAGCTGCCGGCTATATCCACAGGAAAGACATGATCGATACGTGTGGGGCTGACTAGCCGCGGGTTTCCTCACGATGTTTTCCTTCACCATTTAAAGCTCGTGTTAAAGCGCATATAAACTTTTCGACACGAAAAGTCCATTGATGCACGGCTGGATTCGATCCCACGACTTTTGGGAGTACCAATCCACTTAGTCATCTAGCTAGGTACATAATAAAAATTAACAAAATCATGTTGATCAACAAAAATATGTCATGATTTTACTAACCAGTGAATTTTCTTCCAGAGAGGCGAAATATCGAACTTCCAATACCTAATGCATCTCAATACGCTCGCTGGGCGTTCCTACAACGATCTCATGCAGTACCCCGTGTTCCCTTGGATCCTCGCTGACTACGACTCTCTAGAGTTGGATCTCAATGATCCGGCCACCTTCAGAGATCTCACTAAGCCGATGGGCGCGCAGAGCCCTGATAGGTTGGAGCAGTTTAGAAAACGATATAAGGTATGTAGTAGCACAGATTACATAAGTACAGATACCTCATCTCGAACATTGAAAAGACTCCTTCTTTTTTCGTCGGACTAGTTTTGGTGGTTGATTTTTGCGAAGCCACCTTGCACCTTGCGTTTAGGTCTTGCCTGCAATCAAGAAGGTTTATACTATCACATAAAAAAAAAAATCGGTCCACTATTAACTGAATTGGTGACTGTAGAACTTCCTTTTTTAAATTCGTTATAAAACATTCTAAAGCAATCAATTTATCCTAATACAGGAATGGGACGACCCGCACGGCGAAACCCCTCCATACCACTACGGCACTCACTACTCGTCCGCTATGATCGTGTGCTCTTACCTAGTGCGGATGGAACCCTTCACACAGCACTTCCTCAGACTACAGGGAGGACATTTTGATTTGGCTGACAGGTATATAAAACAAGGGTAGTTTGATAAGCAGAGGTTGCGACAAATGTTTGGATGGTGTACAAATATTTGTCTCGAGTTTTTTTGTGTATAATATTATGTATGTATAAATGTAAGTAGTATCATCTGGTTACTATAACACAAGAAATTATTGAATTTGGTAATAGTTGACGCTATCCAAAAGGTGGACTGTCCAAAGTTATTTATTAACACATTAATTCGATTCAAAGACTAATAATAATAAATCTTACCAAAATAAATATATTTAAGCTATTGCATAGTTTTTATCGCGGGCCTTGGCGTGGAGACCGAATCCAGAAATTCCGTAACGAAATCACCTGACCGCTGTCACTTTAGTTCAGCAACTCGCCTCTAGGTGGCATGCAATAGCTTTACCGCTGCAGTCCCCGAGTGCCACACGTCTTTTTTTTTCTTCTTTTCTATCAGTATCTTGAGTAAATGTTTATTTTCAGGATGTTCCATTCAATAAAAGAAGGCTGGAACTCTGCGTCTCGACACAACATGGCGGATGTCAAAGAGTTGATACCTGAATTCTTTTACTTGCCGGAATTTTTGGTCAACTCCAATAACTTTGATTTAGGTAAGTCTATCTGTATTATGTATGTACGTACAATTTACAAAAAAAAATATATAAGTATTTTATCAGTCATCTGGTTACCATAACACAAGCATTAAATTGCTTAGCTTGGGACTAGATGACGCTGTGAAATGTCCTAGGATATTTATTTATTCATTAACCCACAGGTCACAAACAATCAGGCGTAGCCCTAGGCGACATAGTGCTCCCGCCGTGGGCCAAAGGCGACCCTCGCGAGTTCATCCGACTTCACCGCGCGGCGCTCGAGTCAGACTTCGTATCGCATCGACTGCATCACTGGATAGATTTAGTATTCGGTTATAAACAGCAAGGACAAGCCGCTGTGGACGCTTCCAATGTGTTCCATCATCTCTTCTATGAGGGAAACGTCGATATTTACAAGTAAGATTTAAGTAGACCGAATGTTTATATCATAATGTCGGCGAATTAAAATAAAGTAACAGAAACTTCAATACCACGTTTGTGAAGGAGATTTCATCCTTTCACCGGGTTGATTGACACCTTAAAGTACAGGGTGTAGTCTTACGAAATGTAAACAGTTCGATTCCTGAGTGTGGGCAGCGTACTTTAAAAGTCATTGGATTAAGATTTGTTTCTCTGATTGTAATTGACTTAAATCTCCATTGTTAACAGTACTTTGCTTATAAGATTGAAACATTCCACCCTGTTTCTAAAATGTACCATAAAATACTATCTTACTTTCAGTATCGACGATCCCCTAAAGAAGAACGCGACAATAGGCTTCATAAACAACTTTGGTCAGATACCGAAGCAGTTATTTAAAAAGGCCCATCCCAGTAAGAAGATGTCACAACGCAGCTCAACAATACTGGACCCGAATAATATTATACCGTCGCAAGGAATCACGCCCCCTGAGAAACTATTCTTCCATAATCTGGAGAATTTGAGGCCCTCTTTACAACCTGTTAAAGGTGAGCATGTTTAGAACTCTTTTAGGAAAGATAAATTGATAGAAATCAGATCTCAGTGTGTCACATTTCTTGAATACTTACTACTTAGTACACTTCTTATAGTATTGTATCTAATTTTGATCAAATACAAAATTGTACAGCCCCTAAAATTACAACACCAATCTTCATTTCCAGAGGTAAAAGGCCCCGTAGGTCAAATCCTATACACTGACAAGGCAATCCTGGCAGTTGAACAGAACAAGGTTCTAATGCCACCCGCATACAATAAGTACGTGGCTTGGGGCTTCGCGGACCATTCGCTGCGGATCGGGAATTATGATAACGACAAGGCAGTGTTTGTGTGCGAGACAGTCGCGCAGGCCTGTGGGGAGATTGTGTCGTGTGTGTGCCCCTCCGCTAAGACTATTGTTACTGCTGGGACTAGCACGGTAAGTAATCGCTTAAAATCACAGTCACATTGGATGTTTTAAATGTATTCCAGGGGCATCAATCAACAGGGATATTGCCTAACTTGTTGGGAGTATTCAAGAGTAATGAATTATTGACTAATGGTTGCTGGTTGAAATTACGTCTTGATTATGCTGAGTTGATAGTCTAAATTTGGTCAGGAACGGCACATTAAAACACACGAAGATATCTTTTATTCCAAAATTATGTATCTTTGAAATTCCTGAGTAACTATTAATTGTCAACAATCATACCCCCGAATACTGAAACGCCATTTTAATTTGTGTGCGTATTATCCATGTTGGACACATCTGGAAAATTTAAACAGAAAAACGTTTAAAAATGTCATAGATACACTTACATAAGGTAACGTTTCTGTAAGAATTCGGTTAATTATCTCAAAAACTACGTCCCTGTGGTATTCAGTTGTTATCTTGTTCACTTCTCACAGGTTGTAACAGTATGGCAATACTGGGCGCGTCGCCGCCGCCTGGCCGTGAAAGTCTGCCTTTACGGTCACGAAGAGGCAGTGACTTGCCTCGCTGCCAGTCCGGCTTACAATCTGGTAGTCAGCGGCAGTCGGGACGGACAGCTAATAGTGTGGGATGTGGAGCGAGGCGCCTTTGTGAGGCAACTGGTGCCGCCTCGCCTCGCCTCGCCTCAGCCGCCTGTATCCGCGCTTGCGATCGACGACCTCACTGTAAGTAACCTTATTTATATTTATTTAAAAATCATCCCCGCATCTATGCTAATTTCTTCACCCTGTTTTATATAGCAATCGCTTCAAGCATCTTATCTGATTTCTGACAATTAATTGATTTTGAACTTGCTTTTTGTTGTTTTCTACATTTTCACACATACCTATTTTTACATCCAGGGCGACATAGCAACATGTAGCGGCAGCTGGCTTTACGCGTGGTCCATCAACGGCACTTTACTAGGCGCCGTCGACACTGCCGGCGCTAGGGGGCGTTCACAACAAGTGCTGTGTGTCGCCTTCAGCCAAACTCGCGAGTGGGACCCTCTGAATGTTATCATGACTGGATCCACCGACGGCGTCGTCAGGGTAAACATGCCTTTATACCTAGCTCTATACTATTCTATACTAATATTCTCTTTCTTTGGATGACATTGAAAGAGTCGACACGGGTTTCTGTATACATTTCTGAAGCGCTACAATACCGCTTCAGGCCCATGAGATGTCTGAAAATGTTGTTATTGGAATTGTAATGGTCATCAGTTATCACTGCTGCATATATGCTATTGAGTTTGCAATAAAGGCAACCCAAATAGCTATAAAAAGTCCTGACAAATTTCTTCTTGAAGAAATTTGTCAGGACTTTTTATAGCTATTTGGGTTATTATTAGAGTACTAATGCAATGTAGTTATTTTTATTTGAAAATAAAAAAAACTACATTGCATTAGTACTAAAATACAATCTTTATACAGATGTGGTCAATAGACTACATAGCTGAAAACCCAGACGAACAACCAGAAAGCATGGAAACAAGCGTCGATCCGATATCATCCATCGACGTTGAAAAAGAACCGCCGCTCGAGGAAATAAAGCCAGAAGAGGCAGCGGAGAGCGAGACAAAAACTGAGGAAACAGCCGTGTGCGACAGAGAGGCAGCTATCAAGAGAGTGGAGGAACTTGTTAAGCAGATGAGCTTGTCTCAGGAACAGGAGAATACAGGTAGGTTCAATTTAAACTTTCACGATCTTTAGGCATAATTTATATGAAATTACGGGACTTTATCGCGTATTTACGGTCACGGGTAGTCTAAAATAGATGTAACGCACTCGAAACGTGAATAAAATACGTGATAAAGTCCCGTAATGTTATCTCTTTTCGTTGCCATTATGAGTAAAACATTCATTCAAACTTTATTGAATTGTTAAGTTTTTGTGAATAAGACCCCTAAACTTTATCCGTAGGAAGTCTTACAAAATCAGGTTCAGAGAGCTCTCTCTCGGAAGCCTGCGAAACCTCCGCCAAAGAATCCGCGCAACATCACGACGAGAAAGACACGTGCAGTGACAACGAACAGTACCCAAGGAATGACGTCACAGAGCCGCGGAACGATCTAGAACAAAGTGACGTCATCGAGCCGCGGAACGATCTAGAGAGCGATGACGTCATCGAGCCATGTGACGAGGCTAAGGATTGTGATAATGATAAGGATTTTGATACGGAGAAGGAAGATCAGAGGCACAGCAAGCTGCAGAAGCAAGGGAATGTTGTGCTTAGAAGGAAGTCTAAAACGAACCCGCTTTATAGGAAAAGTGAGTTATTATACCACCTAATTATCTTGGCTTATCTATCTAGTTGTTCTTAATCGATTTATATTAGAGGTGCTCGGTTTTGAAACATACGTTTTGTATGAAACACCGTTTATTACTTAGTGCTTGATTTGTATCTTATTAAATGTCATGTTATTGAAATAAATATGGCTTTGAGGATCTTTTTTTAGTGAGATAATGAAGAAAGACAAGCTTTACCTACTTTAACAAACTACGTAATTTTTAGACAAAATTGAGCATGCACTATTTTGCTTCATTTCCAATCTTGCCATCCAGATTATTTAAAAAAAAACAGAAAATATTACCCTTACATACCTTCCATCCATTACTATAAATAAACATTGTTGGACACTCCACATTGTTGCACACTCTACATTATTAATATTCTAGGTGGGGGTAGCATCGGCGATTCCACAGAGTCTGGTTCTCTAGAAACCCCGCACGTGTCTATAGAGACGTGTGAAGGAGGCCTACGGACCAGCAAGTCTGATACAAGTCTCACTGAGTCCTTCGTAGTGGTGTCCGCGCCAGTCTCACCTGCGCACGTTGTGAAGACTAAACCACCCATCACTACTGTTGATACAGGTATTATAGTAATCTATTTGTAAGTTAAGTAATGAAAACCTTTATTAAGCTCCAGTACCGTTATTCGAAGCATAAAGAAAATATATTTGAGAGATGGCAACCTTGTTTCTGTCTCGTGTCGCTTTACTGGTAATAATTTACTGAACGCATCCATCGTTTAGTTCTCCCTATATCCACCAGGTGGCGCATGAGTCAACCTTCTGCGCTGTGCGATTTTTATTCTCATTGGCGTTTTGTTTTCGTCGCGTTCGGACGTGCTAAAGTTCCCAGGAACTCTTAGCATATTATACTGGTAATTTATCTTTGAACACTTGCGTATCGTTAAGTGTTCAATATTACATACTGAATTTTTAACGGTTTTACCGTTCGAGTTTATTGTGTATTGGAATTTAAAAACTTTTTATTTTCTAGTAGAAAATGGCCTCGAATTCAAGTTCGGATTCGTCTTCGGGTTCTGAGGAGAGGAACTCCGCACCGCCTGCAGTGCAGCTACCCCCGAAGCCTTCAAAAAGAAAAGCTTCTAAGGAGGTACGTGAGCCTAAAGAAAAGCGATCGCGAAATAGCGACGCAATACGACAACTTACAGAGAAGGTTAGTCAAATATCCGATTTTCTGGGTAATTTTTGCCAACCCGTTTGCAACTCAAGTGAATATGGTGACGAATTAATAGGTGATGTAAGTCGTGAATTATACTCTGATGACGATCAAGTACCCGCAGTTACGACAGAAACCTCAAATATACTAAAACTGACATTAAATACAGTCCTGAAGGAACCCTCTGTTCCCAAATCCTCACAGGCCCACGTGGATACGATTCAAGGTATTCAGCATTTCGATTCTGATGATTGGTCTAATTTGCGATATTCGGAGGTTCAAAAACGTTACTGTTCTCGACCGGGTTTTGTAGACCTTGAAACGAATGACGAAATAAAGCCTTACGATAGGTTTACTAACTTAAGACTAACTGAACGTGGTTTTGCTGCAATAACGCAAGCACTAATAAAACAGCAAGAAGCTGCGCAAAATGCTTTCGATTCGTTGGTGTCGTGGTCACAATCGACTGATAACTTGTCATCTCTGGCACTAGTAGATAAAATAAAAGAGCTTTTTGAAAATGGGGAGTTTCAAAAAATATCTAACGATGCCCTTCAATTGGCTTGTGGTCACCGGGCCGATCTTATTCAACAACGGCGAGATAGCATTCTTCGCTCAGTAAAGGACAAGTACTTTAAGGCGACGTTACGAAAGATTCCTCCAAGTTCAGAATACCTTTTTCAAAAAGAAAAATTTTCTTCTGCTATTGAAAAAATTGGGGGTAGTTCTAAATGTTTCTGGCCGATACGTCAGCCTAGCCAAATTAAACCCGCTGCGCAAGCGGATACAAGCCAAAGCAATTATAAGACGCCTACGCAAGGCTCTTTCGATCCTACGCATTTTTATGCGAACATGCCGAGATACGGCTTACCCCTGCCTGCGCAAGGCAATCAACCATTCAACCCCATGAGGTGGCGTGATATGTATCGCCCACAAATGGATCAATATCATTCTCAAGGCTCCTCGCGTCAAAGAGGACCCAGATCCCGTTTTACAGACGGATACCGTCCAAATACAACCAGAGGGCAGAACAAAAACTCTGGACAGGACCACCCGCGCAGGGATTACCAACCAAAGAAAAAATTTTGACTAGATCATCTTTCGAGCAGGCAGACTAGTAGACTTCATACACAATTTGCAGTCGCTACAGGCCTCGCCTACCAAAATAAAAATAATTCAGGGTTTTCGAATACCGTTCTACAGAAAACCTCTTCTTTGTGCCCCAAATCAACCGTTTTTCAACCTGAAAAGACTAAAAAAGAAAGACTGGCTGATAAAAATAGACTTATCCAATGCCATGTGCCATGTGCCAGTGACAAAAGCGCACAAGCGTTTCCTTCGCTTAGGTTTCAAGGACTAAGCTATTCGACTCCTTCAGAAACTAGAAAGGCAGGTGAATCTCGAATAATCTTATTTAATACCGCAAAAAGCTCGCTACCTAATAATCGAGGCTACCGAAATAACATGGTTAGTACAGATGAACAACGTGAAGGATCGGGGTCAGTGGCCCCCAGAGAAGTCTGCTCTACACTCGAATCAACGAGAAATGTTAGCAGTATGGTACGCGCTAAAAGACCGTTGTCCCTTCCTAGCATATTCATCGCTCTCGATACAAACCGTCAATGTCAACCGGACGGTAATGTCATTTCTGAAAAACGAGGAAGGCACGAGGTCTGTTCCCACGAATCTACGTTACAGGATATTTCGTCTGCTCGACCATCACAATATTCAGCAGAAGATTTTTCGCAAATGTAGAATTCCGCAGATACACTTACTTGCATCGACGACAGCACACGTAGTCCCGACATACGCTTCACTAGACGTGAACGACCATCATGCTCTTCTACACGACGCGTTCAACCAGAATTGGAAGTACAGTCTAGCAGGGTTATTCCCGCCTCCGTTTCTAATACTACCTCGTGTTCTAGCCCACCTCAACTCGGCGACAGGTACCTACTTGCTGGTAGCCCCACGATGACCGAAAGTATTCTGGAGACCCGATCTTCGGAATCTCACACTGGCGGATCCGTTCAGCACCCACAACCTAGCGGAAGTGCTGATAGACCCAGCGACGGGCCGACCCCCACCGCAAGCTCGAGTAATGACCTTGGAAGTATGATGATGTGGGGCTGGTCGGAGAGCTTAAGCCACTGGTCCCAAGAACAAAAGGATTTCCTATGCTCTGGCTGGAGGAAGTCATCACTGGGAACCTATAAGCCAGCATGGGCAAAGTGGACCACCTGGGCTCAAGGTAATTCAATTAACTATCTAAAACCATCTGGTTCCGACTTAGCAAGATTTTTGATAGATATGTACCAAAAGCACAATTTATCTTATCCTACTATTTTAGTTTACAAATCTGCCATATCTACACTTTGTGACCCTGATTCAGCCACTAGGTTAAGTTCTCATGTTCTTGTAAAACACGCATTGAAAGCTATTTCCAACAAAGTACCCAAACTAAATAAAGCCCCGATATGGGACACTGATTGTTTAATAACTGCATTACAGAACACTCCGGTTAACGAAATGAGCCTTTACGACTGCTCAAAAAGGGCTGCTATTTTACTTTTATTATGTTCAGGTCGTCGGGTTCATGATTTGTCCTTGTTATCAGTTGACTCCAATAGTTGTTTAATAGATGAAAACTCCATTACTCTATGGCCTAAATTTGGATCTAAAACTGATTCTTATGCTAACCATCAATCTGGTTGGAAGTTACTCAAAAACAATGACAGTCTAGCTTTAGATCCAACATTTTGGATCAAAAAGGTTATAGTGTTATCTTCCGAAAGACGTAACATATGTAAATCAAACAATTTGTTTTTGACAGCTTGTGGACCACCTAAAGCAGCCTCACCCACTGTTATCGGAAACTGGGTAAAGAAAGTGCTGAAAGATGCAGGGATCCAAGCAAGTCCGGGAAGTGTACGTCCAGCCGTAGCATCCAAAAACTGGGTACAGAACTGCCCCCTTGAAGAGATCCTAGCCCGAGGAAACTGGCGTTCACAGAACACCTTTACACAATACTACTGTCGGGTCATTAAGCCTACTGAACAGCTCTCAAGTACAAGTTCATGTTTCATGCCTCTCAATTAGTGGTTGCATTGAAAATAAAACTAGTTTGTTTGATTACCTATGTAATTCTTTAAAATTTAATTAACCTAGTATGATTGTTATAATTCCTCAGAATCTAATCATTGTAATGTTGTACTAAACATTGTAATGTTGTACTAAAATAAAACTAGGTTGTTTGATTACCTAGGTATGTAATTCTTTAAAATTTAATTAACCTAGTATGATTGTTGTAATTCCTCAGAATCTAATCATTGTAATGTTGTACTAAAATAAAACTAGTTTGTTTGATTACCTATGTAATCCTTTAAAATTTCCTACTACGATTGTTGTAATTCCTTAGAATCTAATCATTGTAATGCCTCATTACTCATTTGTACTCGATTAAGTGTACCTACTTAACTTACTATGATTGTTCTTAAACAAAATGTGTTTTTTGTTGTGAAAAATAAACCATTTATTTTCATTACTTATTTATTTCATGATACCATGTCTGTTCTTTATTTCACATTAATAGAACAACTTCACTGCTCATGCTCATAATCTGAAAGTTATTAAAAACATCTTGCACTATTTATCTAATCACATAGGTACCAAGATAGAATCATTAAATCACATTGGCGTAGATACCTATACCACCAGGCGATAACAGACAGATCTCAAATATATTTTCTTTATGCTTCGAATAACGGTACTGGAGCTTAATGACAGCGTTTTACCTAACAATAAAACGCTTATTAAGCGGAATACCTTATTCGAAGCATAAACTTTTATTCCTGCCTGGCTAATATTATTAATTTGTCAATTTACAAAATGTAGGTACTTAAACATTTTTATCAATTTCAATAGATAAATCTAGAAAACTGTGTTCTTCCACAGATGACATAAGTACAGATGCCCCATCTAGAACATTATGCAGGTAATTTGTGGTTCTACCCCCACAAAATTACTTTCCTATCTATTGGGTGTTTTTCATGGACAGAATCATACCTTATCATTATGTTTACCTTGGGTAACTAAATAATTTTTGTGAAATTAACGGATAAAAATGTGTAGAACCTACATTTAAGCTAAATATTTATTTTTGAGATCCAATGAGAATAAAAATCGCACAGCGCAGAAGGTTGACTCATGCGCCACCTGGTGGATATAGGGAGAACTAAACGATGGATGCGTTCAGTAAATTATTACCAGTAAAGCGACACGAGACAGAAACAAGGTTGCCATCTCTCAAATATATTTTCTTTATGCTTCGAATAAGGTATTCCGCTTAATAAGCGTTTTATTGTTAGGTAAAACGCTGTCATTTTCTTTCTTCGACGATTAAAAAAAAAACCCTTTTAAAAGGAAACAAAAACAGTCTTAAAAGGAACATGTAAGAAACTTTACGGATGCAAATGAATGCATGATATATTTGGGATTGTAGTAACTATTTGGGTTGGGATGTTCTTACTTACCTTTAAGAATTGTATAATTGTGTTGTGTAATTGTGAAGACAAGCGTCAAAATTTCATAAATTAAGCACCACTTACACTGGGTACACATTGTTGTGAGCTACGATTACGATTCTTACATTTTTGTTAGCTACGATTACGAGCCGGGTTCTTACACTCACTTCCCTTAGTCCTCAACTGGATGGTCCTCAGATGGCGACGTGTGACTTCTCCGCTATAATTTCAGAGTGCAACATAAAATGGCAGCGTCGTCTGATCCTCCGCGGCAAGCTGACGATGCACACTGCGTATGAGCGACGCGACAACGCATGCCCGGCCTCCGTGACCGCGCTGTGCGCCGCGCGCGCGGGACGCGGCCTAGCGGTCGGAGATGCGAGGGGACGGGTCAGTCTATACTACAGCCACAGATTACCTACATAAGTCAGATACCTCATCTCGAACATTGTTCTTGTTCTTCGGACTATTTTTGTGTTTGATTTTTGCGGCGTTTAGGTCTTGCCTGCAATCAAAAAATAGTAACTCCATCTAGTGCTAAGTAGCATGCAGTCGGATGCCTAAACGCCGCTAGGTGACGCTGCAAAAATCAAACACCAAAAAATAACCCAGAGAAAAACGGAGTGAATTCAATGTTCGAGATGAGGTACCCGTGCTACAGCCTACTTATATGTGTGAACGACAACGCTTGTCCCGCCTCCGTGACATCGCTAATCTGCTTGAAATAAATAATAATAATAATAATAATAAGAATAATAAGAAATTTATTGCAACACTTATAAGTAGGTACACAGAGTAACTTAAAACTATGTTAGTGTACAAGAATGCCTAAAGTCAAGTCGCTTTTCTCTGTGCACAACGTTTAGTATGACCTTACTTGATGAGATTTCTTGAGGAGATGGAGACGTCGATGGCATACTGATTGTTATAACATTGTGCAGATATTCCGGTGGTCAGCGCCGGATATGACAAGCGCGGCGGGCGCGCGCGGCGGCCCGGCCGACCACTGGATAAGAGACGATACCGCGCCCACTTGCACGCACTGTCAGGTAACTCATCAACTATCTATACATACATATAATCACGCCTCTTTCCCAAGGGGGTAGGCAGAGACCACGGATCTCCACTTGCTACGAACCTGACATACCTTATAGCATATATATTTTTATAGTGTTAAACAACTCTTAGGCATTTCATTTATAAATGTAAAATCTTGTAAGTTGCTTGTATCTCGCGGGTTCGAATCCCGTCTAAGCCCCAAACTTTTAGTCAAAAGTCAAAAGTTTACTCGTAACATCTAATAATTGTCGACAGGTTCGGTTCACAGCGCTGGAGCGTCGTCACCACTGCCGCGAGTGTGGTGCCGTGTTCTGCGGGCGCTGCACGCGGTACGAGGCGCCCGTGCGGCGGCTGCGAGCGCTGCGGCCCGTGCGCGTCTGTCAGCGGTGCCACGATAATATACAGGCACGGAAGGACTAAATACTCTACGGACTTTACTAATTTCTACTGATAGTTGACAATTTGTACATGGAAGAAACGGAACGAGTAAATAGTCTTTGGCTTTTAAGCCTTGGTAGTGACACGGGTACCTCATCTCGATTGAATTCACTCCGCTTTTCTTCGGGCTATTTTTTGGTGTTTGATTTTTGCGGCGTCACCTAGAGGTGTTTAGGCATCCGACTGCATGCTACTTAGCACTAGATGGAGTTACTTATTTTTGATTGCAGGCAAGTCCTAAACGGCGCTCGGGGCGCCGCATAAATCAACCACAAAAATAGCCCGAAGAAAAAAGAACAATGTTCGAGATGAGGTATCTGACTTATGTAGGGAATCTTAAAGGATAACAACTTGGACAACTTATTCCCCATTTCTATAATCAACGTACGGATGTCCGTAGGTCCATCACCATAGCAACTTTGTTTTTACAACACAAAATATGTGAAACTTTTTGACAGATAACAACGTTGCTATGGCGAAAGTCCATCCGTAAGTTGGTATAGGAACCGGGCGTTAAGGACTTATCAAGTAGGATAATATACGGGCACGGAAGGAGTAAACAATCTACGGATTTTGTAACTTTGTAGTTATAAAATAACATAGAAAATTTGTACATGGAAGAGACAACTTGGAGTAATACTTATCGAGTAACACACACACAAACTTTGCATAAGCGATCATGCCGCGAATCGTTTATAACCGAGACAAAGACTCTTCGAAACAAATAAAACATTGTCGGTAGTACGATGTTTGAGAGTAAAAAAGTTTATAAAAAATGCCTTAAAAATTATAAAATGAAAAAATAAATATATGGTGTAGTAAGAAAGTAATAAGACGAAATGTATGTAAGTAGTAAGATTCGTAACCTCAATTATGTAAAAGAGTAAATTAAATATTCAAATTATAAAGATTTCTTATGATACGGCAACTAATATTTCGAATGAATTTTACGCAAGCTAAAATTGTTTTCATCCAAATATAGTTTGTAATAATTACCTACTTGGATTAGAAATTTAGAACTTCTGATCGTTATATTATGGTAGTTTGCTAAATTAAAATAAATCTATATGTGAAAATAAACTCCATCCAATCAAACTTAATTCGGAAAAAAAGTATTACAATGAAAGTATTTAAAAATTGACTTCTTTCTATGGAAGTATATGCTCGAAGTTTACTTCCTACTAAAATATTTCTATGACACCACCGTTAATGCACGGAAATTAACGACCACATTATTAAGACCCAATAAAAGGTAGATTATTAAGATCTATCATGTGCGTTGTGAAATAGTGTAGGTTCAGTAGAAATGCGTGTTGAACTAACTTCTATAAATACAGTGTACCATTACATTTGTCAATCATAGCGTGTTATTTGACAGATGTGTGAAAACTTGTCACAGTGCCTCTAGCGGGAAGATGAAGTACTAAAATTGGACGTACAATACAATCTCTGTACCAGGCGAGATTTGCAAGCCGTGGTGATATCACTGATATATTTTATCAGTAGCTTTGTTGTAACTAGATTATACTAGAAGATACTAAACCAAATGATGTTGTCTTTCCAATGATATTAACTGTTCTTCTTGCCCTTATTTCTAACTATTCATTATTGTAATTATAATTTACTAATATTCTACTTTCTTTAATGTCGTTTAGTCTACTCTAATTTTGGTTTGTTGATAGAAATTCAATGTTACGTACCTTTTAACAGTAGAATAAGAGTATGTTTTGCAATTGAAAGGCTATTGTATAAAAATAATGTCAAACCATTTTTTTCTCATAAGTGTGACTGAAGATGTATTCTTTTGAAGATTTAATATACCCACATAAAATATAGTAAGTAGGTACGGTCTACCTTTTTATGCTCTATGCCAAAAACATAATGTGTATCCGCATTATTTAAAACCTTATATCTATTTATTTATGCTCATAAATAAAATCGTAAAATTGATATAAAAAAACACTAAAATAGAGTTCATTATAAGGTGCTGCGTATTTTTCCTATGTACCTACTTATAAACAGTATTAATACATTGATTAAGGCTATCTTAAGAATGTGTATTTTGTTTTTAATATTATTTTTGTAGATCTCGAAACAACATTATTATTTAGGTAATGTTTTAATTATTTTGCTAATTTGAATTTATTGATATTGGTCTGATTTAAATATTAAAAGATATTTTTTTTTTAAATTGAGTAATATATTTTCTATTTTATTGTGATAATCAATTAGTAGGCAACATTTTTATGCATATAAATTCATTCCAAAATTGGTATGGAATTGTTTGAAAGATGTGTGAATATAAAGTAGTGCTAGTCATATTTTTATATTTATAGTAGTGTATGAGAATTATTTACAATGCTTACTCTCACCTCACATAATTAGTTGTTATATTATAATTAACATTAATAAATTGCATTTGTAGATAACATTCCTAGTCGCAAGACAAGCGCATATGTCGTGACTAATAATTAGTGAAAAAAACTATTTATATTATATGATTAATATTATATTCATCATAATATAAATAGTTTACAAAATAGGCATTGTTTACAATGTTATTGATGTTCAATTACTTACATGTTTAATGTTATTTAAGTATAATGGCTTTCAAGAATTGAACTTGAGTGTGGTTTAGTTGTTAAAGTGAAATTGAAATTGTAGACTCAATCAAAGGTCTTCATGGAAAAAATTGATCATATAAATAATCGTTTTTTGACTGTAGCTTAAAATCATGTTGTCCGGGCTGTCTTAGTACAATGTATACTAAATATACCTAATATAGACAGGCCGAAATCCCTATAACCGAAAGATTCTTTGAGAACATCTAGAAGGGTAGTCAGTGTATTATTATGTATAAAAATGAATAAAAGCTTGTGTTACTACAGAACATAGAACTACTTGCATAACAAGAAATGAAATGAGTGCTGTAGCTAACTAGTTAAAGTTTCCATGTTAAATGTTCACGCACGTTAACCAAAATAATAATGTAATCGCTCAATTATGAACATCTCTTAAGCTCCAGCTTGTAATAGGTTTCATGTTTACAAATAATACTGAGGGTGATATTAAAATACCATCTTTCGGACGAAGTGAAAACATATTTTAACCTTCAAGCGGGCGCGCGTAGTCGAATCGACCGCGCTTAGTACATTTTCGTTCATATTATTATAACTACCCATCACATTTGTTTCTCATTTCTAGTAGCCTGTCGCTATGTCATTGGGAGTATAATAAAGAATAATCCGTCGCGCGGGGCCCTCCGCCTACTTCACAGATCGCAATTGTTTAAGTCCCGGCGCAGTCGTCAAAAAGACTACACGCGCCTGTCGTCGAAAAGGTTACGCGCGACGCTCAACGCGACATACACTCGTTCACGCTCGTAATAGTTATTCGGCCATTATTCAATATTATCAAATAAAGTTTGGATTTTTTTATATAAAATGAGTCGTGGACGGTTACCAAACAGTTCAATCGAATATTTTCTAAGAAAAGACGAAGAAGAGAGTGAATCAGAGCTCAGCGACCATGCTAACCAAACCAAAGTTAATTTTTATTCATAATTCGTAATTTTTATTATTAGACTAGGGATATAAAGTAGTCTTAGATACATAAAAGGGGTTTGTGTTCCTAATTTTTGTTTTGATTTCTCTAATGTTTGAGTTAGAGACAATTGTTTCTTTTTCATATTTTTTTTGTTTTTCATTACTTTTTTTGACAAATTACGCATTAAAGGCAATGATGATATAACTGAGTACAAATAAATAAATAAATATTGAATAATTAGTGCTTTATTTCTCTTATTAATGCCATAGGTCTTTTCGGTTACGCGCGCCCGCTCCCGTTACAAATGACCGCGCGCCCGCTTGAAGGTTAAAATACAAGCTTCTTCCTGAGAAAACCGTCATTTAACTAATCGGTGCTGAATTTAGTATTTTGGTGAACATTGAACTTATTAAAATTGGATAAGATGTGTCAAGTTAACTTTTCTATATTTGTAAAATAAAAATAAACCTTTTGAAAGTACCCACCACAGTATTAAATGTATGAGAATTGATTGGCTTTCTAAATTATTGTATTTAGGTAAATGTAACGGTCGCAACCCAGAAATGTCAACTAAAGTTAATGGTATGTTGAGTAGTTCCGTAGTTAAAATTATTTTGGAGTACAAAAAGCCGTTAAAATTAGTTGAGGAATCTGTGTGCGGCCGATAATATCTGTAGAATGATATTATAGGCGCTTGCACATCTAGGCTTAACAAGTAGGTACCTTAAGATTGGCGAATAAATCATTGCAATTCTCCAAAGTCGCTTTTATATTCATGATGGCTTGAAAGGCATTCGTATTGAATCTTTTCTTCGGCCAGTAAGCCTAAATATGCAAGCACTTGGTCTATTTAAGTAAATGTTTCTTAGTCACCTGACCCTGTATAGAAAAAGTTACGGACAATATATTTATGTTGTTTAGGTAGTTTGTAGGCACTGAAGTTTATGCAGTTTAATGGTATGTATTCGTGTATCTATTGAATAAAGCGATGCAGAGCATGGCGTTGTTTTTATATATTACTAGCTGCGCCCCGTGGTTTCACCCGCGTAAGTCCCGTCCCGCGGGAATACCGGGATAAAAAGCCTATGTGTTAATCCAGGGTATCACCTATATACATACCAAATTTCAACCAAATCGGTCCAGTCGGTTTTGCGTGAAAGAATAACAAACATACATTCTCACAAACTTTCACATTTATAATATTATAGTAAGAAAGAAGTAAGAAAGATGTCCCAATACGGAACAATAATAAACACTTTTGAACTAAATATAATTTATTATTTTTTATAATATTTGAACTCTTGCTACCTAAATAAATATCTACACAAATATGCTGATATTTACATGCATTTAGACAATAATAATCACTGTATAATTTACACAAATAACACCCAACAAATAATCATTAAGTACAATTTTGTCAATGAGTTTTGAAAGCACACGAAAAATATATTTTCTGTATGACATAGTCATTCATAAGTACAGTTTACTAAGTATTGATATAACAATTGGAAATTACGATTTAACTGGGTGCCATATAATAACAACGGTTACTCACTACATAACAACTCCAAGGTTGTCTACATATAGTTTTTTATATTATAAAATTGGATTAAGCTACATAGTGCCAGCCGTAACGTAGTGCAATTAGAATTTACTACTTTATATTTTTACATTATCACATTTATAATTTTGCTCATGTCAATTAAATACTATTACCATAGTTAAAATACAGTTTGCTCTATGTAATCCATAGTTTGACGAATACATAGAGAAAGAAGGTACATATCATGTAGATAGTTTTTACTGCATCACTACAACATTACGACAAGGACAATGTCAAATAGATTTTTAAAAGCTCATTTATTCATTTTGAATAAACGATATAAGTTAATACATAAATATATTTTGTAAAATGTGACTACAAAGTTATATTAACCCCAGCTTATCAGTTTAAAGTGCAGATTACGTTTGCAACAGCACATTTCTAGCAAATATTTTTTGTTTTATATAATTTAACTTTTATTAAAAATCGTAAGTATAGTCTATCTATAAAGTCCTGGCATGAATGTTTGAGGAACTAAAATTATTCGTGTATCTGGCAGCACCAAACAAAGGTATAACAGCTGTCGTCAGCTGTCATCGAGTGAGTTCAAGAACATATTTTCCTCTATTTTTTATTGTTTTCTTAGTTAAACTGCAATGAAATGAAACCGAACTACGCACAAAAGTATCACAAATAAGTAAAGTAAATGAGAGTGACACGCGGGAAGTGATTTTTAAGTTTTTAAGCAATGTTTAGCGGAATACCAAGTTGGACATATTTTGTGGGATTTGGATGATTTAAATGGGCGAACAGCATCTATAACGGGTATGTAATCGTTTTATTGGTTGTTTCTAATCTGCCTGAAGTAACAAATTGACCTAAATTACGATTTGGAGACCAAAAAAGGCATTGTTTACATTGCACATTTTTACGTCAGATTGAACATCACAGTAAGTCATGTTGTAGTGAGACCATCTAATCTTGATACATTAAAATAGCACATAGTCTAGCTACGTTTTCTGCCTACCTAAGTATTTAAAATTTTAACTAATTGCTTTATGTTTAAAATGCTTTTGATTACCTACTTTCAGTATTTTTTTTTTTAATTTTCAGGTAGGTAAATCAGAAAGTACCTACGGTTAGGCGAATTCAAGAATGATGGGAAGTTTGAAACTGCTGTGAAACACAGTAGGGTCTGCCAAGAAAGCAATGGACAATTTTAATATTTGTGCACTACGGCAAAAAATAAAATTCTTATAAAAATGACAATGAAATCCAATTTTGTTTCATTTGCCTTCACCTATGTACCTATGTATGAACACTCAACAGTTTAACCTTTTAATCCAACATTATTACACAGATAAGCACAAGATTTAAAAAATAAAACATGCCTTCCCAAATTCCCACCTAAAAGCTGGTAGGAACTTTTACATGGAACGAACTGCAAGTATCAAAATCAGTAGTCACACTATAGTGTTGCTATATACATTTTAGCAGCGCCCTCATTTATTGTCACGACTTTATAGACAGACTATACAAGTGCATATATTTTACGCAAGGCTAGTGATATGCTTTACATTTCAATTATAGTATTAGATTAGGAATAGGTGAAATCATTCTGGAATGTTGAAATAAGATAACAGTTAAGTATGTTTTAGTCCCCGCACGTTAATTTACCACCTTGCTGGCATAACTTGAATGAATTATCAAGTCCTATAATGTTAGTGAAGGTTAACATCGAAGAATTAATTGTGCAGGGACTATACCAATCGTTTTACCTTTGTACTATTGTCCTAATTGAAAATTATCTTTTAGTGCACCCATTTCTAAAGTTCATTAAATTTAAACCCAAATCAACGATCTAAGACAAGAAATCCAATAAATTGGGACCTTACCAAGGATAAAGTTAACATAAACAAATAAAAATGGTAATAAAAACAAAACTATTGCTAGTTAACTAAAACATAAGTACGCAAATAATGATTTGACTAAAAATATTTTTAAATCACGGCCTGAAGTTGCCATTGATAAAAAAGTATAAAAAACAGATCCACAAAATGTAAAAGTCAGATATCCTACAAATTTACAGCTATATACAAAAAATGAAAAATACGTCCAAAAAATCTTTACAACATGAATTGATTTAACAATAAAATACTGCATTGTTTGTTCATAGACATCGTTACAAAACTTCCCGCCCTACGCGTGGACGATGTTAAAACGATAGAATTACGTATAACAAGTACATGATTTAAGTCTTAGCGTGCGTTGCAGAAGCACAGTGCAGTGCGTTTAAGTACAATGTTTATTATTAAGCTATTTAATACTAATTTCGCTTGCATGGAGTGGCCAATCGGTTTTATTTCATCAAATCTCTTGACCCTGTCACAAATGGTGATAGGGTCATAGTTCTATAGCCGCTAAATATTTTGCCATCTGTTTACATCAATATGAGAATAACAAAAGCAACAATATCTAAAGCTTTGCTAAATTTACAGATTATTTTGGTGAGATATGACGCTTGATACTTTCTGCTTCCCGATTGGCCTTAGTATGCAAGACATTTCCCAACATCAAGTTAAACTTTTCTGGCACCGTTATCAATGTTCAAACTCATCCACCAATATGCATACTAATTATAACATTTCCTAAAATATTTAATCCAAAAATAATTAATAAATAACAAGTGTTGAAATTTACATTTCAAAATAATGTCAATTTTGACAGATAGGACATGTCGGTCAAAAATTCAAAACGTACTCAATTTGATTCGGTCGCTGCGCGACGTGAATCTTTGAACCAAGAGTCAAGCAAGTGTAAAATGTATCATATTATTTTTCTTTTATTTTCAAAAAGAGGAGGTCAATGTACCAACTTAGTATGAGCAGACACGGGGCATTTGCCTGCTAAGCAAAATGTCCAGTTGTCATTGGGCAAGCACGGTAGAAAATAGGCTAGACGCTAGCTAGTTATTAGCCTAAAAACCGATTTCTCTAACGCAAAGCATCTCCAAAATGATCTAATCAATGGTGTTGTCATCTGTCTCGTGATTTGACCATTAATTAAATATTTTAGGGATGGCCTGCGTTCAGGAAACAGACTGTAAAACAGTTCAATATTTCCAGTTAACAAGCTTATATAGTGTTTCCACTTCATCATATTCTCTAAATACCAAATACACAGACAGTAGCTATAAAGAAAAGACTGGTAAACTGATCGGCTGGCTACAGCCCTAACATTTTATTATAATCATCTCAATTCAATGTAGACAGATGACTGTGTAGGGGTCAGGTGTAGGGAATCGCGTTGGAACAGGCAATAGAATCCCCTAGTTTTAAGACATGTCAAAGTGGTCTTCTATAAGATTTCATTGAATAAAATATTTTGACTTTTGACTGCACTAGCATTGTTTGTGTCATGATAGTTTTTTCCGATATATAGAGACTCTGTTAAACCTTCATTCAATCGTGGATTTCTTGAAGACAGAATGTGCTTGATACTACATTTAGGACATACGCACATTCTACAGAGAAGACCTATTATTTCTTTAATTTCTGTCAATATCAAAGCCAACTTGACCTTTGAATTTAAGTGTATCAAAACGCCACAATCAATTTCTAACCTCCCATAATTTGAGGCTGATTATCGACATCAACTTTACAGATCGTTAAAGTTATTCAATGTTCGAACCATTTTGGATGGGTGACCGCATGTGGCATGACAAATGATTCTAGCTCTCCGAGCATTCCTAAATCCCGGATGGTAAAATTCCACGAATTTGTGATTATTTCGCCATTTTTAATCCGTTCTATTCAATCATTACTTGTTCTTTACAAGTTGGCAAGTTACCATGTTGCAGTTACTTTTTTGTTTTTTTGCTGCATATTTTTGTTGCATATTTGACGCCCAATTCATGGCGATTTAAAATAATGATTAAGATTCTTTTTTATTTTTGTGAGAAATTTGACGGTAGTCGACCGCCGGCCATTCTGATTTCAAAGCGTAAAGTCGTAGGACGTACAGAAAAGCATAATTGTTGAAATTTATAAGTTCTGGATAATAAATAAGTAAACATCTACTCGGGTTTTATATAATTATTGAGTAGATCCAAGCCCCGCATAAAAGGAATCGATAATATCTTGTTTACAAGTTGGCCAGTAGTGGCCAATTCAACCTGTTCATACCATTTGTGTATTGTTAACAAGTTGGCGAGTAGTGGCCAATTCAACCTGTTCTACTTGTGTATTTGTTAACAAGTTGGCGAGTTGTGGCCAATTCAACCTGTTCTACTTCTGTATTTGTTTACAAGTAGTCTTGTAGTGGCCAATTCAACCTGTTCTACTTGTGTATTTGTTAACAAGTTGGCGAGTTGTGGCCAATTCAACCTGTTCTACTTGTGTATTTGTTAACAAGTTGGCGAGTTGTGGCCAATTCAAACTGTTCTACTTGTGTATTGTGTACAAGTTGGCGAGTAGTGGCCACTTCACAATCAACTGTTCAACGTACCGTTATGTTTACAAGTTGGCGAGTAGTTGCGAATTCACAATCACCTGTTCATACTACTTGTGTATTTGTTTACAAGTTAGCAAGCGGTTCTGGCGCCGGCGTTAGGAAAGGGTTGGTGTTGAGTGCGCGGCCGGCGAACGTCGAAGCGCGACCCGTCGTAGCGAGAGACGGCGCGCGCACCACGCGGCCGAGCCATGCGTCTGGGTGTGGGAGCGCCTGGAACATACCATTATTATTAATATTATAAATGCATATTATAAAAAAAAGACGTGTGGCACTCGGGGACTGCCGCGGTAAAGCTATTGCATGTCATCTAGCGGCGAGTTGCTGAACTAAAGTGACAATCAGGTGATTGCGTAACGGAATTTGTGGATTCGGTCTCCACGCCAAGGCCCGCGATAGATAGAAGCTATGCAATAGCTTAAAAATATTTTTATCGTAGTTACGCGTAGATACCTAGTATTATTTTATCTGTGCGCGTACCAAATAAACTTCTCTCTATCTATCTCTATCTATCTATAAAAATATTATGAAAGGGTGTCTGTCTGTCTGTCCGTCTTTCACGGCAAAACGGGGCGACGAATTGACGTGATTTTTTAATTGATAGTTGAAGGGATGGCGAGTGACATAGGCTACTTTTTATCCCGATATTCCCGCGAAAACGGGACTTACGCGGTTGAAACCGCGGGGCGCAGCTAGTCTATACTATCTATACTAATATTATAAAGAGGTTCGTTTCGTTGACGCAGGTAGTCTCCGAAACTACTGGACCGATTTCAAAAATTCTTTCACGGGTGGACTGTGCGGGTGGTTATAGGCTATATTTTATCCCGGTAGCTTCATTACCGGAACGTGCTACTAGTAATTATAATAAAGGAGTAATGGTAGTTTACCTGCGCGGTATGAACCGGTTGCACCGGCTCGACGGGTTCCTCGGTGAGCGCGCGCAAGCCCAGAGACAGTTGCTGACACATCGCTGATACAGGGTCTGAGTTCTCGCGCTCCTGGGGAATTCATTATAATAATTATTATATTTTATTTATGATTAATATCTTTTTATTCAGTCCATCCAAAGGTTACCTGGAAGAAATCGCTTTCAGCGATAAGGTCGCCCATTGTTAAACTGTTTGATGTTTTGTTTTATTGTATTTTATGGTGTATTATATTTTTTCTATTCAAATGATATAATATTTAGGTGACGCCACAAAAATCAAACACAAAAAATAGCCAAAAGAAAAAAATGGGTGATTTCAATGTGATGAGGTACCAGTGGTGAAGTGAAACATCGCAGTTACCTCTGGCGGAGTGAAGTCGCGGGCGGGAGCTTGGGCGGGTGCTTCCCGCGGCGGGGAGGCCAGTCCCGCGCGCTGTCGCTCCAAATTGGACGGCAACTCGCTGATACGCAGCGACATCTGACGCTTGAATGGAGAACTGCAATACAATAACACAATATGAAACATCAAAATAGCAATTGATACAGTAGTCGGTAGATATAGTAATCGGTATCTTTATATCACGTAAAAAGATTATGAGAATGGGAAGGCGCATGGGTCACTCGCTAACGAACCAATAGCACGCGCTAAATCAATGGTGTGAAGTGCGCATAGGTACCCCTGCAACTTCCCCTCAGCGTCCTACCAAAATATCCATTAAAAATTAACAATTCTAACAGGAAATCAAACACAATTATTTTCTTGTACCACTCATGACAAATGGAAAAGACGGCAAAACATGTAGCAACAAGAAATTTCAGATAATTAGATAATAACTATAGTTTAACTCTCAGAGTTTAACAGGCAAGAGTCACCTAGCTAATAGGACCATGTCGATGCAATGCCATGTCCTTCCTTATCTAAATAAACAAATTTGTCTTTATTTTATTCTCACCTGTTATTAAGATGCGCGAATCCCCTAAAAGAGCCCTGTCGCTCCAGCAAATGTGGCGCCGCGTGCGGGCGCTCCACCGCGAATGGATTGTGGGGCGAGGGCGCAGGCCTAGCCGCGACCGTGTTCACTGTTGTGATGTTGGTGACGATGTTGTTCGGTAGAGCCGGGATAGATGGCGCTGGCGGTAATGGCGGCGGGTTTGACGCGTCTGCTTCGGAGGCGCGACGGTTTATTATACCTGTAAATGATGATGGATTTGTGAGTTATTCACAATATAGGTCTATTTTCCATTTGTCTAATTGCTTAGCTTGGGACTAGATGACGCTGTGTGAAATGTCCAAGGATATTTATTTATTTATTTATTTGGTACTTGTTTTGAAATTTTCTAGATTATTAAGATAAAGTTACATAAATGAGTCAATAGGTAAATAATCTTTTTAGATTCTATGCCTACCCCTGTCCTCTATAGGTATATGTATAAATATACTTTATCAAATCTATACATAAATAGAAAACACGCTTTCTTTCACCGCCATAGAGGAAAAAAATCCTATCCTGTAGGATGTGTAGATTTGATATGAATCAATTAGACCTTGTAATTTTTCCTACATAAAGCTATTATTTTTAAATTTCATTACTTATATTGGTATTTGTATCAATAAAGTCGTGTGTCAACGCTTATTTTCTTTTAATTCTCTATGAATATTGAGTAGTTAACAATCGCTTGTAAAGGTCATTTCCTTGAGGTCTAGGGGGGCTGCATAATATTTATTGTACATGCTTGTTATTATTACAGCATGAATAAGGTTAAAGAGGATAAATATCCAAAACAATAGCTGCCAGGTTATTTAAAAATACCTATTTTAAATGAAAGAGAAACCGGCAAATTGACACTAATTTGTTAATTGTTATACAAGTCAGGATGTTCAAACTGGTCCATCCTAATTAAATGTTGACATGCTTTCATTCAAATACTAATTAAGGGGTATTTTTAACTTTACAAACATTCTTTATTCATCGTCCAAATTTTCCTTAACAGTTATCCATATTCGACCAGCAAACCTGGTTTACCTAAAACGCATATTAAATCTGTTGCTATCTCTTTTCGTAGCAATATGAGTAACAAAAAAAAATATTCTTCAAACATATTTTAAATTGTCAAGTTTTTATGAATAAGCTCAGACCAAATATAATTTTTATTTGGTCTGAGTGAATAAGACCTAATTCTTTAAATTTGAATACCACAACGCATCATGTAAATTATTCAAGTAAACTTCGTCATTGCATCAAAATAAATACAATTCTCAATAAGGTAAAGTGCATTTATTCTATAGCAACCGCCAAGTTTTACGAACTGATAAGTCACGCACATGAGTCACTCAAAAAATCGTGTCCGGCCCACGTGTGGCAAACACGGAAAATACAGTTTCGTTACTTAATCGAACCAGACGTGAATCATCCCACTCTTTTTTGGTCGAATTAGGTTTACGATAAAAGTTTGGTTACGTAGAAAGTTTGGTTGCGAAAGGAAATGTATTGAATGTTTCAAAAAACAAATAATAGATTTTAACCATCTAACATGACTTTTTTTCGTTAGCACAAAATATGCTCAAAAGATTGTCTTTATTTTATAGATATACAGATTATATTAACAACATTTATAAATTTCCTTTCATAACCAAACCTCCTAAAAATATACTACATATTCCTAATATAGAGTCAAGTTAATTATAATGGAGGATAAAAAAACTGTAGAGCGAGTCTATAATAAGAACTTCACTATCTCTTGTCAGCACAATACTTTTTGACTACCCCCATTTTTAATCCTAGTGCATCTTCCCCTTTGTTCCGCGTACGCTACTAACCTGACTTGCGGAAAGATCCCTGGCGTGTGAAGGCATGGCTGGCGGCGTCAATGCTCATAGAGACGGCGCATTCCTTGTCCCTCCGCTGTTTGCGCTCGAGACAAGCCTCACTAGCTCTTGTCAGCACAATACTTTTTGGCTACCCTCATTTTTAACCCTCGGGCATCTTCCTCCCTGTTCCGCGTACGCTACTAACCTGACTTGCGGAAAGATCCCTGGCGCGTGAAGGCATGGCTGGCGGCGTCAATGCTCATAGAGACGGCGCATTCCTTGTCCCTCCGCTGTTTGCGCTCGAGACAGGCCGCGAAGGCGCAGCCGACGGCGTGCGATAGTCGCTCGCCGCTGTCGCGCGACGCTAGGAAGCCGTGGCACATCCAACGGCGGGTGGTGCCGTCGCGGCAAATGTAACTGTGGATAATCATGTCATTTCAAAGGGTTGACATCTTCTTTATATAAGAGGGTGCATTTTTGGTCTATCAAGGGTAGCCATTTAAAATAAAACCCCCTTTTCCCAACCTTCTGTTTTTTTTTGAAGAGCTATCCTAGAACAAAACCGTTTAACTACGAAAAAAAAGATAGCATTTGTGTAGTGTGTTCTGTGTGTACAAAAGAAAATCTGTATAAGTATTTTAGGATAGGGCCAATTATATAAAATCTCCAATCCTACTTGTATAAATGGAAATTAATTACCGCGTGTACGAATTGTTCGGCTGTTGATACGTGAGTCGTACTCGTATTTTTTACTATGTTAAATTATCTTATTTACGATAATTAAACTATTTGGTTTTGACCTCAGGACCTGAAACTAATATTCTCAAACTCTGTAAGTGTCAGAGGAATTTACTGAAAAATACACCTACACTACGAAAACATGCCCGACTGTAATTATTTGAACACGTTCAACAAATTAATAAATCCCTGAGGGATAGAGCTATAAACTGTTGTCGCTATAAAGAAACCCGCCTCCCCACTGAGGGATTTTAATAAACCTGTTTGCATTATAGGATAAAGCAATATCAACGTAATAAATATTAAACTGGTGTACCTTGTCACGATACTTTAAGCCCTAAGGAATATTGCGACCAAATACTTAGAAATATTATAAAGGAAGACGAGATAATTCTTTTTTCCCGTAATTTGACTATTAAAGAAGTCCATCTTTGTATCTGGATTATACTATAGAGTCTACCGTCAAATGAGCTAAATGTTTTAAAGAATAGGTTTTATAAATAGCGCTCATTATTACATCTATTTTGTCCTTTAGAAAAAGCTTAAAACAAGTTGCAATAAAAAAAAACAATTTTGCTACTTTCTATTTCTCTATTCCTGAACTGATAGGTGAAAAGAAGCAGCTTTTAACATTAAGTTGATGATGTATAACAAAAACAATAGAACAGAACATAATAAACATCCCATTGCGGGTGATAATGTTACACTCAGAGCAAGCGATTTTTCTATAAATCTACTCGTATTACGGACTATTGAAGAACGTCACGTTTGCAAAAACAAACGGCTTGTAACCATGTATTTACCTGAATCCCCGCTCATGATTCCTATCGGGCGCGCAGAAGGAGACCTTCTCAATAGTCTGATCGACAATGAGACCTTTCGTCTCCTCTTCCACCACTCTCAGTCCATCTCCGCCGACATGAAGCACTGCGCGGACGGGCCGACGACGCGAGTTCTGAAACCAACACCCACACGTTAAAGTCAAAGTCAAAAATATCTTTATTTAATAAGATCTTATTACAGACCACATAGAATTGGCGTTCTTAAAACTAGGGGATTCTATTTCCTGTTTCAGCGCGACTTCCTACCAGGGAAGGAAGCGGGCAAGAACCTGGTGGTGCTGGATTACGAAGAATATGTTTTTTACCTATAAAAATAGGACGTAAGTAAACTTCGAAACTACTCACCCAATTCCTAAATATCTAACCAATTGAAATATATCAATATTATTCCACATAGATACCTATAAATCGTATAAATCGGGCTAAGTTTTCAACGTCATAGTCTCATTTTCATGTATCTAGGTCAAATTGCGTCTGTTCAAATGACAGTAAGTTAGTTGTATTTGTGTTACTAAAATTCAAATTTTCCAATCACCAATTTATTGAGTAACAAATACAAGAATACCTTTGTTTTGCAGATTTAACCTACTCTATAAAAAGTTATCGCTAAGAATGTGTGTCACGTTCATGTCTAATCAGACCCAACTAAGAACATCCATCGTGCCTAAAGTGCCTATAACAATAACGTTTGTTGGTCTGAGCTACTTAAGCATAATCGTTGTTTTATCTGACGTTGATAGACTTAGGATAATACTGGCACGGTCCGTGACTTGAAACCCGTTTTTGTACAACTAGACGAACTTGTATTTTGTTGCAAACTTCGAACTTCGATTAAATCACTAGACTATACTAAAATGATCTTATGTTTCTACAACCACATATACGATGTCTATGAATCAGAGCGAGACATATTTCCCTTAAAACCATTGGTTTACTTAAATAAAACTTAGTTCACGAACTGGGTCATCCCTTATAGCTTTTCAAACTAGGAAAGAGTACAGTAAAAGCTCCTTATTCGCGGGGGATACGTTCCATAAATATGCCGCGAATACAGAAACCGTGAATACGGAATGGTAATTTACATGGGATTATAGGGGTTACGTTCCTAGGTGACAAAATTTTTGATTCGTTGACATTGAAGGAGCGTGATATGGATGCAAATAATTCTCCATGGCGTAAACGATCAAGCATTTCTATTTTGACTTTTAGCAGTAAGTAACACAGATTTTTTCGTGTCGAAAGTCGTTTCTCATTTTTTTTTAGTTCACATTATAAATTAGGAAGACTGCGGTAGAAACGTTTTACTCGATCACAATTTTTGTAACGAATGTAAAAGAAGAAACAATAAAACACGCAAAGCGGCTTTTACTATAGAATGGAACAGTAACATATAAAAAAATACTTTATTAAGTAAATCTGTTGCTTTTATTCTATTTGTTTACATTCTCAAAAACAAACTCAGCGAAGGCAGGTTTTTTTAAAGTCCTCTGCGTTAGGTATCATTTATAAAAACATACTTTAGGCATAGTTGTAATAAGATCTATTTTCCTTTTAGTATTTAGTCCATATGACGGCATTTACAAAGAATATTGGGTTGGATACCTATTGAAATCTTTTTAATATTATGTATGTACTTATTAGATCCGCGAATAACGAAATTTTTAGCCGCGAATATAGGAATTGGGTCGCATTTTTTTAATCCGCGAATAGTGAAAACGCGAATGAAGAAAGCGCGAATAAGGAACTTCTACTGTAATTGAATTTATAAGATGAGAAAGCACTCTAGCCGTAGCCATCATAGCAAAGTGGATAAAAATTATAGAAATATATATTTAAGTATATATTTTGTACTTAAAAGTTACAAGTTCTAGAATAAATGGTCAAGCGAAATAATCAGGATACCTACAGCATATATTTTACCATCTACAATTGCGTGCTTCTGTTAATTATGACTAACAGGAGTTGCATTGACGATAAATGGTAGGCCATTTAGCTACTATTTAGACGACCATTGATGGATGGATATAGGAGGATGCAACTTTTCATGATACAAACGGCAAAATAAAGATATTTACATCATTAAACAAACATGAGCTACGTAAATGTATTCGTGTTGAATTAGTCCCAGTATGTCTCTTTATAGGTATAAGCCCGGGGCTAAAGAAAATAAGGAAAGTCGAGAGATATTTGTGAAAAGATACCTTTCGTAAAAACACCCAAGCGCTTTTGGGAAGCTTCAGAATATAAATGCGTAAAGCTTTTTAACAATTTTTCAAGAACATTACACGAGCGAACGCTTTGGTTACCCAATATCTTTAGTTAGGTATGAAAGGTCAAGTGCTCTACTCTAACACATCTTAGGAAACATTGAAGGACAAGTAAGGGTCGATAGTAAGAAATCTGGATGAGATATGTAGGAGTGGGCGATCTATGCCTTAAACGATATAGGTTAAAAACCCTCAAGACTGCATAGAAGCTCGTAGATAATGCTAAGAATCGCGCATTATCCCTCGGCGAACTGATGACCTTGCAAACGTGACTTTCATACGCCTCGCGCCGGCAAATGTGAAGGTCTTTACAAGGATGCCGGTACGACAACGAGTTCATTTGTCATTCTGGATGATATTTTTACATTTCCTACATGAGTTTAGTGACCCACTAACCTGATGTTTGAAGACAGAAGGCGAAATCATGTGTCGCGTTTTTAAGCGGATTAGGTTCGAAAGATCATCATAATGACTCAATAAACATGAGGAAACTTTCCTGTAATTTCGCCTAATCAGTTTGCTATTTGCGGCGACGATGAGATGAATACAACGTTGTAGCATTACTAGTGAAAGCTAGACTAGACATTCTCATAACACCACTCTCACAAACTAACATGCTCATACAGTCAATCTAGAGGTATATAGTGGTAGAATTTGCAAGATCCGGCTCGAAAGACCACAAACAGCCACAAATTATTAGCTCACTTGAGCTTTAAGTCACCGGTATATTGTGGCTTTACGACTCAACGCTCCGTGAGAGATTCAACCACTAGCTACACTCACCCTCAGCACCTTGAGCGCTTCCTCGCAGACTTGCATGCCCCGTGACTCGAACACCTCGACGCAGCCGAGGTACTTCACCGGGAAGGTGCATGTCCCGGCCCTCACGGCCGCTTCGTCCGCGTGCCATTGATGAGGCCGGGCTGATTCTGGTGGTGAGCCTCCTTTGCGTCGTCGGAAGGACTCGCGGAATGAACGTCGCAAGCGCTCCATGCCGGCGCGCGGCGGGGACAGAGCGGCGCCCGCGCGCGCGCGACGCAAAGAGCTCCGAACCGACGACTTCTGAAATGAGTAAAGATAACTTCAGTAAACATACATTACAGGTCTGAGTGAAAGGTAAAGCCTTTCACTGTTGAGTGCTGTGACTGATGAGCGCGTTTAGGAGATGACTAAACAATTTTATTAGGTTTTACACTTTTTTGTAATACATAAGTCATTTGTAAATTCGTCGATGTCTTATAAAAATGCTCACTAACTTAATTAATATGATAGCATTGAGCAGTTAAACTAGTGTGAACACTGTGAGCCAACACATTAAAGTCCAAGGAACAGATTCTGGTATGTCGTTGTGCAAGGTGCGTACCTATAGGTCGGAAAGCGGTATCGTATCTAACAGAATGCGGTCCTTACAATCAAATTACACAAGTATCTACGTATAAATTGTACAGCTATAGCTGAAGTAGGTTAGTGAGTGTTAGTGAGCGAATAGTCAATACGGGTATATCAATAAGCCCGAGGCACGAGCTCAGAACGATCTACGTCTGTTTGGAATCCAGCTATTCACGCAGACGCGTTGCGATGCCACAAGTTGATGACGTCAGCAAAAGCTCTGCGATCGCTCCTTTTGAAGGGGTTTATTAACAACTCAGGAGAATATATTTTCAACCGTCATAGTCCGTAATAGAGTGGGCAAATACAGTGATTTAATTTTACATTTACAGTCCCAAAAGAACAATTTTCACCGACATTGCCAGCAGAACAAATAGGTATTTAAGAGGTAGAACTGATCGTTTACAAGCTCAATGCATTGCTAACTTATTCAGGTTGCGTCACACTCACAGGTAATGCCGGAGCTGGGAACAGAAATGTATAATAATGCGTGGGGTGGAGTTGGATTTCAGGCTTATATAACCTTTTTAGATTCATTCACATTTTAACACGTTCAGAAGCTTTGTTAAATTTTGAGTTCGTCCATATTTTACGAGGCACATTTTCCCTAATTTTGTACATCAGACGGAATGATCGTTTCTCTTTGTAGAATCCTAAACTGACAGGAACCTAATCCTTCGTTACATACTAATCCTTTCTTTGTAAACGGGAACGTTACTTAAATATTGCGATACAGTTTTTAATTTTTATCGCTAATTAAACATTTCATAACACGTTGTTTACAAATTAAACAAAACCAATGTAAACAAAATTTTAAACTAGAAACATATTTATCTAAAAGTTCAGAGGCTGCTTTCATTCTTAGCTCCAGCTTCGGCCGTGGGAATCTATACATGGCAAAGCAACGATCGACTTTTAGATATTTTTAAATGGCCTTATTCTACATAAACTCAGTCATGTCATAAAGTCTCCAGTAAATCACAAGCTATTTTTAGGGATACCGAGCGTGTTGCCTCCAGGGGGTAAGTGGTTCGCTGATTAAAGAGATTGCGAATGGCCTACGAATTGATAAGGTACTGGCGCCGCTAACTACGTCAATCGTCGTAACGAGATGATTGGATTCGTGTCGACTGTTTCGCATTTGCTCTAAGCTCTACAGCTCTAGCAAAATCAAGCAATTGAATTGCTTGTAGAGGACGTGATAAAGGGAAAAGATGGACTATAGAATATGAGTTTTTTAGGTGATTTTTTTTAAACGTAATTTCCGTCAACGAGAGGTAGTGGAAGAAATATTACTTCGTCCTGTCCTGTGACCCATTCTCGGTTTATTGGTAACCCAGTAAGCTTCGATTGCTATTTCGCTAACCTTTCCTATTAATATATATATCGTTTTAGCATCCCAAGGGATCCGCAACTCATTGCCTCGAACATTTTGTGAGAGCGCGAGTTAGGATGATTTTACTTTTGCCTTCTTTTATGCTACAAGTTCTAACGTAATTTTTATTATTATCCCACGCAACTCAATTCTGAATTCAAGAGACGTAGGTGCCTAATTTAAATTCACATGCCTGTCTAGGAACCTGCCAAACATGACGAGACTTTTAACATCTACCTGTCTTAGATGAAGCAAAATATAATCGTATGATCTTCTCAAAAAGCACGTGGTACTATTTCAAACTCTTCTTCATTCTTCTGAATTGATATTGAAGATTCATTTCCTTATAGTCAAAATAACCTTTTTATCAGGCATACATAATCAAACTTCAAAGATGCGAAATGCTAGGTAAAATGTAGTAGTTTGGTAAGTTGGTGACGTTTTATTTTCCATACTATAATTCATCCAAACTTAAGTCTCCACTTTCACTTTAAATCTTTTATTAATAAACCTGTTAGGAAATAGGGCCAGATGAAGACGATCGATATTGAGCCAAGAACTAGTTAGTGTGTTTTATTCACACTTTTAATGGATTCGATAAGCTATGAAAAACAATTAATGTAATCTCCTAAAACAGATAGCAGTTACTGAGATAATGTAGGCAGTGCCTACCTAGTTAACGTAAGATGTAAACAGAAATTAGAAATCTTACGAAACAGTGGCGTAGACACTCTTGACAAAGAATATGACACCTACGCAGTCACATCCCGTGTGTTTGTGAGGCAAAGCTATAAAATGACGGACAGTAACTGAGATTAGACGACACACATCATTTCTGAAACAATAAGAGTACAGTAACCCGCATTGGTCTATTAAAATAATGAGGTTCTAAGTACCAAAAACTTTCACATTTTTACACTGGCCGCCAAAAAAATCGACCCACCCGCTAATTTTGAGTAACAAAGTTGTTATCTTAAGTATGCGTTAACATAATGGGTATGTTTTGCATTATGATTTTTAAATAAACATCTGAGGACCCACTTGACATTGTTTTAGACGAATACAAGTGATATTGTGTGTATTTGTAACATTTTAAAAGCACTGATAAAAGATTAATGACTTTTGCATAGAGTGCAAGGTTAGTTTATTTCGAACTTTTGTCGTTCACCATGCATCGTAGTGATTTAATCTTTGAATCCTTTGTTAGAGCAATCATATTCGTTGCTTTTAACCATAAAATATGGATACAACTGAAGCAGAAGCCGCTCAAGTGGTGGCTCTCGTTCGTGAAGGGCTAAGTCAGCGAAATGTGGTAAGAAGATGAAATTTGAGTCCATCAGCAGTGCGTCGAGTTTATAAATGATACTTAGGGACAGGAGAGTACCGCCGGAGACCAGGATCTGGAAGAGGACGTGTCACAAACACGACGGATGACCGTTTTATTGCCTTAACTTCCTTGAGAAATCGGCATCTTTCTGCTGTTGATGTGTAGGGCAGGCTGAGGGACACTCTGGGAGTGGTTGTAAATGAGTGTACGGTGAGAAGAAGACTTCGGGAGCAAAACCTGAAACCACACAAGCCTGCCACGGGACCAAAACTCACTGCATCTCATCGACAAGCAAGGTTAGAATTTGCTCGCAACACATCCAATGGAATCTTGGTCAATGGGTGACAGTTCTGTTCAGTGATGAGAGCCGAATGACGCTTGTAGGCTCTGACGGACGTCGTAACGTTATGAGAAGACCAGGAGAACGTTATGCTCAGTGCTGCATAAGAGAAACAGTCCGGTTTGGAGGAGGCTCTACAATGTTTTGGGGAGGCATCTCTTTAACCGGACGTACGGAGCTGGTTTTCTTTCGGAATCGTGCGGTTAATGCTGAAAATTACATAACGGATATTCTGGAACCTCATTGAAAGCCATACGCGGGATATATTGGCGAAAATTACCAGCTCATGCATGATAACGCAAGACCACACGTCGCCAGAATTGTCACCGGATATCTTAGGGAGGTTGGCATACCAGTTATGCAGTGGCCAGCCAATATTCCGGACCTAAATCCGATCGAACATCTCTGGGACCAGATAAAAAGGAAAGTTAGAGCCCGAAATCCCGTTCCAGAGACGTTAGATCAGCTGGAAGCCGCCTTAACGGAAGAATGGGAACAGATAACCCAAGAAGACATCAAAAAGCTGATCCATTCGCTGAATAGGCGTATGGCAGCAGTCATTAAAGCAAGAGGAGAAAACATCCCATACTAAGGTGAAGCGAAAATGTTTTTAAATGTCAAAAAACATAAATTTTGCCATTTACAGTAAAATCGTTCATTTTGTCAAATGTTATAGTTTCATTATCTTATCACATTTTTATGTAAAATATCCCGTACCACGCGAGATTTTTAGGTTTTTTACAACCCCATAATTGCATTTTTTCATTATCAACATAAAAAATATCTATCGATTGCAGTAAAAGCCCATGGGATACTTTTCTGCGAAAAAACGTAGGTGGGTCGATTTTTTTGGAGGCCAGTGTAGTTCTTTGTTTCATTATAAAACTTATACATTATACATAATTACTTTTGGATAATGTTCTGGTCCATATATTTAATCTCTGGAGCATAACATTACGCCAATGAGTAAGTAAGTACCTACGTGCCACTTGGGTAAGTGCCTGCTTCGGAAATTATTAAGTAAGTAAAGCACTTTTCTACGGAATAATTAAACTAGTTTCTGTATCTTTTAAGTTACATTCCAAAATGACGACAGACACATGTCTCTAAAAATCTCAGTAAAACAAGCTACGTGAATACGTCCTATATAACGTAAACATTAATTTGATAAGGTTTTTGTCCTTTCTTTCAATTAGATACGTACGTCAGAGATAGGTAGTCTTTCTATCTTATGAGAACTGAGCTGTGGGCCAAAATATTGTAGTTAGTAAGCAAGTAATATCTTTGGATTTCGAGAGCATTTTAACACATTTACCCAATTAGAAAAAAAAAACTGGATCAACTGGTAAGTTGCCTAACGAACGTTTAGTCTGACTTTAGCTTCATGCTATAGACGATAAAGGCATAAGTTAGTAACAAAGTTCATCAGTGCCTTATTGGATGGCAATGGACTGAATCTGAGACGACAAGATTCTTTAATAAAAACTGTAACTACATTTTATTGGTTTTACACATTAAACTTTAGATTTTATGTCTTAGACGACCTTGCCTCTAAGACCAGACAGAATCATCTAGTTGACAGTTTTAATTGGATCTAAAGTGTTTCATGTGATTTCAATGTATGTCTTTAATCTACTAGCTCTTTACATGCACGGACAGCACGTTTCATCATTACCAGCTGCTACCTATATTTACTTCACCGGTGGATACAAAAACAAGTCTAACCGACACAGAAAAATGTAGGTTTATTATTACTTTTAACTTGATAGACAAGATTCAAATGAAACAAGCGGCTTGTAGCTTCAAGCAAGGCTATGCTTTGAAGTGGCAAACACTAGGTTTTATCTGCATTACGTCATGGTAACTAAGCCTTAATACATCCTGATTAAATAGAATAAAAAATGCGTATGGCATGCCAAATGTTCATCTTTTTACGATACTTGTCAAATGTGACAATGCTGTTGGAAGTGTTGGTTTTGATGCTGAGAGCGTACTTAACCATACGGCCTAAATTGGTCGGCTTCCCAGATCAAGAATGAATGGAATGTTTTTGGGGGTTTGATGACACAAAAGAAACCGAGCAAAATGTCCCCTCCGTATAATTTGCAAAGCTTACAGCTTCATTTTTTAGGGAAAAAAATATGTTGTTTGTTACTATCGTGCCTCTTGGATTCTTTACATAGGTCTAACATTTGCGTATGTTCTTTTGAATATCCTACCTATGCTACTAATATTATAAATGTAAAAGTTTGTGAGAATGTATGTGTATAGGTATTTGTTATTATTTCAAAAATTATTTCAAAACGGCTGGACTGATTGGTATTTTTAGGGGCGCAGTTAGTGACTATATAAATAAGAGAGACATAACTACATTAATAAGTTCTAACCTTTGTACAATGACTCAATGTTTCACAGGAATGTAAGTAGGTACTGGCCTTAAATCTCTAGCGGTTTAATTATTAATTATCGTGCTAAATATTCCATTTGATAGGTACCTACTTATGGTATAGGTCAAGTTCGGTATTAGAAACAATTAAAACTTCTCAGAATTAGGTAATTTGGACTAAGTCCCATCATATAAAGGTACAAATTAAATAGGCTCTCTATTATTTTTATGAGACAATCGCCCGAATACTGAAACGCTAATTAAAGTAAGTGTTGCTTATCTTTGCTTTGACATAATTTAACATTTGTCTTATAGAAATCTGTCAAAAAGGAACTTCGGTTAATACGGCCAAAAATATTGAATTAGCGTTTGAGTATTCGAGTCATTCTTTACTATTGCATTCTTAACTTATATATTTACCAACCAGAAGGTATAAAATTATTGTCATTACATCAACGCCAAACATCCTATTGTTTGATAATGCGAAGACGAACACATACGCACGCAGGTAGCAATAGAATAGCAATGCCTTGCAATTCATTTATGGATGCACAAAGGTGCGTCGAACAGTCGTTAACAATAAAACGACTATTCAGCGGGTACTGGATGGGTTTGAGTACAGTTAGGTAAGTAATAATATATAAGCCACATGAATTCTAGCAGGTCTCTGATAGATATAATCAATAGGTGACTCAATACAAATCATGAATTTTTAATGAGTCTAGCATTAAATATTTAAATTATATACCATTTTAAGGTCAGCTGCCTGCGTAGCTGCCTGAGCTCTATCCAACGGCTCGTGAGGTGATGATCCTTGGTTCCCCATTATGTCCTAATTTGTGCACGTTTTAGTCATATAAATAACCACAAAACTTCACTATAAGCTCAGATCCACTTATTATCACTGAAATCCTGCATTATTTCATGTCCTCATATTTCACAACTTCATGTGCACATCGGACACATCACGTTGATTTACATAAAATGACTGTCCTCTTTTGATAAAAACATTCTATCCGTAGCACACCAAGATAATAATTTCGACGGAGTTGAAACTCTGCAAACATGGCAAAGCCCCGAATAAATAGTTGAGTTCTGAGAAATGTTTCAACCTTGACAATTTGCACAAAAAACAAAAAAAAATGGTGCCTCAGTAATCGTTTTTGACGAACAGTTCTTAATAAAACAATTCTAAAGATAGCAATAAGGTAGCATTTGATACCATTAAGCAGCCAAACTCTTCACGATAAAAATCTAGGATGAGGCAGTGCCAGTTTTCGAATCGTGTGAATTCGTTAACAATATACATAATTTTAAAAACGGGGGTCAACTTTTCCCACAAACGATGAATAAACGCAGAGCGGCGCATTGAACCCGGCAGCCGGCTCGCGGGGGGAGAGAGGTCGGGTAGGTAGCTGGGAACGACTGACGAAGCCAGCTGAACGTTATTTTTTCCCACAGCATTGTTCTTTGGACCGTAGCGAGTGTCGATTAAACACTAATCCACTTTTTCACAATTTGCACAAACACTGTCATTTCACATTTTCGGGAGTATATTTCATTATGACTAGAAAAGTTTTGAGGAATGTTGTAGGAATAGTGGGCAGAGGCGCGCGCGCCGCAATTTGAGCGGCCAACTGTCGCGCTGACTACAGACTGTGGGCCGTGTGGTGCCGTGCCTCGTGAATCGCACGAAACCCTGCAGCGGAGTCCCCGACCCCTCGCACACCTCGCCCCGCAACCGACCGGTCCCTTGCATTGTCAAGATTGACGATCGGTGAGATCATCAACGGACACTCAGTTTAATCGAAATCCGATGAGCACAAGCCGTATTTAAATTTACAAGGCTGAGGTCGGAGAACAATAAAAAATTGTAGGTAAATAATGATAAAGTATCAAGCAAGAGACTTAAAGAAAAACCAGTTTAGCAAAATATTGAGTTTAATTCAAAATGTAGACCAGGTGTGAGACAAATGGCCAGGAACAATATGATTTTTAAGGAAATTATCACAAAAATAGATACGTAGAGTGTTGAGCAGATGGTAGACGAGTTAGCACGTGCGAGTGGGACGGATGCAGGTGCAAATACCAGAGAGCTTATTATTGGCGCTTGAACATACGGCCTTCTCAGCACTAAAGATTTTGAGTGAGTTGAAAACGATTCCTTCATCACTGAGACTACCTGTATTGTGTAGATTTCAATAAAAAGTCTAAAACAAAAACGTAACCTTTGTCTTGCGGTTGTCGTAAATCTATACTAATATTATAAAGAGGTAAAGTTTGTTTGTTTGATGGAGGTAATCTCCGAAACTAATCAGACGATTTCAAAAATTATTTCATCGATGTGTAGAATGGACTGTCGGAATGGTTATAGGCTATATTTTATCCCAGTAGTTACATTAGTACACCCGTGCCAAGACGGGACGTGTTGCTAGTCAGTTGTAAAAAGCTGAATGCTACTTTAGATCTTCAATTCCTTGAAGCACTTTTCTTATTTGTCACTATGAATTTACATATTAATGATGCACCCACTGCAGCTTCTTAGGAGTTAGGTCAGTGAACCACTGACATAAAGAAGAAAAAGATTGAAATTCCAAATAGTTGTTCATCTTTGACTCATGATCTGCTTCTGAGTCATCAAAGGTATGCATGCCGATGACTATCATGCATTGGTTCCGATAATATTTTACAAGGTAACCAATAATTTTTAAGTGTTATTTTAAAGCTGGTACAAACATTGTTACGATAAAATGATAAACGATCATCTATCAGTGTCAGACACCCACCACTAAATTGTCAATAGAAATTAGGTAATAATTAGTATGGGTAGTTTTAACTTTCAAAAGCATAATGCATAATGTTTTGAAAAGCTAATAAAAGCTTTCTCTCCATGAGGCTGTTATAAAACATGCCTTTCATTTGCTGACAATTATAAAGTAATCGTGACACAATCGTTTGTATCATCAAAATTTCTGATAATTTTTCCTCAAACCACTTTGTAAATTTGGGATGAATTGATTTTTATCGCAGATTTTCTTAAAGCGTAATTTTGAATTCAGGGCACGGCTCTCAATCGATTACCACCAAAAGATTAAGCTCGAATATTGAACCTCAGTAATTGCAGGAACCGTAAACAATTCATAATTTCCTTTGCCTTATCTGTAATTTACGATTGGACAAGCTTTAAAGCATCAATATTCGCTCTATACTGCTACTCTTCGCTTTTATTTAGCTGAGAGTGTTAAAGAATGAATTGTCCTAAAAACTATGCAAATAAATTCACCCTTTATAAAAACTTAAATGTGTAACTCGTCAAGGTCTTTATTCAAAAAGGGGCAAGTGAAGTGACATATCGCACGGTAAAGTACATTGAGCTGAGTAAGTAAGTATACACTGTGGGTAAAGCGACATAATCATAATGTTCAACGCCAGTGCAATTCATGTCTGCAGGAGCAAAGAGGGCAGTGACATGGTTCCAGACCTAGCCACTGTGAAATTACCTACGCTATTGTCTATTCAGCATGTTTCCGTCAATGCCTCATCCTACACAAATAAAACACCGTTAGTTGACACGGATGTGTAATCAGAATCAATTAAATTGTTGAAAAGCAGTGGAAGTAATAAACGAGATTTGAATTATTTTGATAGGATAGGTACCATTAATAATGACGTTCTTTCGACAGATCATTCTATCAGTCATCTGGTTACCATAACACAAGCATTAAGTTGCTTAGCTTGGGACTAGATGACGCTGTGTGAAATTCCAAGGATATTTATTTATTTATTTTATTTATTAGATTTATTTTTATATTAAAAGTTTAAAAAAGTAGGTCTCACAATTAGTATTACTGTGGTATTACTTAGGTAAGTACGTATTGTAACGCCAATTAGTTAAAATTTTATATACATATTCGTGTTAACTGTCTTCTATTATTCTGTTGCCAAATTTGTTTTCATTGTTTATAGTCAACGGTGTTTCTCCATAAGGAGATGTATTTTGCCGTGCACTTTATTATTTCTAACGGATAAATCGTATAGTGTATGACCAAGGTTGTCAGCGGAGTGTACAGCCATGCATACGAAGTCATGCATCTTGGTCTACTTGTGATGTACTGGCTGTAGCGTTGCGAGCACGTTTGTAACACAACGGATGTCATACGCATGTGACCAGGTTGCGAATGTAACCTCCTGGGGCCTTAGCGACACCAGTCGTCGCACACCACTCCGATTGTACGGATTCACGATCGGGGACGGAGCATAATAATAATTTCCATACATTATACGTTAGCGCGTAAAAACAAGTGCCTTGTTAAAAATAACAAGCGTGATCGTACAACCTCAAGATATTTAAAAAGCTTCAATGGAAACGGGTTTGCTGGAGAGTGTTTGAGAATGGCGCAGTATGGAGATCAGCCGATGACTGTATGGACCATGTTTAGTTGGAGGAGACTGTACAGCGGAAACGGGAAGAGTGGAATGGAGGACTCGCAAGTGGAATTGCCTGCAGACACTAGACAACTAGTCTACAACGTGTATATGTACTTTTCGAGAAAACCTGGGAGAAGTGCAAAGGCAGCACTGTCAAAAACTGCAAGCGCTACGATGCTGCCTAGAGAAATTGTTGCTGATATTATAAGAGATAAGTACAGAGAATGAAGCATAAACTGTAAATTCACCGGTAGCGACTGTTACTAACGAAGAATCGAAGGAAAATGAGCGTGAAACATGCGCGGAAAACATAATTGTGTAACTAATGACTTTGTGTTAACTAATAAACTACCTACTCATATAATAAGGAATTGTTTTTAAGTCATGGTGAATTCTGACAATCAGATATGAAGGTTCAAAGAATGTAATTAAAAAGTCTTGTGACAAAGATGTCTACTTTTTTAAATTAATGAAACGAAAAAATACAATTTACAGGCAAAACGTCTCTCGTCTTATGAGTCAATTTTACTCGAAATATGTACTTATTATAATGTATTATAGGTACCCATTACACAGTGGTAAGGAGGGTATGTATTTGTAGCGTAATAATTTAATCAATAGATACCTACGATCTCTTGTTTTATGAAGTTGTTACTCTATGTTACACCAATATTGTAAATATGAAATAGAGACAATATAAATAATGAGAAAATAAATTTTCGTTAAACTATGTCAACAAACCCACCAAATATGTTTTAATACTGACTCGATATTCGAAATAATGTTTGCTCTTTCAAGACCTTGAAGTCATAAAACCTAGGTTGTCAGAACATTATCAGTTACTATGTTGTTGATAATCAGGCAGTCAGTCTCACGGCAATGTGGCAATCTGCTTAGCCTTACTAATACCCAGTTCACTGATTCTATTCAAAGTTACTCCTTGCGTAAGACCTTCTGTAGTGTAGGATTATGATCTCGAAACAAACGAGTAAGGCCGAAATAAATGTGCCAAAACACACACTTGGCAATTCATTTGTACACAAATGCAATTACACCGTAATAAGTATTTCATTGTTCAGTATTCAAATCATTGTATCAGATAAAGATAAAACAAACTATATAGTACAGGATCCCGTGAAGAACGACCTTCACCGAGCTGTTTATTTGATGAAACATATTTTATATGAAATTTTATATGTTAATTGTTACATTGCATGTGGGTTGCCTAGTAAAAATCAGTCCAGTATATGAAAAATTCATACTTAAAAATAATTATTTTTTTGAATTTTGCACCGGCTTGTTTATTAAATAAACTCGATACCAATCGAAAGTATGAAGCCCAGAGAATATGAAAACGTTGGGTTGCCTATTCTTTTCCGGTCACAACTTAGGGTTGCCAGGTATCAAAAGGTCCATCGAAAATAGCATTTTGCACCGGTCTGTTTATTAAATAAAAGTTAATTTAAAATAAAGATTATTTCATTACGAACACGATGGTATAGGGTTGCCTGCGCAAAATCAGTCCAGAGTTACGGTTGTCGAATTTTGAAAAGTCAAATCCAGGAGTGGTGAAAACGTACATGACAAGATTTCTCTGAAACTACAAGTGCTACAAAGGTGAAATTTTGCATATAGGTTTCTGTAATGACGTAAATGCGTGTTAAGAACGGATTTTTCTATCAAAGGTCAACTCGAGGTCAGAGGTCTATTTTTTCATAACTTATGTATGGTAACAGCTGGAAGGTCAAAATTTGGAGAGTAGATTCTTAACTTAAAATAAACTAACACCTATTTCAGGATTTTTAAAATTTTTTACCCTAAGGGTCAATTTGGTGGGGTCAAAGTTGGGTGTTTTTTGACCTTTTTAGAAATCTTTGGAAATAGAAAAGTTATAATGATGAAACTTTGCAAGTAGGTTTTTTTTTAATACAGGGGCACCAGTTATGGACCAGTTTTACCACCCAACTTTGACTCGGCCAAATTGACCTTTAGGGTCAAAATTTTGGAAAATCCTGAAACAGGTGTTCGTTTGTTTTAAGTCAAAAATCTACACTCAATATTTTGACGTTCCAACTCTCACCATACAGAAGTTATAAAAAAGATGACTTTTGACCTCGAATAGTCCTTTGATCAAAAAATCTGTTCTAAGTGAGAGTTTCCGTTTCATAAGGAACCAACATGCAAAATTTCAACTCTGTAGCACTTATGGGTTCAGAGATGCGTTGAAATATCAATCATGTTTTTTTTTAAATTTGCATTTAGACCTCGAATTTGACCTTTTATTTAAAAGTTTATTCATAAAAGGTACCTATGTCTGAAAAGAAACTAACATGCCAAATTTCAACTTTGAAACTCTTCCAACACCAAAGAAATCATGAAAGTTCAAAATTTTAACCAACTTTGACTCTGCCTTATTGACCTTTAGGGTTAAAATTTTCAAAAATCTTGAAACAGGTGTACGTTTATTTTATGTTAAAAATCTACACTCCAAATTTCAACGATCTAGCTGTCACAATACAAAAGTTATGAAAAAAGAGACCTCTGACCTCGAGTTGACCTTTGATAGAAAAATCCGTTCTTAACACGCATTTACGTCATTACAGAAACCTATATGCAAAATTTCACTTTTGTAGCACTTGTAGTTTCAGAGAAATCTTGTCATGTACGTTTTCACCACTCCTGGATTTGACTTTTCAAAATTCGACAACCGTAACTCTGGACTGATTTTGCGCAGGCAACCCTATACCATCGTGTTCGTAATGAAATAATCTTTATTTTAAATTAACTTTCATTTAATAAACAGACCGGTGCAAAATGCTATTTTCGATGGACCTTTTGATACCTGGCAACCCTAAGTTGTGACCGGAAAAGAATAGGCAACCCAACGTTTTCATATTCTCTGGGCTTCATACTTTCGATTGGTATCGAGTTTATTTAATAAACAAGCCGGTGCAAAATTCAAAAAAATAATTATTTTTAAGTATGAATTATTCATATACTGGACTGATTTTTACTAGGCAACCCACATGCAATGTAACATTTAACATATAAAATTTCAAATAAAATATGTTTCATCAAATAAACAGCTCGGTGAAGGTCGTTCTTCAAGGGATCTTAGACCAATACTCACACTGAGAAAACTTTTCCACGAGGCTGGGTTAACCAATTTCAGGAATAATAACACTGTCGTAATCAACACAAGATTGTTTACAAAAACACATGTAGAGTAGGAATATTTAAAGCACGGCACAAAAGACGAACGCACGCAACGCGCACACTCAATAGATTTCCGAAGGTTTGTAACAGTTCCGCCTCACTGAAAACACCCAGATACAAGATATTACGAACACCTAAAATAAATGAAGTAATGTGCCAAGTTCGGAGATGTAGCAGCGGTGTATAGGGCAGTTATTATGCTGCGCCGGTACTATTTCAGGCGCCGCGAGTGAACCACCACCGCACTCTGATTCACAGCCGAGACGGCGCGAACTTTCAACACAGAATTGCTGAAGGTCGATACACGTTACAATAACAATGCCGGTTTACTCAGAAGAAATGTGTCGTGGTAGTAAAATAGTCTATTTTAAAGCGTCTACGCGTCTGTAGGAAGTCTACTTTTTACATTTTTACAAACTGAATTTAACAGGCGCTATATTGACTCACGTGCTCAAGGCCTTGATCTAGTTATCAACGATATCGTTTCATTGATATCAATGATTGCATTGCGATGCGATACTCATTAAGTTAATCCAAGCAAAATAAATTTTGTGCATATTTTGTACTTACCTAGTATAAAAGTAGTTCCGCGTACTTGTGTCGGTTGTAAAATATGTTTTAATTTTACCAAAGTTTTGAGAGGAGATTGCAGTCTACTAGAAATTGTACAAAAAGTACACAAGCCTTGCTTCGATAAAGCAATAAATATGTTATCTGTCGGTAAATACAACACAGTGATAACAAAACTGACGAACACGTGAACTATTAACATTGGTTATTAATAAATTCGTAGGTTACGTTGCCAATGAACACGGTATCATTAAGTTAGTTGGTTTTTCCTTGTTATACTGTTCCATTGTTCTAGTTGTTGTAAAATGCAGAGTTTGATGTAAAGAGGAAATGTTAGTCTTCTTCCGTGTTCGGATTATGTACAAATGTATGTATATATGAATTATATGAGATCATAGTTCCAGACTGATACAAGATGATAAATCAATTTCCCCACGTTCCTAAGGCATACATAATGCATCTCCAATGATTGCTATTCTGTTTTGAGCTGCTGTTTCCGGCAGTAACGATCATATTACTCGTTTTATATATAGATGCAAAAGCTTGGAAATGGGTTGTTTATGAATCAATCACGCTTTGTATTGAACCAATTGAAATTTATCGGATGCCACTGGGATTAGAAATCATCTAACATGATAGGTAATTTTAAGATCAAAAAAAACTTTATAAACAGGGAAAATACATAAAATATCGTTGTAATTACAATTATGATGATAATGATGAGATTCTGAAAAAACTTGGGCAAATTATTAAGACTGGATGTAGATTCATACTTAGTGTGAGATGAGATCTGTAATTATGTGTTAATTTCTAGTACATATACAACTTTAATCTTCATTTCAATATTAATGTTGATAGATAATCACATACTATATTAAAATTAATCATTCACCCTATGTCACGTCCTCGAAAATCCCTTCACTTTAATGTAGGTAGAGTTAAAGACTTATGAAACTGAATTGCCTCATTACGTGGCAAGAAAACGCTACTCATCCACCTATGCAAAAACCATTGGTGCAACTAGTTAACTAACGTAGGTACTTGTAACAACGAAAGACTGTTGCTTAACGACTAAATTCTTTTCTGACTTATTTGTGAAGTTATCAGTATTAATCTAATTAACACAAAACATATTTCACCTATCTTTGCTTGGTTTGAAAATGCTCTTTGCTAATGTCCTTGCTTTTGAGCTTGGAAACTGTTAACTTATTTCCGGTCTAGCTAACACGATTATTTGGAGACGCCAAAGGAGAGAATATTGGCCAGATCTTAACAAGTCCATGTGCGTCATGGGCAGTGAACGCGAGATGCATCTCGTTATATCCAAGTAGGTAATGATTTCAACAAAGTACTTAAAACGTTTGAATGATCGTGTCGTCGCGGTTCTTCCTTGGTCATGCTTCATTGCATTCATTGACAAGGTTGAATAGTAAAAGACAAAAATGTTTTTCTGCCTGCAATGTTCGGTAGGTATTTTATATGACACTAGCAGCACGTCCTGGCTTTGCACGGGTGTAATAATGAAACTAAGTACCTGGGTAAAAAATAGCCTATAACCATCCCGACAGTCCATTAAACCTACACATAGGTGGAATATTTTTTGAAATCAGCTGAGTAGTTTCTGGGATTACCTCCGTCAAACAAACAAATAAATCAACATTACCTCTTTATAATTATTAGGATTACGATATAGAAAACAGAGTCAAAAACTAGGTGAGTTAAACAGTTACTTACTAAATATTTCGTAAACTTTATCCAGTATTATATTATCTGTACTTTATCTAAGTAAGAATCGTGTTTGTGTAATGTAAATGAAAACAGTAAAGCGATTTCTCGGTATGAAAAGACATCGTTTTGATAATATCTTGAGGAATGTCTTTCGAGAAGAATGAATCTCCACAGATCTATCTGCCCAAAGCACTATCTAAATATAAAAATCTAGAGCAAAGTTAGCGCGCAGAATAAAATACAGAGTTCAGAACTCGACTTGGTTTTTGCTTAAAACCGAGTGAAGATTAACGAGCACCCTCATTAGGAAGTTTGTTGGTACACTTGACCTTTCCTACGTTTCCTACACTAATAGGTAGGAGAGTGGTTGCGATGAATAATCGTGAAGCCATGGTCTTGTGAATTTAGGATTTGGCTACGTGGTTCAACCGCGTAGTTACAACATCGATCTTTTAGTACAACACCTCATATCAGGTAGGATGTACACTAACTTTCATCATCGTAGTATTGTTCATACCACACTCGTTCATCATAAATTTTAAATTTTATATGCATAAAAATAATTTAGGTCACGCCTTTGGTACCAGGCACTTCATAACTCCGCACTCACAATTAAATTTATGAGACACAAAATTACAGACTTTATCAACTTAAGAAGAATTCTAAGTGATTATTAGATATTCTTTGAAGACGTATTACGATAGGGACAGAAAGCCTGAAAGCAATATTTGGTTATACAGGTCCTAAGTAGGACCACGTAGAACTAAGATTCGAAAGACATACCTAATGGCATCTTATCAGTAGGTAACTCTGTGTATGAACGATAAGCGTTCATCAACAAAACGCTCATAGTGTAGCTTGCTCAGCCGTTTTTACTTGATCGGCAAAGGGACGACGTTCTGAATGGATTGGATGCCTTATGGCATTAACAGCTGAAACGTTAAAAAGCCAGCCGTGGTTATGAATTATTTAATAGCAGAGATCTTCAGACAGTCTAATCTTAACACACTTTTGACAAAGTTGGTCACTTGCTCATACGATTTTAGGTAGGTACCTACTGTTTTTTTTAACAGGAGTATTAAAATATGTACTTAGCTTTTGTTCTAGACGACCATCTTGAGTATTCATCAGATAATTAAAAATAAGTGTTACCTACCAACTCCTATCCAACCAAGTACCTACTTAGTATAATTTATGCTCTACAGAGAACCTGTTTTGAAAAAAATAGGTATAAACGTCAACAGTTTATTCACTTTAAAGCGGTCTACACACCAAAGCCGCCGGCCCGGCCCGGCACGAACAAAATATATATCTTTGTTCGTGCCGGGCCGGGCCGGCGGCTTTGGTGTGTAGACCGCTTTAGAAGTAAATTGCTCATGCCATTTAAAGCCTTGTGGGTATTATCTAATTAATTCTAAGTCATAAGTATTAATCACTTGAACGAATGACATCTGAATGGTCTTCAGGCATTTTTAAGTGACTTTGACTTGTTTGGAAGATCGCCAATTAATCAAATCGATGATTATCGGTGGAAAATGCTTAGTGTTTATTGTTTTCTCTAAATGTGAAGAACATGCTGCTTGGAAAAACCTGTAGTGTTTTACTTCTTAAAAAATAATTTGCTTGAAGTATGAGTTAAAGTAGCATAGTATCTAGTAGTCTTTTTGTATCTGGTGAAAAATCTTTAATCATCTATAATAACACAAGCTTTTACAAACACTGATTATTTTTAAGTATGTAACACACTATAAACTCCTATGAGATAACGTAATGATAAAAAAAAGGCTCCTTTTATACTGCATTGCATATGATTTGGAGATGCAAACATTAGCTTATAAGAGTGCTGGATTAAATCATCAACTACTTTGAGATAATGGCTGTGATAATTATTGAAGATTTTCATTTATGAATACAGACACAGATTACATAAGATACAGATAATGAGTTGTCAAGTGCACATACATAAATAAGTGAAGCACATCTTATGTTTTATCTTAATATTGTTGTGCAATATCAGGAACTTTCGCACCCCTTTCTGTTGCCTGGTATCTGGTTACCATAACACAAGCAGAGCAGTTGCTTGGCTTGGAACTATACTCACCAGCACAATTAACTGCCCACCTGTTTTAGGTAGCAAATTTTGCTTTTAGTGTTGTTTTGGAACAGGCAATAGAATCACCTAGCTTTTAAGACTGTATGTTTTTGAGCGATCCTTGAGGTCCTACGAAATAAACATATTTTTCTTTCTTTCTTTTTTTCTTTATTGCAATTGTAAGTTAGGAACATAAATTAGTTAAGTGTGGAAGATATTTCGGTACAAAAAAGATTCAAACCTACCCCCACAACTGTATTTTTTCATATGCATCAGTTGTAAATAAAAGGGTAAATTTCAAATGTATATTTGTTATTCTTTCATGCAAAAACGGGTGAACCGATTTGGTACTTTTTATCCCATGACAGACTTACGCGGGTGAAACCGCAGGGCGCAGCTAGTAGCCATTAATTTTTACAAGTATTCCATTTTTAAAAATAGTTATTTCCTATGCATCTCCATTTCTAGTAGGTATAAGTACATCATTCTATGAATAAGAATAATTTACTGTAACAGTGTTTTATGAGAAAATAATAACTCTAATAAGCCTAAAAACTCCGTCACCAGAGTTGGCCACTTGCTCATACGAAAGGAGAAGAATGAGAAAATAATAGCTTTTGCCGCCTCTAATTTACTAGTTGTGGAAGGTTTACAATATCATCTTGATGTAGAGTAAATATTTTATATGGCAGAATTCTTGTTCCATAACTTTCTAACAAGACTCTGGTAAGGTTTGTCTAGCTTGATTAGCTAATAATAAAATGAAACAATAAATAAATATTAGAAAAGCATTGTTTATGTTTGATTGTTATTAGTATTATAATCTTATCTGATAGGTACCTAAATAGAAAGATGATAACCACAATCCACTAAATGTTATCTAGTAAATAGGTAAAGGTTAACGATTATTTACGAACTATGCACTTACCTCATAAAATATAGCTCAAAGTGGGAAACATTCACTGAAGCATTTCAATTTAAACTATTCTTTTGCACTTGAGGAACCAACTATGGTCAGATTATTTTTGTAGGAGCTAAAGTTTCCGGAGGCAGCTTCTGGGAGCTTTCAGATTTGAGAAATCACCTTTGGTCCTGAACAGAGTTCTACACTTTAGATAAAAAGTTAGATCACCTCTTTGTACTCATTACAATCAGCTGAATTATGCTCTAGGCTCATTTTTATTATTATTTTTACTAATATTGGCAAATTCACAAATTAATTGTAGATAGATAACGTACAGCCGCGAGCCGATCCGGATTTTCTGGGATTATGAGATTTTCTTTGGATGGGTTTTCAATCGACATTTCGTTCGACATTCAGTATGTATACGTCACAAAAACGTCAAAGTCAGATTGACTTCCAGATAATTTATTTTTTAATTTTGGTAATGAATAACCGGAACATTCTACTCATTCCAATTTAACATTTCACCTAATGGGATAAGGGTGGGGAGATGATGATGATGATGGATAAGTAGGTAGTTTATTGTACCTAGTTACAAAAATTACCCCATACAATTCAAACAAACAAAACAAACCAGTATAGATTTTATCTCAGATGAAGAACTATCTCAGGACAGAACAGGATTTAGGTATAGGTTTAATGATGAGATTGATGAGTATTGATGAGGAGGCCTAATGTGACACGGATTTTCATCTATTTACGGTTCGTGTATAGATCTAATATTTCATCTGAGGCAAAGAGAATAAAATCACTACGTTAGAAAGAATCTGAGGTTTGTTTAGTGCTCCCACACAAATCCGCGATGCGACGCGATGCGAGCTCGCATCGCAGAAATTCGCATCGCAAGTTTCTGCGATGCGACGTGATGCGACGTCGCGCGAATTTGTGCGACAAGCCGTTTAGTAGGGCGATGTAGGAATGTGCGATGCGAAGCAGATCGCAAATTCTTGCGATGCCATCGTGCGAATTCGCGCGATATCGCAGATTTTGACAATGCGACGCGACGTCGCGGTTTTGTGTGGGAGCCCTTTATGCTCAGATGAAGTACAGTACCAAATGTGACCCTGAATGTGACTAGATTGACGGAAGATGATTGCTCTGAGAGATTGACAATAACAGTCTAGGCATTTTTTTACTTATACAATCATTGCATGTAAACATGGAAACTTGTTTGACAATACCTTGGTGTTTAACGCGGGGTTACGAAATTGAAGTTGGTTAGTTGCCTCTTGCCTGTGTCCTATTACCTACTTTCTACATATAATATTGAGTGTTATTGGATAAACTGGATAAACTTTAACGTAGATAATAAGTATATCTTTTTTCAATCTTTTATGAGCTAATCATGCACGCCGCCCGACTATTAGATTCTTCTAGATGATTGCTCTGAGCTGCTCTGAGATTAAATTACTCAAATGAAGAACCACGTCCATTCCCAATAAGGAAGCAGTAAGATGATGTGAAGGAAGATGATTGCTCTGAGTCCATTCCACACATTAAGAAAAAAAATATGACATTGACATATCACGGAACTCTGTCATGACATTAGCTGTCACTGTTGACAGGATGGGTCAGCTGAAGCTGACAGTTGAGTTGACACTTGATAGAACAACGACGTACAATACAAAAAGGCGCAGCGCAGCGAGCGAGCGGCATCGGCAGCGGCAATCCGTATCAATCTGTGTTTTTCTTTCTTTTCTAAATATAAAAGATTCTCAGAAAAAGGAACCCTATGGAATTGCCATAAACAATTCAATTGACACAGAAAGAACATACATAATTCAGTCTCTTTCTCGCAAGCGAGTTTTTACGTTAGCGAAAACAGGTCAACATTCAGTATTTCAGCGCCATCTTCAATATTGTAGATGTACCTTTCCTGCCTAGGACGCCATTTTGGTCTCCCGTTTGTTTACGTTCGCGAATGTCAGATTTTTACGTAATTTTAAGATTTTTAGTTGGAATTGCTGTTTAAAACTGTGTGTTAAAACGAAAAACATTGTTAGACTGTGCTATGAAGTGTTCCGTAAGAAATTGTGGGCTATGCCAAAGCAAAAACAGGCCGAACCTTACATTTCATCGGTAAGTTGTAACATTATTGAATGTGCTCAAAATATCGTATCTAAACCTTATTATTAAGTGTAAGAAACCCATGTACTTTGAATACTATAAATCCTGCGTTTTAAATGCCCCAATTACCTCGATTTTACATTCTCATCGGGAGTCTAAATATTGTCGCTAGTGTTGGGCCTTGTCATATCGATATTTTTTTTCATAAGTTATCACTGTTAATTAAATAACAATTTTTCCTGGTTTTAGTTTACCAAGAAACAAATCCAAACAAAAGAAATGGTTGGAAAATATTGGTCGTGAAAATATTAGACCAGGCACTAAAGATATTTATGTCTGCTCGTTGCACTTTGCAGACCATGCATTCAACAAGACCCTCAACATTGTCAGATTGAGAGATGATGCAGAACCAACAATATTTACTAAGGTAGCTCTACTTATCTTACATCATACAGTATGATGTTTTTGATTATACCAATTGTAATAATTAAAGAAAAAATATATCTATAGTGAATCCAAGATAAGTCTTTGTGTATAAAATAAATACACCATAGCTACAATAAATGGTTTAATTCTTAAAAAAGCCATTATTACTAGTTAGTATTTCATTGGTTCATAAATCGTACTGACAATAATTATTGATTATTCCGCGCCTCATCTAAAATATAGACACATAAATTATATTATAAAACTTAGTTTAAAAATAAATTTCAATAAAAAGACACACTAACATTGTTTACCTTTTGTGCCAAGTATGATTGAATGAACTTTACACAAACTTACTTGGGTTTATTAGTAGAATTAAGATCATAATCCAGATATTTTACTATCTTCAGAGAAGTTAGTTTATTTTAACTGCTGTAAGTGTTCTATTACATTACATTTTATTTTCTCTTTCAGCAAAATCATTCCTCCCAACCAGCATTGGTTGCAAGCCCTCGCTCCAGCACAGCACACCCCTCATTGTTGAGCATAGAGAATGTTATGGGTTGTCCACAACCATCCACCAGCTCATGTGATTCATTTTCACAAGATGCAAAGAGTCAACTTGAATCGGTGAGAATTTATTAAATTACATTGAATTGTTTTAAATTAAGTGTTTAATTGGATCAGTAGAACATGAATATTTTTTTTTTTTACTAAAGACCTTGTCGTATTGTTTACGGCTGTAACTTTTATACTTTTCACATCCTTTTCTCTTTCAGACAAATGCATTGCCACAAGAATCATGCCCTACCAGAGAGAATGTGATGGGTTGTCCACAACCGTCCACCAGCTCATTTGATTCATATTCACAAGATGCGAGTCAACTTGAATTGGTAAGAATTTCTTATATAACATAGAATAATTTGGATTTAATTTGATCTGATTTACAAAAAAACGGCCAAGTGGGTAAAAGGTACGGCCAAAAGGTACAGAACCCTAAAAAGAGGATCTAGATAAAAGGATATACCTAAATAAATATTTTTCCCTTTTTATTCTTCCAGATTACAGCACTTGAGGAATTAAAAAACCTTGAAGAAAAAGTCAAGCACCAAAAAAAGAAAATTAAATGCTTAAATGAAAAGGTCAGGTATCAAAAGATTAAAGTGACAAACTTCAAAAATATTATAATTGAGCTAAAGGAGCATAATTTAATAAACAATGAGACATCCATGGTCTTACAGGAACAATGTGCTGGATCAAAAGATTTTTTAAACAGGCAAATATTAAAATCTAAAGGGTTGCCTCTACCGAAAAAATACTCAGAGGAAATAAGGAAGTTTGCCCTGACGCTTCATTTTTACTCACCAAAAGCGTACGATTTCATCCGAAGAACATATGAAGATTGTTTACCACATCCACGTACCTTAAGCAAATGGTACCAGAATATAGATGCTGCACCCGGGTTTTGTGAAGAGGCATTTGCCACGCTTGAAGCAAAAGTAAAGACAAGTAAAGAGCCAGTCATCTGTGCCCTTGTAATAGACGAGATGTCAATACGCAAATCGCTCATTTGGGATCCACAGACAAAAAAATACCATGGTCGGGTCAACATGGGTTCTGACTTCGATAACGACAGTCAAGAGGTGGCCAACCAAAGTTTGGTTTTCCTACTAAACTGTGTTAACGGAAAATGGAAACTTCCCATAGCTTATTTTCTCATAACAAGTTTAAGTGGTGAACAGAAAGCTGCTCTATTGCTCACATGTTTGAATAAATGTTTTTCCACTGGAGTTAAAGTTGTCAGCGTGACATGTGATGGACCTGCTTCAAATTTTTCCATGTTTAAATGTATGGGGTGTAATTTATTACAATTGGATAAGACATTTTTTCATTTTGAAGGTCATAAAATTTACGCGTTCATAGACCCATGTCATGCTGTGAAACTGGTGAGAAATGCTTTTGGGGATTATAAGATTTTATATGATTCGTTCGGAGCGAAGATAGATTTCAATCTACTAGAAAAATTAGTGGATTTACAGGAAAAGGAACACTTACATTTGGCCACGAAAATAACGAAAGCCCATATATATTTTCATAAACAAAAAATGAAGGTCCGTTTAGCGACGCAACTTCTAAGCGAGTCAGTAGCCGATGCTCTAGAATATTGCAGCAAAGAATTGAGAATGGTGGGTTTTGAAGACTGCGAGGGAACCATAATCTTTATTAGATTACTAAATAATGTTTTCGATGTCTTAAACAGTTATTCAGTAAGGCCTCCAGGATGGAAGAAAGCTATTTGTATGAATAACTTTGGTCTCATAGAGGCACTTTTTGAAAAAGCTGCGAAATATATCAGCACATTGAAATTTTCAGACGGGACCTTGGTGATAGAATCGCAAAGAAAGACCGGGTTCATCGGAATTATCATTGATATGAAAAGTGCGATAGAATTATTTTTAAATTTGGTAGTTGAAAATTCCATTCTGGTGTACTTACCAATTTATAAATTCAGTCAAGACCATATAGAATTGTTTTTCTCAGCAATCAGAGCTCGCGGAGGCTTTAATAATAATCCGAACGCTGTGCAATTCAGAGCAGCATTTAAGCGTCTCCTAATAAGAGCTGAGATACGTGATTGTGGAGTTGGGAACTGTATCCCATTAGAACAGGTTAACATTTTAACCTGTTCTAGTAACACTGATCCTGTCACCACCTTAAATGACCTTACAGATAAAAACAAATTAGTTGAAGTTCAAGAGGACGACAGTGATCTATTTGATGAATATTTAGACTGTCTTAATACTAACATTTCGAAATATTCCGAGTCGGTTGTCACATACATTGCAGGGTTTGTAGCAAGAAAACTTTCTCGCAATTTAAAATGTTCTGTCTGTGAATCAATGTTGCGCGGGGACCCTAATCAGTATTCAAAATCACTGATTGCCTACAAAACACACGGAGGCCTTATTTATCCATCGAAACAATTGGAAAATTTGTGCCTTAAAACGGAAAAAATACTCAAAGGCAATTTGAAAAAATCCGATAGTGATAAATATTATCTATATATATTTTCTTTCCTATTGGAGAATTTTGAAGAATGCTCGAAAATTTTCACTTCGGACTCCAACGAACATGACTCAAATCACCAGCTTTTATTAGTCAAATCTGCTATCAAAACATATCTAGATATTAGATTTAGGTACTTTGGGAAAAAAACAACTGAAAAAATTTCATTTCGGAATTATTTTAATAAGATTGTTCTATTTCGGAATGAATGATCCATATTAAAAAAATATGATTTTTTGTAATATGAATCATTCATTCTGTTACTTGGTTTGTATGCCTTACTTTGTTTCTTATAATAAATTAAACTACATATTTCTCAAAACTGGTTTATTCTTTTAATTTTGATGTATTACTTTTCATAATGACAACCGAAAGGTGCTGTGGTTAGTACACTGATTAATGCGCTGAAGGTCCCGGGTTCGATTCTTGTAAGTGTAATGTTCCTACATTTATTATATATTATAATTACCTATATTAAATTAATTTTTGCAACCAAGATAGGAATGTAAAAAAATATCGATACTTAAATCATTCACTGCATTTATCGATAACTAAGTTATCGACTAAACGCAGTTGTATACATCCCTAATCCGCCATTTTAGTATCCCGATTTGTTTACTTAGGTATGCAGGAAAAGTACATCTTTAGGGCAAGTCCATTTGATTGTTGGTCAGAGAAAAGATTAGATAGTTGGAACGGTGCGGTGCGGTGCCGCGGTGCTCGGAACTGATTTTGTAATTTTTAGGCCTACCTATTAGCCAGAAGTGGTTTTATCTTATACCGAAAGTACAAAACAGCACAAAATATGGATACAGTCGTTAAAAGTATGCTAGATGAAGAAGAGGAAGAACCAAAGGTAATTTCTGTGGGTAAATGTTATGTAAACAAAAGATTTGGATGATTCTGAGCGAACTAAGCTATTCGCTAGTAATAAATATTACTGTCTTACGACAAGTCTCAATAACCTGTCTATCTTTGGTTTAGCTTAGGTACTGTGGGAAGATATTTGACATTACTCTTATACAAAATGTATCAAATATCTACCGACGGTAAGAAAAACCGGAAATATTGGTTATTATTACTGATTGTAAGACCACCTCCAGTGTAGCATACTTTTTTATCATGACCACAAGTTTATTTATATACTTACATAAATACAACTTAGGTTTTCATGTCGTGTTTTCGTTGCAGGGCTTGGTACTATTCGGCAGAGATCTATCGAAGATACCCTGCTTCCGTGAGAGTTTTATGTACGGCATCGCAACAGGGGTCGGCGGCGGTCTGGTCGGCTTTCTAAGGACTTCTAAACCTATGTTAGCACAGCACATTGGTGTAGGAACATTCACTATAAGCACACTGGTTTACTGGTCATACTGTAGGATGCAATGGTCAAAACAGAGGTTTGATGCCCAAATACTGCAAGATGCATTAAAAGATAAAATTAAATATGAAGGTACTGCCATGGAGAAGGAATTGGAACAGAAAGGTGTTCTGAAGTCAGCGTAGTAAGTAGTTTATGATTTGATAAGTAGTTAGAACTATTATAGATACATTTTTTCAGTGAATGTACAGTATAAAACTCTGAGCTAATGGACCTTTAAATTAAAAGCTTCATGGCAATCTTATTATTTATTTTATTATTTAAAGCCTGTTGTGTCCCACTGCAGGGCAAAGGCCTCCCTTCTCTCTTCTCTCTCCATGGCAATCTTGGCAAAGAATATTGGTAATCTTATGATAAGATCAGTGGGTTCACTACATAATAATAAACTAAATAACTATGGTGCTACCATAATCTTTTTATGTAAAAAAACATATTACTTGAGCAGATTTAAAACTTGGTTTCTCATTCAAGAAACTGTTATATATATTGCATTTATATTTTATTTAGTACCAAGCTTATTTGTATTGTAGGTACTTACCAATAAATTAATTTAACAATAATTAATTAATTGTCTACAATATTTATAAATTATTATCTGTTAAGTTTAATTTCATATATTTATTTATATATTTCTATAAAATTGACCATTATATTGAGGAAATACTATGCACCTTCGAAGATAAATGTTGTGAATCAATTACTTTAAAAAATCGATGACAGACTTGTAATGTAGATAGTAGTTAACATTTTGTATTGTAAGATAAACCAATGTATTTAAATTAAATATTATTGTTACTTAATAAGTTTTAATAATTTATTTGCCAACATTCATTATGACTAGTGGTGGTTTTTTAAATAGGGCTTTTAAGCTGTCTCTGCTTTAGCATCTATATTTAAACATAAAAAAGGAGATTATTTATTTATTTCCAAAATGGTCATAATTTAAGTTTGAGGGTGCAAGCTTAGAGAATGAACTCTAAGGGTGCAAGTAATTTTTTATTATTATTTATCTATTTAAAAATGTGTTTTACACAAAATATAATTTGAGTATTTTCATATAAGACATTAAAATAGGTTTTTTTCCCCCAAGAAAGTAAGCTTTAGTAGGTTGGTACTAGTAAGTATAGTATTATAATTTAATTATATTTTAAATAGAAGAGTAATAGAAGACTTGAAATCGACTTGAATGTCTGGATATAGGTGATGTATATAAAAGTTAAATGACGTCATAAAGTCGTGTACTCAAAATTAGAGATACCTACTCTTCTATTAAAATTAAAATTAAAAACTCTCCTAGCTGCCTTGACCAGTGATAGAATGAGTGAGTAGACTGGTTTCATACATGTTACTTGATACTTTGATAGGAAATCGCTGGAAATAGTCTGGGTATGTAACTTGATAAGTTACAAAACAAAACCCACAACCTAGATATGCTACATTGCTGCAATGTAAGCAGCAGGCGTTTTTTTTGAGCACAAATCTATAAGGTATTCTAATCAACTGAAAGAAATTAGATTTGATTTACTCATTTAAATTAAAACAAAACTCTAGTTTCGGAATGAACTTCAAACTTTGAATTCACAGTGTATTAAAAAACACGGCCACTTCGTATTTTTAAAATAAGAGACAAAAGTGCAGTGTGAGTGAGACAGTAATAAACTTTAATTTATTCTTAGGTTCTTGGGTTCTTGTTTGAGATGAGAATCAGTGATTGGAGGGCAGTACTCCAAGCCGGTCATATAAGACGTACCTATCTATTTCTGTTTTATTTACATAGGTACACTTGAAGCCGGCTAGAAGCTTTCATTGTTTTTTTTTCTTAATAATCATGGTATCAGTGGAGTGTGTACCAAAACACGCGCAGACAACTTTGGTGTTTTACGTCAATGGGAAAAAGGTAAGCGAAATTGAATTAATAGGTGCTTTTTGTATATTAACTGACATTATTTCATAAATTATCCTTTAGAACCATGTAAGTAGGTACTTACCTAAATTAAAGATAAATAAGCGCTTTTTTAAAGTATTACTTAAATCAATATTTGCATGCATGTTGATTAAAATTTTATTGCATAACTTTAAAAACTAGGTAGATAGGTACTTTGTAATTAACATTTTTTGTGGTAATGATTAATTGAATGCTATTAATAATCGGTTAAATTCCGTGCCGCGTTGGTCTTGTCTATTGTATTGACCCTAGAATTCCGTTCTTTATGTTCTTAGTTCAAATCCCGGCCGTGTTTATAGATTTTCTTGGTAAGAAATAGGTTCATGTAGCAGGTACCTATTCATTTCCAAGTACGCCACTTTCACCTTTTGCCCCTAAAATTCTAACAAGTACCCACCAGGGACTTACAAAAATCGAAGACTTATTTGTTGTCATAGGTAGGTAAGCCTAAAAAGCGAAGGTTGATTCAGGCGTTTAGTTTATAATTGGGGAAGACTGAAAGCAGAACACTTACCAACATAAGCTGGAACACTAAACGTACCCTGATATTGTAATTTTACATTGGAGTATCTATGATGAAACGTATATTTACAAGACAAGTATTTATCGCAATTACCATAATTTAATTTTATCCCGACGTTTCAACTGGATTGCGCCAGCCGTGGTCGCGGGCAGACTCTAAGGTCTTAAGGTAATTGCGGTAAATACCTGTAAATATATGTTTCATCTTGTATCTAACCTTTTTAATCCGACTCCACTTCCAGGTGGTAGAAACTCAGCCAGATCCAGAATGCACGCTACTCTGGTACCTTCGGAACAAGCTACATCTCACCGGCACGAAGTACGGCTGCGGGGAAGGTGGTTGCGGCGCCTGTACGGTCATGTTATCGAAGTATAACAGACAGGAAGATCGCGTCAAGTATCCTTTGCTCAAGAATCAAGGAAGGATAGGCCGGGGCCATACATAAAGTACCTTACACGAATTTCAGGACTATTGACCCTCCCCCCCCCTTGTCACAGATGGTAGGCTCAGGGTAAGGTACCCGGGTGTATCAGTGCATCTGGATATTTGGTTTCGGCATGAGACAACCCTATGCCCAATATCTATAATCAACGTATGGATGTCCGTCCGTCCGCTCTATCTTTATAGCAACTTTGTTTTTACAACACAAAATGCATGAAACTTTTTACAGAATACAATGTTGCTATGGCGAAAGTCCTACGACCATCCGTAAGTTGTTTATAGGAACCGGGGGCAAGTCAGATCTTCATATTGACGTTTGAGCTCGTGTTAAGACACTAGGGTTTTCAAAATCATCTAATGATGCTAGGCCATGTTTAGAACTCACGACCTATTTATGGATTGCGAGTCGTGGTACCAGCCTACTCGGCGAGCACGGCTCTCTAAGCTGATATAAAAGTAGCTACTTAAATGTCTAATAGATAAATTCAACTGATCTGTTAGATCTTGACCCGTGTTCGATAAACATGAACTTAATCGTTGACATTCTCATTATTACTTGGATTACAATGTATGTAAATGATAAGTTGCATATTGTAGGTAAATTGTATTAACTATTATAAAACCTCAGAATAAATAAAAGAGATGTCATATTTAATTAAAACCTACTTATTGCGACGTAGATGATCCACAAATAGCCATCCAATACCTATCTTCTTTAGTTACAACCGTAGTAGCTATCTGGAAAATAAAATATAAAACTTGTAAAATGTTGCACATCAAATCATAAGTTACCTACTAAATAAATATCCTTAACCAACTATAAACAGGCATATATCAGTGAACGCGTGCCTCACACCTCTCTGTGCCATGCATGGGTTAGCTGTCACCACAGTAGAAGGCATCGGCTCAACAGAAACTAAACTCCACCCAGTCCAAGAAAGAATAGCAAAAGCCCACGGATCACAGTGCGGTTTCTGCACTCCAGGAATTGTAATGTCCATGTATTCGTTGCTCCGAGATAAAAACAAAATAAACTATGACGATATAGAAACGACGTTGCAAGGAAACCTTTGCAGGTGCACTGGCTATCGACCAATCATAGAAGGCTTCAAAACGTTCATGGAAGGTTGGGAGAAAAATTATACAAGTAGTAACTCCCCTTGTGCGATGGGTAAAGAATGCTGTCGTAACAAGAAAACTGAAAATCAGTTGTTTACAAAATCAGCCTTTCGTCCTTACGATCCGACTCAAGAACCAATTTTCCCACCCGAGCTTAGGCTAAACAAACAATATGATGAAGATTATTTAGTTTTCAGACATGAAAACGTAGCATGGATTAGACCGAAAAATCTACAAGAGTTGCTCACGATAAAATCTTCAATACCTTCTAGTAAGATTGTGGTAGGGAACACTGAGATTGGTGTTGAAATGAAGTTCAAGAAGAAAACCTACCCTGTTCTCCTATCTCCATCAGTAATACCAGATATGAATTTCTGTAAAGTTACTGATGAAGGACTGGTTGTGGGAGGTACTACAACACTTACTGACTTACTAAACTTTCTAAGGGTAGAAATAACAAAAGATCCTTGTAAGGGCAAAACTTTTGAGGCTATAAGAGATATGCTGCATTGGTTTGCTGGCACGCAAGTGCGCAACGTTGCATCTTTAATTGGCAACATCGTAACTGCAAGTCCAATATCTGATCTAAATCCTATCCTCATGGCTTCATCATCTGTTCTTACCGTCAGCAGCTTAGAAAGAGGAAACAGAAAAATCACAATTAACGAAGACTTCTTTAAGAGTTACAGAAGCACTGCAATAGAAGATGATGAAGTAGTTATATCTGTGATCATACCGTTTACAGAGAACAAGCAATTCGTAAAAGCTTATAAGCAGGCGAGACGGCGTGATGATGATATTTCTATAGTAACAGCCGCATTTAATGTCAAGTTTGATGCAAATTATACAATAACTCATGCGAAACTATGTTTCGGTGGAATGGGACCAACTACCAAATGTGCTACGCGAACATCTAATCAGTTGTTGGGACAGAAATGGAATCAGACTATGCTTAAAGCAACTTTCGACTGCCTTACAGAAGAATTAGAATTAGATCGTTCTGTACCAGGAGGCATGGCTGACTACCGAAAGTCTCTATGCTTGAGTCTCTTCTTCCGATTTTATTTGCACGTTCTCTCAAACATACCAATGACAATGACAAACGGCCTCAAAAAGACTGATGCGATTTTTAGTGGATCTGAAGAAATACCTTTGAAGGAATCTTCAGGTTCTCAATACTTCGAGATTGTGAATAAAGACAGAGCTGTAACAGATGCGGTAGGAATGCCCATACATCACGCATCAGCATTGAAACACGCTACGGGAGAAGCTGTCTACTGTGATGATATTCCACATATAGAAGACGAACTATATCTCACTTTAGTTTTCAGTTCAGAACCGCACGCTGAAATCAAATCTATAGATCCTACTAAAGCTTTAGATGTACCAGGAGTTGTGTCTTTCCTATCTGCAGCGGATTTAGACGATGAATGTAACAAAATGGGCCCGATCTTTAAAGATGAAGAGATATTCACGAAAAAAGTTGTTACAAGTCGCGCTTGCGTTATCGGAGCTGTGGTTGCTACTTCTGAGAAAGCTGCTAGGAAAGCCAAAGATCTGGTAATTGTGGATTATGAAACAAAGTCACCAGTTATAGTAAGTTTGGAGGATGCGATAGCACACAAATCTTTTTTCAATGGGTATCCTAGAAAGCTTAAAAAGGGAAATGTGGATGAAGCTTTCGCAATGTCAAACCACGTTGTAAAAGGAAAGGTCAGGAGTGGTGCGCAAGAGCATTTTTACTTAGAGACCATGTCGGCATATGCTGTGAGGAAAGAAGATGAATTGGAGATTGTATCGACTTCTCAAAACCCTTCTGAAATTGCTGTAAGTATATTTTTGAAAATGAGCGTATTGTACCTTAATTTACTTCATTCACATTTATTGTTTTGAACCCTTCTATCAGACACTCTAGAAATAAGGGTATTATTAATTAAAACTTGACAATTTAATGTAGGTTTAAAAAATGATTTTTAAGAGATATCAACATATTTAATATGCATAAGATCGTAAGTGTTTATAAGTTATCCATATCATAATTCTTGTTTGAAAAACCAACTATGTATTTAAATAGACAATAGGTATCTGGTTAAAGTTCGTTTGAAGTTTTTCAAATAATTTACCTCTCTTTTTTTTTTAATTTCAGCTACTAGCAGCAAAAGCACTTCGTATACCAAATCACAAGGTAATAGCTAAAGTGAAAAGGATTGGAGGTGGTTTTGGGGGTAAAGAAACAAGAGCAGCCCTTCTAGCATTACCCGTAGCTATAGCCGCCTATAAACTGAGGAAGCCTGTCAGAGCCGTGCTAGACAGAGACGAAGATATGCAAGTGACGGGGTATAGGCATCCTTGTCTAATAGAATATGAAGTCGCGTTTAATAGTGATGGGAAAATTCAAGGTGCCAAGTTCCAGGTTTATAGCAATGCTGGGAATTCTATGGATATTTCTTGTTCGGTAAGTGAAACTAGAATAATTGGATTAATTGGCTGTTAGGAAAACATACCCTTCAATAGTATCATTACAGTACTAAACGTTAGAGCTATCTGCTTTTATTAGACTACCAACAGTAAGTTCGTATAGCGTAGTTTGTAGACTTTGTAGTCAGATTTGTCTTCTTCGAACGACTTTCAGCCAGGACGTACTATATCGTGTCTTTTTGAGCGCAGAAGCAAGCAAATATCTGGGGGGCTAAAAAGGCCGTTTCAACAAAGTTTCGTGAAAATGCTAAACAATTCATGAAATTATTGCATTTTATGAATTGTGAGCAGAAATGATCGAAACCGCCTTTTTAGTCCACCTGGTAGTATAATATCAAGTAGGTAGGATATCGAAACCGGCCATAAGGCTCAATCTTAAATTAATTTTACATAAAAAAACTATTGTTTTTTTTATTTCGTCTAAGATAAATACTGATATCTCAATAATTCTACAGATGATGGAACGTGCCATCGCGCATGTAGACAACTGTTACTTCATACCGAACGTAGAAGTGAACGGATACGTTTGCAAAACCAACATGCCTTCTAACACAGCGTTCCGAGGATTCGGGGCTCCGAAAGCGATGCTCGCGGCTGAGGCCATGATAAGAGACATTGCAGGTTAACAAAATGTATTAATAAACTAGCTGCGCCCCGCGGTTTCACCCGCGTAAGTCTCGTTCCCGCGGGAATATCGGGATAAAAAGTAGCTTATGTGCTAATCTAGGGTATCACCTATATTTCAACCAAATCGATCCAGCCGTTTTTGCGTGAAAGAATAACAAACATAAAAAAAAGAAATTAAGTACCAAGGATAGCTTATAATATCCTGGATTACAACATAGGCTACTTTTAATCCCGGTATTACCACGGGAACGGGAACTTATTCAACAGAAAACATAAAATTACGTGAGTTGATATCACCCTGGCTTGAGGGATGAACTCTCCCGTTAGAATCAATGCAGTAGGCCTAACATGTGCAACGTTTCGACACGACAAATGAAATCTCTCGATCATGTCAGACTGCTCTAACGTACTATGTTAGAGCAGGAGATAATATTTTGTCGACGACGAAATGATTTCTCGCGCTGCACATGTTAAGCACGCAGGTTCAGTCTCGTCAGAGTCGAATTTTTTATAAACATTTTGATTTTCCATTGCAGATACATTAGGAAGGAGCTATGAAGAGATTGCACAGATAAATCTGTATACTGAAGGGTCATTGACTCATTACAACCAACAGTTGACGTATTGTACTTTAACGAGGTGCTGGAATGAGTGTATTGAGGTGTCAAGTTATTGGGAAAGGAAGAGAGCGGTTGAGGAGTTTAATAGGTAAGTTTTAAGTTGGGTATTTGTTTAGAAAAATGCTGTTAAAGTCTGAATTGTTTTGATTTTAAGCTATTGCATAGCTTCTATCGCGGGCCTTGAGCGTGGAGACCGAATCCAGAAATTCCGTAACGAAAAAACCTAACGCTGTCACTTTAGTTCAGCAACTCGCCTCTAGGTGGCATGCAATAGCTTTACCGCGGCCGTCCCTGATAGTCCGGTCAAATTAGTATAAAAAATAGGGGTAAGGTTACATTAATTCGCACCTGGCTGAAATTTGGCATGAATGTTGGGAACCCTATTACACATAATTTGTCAATTATCCACATCAATCCAACGTGTGGAAAAAAAGTTATTCAAGGTCAAATGTTGCTAAAATCGGTTTTCTGAGTTTTCCAGCTAAACGGTACGTTTTATCATAAAAATAGGTATGACAAAAGTATTTATCATGCAATTGTCTATAAAAATTGCTCATTCACTTTTTTCCTGAGAATCGCCATTTCGGAGATATAGCGATGCAAAATGTTAAAAAAAATAACACTTTAAAGCTATATATTTCACAAACGAATGTTTACATTGAAAAATGATATTAGAAACCCCCTAATGTTTTTAAAAGACCTATCTAATGATATCCCACACTATGGAGTACAAGCCAAAAAAAAAAATTCACACTCGCTTTACATGTAGGGGAGATACCCTTAAAAAAAACTATTTTTATGATTTTATGCTACCACTTTGTCGGCATTATATATATATGTATGTTCTTGCCAAATTATAGTTTTCTAGTATCAATAGTCTCTGAGAAAAGCTGCGGAGGGACGGACGGACGCGCGTACGGACAGACCGAAACTATAAGGGTTCCTTGTTTACTTCAAAACCCTAAAAACGCGCCATGTACACTACCTCACGGGTGGCGCGGAAACGTGTGCAATAGTGTGCATATTATTTGTAACAAAACTTTTTCAAGATTTTGCATAGCTATATCTCCGAAATGGTGATTCTTAGGAAAAAAAGTGTATGTACAATTTTTATAGATAATTGCATGATAAATAATTTTGTCATACCTAATTTTGTGATAAAACTTACCATTTAGCTGGAAAACTCAAAAAACTGATTTTTGCAACATTTGACCTTGAATAAAAAAAAATCCACACGTTGGATCGATGTGGATAATTGACAAATTGTGTGTAATAGGGTTCCCAACATTCATGCCAAATTTCAGCCAGGTGCGAATTAATGTAACCTGGAATGTTTATTTTGACCGGATTATGAGTGACACACGTCTTTTTGATATTCAGAAGCAAGAAGCACACACAGATCACACTTTTTTTTTTTTACCTAAGTACAATATATTATTCACACACCCATACTTATAAAAAAATTGTTTTTTAATTTTCCACGCGAACTGATTCCAATGAGTGCTAGTGAAAAATATAAAATCAGTGATAATTTTGAGCACCGAAAGCCTATGTTTCAGCAACTATAGTAAAATACGAGCTCAAATAAGTAAACACTAACTCATACAATTTTATTTACAGTCAGAACCGATGGAAGAAGAAAGGCATCGCAATAGTACCAACAAAGTACGGCATATCATTCCAAGTGGATATTCTGATGCAAGCCGGGGCGCTATTGCTAGTCTACAACGATGGCTCGGTGTTGATATCTATAGGGGGCATTGAAATGGGCCAGGGCTTGTTCACGAAGATGATACAAGTAGCTTCAAGAGCGCTGGAAGTTGACTATGAGAACATACATATTAGTGAGATGGCGACTGATAAGGTTAGTTTGTTTAATTTTTTTTATTTGTTCTAGACTATAGCATTTTGCCGTATAATGGTAACCGATGACTGTTATAATACATAGATTCATTTTTTGTAATACAAACATATTATAGATAGAAAACACACAGACACGGAACAAATATCTGCTAATACTGTAATACTGAGGAGACTGTTTTGTTTAACCGCATGTTTTATGCCCACTTTCATTCTTCAATGCTAGTATGTATAGACATAGACATAGACATAGCTTTATTTACCACATAGCACACATTATACATTTTATACATTGTCACAAAAATTATATTATAAGTACATCTAAATAGGCTAGTTGACTCATTTTTAAAGTGGGTCTTAAATAATTGATAATTGTTCTATTAGACCAAAATAAACATTTTTATGTTTTTTGGAACCATAAAAACAGCAAAATTTTATTTTAAAGTTTAACTTTTCACAGCGTTTTAAGCTTTCGAAATTAAAAATATAAACAACAATTTTGCAATTGAAAATATGCAACCATCTTGAACTTTAATTAACTGAAATTGATATAGTGTGGTTTTGTAAGTCAAAAACCGCAGGAAATACTAACTTATTGTGCTAAATTTGTTATGAGTCAAGTAGCCTATTATTACACTTTAAAGAATAAATAAATCAAAAATCATGCAACAAATGTATGTGTATTCAGCGTATAATAAAAACTTCACAGATACCAAACAGTTCGCCTACAGCCGGCAGCATTAGTTCAGACCTCTACGGAATGGCCGTCTTAGACGCCTGCACCAAACTAAAACAACGCCTAATTCCATACAAGACCAAGAACCCTACCGGCAATTGGAAAGACTGGGTGTCATCAGCGTACGCCGATCGAATCCCCCTTTTCGAGACAGGTTTCTACGCCTCACCCAAAATAACGTACAACCCCGAAACGAATTGTGGGAATTTGTTCGAGTATTTTACGTATGGAGTAGCTTGTTCGGAGGTAGTAGTGGATTGTTTGACGGGTGACCATCAAGTGCTGAGGACTGATATTGTGATGGATGTGGGTTCGAGTCTGAACCCGGCTATAGATATCGGACAGATTGAAGGTAAAATTCCTTTATCTATATCTATACAAATAAATAACCTCGGACATTTCACACAGTGTCATCTCGTCCCAAGCTAAACAACTTAATGCTTGTGCTATGGTAACCAGATGACTGATATAATACATAGATAATTTTTTTTGTAAATACATACATATTATAGATAGAAAACACCAAGACACGGAACAAATATCTGCAGAACATACAAATATTTGTCCCGTAGCTCGCTAATAACTACCTAAATATTTTTATGACTTAAATTATAGGTTTAATTTGAGGCCTTTGCCCAGCAGTGGGACACGAACGGCTGAATATAATAATACAATAATAAAAAATTATAGGTGCATTCATGCAAGGCTACGGGTTCTACACTATAGAAGAGATGGTGTTCTCGGCACAAGGCGAGGCATTGTCGCGAGGACCAGGCGCTTACAAGATACCAACTTTCTCTGATATACCGAAGGTTTTCAACGTATCTTTGCTCAAAGGTGCGCCGAACCCACGGGCTGTTTACTCTTCCAAGGTAATTAGGCTCTAAATATACTTTCGCGATGAAAACACATGAAAACATTATATTTACTGGTATTTCCCGCAATTACGCGTGACTGCCCGCGACCACGCGGTTGTATCATAAGTACACCCGTACAAAGCCGGGACGTGCTGCTAGTATAATTATAAGGAAGTAATAATAAATAATAAATATCCTGGGACATTCCACGCAGCGTCATCTAGTCCCAAGCTAAGCAACTTAATGCTTGTGTTATGGTAACCAGAATGACTGATATAATACATAGATACATTTTTATTTGTAAATACATACATATTATAGATTAAAAGCATCCAGACACGGAACAAATATCTGCAGAACATACAAACATTTGTCCCGTAGCGGGGATCGAACCCGCAAACTCGGCGTCTCAGCCGGGCGTTCGCCCAACTGCGCCACAGATGTCGTAAGATTTACTTACAATTGTTTTTTCATTCTCCAGGCAGTAGGAGAGCCGCCGTTATTCCTAGCCTCATCAATATACTTCGCTATAAAGGAGGCCATTAGATCAGCGAGACGTGACAGCGGCGTCTTAGGACCCTTCGACCTGAACGTACCGGCCACTTGCGAGAGAATCAGAATGGCCTGTGAAGATGATATTACAAGACAGGTGAATTGAATATCCTACTATTTAAACTACTGCGACTTGGAAACATATTTATAAAAATTAACGGGACTTAATCGCGTATTGAAATCATATTATTTACCTTGAGTGTACTCGTGACCACGGTGGCTGTAACGCAACCGAAACGTCGAGGTAAATAATATGATTTCAATACGCGATTAAGTCCCGTTAATATTTATAAATATGAATACCCTACTTATCCATACTCCATACTTATACTTCTAATATTGTAAAAGGGAATGTGTTTGTGTGGGTCTGTCTGTTTGTCCGTCTTTCACGGCAAAACGGGGCGACCAATTGACGTGGTTTTTAGTGTAGTGATAGTTGAAGGGATGATGAGTGATATAGGCTACTTTTTATCCCGATGTTCCCGCGGGAAATATCCCTTAAATATCTCCTTTCCACATCAAATTTAGTTCACGAAGGACAAAGTTATTGTGATAGTTGGACGTAGTTATATGTGTGCCCTTCTTTTTTTAAGTCGGTTAAAAGTATATTCATTGACCTTTTTGTTTCAGGTTAAACCGTCTATTAGTAACAAAGGACAGCCATGGAATGTAATAGCGTAAGATTTATGTAAAACTTCTTACAACGTACATATAATTTTATAATGCGTAAAATATAATAAGTGATTTAATAATGTAAACATGATGCTTACTTAGGTTTTGTCATTAACAGTTACAATTATTGACTACTCACGCAATTTAAAAAAATAAATAGCGCGGCAGCCTTTCTTTCTTGTTATGTATGTTTGTTTCAATGAATTAAATAAATTAGGTACCTACTTAATACTTACTTAATACGTAATATTTATTTAACAAAATATGTGACTGTTACAAAATAAATGTATTGATTGCGTGCTACAAAGCAGAAGTATTTACCCCTTATGTATATTGGACCTGTAAACCTATATTAGCTAAAACCGTAATCTTTGCTATTTATTCTCGTTGTTTTTGAAGTAAGAAAAAACATAATTATTTGAAAGCCTTATTAAATTGTCAAATCTTTATGAATAAGATTTATTTATATCGAACGATCACTTCGCATTTACTACGTTGAAACTACTTTTATCTTTGAATGAAATAACACGATTAGTAAATCATTAGTTTTTCCCACTAAGACTATTGATAACCTCATTTAAAAGCATTGCATAACATTTTCTATTGATACATTGATATGAGAACACGTTTACCGCTCCTCAATCGGCCCTTACCTACTATTTATTCTGTGCCTTTGCATCAATTCATATCAAAATGGAAGCGAAGGGAATCGAAGTTTCAGTGTCATGTTATTTTAAACTTTATTAATATTGCTATAGTGCATAGTATTCAAGCGCTTTGAATAGACCTCTTGGCGCCGCTTACGGTCGCTCGTGGTCGCCTACGTTTGAAGTTTCTCAAGCGATACTATGTATTATGGTGAACTGAAAGTCGACTTAGTTTACTGTAGTATTGACTTTACTACTGACTTTATTACTGTAGCATTATGAATTATGTGATACTATCCTCGATACCGAGTCAAGTATCACAAAATATATGAGAATCCAGCGCAGCGCCCTCGGTAACTTGCGGGTCAGGTATTTCAAATGTACGAAATGATTAGTTCATAATCATTTCATACATTTGAAATACTTGACCCGTTAGCTAGGGTAGTTAACTATACAACTCGGAAACTGATGGTAGTGCAGATATTATGGTCAATAATTTTACGTTGACATTGAAAGTAGCTCGTAAAAATACTAATTGATTGCTGATGAACATGCATCAATACTCAATTGTTTTATGAAATGACAAGTGCCAAACAATGGATCATTAAGTTTGAAGTCTATGCCTAATTAGATACTACTATCTGACCCTGATATCCAAATACTACAGATGCAAATATTAGAATACAAAAATTAAAGATATCAGCTAAACCCGTTATCTGGGTAAGTACCTATCACGATGGTACTTCCATTGCCCTTGGTTGATACCAAGTGAATCCGCGGGCGAATACTAGTCAAATAAACAAATGCAGCGCAAGAATAATCTAGCATATTACGAGAAAGTTTTCAAAACACAGCGTAACAAAACCTGCTTAGATCTTATCAGACTCCTGATAACTAAATGGCACATTGCTATTTTAGTTCTTGTTGACAGTCGATTCACAGTGAAGATAGAATGTGCGCGGGCGCATCGCATTGATTGAACTGTCCTGTCAGCGAGATCAGTCTGAATTTAATTCGGTGCAAGACGGACGTGTTTTGAAAATATAAATTGCCGGAGAAAACATGGGATTGTTAAATGCTGATGAGGAGATTGGTGAAATTGGAACGGAGCTGGTTTTCTTCGTCAACGGGAAGAAGGTAAATGTTTAATTTGTAATCTAATAAATAAACTTGTAGATAGTAGGTAACATGTGTTGAATTGAATATGACAATTTGTGATGAGTTTGTTTCGCGCTATATGACTCTTGTTTTATTGGTAAGTATTTAAATAGTTTAAATTACTACAACTTGTACAGCATTGCATTAGTAAAATCTTATACACGGTAGGTTTTCCTATAATTAGAAATTGTCTAAGTAAGTACTTCATAAAGATAGTTCACATACTTCAAAAGTTATTTTTACAACTAAGTACATATACAGAACTTGTTATGTACATAAGGAAGATAGTTCTTTCAAATTATAGTTTGACTAGCAGCACGTCCCGGCTTTGCATGGTGTACTAATCAAACTCCCGGGATAAAAAAATGTCAACAGCTGAGTAGTTTCGGAAATTACCTCCGTCAACAAACAATCGAACAATTAAAGTAATAGTATAGATATATTATTTTTGTAAACTTGTTAAACTGCATATCAAAACGATGTACCCCATTGATCTTTTTGTGTATGCAGTTATTTAAGTGTCCGATTGCCTCACAAAGAGAAGGTCAAGACTATTATGTGACCTGAAGATTATGTGGGTGTTTTCGTGCCGATCTCAATCAAACTGGACTAGTGAAGATAGATACTTGTTTTGTTAATTATTATCTATATATGTAGGTACTAATATTATAAAGAGGTAAATTAATGTTGGTTTGTTTGTTTGTTTGACGGAGGCAATCTCCGAAACTACTCAGCTGATTTAGATAATTCTTGCATCGATGTGCAGAATGGACTGTCGGGATGGTTATAACCTAGGTACCTATATTTCATATCGGTCGATTCATTATAACACCCGTGCAAAACCGGGATGTGCTGCTAGTTATGAATAAACTTCACGGTACGGTCCGAATGTTCAAACTATGACCATTATTCGCAATAAACATTTACAAGTAACTTATAGGTAGATACTAATTGAGCTTACCTACGAGTATATGGTAAGCATTCGAGTTATTTTTTTTGCCTGCATTTAAAAATATATATTTTGACACATATTGTATGGAAGTAATGTCAAATAACTACAGTAAGCTAAACCAAAGATGATTGGTAATTGAGACGTAAGTCGCAATGTATCTCCTTACTGCGTCATTAGCGACAATTCGTTTTCATCTCACATTGCGTCATGCAGCGTAAAAATGTTTTGTTTCTATGTAAGTTCTAGGTTCACTCTGGCCCCTCATTGGCCCTGATAATACTGACCCCTGGCCCGCGCATACAATAATAACAATAATTTATTTGACTTGCAAGACTAATGTATAATAAATGATTGGTTTCTCTCGGTCGTATTTTTATGATATAGCTAGCAGCAGGTCCCTGCTTTGCACCTGAGTACTTACTAATAAAACTACCGGGATAAAATATAGCCTAAACCATTGATAATACCATGTATATTGTATCATGCGTAATGTACTTAAACTTATCAAATTTTGATTTCGAAAATACTGGGCTAATTGATTTTTAAGTTTATTTTTCCATAACGGAAAAGTAGTATGAATTAATTACCATTGCGTAGGTCTTTTTTTCATAAATGGTCTCTTGACCACAAAATTGTTAGCATCATTGTTATGACATCTGATCGGAACCTGCAGAGATTGTGATAATTTGTTTCTAGAACATCTCAAACACAATCATATTTCACAAATTGAGCCACTCTACGAGTAATTAGGCACCTACTAGCGGCCTAAAACTCTATCACCCTGTTGGTCACTTTCTCAAAGTTGCTTGTGTAAAAAGTGATACTTAGTCCATTGCAATTTTACCCTATCATCATCAGCCCTTCTCATCCCACTGCTGGGCATAGGTCTCTCTTCGCTTCCGCCACTCGCTACTGTCTCGCGTCAATCTAATCCATGTTAATGACGACCTGCCTTCTTAATTATACTCTATAACAAACATTTATTTTCTTACTTTTTAAGGTACCTATAGGTGATTAGGTGTACATGTTTTTACATTTTTCTTAGTCTAATTGCAATATCTATTCAAACGGATTGCTAAGTTTTTTGCAAAACGATAAATTATCGTTTTGCAAAAAACTTAGCAATCCGCAATTATCGTCGATAATTACAGGTAGTGGAGCCAAACCCAGACCCAGAATGTACGCTAATGTACTACCTTCGGAAGAAACTCCGGCTGACGGGTACCAAGCTCGGCTGCGCGGAAGGCGGCTGCGGGGCTTGTACCGTCATGGTTTCCAAGTACAATAGAAAGGAGAAGAAAGTTGTGTATCCTTTTGAATTTATTTAATAGAAGTACCTACCAGGTCACAGGTACCTAAAGTACATCTGCTCGCTGGTTTACCGGTTAAAGATATACATATCATATCTAAAGAATAACATAAAGATCTGAAAGACATGACTACCGTCGGTTCCCTGGGATACAGTCGTGATCATATTTTTTCATTTAATTCCGGCTAGAAGATGAAGAATGTGATGAAAAATGATCACATTCTTAATCTTCTATCCATTCTCATATTAAGTTTGCATAGTTTGGGATAATAGGTAAAATAAATGAAAAAGAATGTAAATAAATAAACAAATGTTTTTTTGGAAATAGCGAATGGTTGGAGGATTTCAATGTTTTTCATGAGATTCTCGCTGTTGTGATAAACTTCGCCAAACATTATGTCACGATTCTGCTATTGCCTTACTATATCTACCTACGGTTCCACTGCACTAGTTGCTGAATCATTACTTGTTATTATTATAGCCTTCTAGTTAAACAGGTCAACCGTAAGGGTTAGCTCGAATTTACGTTTAGAGTTTCATAGTTTTGCTTGGTGTGGATTTCAACAATCACAATCACAATTCTAAGGTCGTGACTGACTTATTGGTAGACAGCGCGGAGCCTTTACCGTTAGTCCCTAGAGATTTGTATGCGAGGTGTAGGTAATTCCTTAGAGCGCGTAGACATGTGATAAGCATACCGAAATATTCTTCAATGCATTTAGTAAATGCACCAAATATGTGTTCATGGATGGGATTCTAACAAAAATAGACGTCACTTTTAGATATTTTTAAACGATTCTAAATATCTCAATGTCTACCGTTCTTAGTGCGGGGACTAGTCGTAGTCGTCATCATATTTATTTATTTGCTTCCTAGTCCTCTTAAAAGCCGTAGAATATTTATTTTGTTAAACTAAACGTATCTAAGTAATCTAAAAATCTACATTTGCTATAATTATTTAAATTATTTTTATTGTTATGTTTACATTCGCTTTGATAAAATATCTTATTTACTGAGTAAACAATCAAGGTTCTTATTCTTTCTAATAAATTCAACAACTTTGTTTTAACAATATCAATTCTTGAATACACATTCAGTCATTTAGCAGTAAATGCATGCCTAGCCCCAGTCTGTGCTATGCATGGATTGGCAGTCACAACAGTCGAAGGCATAGGATCAGTGAAGTCAAAACTACACCCAGTTCAGGAAAGAATTGCCAAAGCACACGGCTCCCAATGCGGGTTTTGCACTCCAGGAATTGTTATGTCCATGTATGCCCTACTTCGAAGCTGCAATAAAATAAAATACGAAGATATGGAGGTCGCTTTTCAAGGGAATTTATGTAGATGTACCGGCTACAGAGCAATTATAGAAGGATACAAAACTTTTATCGAGGATTGGGAGACTCAGCAAGCTGCAAATGGCATAAATAATGGTGCCTCTAACGGGAGTGGTGTTTGCGCAATGGGAAAAGATTGCTGCAAAAATAAGACTGAAGACGACAGCCAAACAAACCAAATATTCGATAAATCATCGTTTCTTCCTTACGATCGAAGCCAAGAACCAATATTTCCACCTGAATTGATACTAAACTCCTACTATGACGAGCAATATCTTAGATTCAAAGGCGCTCAAGTCACCTGGTACCGACCCACGGAATTAGACTCAGTACTGAGTTTGAAGGAGCAGCATCCTAACGCTAAAATAGTTGTTGGAAACACAGAAATAGGTGTAGAAGTCAAGTTCAAACATTTCGTGTACCCTGTGATAATTATGCCAAATTGCGTACCAGAATTAAATAAGATTACGGAAACAGGTACCGGGCTAACAATTGGTGCAAGTGTGACGTTGATGGAAGTAGAAAACACGTTTAAAAGGTACATCGAGACTCTACCCAATTATAAGACAAGGACCTTGGTCACTGTCAATAACATGTTAAACTGGTTTGCAGGCAAGCAGATTAGAAACGTAGCTTCTATAGGTGGAAACATTATGACGGGTAGTCCTATTTCCGATCTCAATCCCATTTTGATGGCCTTAAAAGTCAAGCTCAATTTACTAAGCAAGAAGCAGGGACATAGATCCGTACTTATGGATGAAACGTTCTTCACGGGCTACAGAAAAAATGTAGTGAACCCAGACGAGATTTTGTTATCTATAGAAATTCCGTTCACGACTAGATATCAGTACGTCAAAGCTTACAAACAAGCTAAGAGAAGGGAAGACGATATTTCTATTGTCACCGCGGCTATAAACGTAGAGTTTGAAGATCACACCAATAAAATTCGCAACATCAATTTGGCGTTTGGTGGTATGGCTCCAGTCACTAAAATAGCAACAAACACAAGTAAATTTTTAAAAGGTTTAAAATGGGAGGAGAGTATGGTAGACAAAGCGTTTGACCAATTGATAGATGACTTACCATTGAGTCCTTCAGCGCCCGGTGGAAACATTAGCTTCCGAAGAGCTTTAACTATGAGTTTGTTCTTAAAAGCCTATTTGGCTATCAGTAAAGAAATGAGCACAGATTATATTCACGAAGATTTAATCAAGCCGTACCACAGCAGTGGTGCAGAACAGTTCCACGGAAGAATGCCGAAGAGTTCCCAATACTTCGAACTGAAAGGCGACCAACAACTTAAGAGTGACATGGTTGGCCGTCCCATGCAACACATGTCAGCATTTAAACAGGCTACAGGCGAAGCCATCTACTGCGATGACATGCCCACTGCAGAAGGTGAACTGTATCTCGCTTTCGTACTAAGTACCAAAGCGCATGCGAAATTGCTAAACGTAGACGCAACAAAAGCTTTAGAACTACCAGGAGTAGTCGCGTTCTTCTCAGCAAAAGATCTTACTCCAGACCAAAATAAAATTGGCGCGATTTTCCACGATGAGGAGTTATTTATTAGTGAAAAGGTAACCAGCCAAGGTCAAACCATCGGCGCTATTGTTGCAAACGATCAGGCAACTGCTCAAGCGGCCGCTCGGATGGTGAAAATAGAATATGAAGAAATTCAACCCATCATTGTAACTATGGAGGATGCAATCAAGCACAAATCATTCTTCCCACAATTCCCTAAAACCATAAAGAGGGGAGATGTGAATGCTGTGTTTGAAGACAAGAGTTTGATTATCATTGAAGGGCAGAGCCGAATGGGAGGGCAGGAGCACTTCTATTTAGAAACACACGCTGCTTTTGCGATACCCAAAAAGGAAGACGATGAAATCGAGATGTTTACGTCAAGTCAACATCCTACTGAGATAGCGGTATGTTAATAATTCTGTTTAAATTAAGAAGACGGTTCTGTTTTAACGTTAGTTTTGGACAGTTTAAAACATTTAACTTAACTTTGACTAATAAATCTAACGTCTTTTCAGAAACTAGCGAGCCACGTTCTCCATATCCCTATGAACAGAATCGTATCTCGTGTAAAACGTATGGGGGGAGGTTTTGGCGGGAAAGAGTCCAGAGGCTTGCTAACAGCTTTACCCGTTGCTTTAGCAGCCCACAGGTTGAACAAACCCGTACGTTGTATGCTAGACAGAGATGAAGATATGGTGATGACTGGTACTAGGCATCCATTCTTGCTGAAGTATAAAGTAGCTGTAAATTCTGAAGGAAAGATACAAGCGGCTGAAGTGAATATTTACAATAACGGAGGTTACTCTATGGATTTGTCTGGTCCGGTAAGTGTTATTTTACACTAGCTGCTCCCCGAGGTTTCACCCGCGTAAGTCCCGTTCCCGCGGGAATATCGGGATAAAAAGTAGCCTATGTCACTTGCCATCCCTTCAACTACCACCACACAAAAAATCACGTCAACTCGTCGCCCCGTTTTTCCGTGAAAGACGGACTAACAGACAGACAGGTCTCGGACACGTAGCTTCCGTGTGATTCTACTCGCTTAATTTACTACTACAACATACTATATGGAGTCGTCTTATTTACAGATAGTGGAAAGAGCAATGTTCCATTACGAAAACGCATACTACATCCCACACGCATCAGTAACAGGGCATGTTTGCAAAACGAATTTACCTTCAAACACAGCATTCCGCGGCTTTGGCGGCCCACAGGGCATGTTCGGGGCCGAGTGTATGATTGAAGACATTGCAATGAAACTGGGGAAGTCCTTTGAAGATATCAGGAGGATCAACTTGTATCGGGAGAATCTGCAAACGCATTACAACCAGACGTTAGTGCATTGTACGATGCAGAAATGCTGGGACGAGTGTATGGAGAAAAGTAACTTTTCGGAAAGGAAGCGAAACATCGAAGAATTTAACAAGTAAGTTTTGTTTTATTAAATAATAAAAATAAATATCCTTGGACATTCCAGCGTCATCCAGTTTCAAGCTAAGCAACTAAATGCTTGTGTTATGGTAACCAGATGACTGATATAATACTTAAATACATTTTTTTTTTGCAAATGTTATAGATCAGCAAATTATTGAGGGGCCACTCTAATATCTGCATCGGTAGTAGGAAGGTATTATTTATATTTATTGTGTAGCTCGATGGTCACAAAATTAATAGATTTGTAGAACAGATTCCTAGTGGCATTAACAGATCTTTTCCATTTTCCAAGGACACTTTAAATTGTCAAACTACAAAACCATGACGAAGACTTACTTAGCCAGTAACTCAATACAAACTTGTTCAACAATACTGTAATTTATATGAGAAATGTTTTGATTTTAGACAACACAGATGGCGCAAACGTGGCATCTCCGTGATCCCTACAAAATTCGGTATCGCCTTCACAGAAAAATTCCTCAACCAAGCCGGCGCGTTGGTACTAATCTACCTGGACGGTTCAATCTTAATATCACACGGAGGCACCGAAATGGGACAAGGACTCCACACTAAAATGGCTCAAGTCGCTTCACGGGCTTTAGAGGTCGATATATCCAAAATACATATCAGTGAGACTTCCACAGACAAAGTACCAAATACCTCGGCAACAGCTGCTAGCGCAGGCTCCGACCTAAACGGAATGGCGGTACTGCAAGCCTGTGAGACCTTGTCAAAGCGACTACAGCCATACAAAGAGAAAAACCCCAAAGGAAAATGGGAGGATTGGGTATCAGCGGCCTACTTCGACCGCTGCTGTTTGTCCGCGACAGGGTTCCACGCAACCCCTGATATCGGATACGACTTTAAAAAGAACGAAGGGAAACCATTCAACTACTTCACGTATGGAGTTGCGTGTACTGAAGTTGAAATCGACTGTCTTAGCGGGGACCATCAAGTACTAAGAACAGATATTGTTATGGATTTGGGAGAGAGTTTGAACCCTGCTATAGATATTGGTCAGATCGAAGGAGCATTTATACAAGGCTATGGTTTGTTTACGTTGGAAGAGTTGATTTACTCTCCCACTGGCACGCTGTACTCGAGAGGGCCTGGCGCTTACAAAATACCTGGTTTTGGAGATATACCGTTGGAGTTCAATGTTTCTTTGTTGAAAGGAGCGCCGAATGTACGAGCTGTGTATTCCTCTAAGGTAAATTATACAAATTACCTCTATTTATAGATTAAAATCGATTTGAGTTTAGTATATTTGTACGCCATATTGATCAAGGGAGATGGAGACATCATTTTGATGACGACGAGATAGTTGGTTTGGTCGTATTCATCGTTAGGCCCCCTGACAAGGGACTGAAGTCATATTAAGCATGCACTTACAACTTTAGAATGTATTCAATTACAAGTTTTATGTAATAAACACTTGAAACGGGATATTTACCATGATTTGTAGATTTATGAGTTTCCCGATATTTCGGCACAGTTGCATGCAACTCATGATGTTTCAAGTGTTTATAATGTTCAAAACCGTGATAGTTTAAAAAGTTTAATTTAATTTACGACACAGTTTTTAAACTACTGCAGATGTCATCGACTTTCATGAAATTGTACCACTTGTTTCTTAAATTCTTAGGGGTTTATTCATAAAAACTTGACAATTTAATACAGTTTTAAGAACGTTTTTTTCTTGTCACCCATATGTCAACGAAAAGAGATAGCAACAGATTTAATATGCGTTTTAGCTAATACAGGTTTTATACAGGTTTTAGGTCGATTATGCATAATGGGGTTAAATTCTTAATTCTACACGTAAACAGATAAAATACGGTAACAAACTTATTAATTATATGACAAACTTATATGTTTCTGTTCCTAATAAAGATTTATAATTCCCCAGGCTGTAGGAGAGCCACCTCTATTCCTAGCATCGTCCGCTTTCTTCGCGATAAAGCAAGCAATCCGCGCCGCTCGCGCTGAAACCGGCGCCACTCTGGACTTCAGACTAGAGGCGCCCGCCACTTCCGCGCGCATTAGGATGGCTTGCGAGGATCATATTACTAAGAAGGTGAACAATATTATGATATTATATTATTATATTCAGCCGTTCGTGTCCCACTGCTGGGCAAAGGCCCCCCATAAACAAAATAATTAAATGAAATATAATATGTGTTCTTCAGGTTTAATACATACATTAAATTTTCATTTCATATAATCACGACTGTATCCCAGGGAGCGGTAGACATTTCTTTCAGATCCTTTGAAGATGGGGTCAGAGGTATGTCCAAATACATATTTGGTACATGCCCGCTTTTTGCAGAAGTTAGCTTTCCATACGTGACAGGTTAAGCCCATCGACACGCTGCTAGAACACGATGTTTTCCTTCACCGTTTAAAGCTCGTGTTAAAGCGCATATAAATTTTTCGCCACGAAAAGTTCATTGATGCACTGTCGATTTCGATCCCACGACCTTCGGATTATTATTATAATTGTATTTTATCCCGGTAGTTTCATTAGTACACCCGTGCAAAGCCGGGACGTGCTGCTAGTAATCAATAAACTTTCTTACCTGTTATCTGACAATCTTGTTTTCTTTCAGCTCGACCAACCGGATCCGAATAGCTTCGTGCCGTGGAATGTCGTCCCATAACTTCGCTTGAAACATTGTGATTAGGGGATAACTAACATTGTGGATATTACTTCGATTGAATTATTGTACACACTGATAACGGGATATCTACCATGATTCGTGGATTTTACAGTTTTCTTATATTTTGGCAGAATTTCATGCGCAGTTTTTGTTCAGTCTTGGCAGACTACGCAAAAATCGTGACTCGAAAATCAACGAATCTAGATGCTGTTTTGTTTTAAAACGCTCTATTTAAAAAAAATACATAGTATCTTCAATACCTACGCTAATTCTACCCAACTACGATTTTACAATGGAAATTGAATTTATATATAGGTCTTAAATCTCTGCTTGAAATAAGAGCATAATATTAGCAAGAGCAAATACTATTATAATAAGTTCTGTAAAAATATTTTAAATTATTATATCTTTTACTTTAGAGTGCCAATGTACCCTAGTTACACCTACTTATTTTACTTTTTTACTCCTCTACGCACGCATAATCAAGAAGGTAGTGATTTTACAATATTTAGTAGTAGTAGTAGCATTTATACTTGTTATATTAAATTTTAAAAGCTTTACATTTTTTTTCATTTAAACCTTTTACTATTAAGGCTACAATAAACGGTATTGATATTTCCTGAGTATATTCAGAGAAGCTTACCTTGTTGCACTGACCTTTGTATAATATCATGGCAAGCGCTACATTAGTTAACTGCATACTTGTAGGTACTTCCGGACTAATATCTGTTGATTTAATTTAAATAAATTTATTGAACTTAGAAGGGCCAGGGTCAAAGGTACAGAAGAGGTGTGTCAGGATCGTATCAAGTGGAGATTTGTGGTCTCTGCCTACCCCCTTGGGAAAGAGGCATGATGTTCGTAGAAACTAGACTTTATCCACACTTACCTACTGCCTCATTTTTTATTTTACGACGCGACGTTTTCAATGCTTTGTATCTATGTTAGACATTGGGAGGACCGGATGTAGGTACTGAAGCTATCACCGCTAATCAAAAAGGTGGAGTCTGCGACTACCCTCAATTTTACATCAGAATCAGCATATGACGGACAGTCGACAAGACAATCATTGTGAATAGGTTCTTAGTGTACAAAACCAAAAACGTTAGAATAGATAAAATTATTTATTTTAAATCATAATACAATTAACTAATAATATCTATACATTGGTGTTGATGCTGTGGAGAACTCTGAATACATTCCACTTACTATCCTTAGTGAAATGATAGAGACATAGAAGTGGTGTATCAGAATGCTACGCAGAATCTAGACCTAGGTTATTACATTACTCATTAATATGAAACTGTTCCGGCTTAACTCATTGCTATGATAAATAGACTATAAAATTGTTTCTTTAGTGAGATGTCAATAGTGAAAAAACTGCTTATAAAATGTAGACAAACAATTTAACCACATAACGGTGTACTCATGGCGTAGAATCGGCTAATGGACACACCATTTTTAGAACGCATAGTCACTGCTTTATATAAAGGAAGAAAAAGAAAGAAAATATAATTCAACGACAAGCAACGAGGTAAACCAGAATAGAGTCATGGAAATTAGTGATGACCAATAGTCCGGCCACACATTGGTTTTGATTTGCCAAATCAGCATGTATAGGCCATCCGTTTCTTCTTATATTGACTTGTGTGTGGCCCGGTTTAACTGATGAATAAAACAGTGTTTTGAATAAATTACAGAATTCAATTGATGCTTATGACAGGATTTTTGCTGCTAGACTTTAGGAGCCAATCTACATAAAATAATTATAAATTGTATTAAAATACAGAAACCTACTGTAAGTACAAATAGATTGGATGTTATTAAGACAGTAAATGCAAGAAAAAAATAATTCATAATTGAGGAATAAATGTTATGATCTTTTTTATAAATAACAACTATATTAATGGATAATGGACTGCTAATGAGCATAATAATGACTAATAATAACTGATAATGAGCATCGAACATTTTGGCATAGTCCCACTCATCCGCCATTTTGAAAAAAACAAGTTTCGGCGGCAGACGATGAAACCCATGCCAATCGATAGAGTAAATTATTACAAACAAAAAGTGTTCTGTGATCAAACCTCTTAAGTGATAGGGTTTCTGAGATATTTGGGTCCAAAAGTTGTAAAAAAAATTTTTTTTTACCAACTTAAATTTTTTCACATCTCAAAATACGATGGTTTGGCCGGCAGGGAGGAGGGGGAATACATGACTTTAGCTAAAATTAACACTTTAAAGAAAAATATTTTACATGATGTTAACGTTAAATTATTGCTTTAAATTATTAACTGAATTATTTATAGTCTCTTTTTTCGTTACGTTTGGATATTGGAACACTGGAAGAGTTAGGATACCGTGCTTTTATGCCTAAAACAAAAAGTAGGCATGAAAGACAACTAACCACCCAAGATGCCAATGAATCTCGCAAAGTCACTATATGCCGATGGGTGGTTGAAACGGTCAATGGGAACATAAAAAATCAGTTTCGCCAATTAAGATCTCAATACTCAAACGTAGCCGCAAAAAAAATGTATGAAGAGTTTCGCATTGCATGCGCTTTACTCAATGCTTTTGGTGCTCGCTACAACGATCATAACTTAGTGCACGAAATCATCAACGAAATTGAATTAAAACAGACCACCCCCAACACCTTAAGCGAAATAGTTATTCAAAATCATTTAAATCAGCACAGGTTGGATTTTCAAGCCATCGAAGAAAATGTCGGGTTAGAAGATTTTCCTGTGTTAACTAAAGATGATCTAACAATAATGGCATTAGGGACCTATCAAATCGCTCAAGCCAGAAGTTATTATGGCGAGCAGATCAAAAGAAATGGTGCTTATGTAGTGCAGGTATGTAGAGGAAATGATGCCCATCTGTTTCCAAATGATTCATGGCTATTACGTGCCAAAATTAATTCGCGTCATTTAGGAAACCGTATTTATTTTGTGTATATTTTAATAAATAACCTGATGCAGGGCAGAGATAAAGTCGCGGGATGGTATTGTTCCTGTATAGTAGGGAAAAGAACTCTGGGCTGCTGTTCCCATATTATGTGTGTAATATGGTTCATGGCATGGGCTCGACACCAGTTGCCTACGTCACCAGCGGCATTTTTGGATTCAATAATAATTGTCAGACACGACATAGAAAATGAAGTGAATGACGAATTTTAAAAGCAAAAAAGCCGCTGTTAATAGATGTAAATATTAGGGTTTCGGTCTGGACTTTTCGCATTTTTCGTTGTCTCGTGTCCAGGGTTTATGAAATTGCTGAGAATTCCCAAACCTTAGTGAATAAATAAACTAGTAGTTCGCCTCGAACGAGATCTCGCTCTCCGGTGGTTGTGTATATTCGTTTTTATCTGTGTTTGAAAGAATTTACTTCAGAGATCTACTAAAAAATATTGAGGATCTAATGAGAACTAAGTACCTAAAGCCGATTATTATTCCTTTAATTACTAGTAAATCGATTTTGAGTGTGCATTATTTACAATACAGTTACAATACAATACAGTTTTGATTAAAAACTCTTAGAATAAAAAGTAAAACCATTTTGGAATGTATAAACAAAGCCCTTTCATATGACACCCCACTTAATGTATTTGAACAACTTTAATTTTTATCATCCCCTTCGGAACCAAATATCTTTACAACCCCTTGACCGATTTAGCTCATTAGGTTACTGGCTTACCCACTTACCACTACTTACCTATATACCTACCAAGTTTCATGAAGATTGGATTAACGGTTCGACAGTAATGCCGGAACATACAAACAAACAAATGAACACAACATACAAAGCATATATATACCTACCTGCTGTAATTAAATGTGTTCAAGAAATAAAACTGTCGAATTTTATTTTCCGTACCCTACCAACTTATTTAAAAAAAAAACTCAGGCCTTTGCATCTATAGTAGATGATTTATACAGCGTCAGGAGGCAATCTTTGTCATGTATTTCCCCTCCTCCCTGCCGGCCAAACCATCGTATTTTGAGATGTGAAAAAAATAAAGTTGATAAAAAAAAATTTATTTTACAACTTTTGGACCCAAATATCTCAGAAACCCTATCACTTAAGAGGTTTGATCACAGAACACTTTTTGTTTGTAATAATTTACTCTATCGATTTGCATGGGTTTCATCGTCTGCCGCCGAAACTTGTTTTTTTCAAAATGGCGGACTAGTACTATGCCAGGCTCCATACAAAAATGTTCGATCCCCTTTAATTACAACATCAAAACTTCTAAAACAAAATAATAAAATTCTATATTGCTACATTTTAATATTGTGTAATTCAAAGTAATTTATTGTTAAGCATGTTTTAAATATACATCGATAGGCACTTGGTATTCGTTCCCGGCATCTTGTTTCAATGTCAAAATCAACATTTTATCGGCATTCATATTGCTACAATGATAAAGTAAATAAATAACAATAAAATTTGTGTAAACACATTATTGATAATTTACAATCCGGCAGTAAGTATATTGTTTGGTGCTTTGTGAAATAACTTTATTGAACGTCATAAGCAACGAGTTGATAAATTCCCCCTAAACCATTTTTTGGCGTTTTAGATCATCGCATTTAAAAGTAATTTTAAATCATAATTTGAGTCATTTTTCTGATTCTGATGAGCAGCCTGATCCTGAGCTAGGTCCTGAAATAAACATTTTAAACTGAGCATTGTATATGAAAAATATTAATAAAAATTAGGACTCCGATAGGATTCGAACCGGCGGCCACGGAATGTAATGTTGGTTGGTTTTTTGTTTGTTTGTTTGACGGAGGTAATCCCCGAAACTACTCAGCCGATTTCAAAGATTCTTTCACCGATTTGTAGAATGGACTGTCGGGATGGTTGTATTCTATCCCGGTAGTTTCATTAGGAAAAGCCAAGACGTGCTATGTTAACACTAACGTGTTATGTTATACCACAGATAAAATACTACACAATATAAACACAACACAATTACACAATTATTACAATTTAAACTTTCGCGATCTTTAGACAAAATTTATATGAATTTGCGGGACTTTATTACGTTACCTTATTATTTTATATTTCCCGACGTTTCGATAAGTTTCGTTTTCGATAAGGTAAATACGTGATAATGTCCCGTAAATTCATATAAATTACTATTAGTATTATTTTAGCTGTGGTTATACTGACCTGAATGTCTGGAGTACCTCCTTCGCCGCGGCGGCTCCCTTGTTGGACTGTCCGAGTTGTATTCCGTCTCGGTGTCGAGCGGCGCGGGGCCGTTGCGACCCCGGGAGCTTCGCCCCGCCGGCGGAACCGGGGAGTACCTACAAGTGGTACAATTAACTATTTTATAAAAGTTAGAAAAAATTATATGCGCTTTAACACGAGCTCCTTCTCTGTCATTGTCTTTTTCCACTGTACCTACGTGTTGTGTTGTGTTTGCTGAATAAATGTTTTATCTATCTATCTATCTGTTTGGCCGTGATTTGGCTCTGATAGTAAACTCACCTTTCTCTCGATCGTCGTCTCGAGCGCGGTGAGTACGGCGACCGACGCCGCGGCGAGTAACGACTGTCTGGCGAGTATCGCACCGTCTCTGGCGAGTATCGACTTTCCGGCGAGTACCGGCTTTCTGGCGAGTACCGAATGTCGGGAGTGTAGCGCCGATCACCGGCGTATCTGTGGAGTAGGGAAGTATTGTTAGAATATTATCTACACTAATAATATTCTATTTAAAAAAAAAATGTTCAAAAAATAAACGAGATATTTCGCACTTAGGCAGGTACTTGTCTGCCTACAACAGACAGATTCATTTTATTATAAGATAAATAATTTGCTGCTGCGGTCAAAGTAGACAGCCCTTGCAATTTTTGGCCGCGCCCATAATTCCTTCCCAGTCAGTGACAGCGTTAGGCTATATGTAGGTGATTATCTCAAGGGCGTTTGAATCTTACGCAAGCTGAATTGAACTTTGTTGCGTCGCTGCAGGAGTTGTTATTTCTTTCATTCTGTTCGGGGAGTGAGCCTTCTGTTCCATCTTTATTCTGTGGTAGTACCTGGGTGGGTGTGGCGAGGGCAGCCGGCCCAGCGGCGGGGGGCGCGGCAGGGGGGGCAGCAGGGGGGGCAGGAACGCCAGCGGGGGCAGCGGGGGGGGGATCACGCCCTCAGATAGATCCATCGGCGATATCACTTCTGTAACAAAAACATTTTGCTGCATTAATAATAAATATAATAAATATCTTTGGACATTTCACACAACGTCATCTAGTCCCAAGCTGAGCAATTTAATGCTTGTGTATCATAACACAAATAATATAATAACTAGATGACTGATATAATACTTAGATACATTTTTTTTTGTAAATACAAACATATTAGATATAGATAGAAAACACCTAGACACGAAACAAATACCTTTTTAACATTTGGGAGCGTCAATTAATATTGAGGACGGTCTTTAGGACCGTCCTCAATATTAATTAAGTAAATTTGTATATAGAAAAACGTTGAAGGTCAAAAGTAAGTAACGCTTACATTGAGTAGCGCTCAATACGTACTGTGGTGTGTGTCTGGATTGTCTGTGGCCACAGAGGCCAGTTTCCTCCTCAGCGTGGCGGCCTCATCTCTGGCCGCGTCAGCTTCTCTCCTGGCCGCTCTGGCTTCAAGCCAAGCCGCGTGGGCGCGGGACTCCACTTCGCTGATGGCGGTGCGGCGGTTTGATTCTTGTTCGGCTAATTCTAAGGTTAATGCGTCGCATTTTTCTCTGAAATAATAAAAAGAATGAATGAATGAATGAAAATGAATGAAAAATTCTTTATTGCACACACACACCTTAAAAAACACAGTTAAAAGACAGTTACTTATACTAGTTGAAAATTCAAAATCTTGCCCAAAAATGCTCAAATGTAGGAATATGTTGAAAAGTGTGTAGGTATAGCCGCGGTATGGTTGACTACCTTAAGATCTGTTATTGCTGGCTAGGTATTAATTTGATTGCCATTTGACACAACACTCTTGTATAGTACACAGTTTAAAAAAGTAACATGTGCTTGCAACGCGTCAAAGTTATTCATTTCAAAACTGCTCAAGCTTTTCGTTCTGCGAGTATACTTAAATTTTATAAATTCGACGTCACACTCTTCTCACAAATGTGATCAGCCGTGACAAGGAATGGATGGTCCCCATGAGAAAGGAAACGGAAATTTTCCACAGTTTATTTGTTTGATGAAATTGAAGTAAGTTAAGTTGTTGCATAGGCAATTACAGCCTTATTTCCCTCGGTTCTATTCTACTAAGTGTATAAATTAAACAAGTTTTTCAAGTGTATCTTACTTGTATCTCTGGACTTCTTGTTGCAACAATTCTATTTTCTCCACTGTGCTCGCAGACTCGCCTTGTTTGCTGAGCCATAGAGACTCTTTGGCATTCAATTCCCTGGAAAATTAACAAAAGACACACTTTTAGTGTATTGTTTAGACTTTTACATATTTCCCTAGACTTTTACTTATTCCAAAGCTTTTTTATTGTAAAACTAGCTGACCCGGCAAATTTCGTACTAACATAGTTTTTTGCGCAATTAATTGCATTTTTTTCATTTTCCATACTAGACCAAAACAAATTTTACCTGAACTACCACAAATATTGTAAGATCAAAATAGCCAAATCGGTCCAGCAATTCTCAAGTTATACCATGAAGAAATAGGTTCATTTTTATTAATGTAAACATAAATACCAGTGGAGTCATTAGTAATGGAATCAAAGGAGTCATTAGTAATGGAATCAAATCGAACTTACTTCATTAGTTCACTTTCTCGTTCCTGGAAGTACTTCCCAAGTACGTCTAATCTGGTCATAGCCTCCGCTGCTTGTTGACTAGTGGTGCGGTAAGAATCTATAGTAGTTTGAAGCTCGTCCGCTAAACGCTTTCTTTCGGCAAGCTCCACCTAAGAAGTGAATTAAAAACGATTTGTAGATCAATCACCCAAATACTCTCGACACAAACTAACATGAATTAGTGTTGTTTTTGTAAGTATGTATACATGTTTTGGTACCCATAAAAATAATTTGATGACTTCGCAATTCGTCAAGATTCGGAATTTATAATTTATTTATTTTACCTCATATTTGCTTGATAGCGCATTCTTCTCTTCCAAAGCCTTATTGAGTTTCGCCTTTATTTCTGTGTGGTCTATGAGTGAAGACACGTCAACATTGCCTCCGGAGCCACTTTTCATTTCCTTCATGGCATCCTGAAATTAAGACAACTTCATAGAACAACATATTATGGTATACCTATCTACCTTTTAGCTGCAACCCGCGGCGAATAGTTTACGTGGAAATACTGGCATCAAAAGTAGCCTATGTGCTAATCCAGGATATAAGCTTTCCTTGGTACCAAATTTCATTCAAATCTGTCCAGCCGTTGATTCACCTATATAATATTAGCATGGACGAAATTAGAACAAAAATTCTCCATTGTCTGTGTTATAAGTGTAACAAATAAATACAATTGAGAGTCTGTTTGTAATGGCATAAGACCTGCTTTTAATAAAATACATTACTATGAATTTTTTAAAAGCTATTGTTATTTTGAAAAATGATTTCCAGAAACAGACAAAACAAAATTTTAAAATATGATTTTGATGTTAAATATACTTACTTTCATTATGTATTACTAGTTTCGTAAAAGTTTAAGATTCATTCTTATCATTACAGACTAAATTTCAAAGACCACTTACCTTTAAAGCCGTCAACTCATGTCTCTGCAGCTCAATAGTATTCTTAGCCTCAATCAACTGTTGGTTTAATTCTTCAATCTGTTTTGTAAACCTCTTGGACTCCTCTAGTGCTGTCTCAGCCGACACATACTTTAGCTGATAGCTATCTCTGTCGCGCGTCACTGTTATTAACTCTTCTTCGAACGCTTGGATTTTACCTGGGAACAAATAGGTTTAATTTAATTTATGAGATCTATTCAGGGTACTAGGCGTGAGTATTTTGATTAAGACACAAGTGGCAAACTTAAAAATATATAAAAAAGTCTACTATTTTTTAATAGAGTGATTTTCTGCTTTGGAGGTGCAATTTTGTTCCATTAACTCCGCGAAGATATTCGTCAGATAGAAGAAAAAATATATAAAAAAATCGATTTACTATTGACGTAGTAAACATAAAAACATCCTTTCTAAAGTCGGTTCAAACTTTATCAAAAAAAGATTAGACATATTGTGTGGGATGTTTTTTTTTTACAAAATGTGAAAGAAAGAAAAATATGTTTATTTCGTAGGACCTCAAGGATCGCTCAAAAACGTACAGTCTTAAAAGCTAGTTGACTCTATTGCCTGTTCCAAAACAATTCTCTGTGCTAAACACTAACGTGTTTTTTTAAGATAAAGATAAAGATCATTTATTGCATAAACATGTTTACAATTATTATCACTGCATTCAAACAATCTTTAAGGCCTTTACATTCTAAAGATTGTTTGAACAAATAACAAACTAACCATTCAACTCGGCGATCTGCTCTTCAAAGTTAGCCCTCTCTCCCCAGAGCTCGCTGAGTGTATTCTCCACCTCGCTGAGCGTATTCTGAAGCTCGCCAGCCGTATTCTCCGAGACACGAAGTAACTTCTCATTGTCGTCGAGTGAATTCCTCAAGCGTGCGTTCTGTGCTTTTTGCTCGTTGATTTCTTCCTTCAGCGAGAGTACCATATCGTCCATGCCGAATGAACTGTCCTCGATGCCAGCGAGCTTACTCTTGGTAGTAGAAAGCTCCTCTTTAAGGATCTCACACTCCTGTGGAGGTGAAATTTATCACTTCGCATGCGTTATTTGGATAGTTCTTTCTTTAGAAGGTAAAACGCCAGAATACGTTAACGCGAAAAATTTAAGTAGCGTTCAGTACTTGGGCGAGAGAGCTCAAGTCTTTTTAAGGTAAATACATTACAAACACTTTTAGGGAATAGTGTGGTCATGTAAAAACAATGTCTATTTTATTACATTGGGGATGTCAGTATTTCCATACAATGTATTAGTTACTATCAGACAAACATGAATAAAGCTGTGGCTGTTTTTCTGATAGTAACTAATACATTGTATGGAAATTACATAAGTACAGATACCTCATCTTGAACATTGAAATTACTCCTTTTTTTCTTCTAGCCCAAAGAAAAAAAAGGAGTGATTTCAATGTTCGAGATAGGTACCAGTGAGTAAGCGTAACTTATCAAAGCAACTGTTAGACATTTAAATTAAGTACAATAAACAAACCTTAGTAGAAAACAACAAGTCTCGTTGCAGCGAGTTGATGTTTCCAATGAGCCTGCTATCCTGACGTTTGCTGTCGATATAGTAGTAGCCCAGGGTGAACAGGAGAACCGACGCGGCGGTCGTCACGAGGAATGTTAAAAGACGATTCGGTTTGACGTTGCCTTTACCGTCGCAGTACTCGTCCGTGAAGCAAGTCTCACCTGGGAAATAAAACATAGTTGTCCCTTAGCTGTTCCGGAAAACTTTCGGTATGCCAAAATCAGGAATTGGAAAATTGATTTGACAGTTGAAAAAAAAAAGTTGTTGTGGTTTATCTGTGGGTATGGGAAAATGTTTTTTCTTTTATATTATTTTAGTTAATATTGCAATGTTTCATTCATGATTCATCTATTTCAGACAAATCCAAAATAAATCAACCATGAAAATCGGTAAAGCCATTCTCAAGTGTGTCATAAGAACTTTTTGTTGGAACAAAAGCTTTAGTAGATTATTTTCCAGAATGTATAAAACATTTTGTATAATATGTAAAACTGTTCAGGTGCCAAAGTAATTACCAGCTGACAGCACCAGATGACTAATATTTATATCTAATCAGAACAAAATGACTATGCAAAAACTAATCTCATCAAACAAGTCCTAGAAGTTTGTTAATGCCATGAAGCCATAATAAATCTGCGTCTGTTTCTATTCTTATATCAATAGATTAGGCATTATTTTACAAATCCCACTAATTGGTATTTAAAATAGTTTCTTTATATAACATACTAGCATCATGTCCCGGCTTTGCAAGGGTGTACTAATGACACTACCCGGATAAAATATAGCCTATAACTATCCCGACAGTCCATTTTACACATTGGTGAAATCGGCTGAGTAGTTTCGGAGAGTACCTCCGTCAAACAAACATATAAATCAACATAACCTCTTTATCTACATCTACACTATAATATTATAAAGAGGAAAACTTTGTTTGTTTGTTTGGTTGTAATGAATAGGCTCAAAAACTACTGGACCGATTTTAAAAATTCTTTCACCATTCGAAAGCTACATTATCCACGAGTAACATAGGCTACTTTTTATCCCGATATTCCCGCGGGAACGGGACTTACGCGGGTGAAACCGCGGGGAGCAGCTAGTAATATTAGTATAGATAAACCCCCTATTTATTATTTAACATAATTAACACAATCTGAAAATAAACAAGGTCACAATAAATCCTTTGTGTATTCTAATAATTTAATTGTTCCCAAAACAAGTTCACTGATAAAGATATGTATGTTAATGAGTGAAGTAAATAAATATTTTTCTTTCTTTCTTTCTATATCTTGCATCACCACACAAGACATGTTACAGAGTATATTACTTACTTAATAATTTATACATCCCTTCGTTTCATAACAGTTTGTGTGAATTTTGTAACAGAAATATTAACTGTTTTGATGATGAAGTCTGTTTCAAGAATGTTTCATTAAAATATTTCAAGAGCTTTAGAAAAAAAAAAAATTGGGAACAAACTATTTGGCTAGAAAATTCAAACTTATTTCCAGCTCAAATACAAAGGATTGTCTTCTACAAAGGAGGGGATCGTGGCCGCAGCTCATAGCTAGCTCATGTGCACGGGCAGTGAACATGTTAACTTATTGTATAGATGCTATCCAAGATCTTTATTATATTTAGTCATATTGTACCTCTATATACTAATCTCCATAGTTAGCTTATTTTCTACAACAGTTAGCAAATAGAATATTAGATAGTAAGATATTAAAATAAATGCTTACCATGAGATGGGAACAGAGCCTTTATATCCTCACTGGGTCCCATAACTGAGTAGTAAGTTGACATGATGTAGCTCATGAATGAAAATCCTGATTCCGCTTCCTCATACTTAGGAACCTCCTCATTGAACAGACTTGGAGGTGCCTCGGTGGTTGACGGCCAAATGTCTGCTAATGTTGAGTACATGTTGGATAAAAACCCTTCACCGGTTTCTTGAGTAGTTGATTCAGTTTCATCCGGATTCACATTTTCAATTGGCGGTTCAGTCTGATGCTCAACCTCTTGTTGTGGTTCATTTTTGTAATCAGTTGTAGGTTCTTGTGTGGTAGGTAAGTCTGGTTCTTGAGTGTAGTAGTTAATTGTTTCTATTGACACTTGAGCATAGTTATTGGGATTTTGAGGGTCAGGAGTATAGTTGGGTGGTTCACTGTTGGCTGCCTCTGGAGTATAGTAATTTGCTGGTTCATTTTTGGCTGGTTCTTGCGTATAGTAATTAGCTGGTTCATTTTTGACTGGTTCTTGAGAATAGAAGTTGACAGGTTTTTGATAGTTGTTAAGCTGAAGAGGGGGTGGTTGGGTTATTATTTCGGGGTTTGTGAAAATTGGTGGTAAGGTTTCGGTGGTTGGTTTTTGAATAGGTGCCTCGGTGACCTCAGGAGTTCGAGGTATTACCAATGGCGGTATTGCTTCCAGGTTTGGTGTTATCGGAATAGGCTCTGTAATTTTTTCTTCATTGCTTTGTGGTATGATTGGTTCCTTGGGAATTTCATTTCTATTTTCATTTGGACTAGGGGTCACTTCTTCATTAGTACTTTCAATCCTTGGTTCTACTTGAGCTTCAGTATCTTGTTTGGAATTTTCATTTACATTAACTGCCTTAACTGCAATTTCTTCTTTGGAATTTTCATTGTCATTTTTCTTTGGAAGCGCTAAGATGTCTCCAGTAGAATTATCATTAACTTCTTCATTCTGAGTTTCAAATGAGTCTTTGTTTTCCACTTTATTTGGCTCAGACTCCTTAATATTTCGATCTATCTCTTTACTTTCATTAATTATATCATTTTTAAGCAAAACTGAGATGACATCGTCAATCACTTCTTCTGTTTTTATTCCATTTGTACTTAGAGGTACATCTTGATCTGAAGTTTTCTCATTAGTTTCAGTTTTATCATTATCAAGTTGTTTTTGATTGGTGCTTGCTGTTTCTATAGCCTTTGCATTTTCTCCATTTAAGTGAGGTAAAGAAGTATTCAATTCAACACTATCTACATTTTCTGGCTCTTTTAAAGTATTTTGTACATAATTTAAATCAGGCACTTTAATTGTTTCACTCAAGCTAGCTCCGAGGTCTTGTGGAGGAAGGGCATCAGGCAGTATGTTTGGAAGAACATGATTTGTTTGCTCTACATTTTGTTCACTTTCCACTTTATTATCTACCGATTGCAGGGTTGGTTCTACAGGTGCATCACTATCTTGGTTCTGGTTTTCAGAAAATGATACAGGTTGAGGTTTTTCTGTTGATATGGGGTCAGAACTCTGTTGTGGAGGATCACTATTTTCACTTTTTAATTCTACACTGTCATAACTTGTTACACTAGATTCTTTATTCACATTCAACTCAGGGGTTGTAATTGGAGCAGTAACAGGGCTCTCCGTAGTGCTGCTCTGTTCTACATTAGCCTCAGTAGTGTATATTGTGGTTCCTTCTATCACTTCATGTGCTTGCTGCACTTTATTTGGTTGTACATGAAAATTCTGGTTTTCTTTTATTGCATCCTCAAAGGGAGCGACGATCTGAGGGTTCTTTACATGAACTCTATTTTCTTTCAAGAATTTTGAGTTTACAATGCCAGATTTACCATCAATAGTGGCGTACCATAACTCGGGATGAGTGCCAGCTGATTTCATAAACACAACAGCGTCAGCGTTTCCACGGAATGATATCATATCCTCATCAGCACTCGAATAATTAAGCAGCGTTTTCGCTTTTGATATAGGCTCTGAAACGAGAAATAATAGGTAAAATCTATCGAGAAAGTATTCAAAAAGAATCCACTTGACATTCGGCAACCATACTTACCGCTACATTTCTCATTTACACAATATACTTTGTCAGGATGCTTGCATTGTGATAATGTTACGTAAAAGATAAATAAAATAATTTTATACACAAACATCTTTGCATTTTAGTTGAATTTCAATAAATTTTAGTAAATTCAGACGTTCAGCCACATCATCTGTCAAGTCGATCGTTCGGTCGGTCGTTTACGTTTAGTTTCACGCATAGATAATCTATATATCGTTTCACGCAGAGTCGCAGATCTCGTTTTCATCATGGCCATAGCATCGTCACAAAAAATTGAGCAAAAAATTAAATACAATTATACCCAGTGTTTAATGGATGGATTTATTAGTCATTCAAAATTATATCCATCAACTTTGATTTAACTGAAAGTAAAGGACTTTAATAATTTAGGCTTGTAGAACGAAACGTTAAAAAGTTTCGTTCAGAAACGAAGAAACGAAACATTCAATCTTTGACAACTTGATGTTGAGTGACATTCCGATTTGTTTTGTAAATTAAAAAAAAATATCTACAAACTTGAATTATTTTTACAAAATGTGTACTTACATTCAATAAAAACAGGAAAATCGTAAAAAATGGAAACTAGTTCACACGTATCATTGATAGACCTTTCTTCTCAGTTTCCGTTTGAAATAGGTAAGTCGGTAGGTAGTACCCTAGGCATATCTTACCTACCTACTAGCAACTAGTAGGTACCTACCTACGTACCTACTATACTACCTATTATTATTGTAGGTATCTAAATACCTATATTTAGATACTTAGTAATAATAACAGGTAGTGTAGTGAATAGGTAGGTAGGTACTTACGCTACTGTTGTTTTTAGACAATGTTGTTGACTTACCTACCTACATAATTAATTGACAAAAACTAATCTCTCGTTTGTATTAATGTAGACGATGCGGTGAAGAAAGAGCTTTGTTTTGGAGAAACACTGATTATCAGTTGCGGCCATCATGATGGTAATTTTGGAGAGGGTGACTCGGACTCTGAATGGTCCTGCCATGATACCACCGAATCTGAAGAATCACAGGAAGTCAAAGACGATATGTACGAAGTCAAAGATAGAGTTGAAGAAGAAGCCAGCAAGGAAGAAGTAGAAGAGGAGGATAATGACTTCCACTTCTATTTTTTTCCTGATTGTAACAAACCACAATTAGCCCAGGATAGTAAAGCGAGTCTCATGATCGTCGATGGAATGCCGAAAATAAATCCTGCAGCTGTGGGACAAATTTTCTGCACCTGCGACATTGATAAGAAAGGAGACTGCACCTGCCACTCAAAACTGCCCTGCCGCTGTGGAGCTAAAACGACCATGGAATGCACCTGCCCGAAGCGCGAAGAGATCTGCATCTGTCACGAAGGCAAACCAATGCCAGTCTGTACCTGCAAGGGGAGCAAAATTTGCATGTGCCACCCTGATGGCAGAATCCTGCCTGTTTGTACATGTGATAAAGTTGATAAGCCATGTTTATGCCACCCAGGTAAATATCCCAGTCCTATTTGCACATGCAAACACAAGCCGAAGTTTATTTTCGATGAGCTAAAGTCTATTGGTGAAATTGACGAGGAGGAAATCGAAGAGGAGTCAAAGAAAGATGAAGCAGAAGGAGAACAGCCTCCATGTGAATGTCAGAAACCAGATCCAAAGCCCGTATGCAGGTGTTTGAAAGGAAAAGATTGCATTTGTGCTGAAAAATCTTGCATATGCGGAGTTCAGAAGACTTGTATTTGCGAACCGACTGAGAGTCAGGAAATCATTTGTAAGAGCGAAGATTCAAGGTCTATTTGTAGCTGTCCGATACCAAAGGAATGTACTTGTGATGCTAAGAACGACGATTGCAAATGTTTTCCCAAAAGACACTGTACTTGTGGAGATCCTGCAAACTGCAAATGTTTCGTTCCCTGTGATTGTACTGACCCTTGTATTTGCGAAACTACAATCCCAAAGCCAATAGAATGTATTTGCTTGACAAAATCGAAGCATGATGTTGATGGAGTAATTTGCACTTGCCCTTGCAAGGACGAGGAATCCAAGAAGTTGAAAAGAGTCAGAGCTGGTAAGCATGGATACAGATGGTGTCACGACGTTGATCCTAGACACACTTACTTTGATTACGGTTATGGACGGCACGATAAAATATCTTACAAGGAGCCAGAGGTTGAGAAAGTCAAAATCATGGGGCTAAACGAGGAAAAACCAGAGGAAGAAGTTTGCGCTGTACATGGAGTAAAAGCTCCTCCGTACAAGAAGAAAATAAGGAAACCATCCATCGACTGTTGCAGCGCTGTTGGAGGTAAAAAAAAACACGTTTCTTAAACTTTATTTTGCCACGAAAACAATAACGTAATGGTCTCAATTTCACTTCACTAGGCATCAGCATTTGCGTGGAAACTCTGGGCGAAGACAAAGACAAGTTCTTAGTGCAAGTAGTGTCACATTCGGCGAAGGAGGGTGCCAAAACTGGGTCGAAACTTGTGGGTATTTTGGATTGCAACTTGCATACGCTGGAAGAAAATAGGACAGAGTTAGTTTGAAACTTTGCGAGATTCTGTTGTTGACGTAGCTACCTAGGCTTTTCTCAGGCGATTTTCGAACTGCAAACTTCTGTAAAATGCTTCATGTCTATTGAGATATTAAACATTTAAGTTTGCCCCTTTGTTCGCGTCTTTACCCCATAATGATGATGATTTATTCCCATTGTATTGTTTTAATAATTTATAAGTGAGAATAAATCATCATCATTATGGGGTAAGGACGCGTAGAGAAATGTCATTCAAGCCATAGGAACCAGTAGGCTATGTAGATAAATAGACGCATTTATATTATGTAAGAAAGTGAGTAGAGTCACTTTCTATGCAATAGGTTCGAATCCTGGTCATCAACTGAAATTTGGTAGAAACATTTGTAATAATACTCGTAGTAGGTAGGTAAGGTAGTAAGTACCTATCACAAAAAAATCTAGACACATCAGTAGATATTTCATCCCAGCTAAACAGTCAAAAATCACAGTAAAAATCAGCAAAAGTAGAACTCCAATTTCATTTGGCTTTTTCAAGGCACATCACAAAGAAAGACATCACTAAAGAACGTCGCAGCTACATGGCGATTTGCGAAAGCGGTTACTACAACAAAGTGACCCGAATCTGTGGTGAGCGGCATCTAGTAAAGCGACTCTACCATACTTTCGAAGATTCTAGAAACTTGCTGCTGGAAGCTGCTAATGTTGTTCTGTTGCGATACTTTGCCCTGAGACGGTACAGGGGTAACATAAAAACTGAAACCGTTTTGATGGATGGAATGATCTGCCAAAGTATTTATGTGAGTAACTTTAATTAATTCGGAGGTACAGTCAGCAAAAACAAAAAAGTTATTTGTAAGACTGTCGGTTTGTAGTTTTGATTATCATCTGAAAAACGAAGCAAAGACAAACTTCATACTTTCTTGTATTGAAGGTAGTTTTCTTCGTTTTCAAGTTAATTCACCAAGATATTAGACAATGAACTAAAATCCGTGCACGTTAGGGCACTGTAAGACGGTCTTGGATTATATTGTTCAAGTCAGTCTGGAATTCTGGAGGTGTCATACCTCTATAAGTGTCAGAGTTTTAGAATTTTTTTTAGTAAACCACAAGATAAAACTTGCCGCGTATGTTTACGACTTCTACGACTGTAGCACAGCTGCTACGAGCACCTACGATTGCATTGCTACGCGCGTAGCGTAGGGATTTTTTTCCGTAGCAAAATACCTAATCATTGAAAGTCTATGCTCAACTCTACAAGCGATTATTAGTCTTATCAATTTGGTGTTTACGTACTGACATTGAGTATTCATCAATCAAGTTATTTGATGAATTGCCTTGTACCTATGATGGGTATTGACACAGTAGAGTTTGCACAGCTAATGACTCATTCTTGTATGCGGTATCGTCGTATAGTACAGGATCCCGTGAAGAACGACCTTCACCGAGCTGTTTATTTGATGAAACATATTTTATATGAAATTTTATATGTTAATTGTTACATTGTATGTGGGTTGCCTAGTAAAAATCAGTCCAGTATATGAATAATTCATACTTAAAAATAATTATTTTTTTGAATTTTGCACCGGCTTGTTTATTAAATAAACTTGATACCAATCGAAAGTATGAAGCCCAGAGAATATGAAAACGTTGGGTTGCCTATTCTTTTCCGGTCACAACTTAGGGTTGCCAGGTATCAAAAGGTCCATCGAAAATAGCATTTTGCACCGGTCTGTTTATTAAATGAAAGTTAATTTAAAATAAAGATTATTTCATTACGAACACGATGGTATAGGGTTGCCTGCGCAAAATCAGTCCAGAGTTACGGTTGTCGAATTTTGAAAAGTCAAATCCAGGAGTGGTGAAAACGTACATGACAAGATTTCTCTGAAACTACAAGTGCTACAAAGGTGAAATTTTGCATATAGGTTTCTGTAATGACGTAAATGCGTGTTAAGAACGGATTTTTCTATCAAAGGTCAACTCGAGGTCAGAGGTCTATTTTTTCATAACTTATGTATGGTAACAGCTGGAAGGTCAAAATTTGGAGAGTAGATTCTTAACTTAAAATAAACTAACACCTATTTCAGGATTTTTAAAATTTTTTACCCTAAGGGTCAATTTGGTGGGGTCAAAGTTGGGTGTTTTTTGACCTTTTTAGAAATCTTTGGAAATAGAAAAGTTATAATGATGAAACTTTGCAAGTAGGTTTTTTTTAATACAGGGACACCAGTTATGGACCAGTTTTACCACCCAACTTTGACTCGGCCAAATTGACCTTTAGGGTCAAAATTTTGGAAAATCCTGAAACAGGTGTTCGTTTGTTTTAAGTCAAAAATCTACACTCAATATTTTGACGTTCCAACTCTCACCATACAGAAGTTATAAAAAAGTTGACTTTTGACCTCGAATAGTCCTTTGATCAAAAAATCTGTTCTAAGTGAGAGTTTCCGTTTCATAAGGAACCAACATGCAAAATTTCAACTCTGTAGCACTTATGGGTTCAGAGATGCGTTGAAATATCAATCATGTTTTTTTTTAAATTTGCATTTAGACCTCGAATTGGACCTTTTATTTAAAAGTTTATTCATAAAAGGTACCTATGTCTGAAAAGAAACTAACATGCTAAATTTCAACTTTGAAACTCTTCCAACACCAAAGAAAACATGAAAGGTGAAAATTTTAACCAACTTTGAGTCTGCCTTATTGACCTTTAGGGTTAAAATTTTCAAAAATCTTGAAACAGGTGTACGTTTATTTTATGTTAAAAATCTACACTCCAAATTTCAACGATCTAGCTGTCACAATACAAAAGTTATGAAAAAAGAGACCTCTGACCTCGAGTTGACCTTTGATAGAAAAATCCGTTCTTAACACGCATTTACGTCATTACAGAAACCTATATGCAAAATTTCACCTTTGTAGCACTTGTAGTTTCAGAGAAATCTTGTCATGTACGTTTTCACCACTCCTGGATTTGACTTTTCAAAATTCGACAACCGTAACTCTGGACTGATTTTGCGCAGGCAACCCTATACCATCGTGTTCGTAATGAAATAATCTTTATTTTAAATTAACTTTCATTTAATAAACAGACCGGTGCAAAATGCTATTTTCGATGGACCTTTTGATACCTGGCAACCCTAAGTTGTGACCGGAAAAGAATAGGCAACCCAACGTTTTCATATTCTCTGGGCTTCATACTTTCGATTGGTATCGAGTTTATTTAATAAACAAGCCGGTGCAAAATTCGAAAAAATAATTATTTTTAAGTATGAATTATTCATATACTGGACTGATTTTTACTAGGCAACCCACATGCAATGTAACATTTAACATATAAAATTTCATATAAAATATGTTTCATCAAATAAACAGCTCGGTGAAGGTCGTTCTTCAAGGGATCTTAGACCAGTAGATAATAAGATAATCTGTCTGTGGCAATAGATCATTAATTTTCATGGAATATTTACATTATTGTGCTTTCACTAATTGGCTGGCTAATTGGCCTTGTCTGTTTTGATTTGTTTTGAATAGGTATAATACGCAATGTTGCAAATTAATTCCTAATTGGGAATCATAATAAAAAAAATCTATTACTTACGACTCAAAATAGACATAGGTACCTAAGTATATAATTAATAAACTGTGGATATCTACAGTTCTGTCAGAAATATTTTAGGCAAGTTAAAAAGGACGCAGTAAGAGACTCGTCTAAGCATCATTTCTTCATTTAAATAGGGACTTGGCATTCGTAAGCTCATAAATACTTTGCAAAATAAATCATGACTTCTCGCATTCATAAACAATGTCTCCAAAACAACCAATCATGAAATTGGCACGTACTAACGTGTTTGTTATAATTGTTGTGTAATAGCTTGCTAATGGCTTGTCAGGTCTGCCTGGGCGTCAGCCAAGCCATCGTGAACGGGAAACCACTGTTTGTGGTGAAGGTTGAACGGCACATAATCGAGCCATCAAGCTTCATCCATCAGACCTTGACTGTTCTAACTCTTCGGGGTAAGTTGTGCAGCAGATAAGTGTTTTATTGCCAAACAATATCAGTCTACGATGTACAAGCTTAGAGTCGATTTTAATTACCTACTCCTTATTATAAGACAAAACCATAAGCATGACATTACATTTTTTATGTTTCCCTATTTTGTGTAATTCACATTTTACAGCAGAATAATGAACAGCAGGTCGATTCTCGACGACTTTTGAATATGTAGTCGTTAATACTTACTTACTATGATTCAGGTTACATTGTGAACCATGAGTGGGCTGACAACTGCTACATACTTCACCTGAATCCACTCCTGCGCATAGTCCCTGAGAAGGACGAGATTGAACCTCATGTACCACTTCGCGAAAAGTGGAGGGAGGACCTACAACTACTCTCAGATTATCTTGACTTTAAGGTAGGGTTTTGGATGGCATTTATGTAAATGTAGAAATAAGTATATACTGTATTAAATATTTAATACAAATATGTACTTATTTCTTTTACCTACGTATTTTTTTACTACGTTGTTTTTAGATTAGAGAGCTACTGCACCTAGGGAATACAGACGTGATCATATTTTATACGCTCGCTTATATTTTTAGTTTTTAATAAACATGACCATAAAGTATCCACAATAATAATTGAAAGGTACCTACTTCAAATGTATTATTACCTACCTCTGGTGAAATGATCAGCTGTTATAATCAAACATTATTTTATAATGGTAATCTTATTTGAAGCCCCACGTTGGGCGCCAATATCTATACAAACCTTATTGGCACCCAACGTGGGGCTGAAATCATTCTCCTATTCATTGCTAAAATGTTTTATTCACTTTACAGAGTTCACGATCATCAGAAGGTGCACGGTACGTTACTGAAAGTGGTACCCTGACCGCCACAGTTCGTGACTACCTTCAAGCACTGTTGTTACTACGTCCTCACGATGCTTTGCACTTCACAAGGCACTATTTCAGTGCTGCCTTATCAGCTTTGGACTTGCCTCACGATGAGTACTTTGATCCGACTTCTAAACATGTCCGGTATTATTTCTTTGAAGAGTAACATTTTTGTATACATAGACAGTTAAAACTTTGTTATGCAACAGTTGGCCTAAATTTGAAATAACTGTACTTAACTCCAATATTTCAACTAGTAGTGTTATGTCACGTTGGTATTATGTACATCAACTGCAATATTACTTCCTTGTACATGTTCGGGACTGCTATCAGATGTGTGAGCTCACTCTATAGCGATGACAAAATTGCTGGACTCATATCTAACGATAACGATATGACCTAACATTACATCTATGTTGACTGAGTATTGAGTTAGTAGTTATCAAGTTTGACTTTGATTTCCACATTATTAAATAAACGTAGGTATTTTATCTCAAAAAAGCAAGTATCTATGTTAAGACTTTTTGCTAAGGTTGAATAAAAATAGCAACTGTAATTTAGATTCATCGTGTGTACATTTTATTTTCGAGAATATATTCAGCGACTGAAATTCAGCTCTCTTTATTTTCTGATGTACCTAACTTTTATTGCAATTAAATTAATGGATATGCTTGATATATTTTATTCCGAGTTTTTATAATCTATTAAAATATTTTTACGTTAAGAAGAAAACGTTTCAAGTTTCGTCTTGTCAGTAGGTATATTTAAATTTCTCATTAGGATTCATTTTAAACGTTTACATGATCTACTCGTAAATGCTCTTTGCTCTTGCTCAGTAATTTTATTTCGCAAAGCGGTAGATAGGTACCTAATATGCGTATGTATTATGTCCTCTGTAGGGATTTGCAAATGTCACACGATCTGCCTTTCAAAAGATATGACAAAACTGCGTCTCTGAAGCCCGAGGGACACGAAAAGAATTTTAATTTTTTGTTCCTTTTGCACAAAGGAATTTATTATTAAGTCCCGCATAGCAGGTTATAGAAAGGGACAGATCCAATTCAAACGCACCTTTGTAGGGAAGAGTTCATTCAGACTTAGCTTTCTCCCGCGGCCTCGCTCGCGTTGTACCAATATTAGACATAAAGTTTTAATTTCTAAGAAGTACTTCTCGAAAAGTACCTGTCTATACTATATTCCTTGAAACGAGCTAATAGGAAGGAAAATAAACGCACGTGATTGGTCGTCGAAAATAATTGTTTATTCTCGGATTGGCTAGATTTGACAATTGACAATTGATTTGACAATCTAGCCTATCACGAGATAGATAGTAGTGTCTAGTCTACGCTTGAAGTTACATGAATACAGTGGAAAACAGTCTACTTATTAGCATCTCTATGGACGCAAGCTACAGTCAAGTCCTTAGGGTTGCAAATAACTGTGTAATAAATTGAAATGTTACTAGCTATATTTGTAATTTCCATTTCATCATCATCATCATCCACAGCCCGACTTTACCCACTGCTGGGCATGGGCATCCCTCAGTTTGTGCCATCAACTGCGCTCCTGCGCCAGTCCATTTAAATACTTTTATTTGAAGATTGCTGTAAAAAAAATGCCAGTACCAAGTTTTCCGGTCAACTAGTTGTTTGTAAGTAAATATTTAATAGTCCAGTCGGTTTCATCAACAAAAACAGCAACTTCAACTGAAAATGTTGATGTTCTTAAATACGTCACGACGCATTTTAATAAATATCATATCATTTCCTTTTCAATTTACCTGACGGCCGTAATATCATGACACTCATTGTTCATAGGAAGGGGATGGATGGGGTTCAGTTTTCATTATAATCGTAAGGTCTTCACTCCACTCATGCGTAAGTAGGTACAGCTTCCAATACACACGATCAAATGATTTTATTTATTTCATATACCTACCTACTTACAACTACTTAATAATTGTTTTTTATGGCCTTTTTTATGATGTATAAATACCTAATTAGTTTCCGAAAGATCACACTTAAATTTTTTAGGCTCTGATATAAATTGAACATTTGAAACTTGCCCATACCATCATTTTAAAATACGTACCTATAAAATAGTACTAATTTCAACATTGAATTTAAATTGGCTGTACCACAGATAAAATACATAGTATTATTTTGTACCTACTTTAGTTGTCCTATAAATTATGTTCACAGAGTTACTGAAGCGCCAATCCATCAAGTTGGTTGATGTAGGGTGGCAACTGGCTCTGTTCAACTTGAAATTAGTTTATTAGTGCCCATAGGTTACATGTACTACCTGTAGTGTCTCACTCCGCTTTTTAGGGAGAAAAATATCGGGTCACCAACGGCCGGTTTGAGGTTATTTTTCGCGTATCGTCTGAATCTACTTAAGCGCGTGTGAGCGTTATTATATTAATATTATGATAGAGGTAATCTCCGAAACTGCACAACCGATTTCAAAAATTCACCAATGTGTAGTATGGACTTTCGGCATGGTTATAGGCTATATTTTTTCCCAGTAGTTTCATTAGTACACCCGTGCAAAGCCGGGACGTGCTGATAGTAATGGATGAAAGATAACTTGCAAGAATGAGATAGCATGATTTGACGATCGGCACGAGGCTGCGAACTGAAATGCACTTTGTTGCGTCGCAGTCAGAGACGCCTGCTACATGGGTAGAAGATATTGGGTCGCCAACAAGACTTGGATGCGATCGGCTCAACACCAGAAGAAGTAGCAAAGATTGGAGGAGGTCTACACCCAGCATTGGGTTGCCAAAGGCAGAAAATGCTGATGGTGATGAGCTAGAATCACTATTAATGAATAACTTTACGAAGTGGGGCTTCTGTACTTGCTCTGTTATTTATTCTGTGGTTCAAGTTGAAATTAGTTTATTAGTGACCGTGGGTCCATGTATTACGTAGTTTACATGCGAAACTAGAAGCTTGTCCATCCCTGACTCGTTAAGCGCAACGTCTGCTATCATGCCATTATCATTTTTAATAAACTACCCGCAGAAATCAAAAACTTGCCTTTGAACAGTTTTAAATTAACATTAAAAAAATGGTTGCTGGAAAACTGTTTTTATGACATCAACGAATACCTAGATTATAAGGATTGACATTTCATTGAATTTAATTAATTAGCATGATTTTAGCTTCATTATTATTAGGACTTACCTACCATACCATATTTGCACGCCTTAGACGAGGCAGAATGTAAAGGATACCTTGCTTCTGAAGCCATATTGTAAACCTACTGTACCTACATTCCTGCGAATAAATGTTTATGATTTATGATTACAAATTGGCGAGCCGGAATAAAGTTTTAGATGAATTAGGCCGGTTTCGATTAACAAATGACGGGCAAGGGAGTAAGGGACTCTATTCCCACATGTCTATCTTGATTGGTTGACAATTTCTTTAGGGTATATAGAATCAATTATTTGTTTAAGTAGCTCTATCTTTAGCAGCTGGATTATGCATAATGTGAATATGATATTTATGTGTACAATATTTAGAATCATATTATGAATATCTTGTTTTACTAATCTTTTAAAATAAATGTTTTGAATGTTTCAATAACATCGATTCCTAATAAGCTACTTTTTATAGTACACCGTTATATGCACCCTTACTACACTAACTACGCATACTTATAATAACCTCGGACATTTTACATGGTGACATTCATGGTCAGTTTATAAACTTACAAGAAAAACTTTGAAGACCTTTTAAGAGCCCCCTACACTAGTAGGTAGGTACCCAAGATAAGCTTGCCATTTTCTTTAGATATTACTTTTACATTTGTACCTTTAGGGACTACGCTTACTTGGGATTACAAGACGTTTTTACGAAAGCAGTTACATAATTCAACTCAATAAACATAATCACAAAATCCTTTGAAAGGAAAGCTTAGTGCTTTGAGCTGGTGAGGAAAAGCACCGTATGCGGTACATCCGTCATAATCAGCTTAAATTGTAGTTTTCGAGATTGTGGGTGGTCCAGGTGACGGTAAGCTTCTTTACCACGTGAGTTGCGGTTGAGTGCGAACTTTGGGGAACTTAGCATTCACTGGTTTGTTTAGAATTTAGAATTTACAGCTTCGAATTGAAATGATCAAAATAGTCTAGGTACTCTACACTTGCCAATAACAAGCGCGCTAGCGTAGGATAGCAGTAACGTAGGAATATTATATTTTTAGTTAGTAATATCTTTTTTAAAATTCATCAACCACTAAAGGCGTTTTGACAAGCTAACTACACGCCATAGATTAATTGGCAAAGCTCATAATTTGAAATACTTAGGTACTTTTTAAATTATTACGACTTGGAAACATATTTATAAATATATTCAGTCCCGATACTATTTATTCACAATTTAAATATCACTACTGGAGTTTTTGTGTGTGAGTAATGCGCTTTGTGTTTTCAGTTCTCTGAAAAATTACTTCAAATAAAGCTTTTGTACAATGGAATACAACGGAAAATAGAATGTAACGAAAATGGTTGAGAATAGGTAAAACTCTTTACCGTACCTACGTGTGTTGTGCCGACCCCACTTAGTGGGATAAGGGCAGGGAGATGATGATGATGACGTGTGCTGCGACTGAGTACGCGGAACTTAGCATTCGCTGTGGTTTGTTTTAGAATTTGGGCTTGCGATTGAAATCAAATCTGTTCATTTATAGCCAAAATATAGCCTTGAACCATCCCCGCATTCCATTCTACACATCGGTGAAAGACTTTTTGAAATCCGTTGAGTAGTTTCGGAGATTGAGAATTCCAACTCTGACTGTAACATAAATTCATTAATACCTAAACACGCAGCGGTAGCCAGGGTAAGTGCATCGGTTTAAAAGTTTTATGTGGCACAAAATTCTACCTTAGAAAATCTGTTTGGAACTATTGAGGATAATGGAACTTGTGAGTTGCATTGCTAATTGTGTTTATCTAACTAACCTATCACAAAAATGCAAAATTTACCTACAATCCACACTTTTTTCATTGTGTTGTTGTACTATTAACAGATTAATGACTAACGAACCAAGCAAAAGCTTTCATTTGGTTCTACTTCAGAAAGCAACAAAATTATAACAGGAATACGAGTAGATAAAATATCATTGCAATATTTTGCTTTGATATTTCCAATTTATACAAACTCGGCCATCGTCACGCTAAAAATGTTCCTTTGATGTCGACTATCAACCCAGTTTTATAATTTTATCGTTGCAATTGAGATGGCTAGATCTAGATCTCGATGCAGCATCTTTGAAGTATCGGTGATTTTATCTCAGCGTTTGACCTAGATCCCCTTGCTTTTGTGATAGTTTCAAGAAAACAGCTCTGCTTAACTCAGTGGGATAAGAAAATAAAACTGTACTACTCTATTTAGAAGTATCTCAGACTCTCTGTCAAGATAACAATGGACCATTGCTGCGAGAGTATTATGCATTTATTAGAAAGATAGTTCCAATAGATATCCGCATATAGTCATTTTTCGCTCGGTTAATAAAATGAAGGAAAATATCACGATAAAACCATGGTAGTTTCAAGATAAATGTATTTGACTCTACCCATTATATGTATACAGGTGGGGCAACATTTTGGGGAGTTCTTCTTCTTCTTTAAAAACATTTGTATAAATATTACTAAATATTGGCCCCTAACCTGTACCTATAATAATAGAAGTCCAATGAGTAACTGTATAATTGCGGTCGCCTGCGAAGAATCAAGCTAGATGAGTCTTTCTCTCTCGACAAACTACTCTGCTTGTACCTCCAATGTCATTCTGTACGGTAATAGAGTCCAGAAATGGTTGATTAAACTCGTTTGGACAACAAAGACACTTAAACTGAACTATGTGCTATTGTAGGGAACGAAATTGCTAATTTGACCGCGTAGATTTAATTATGCATGCCGTCCGCCGAGAGCGGTCATAAAGGAGCGGTGTCACCGGCGATGCCAGGGCCGGGTGTGAACCCTTTGCCGAATATCCGGGGGCAAAACTTAAGAAAAATACAGTGGGTCACATAATTGGGACATGAAAGAAAAAAAGTTATTTATTTCAGTTAGGACCCCAAAGATCACTTCTACTTCGTCTTAAATGCCAGAATGCTTGATTATTCTATTGCGTTGCATGAGTTACACGAGATCCTAAAACAACGAAGACTTCAATGCCTTGTCTCGAACATCACACTTGGACTTGCATCTTAACTTCGCATCTATTAATGTATTGACTGTTAGCAATTGTTGAATTGATTAGTTTTCTTATTTGTAATGAAATAATACATCACAATTATTAAATATTGATAAAGTTGATTAAAACTTAATATCGAGTAAATTGACAACACGTAACAATAACTCAGTAGTGGTAGAAGTCGCACGTGTCTTCCCTGGCCCTCTTTTGTCGCGGTCCTGACTTCGGCTCTGGCAGGCTTGTTTATAATGTAGCAAGTAATGCGCAATCCAGCCGACCCCGCTATGTATTAACTTTTTATTACACCCGACCAACTTTGCGGTGTTCTGCCGCGCCGCGTCGGTGTCACTTTTTAATCTCCCGAGCTAAATAAATAACTTATATAATTCGCTGCGGGTAACAAAGGTTTGGGTTTGATGCTTATTATGTGGAACCCCTCTTTCTTTTTTACAGGTTGTAAATAACTTGGAAGAAACGTGCTGTTCTGAAATCTTAATAAGTAATAGATTTTATAGTGAGCTTTGTAAGAAAAGTAAGCATTTTTTAAAGTAGTAAGCAGCAAGAAGAAAATAAATATGTTTAATATGAATCAGTACCTACGCTTTTTATTTGATTTTAAGAAATTCAGATGATTGCAGAAATTGCGCTCAGATATTTTACTAAATCTTCGGAATCAGTATTACTCCTGGCGCTCTATAAAGTGGGAAGGTAGATATTTATTCAGATTTCCGCTAAGTCCTTTTTAATTAGACTGAAAACGCTGATTCATTTTAATCCCACTTCAAAGTCCGAGTTCATGACTGCATTTACACATAAAGCTGGTTAATGACTGAGCTAGTGTAAAACACACAAGGGGGTACGTAAAAGCTGTGGTAAAAGTAAGACCCCTCGCACAATGGTAACATTATATTTGCTGAAATGGTCGGGTTGCTCTGCTAGAACAAACATGGCCAATACTGAATTGTTTTAGTGTGCGCACTTCCTAACATCTTTGAGGCCTACCAAACTATTGGCCAATAGAATTTTGCAGTGTGCGAGGGCAAGTTTCTTTTTCATAATTTCCAAGTAGACATTAATTAAAATAGCGACTCTCACTAAAACACAACAAAGGCTATTCCGTTCTCACAAGCACGGTTTGTGCCTTAGGTAATGATATACAGTATGTTTATTTATTTGCTATTATCATTTATTGTGTGAAGATGTTCTAGAAAATTGCCTGTCTTCATTATGACCGTCCGTCGTCTAGTGTTAGAGTGATTAACGGATCTGCATACAGTGGGAGTGTTCAGACCGCCCTAACTTCTTTGTTGTCTGCTTATTTTGAATATTCAGTGGGCGAATCGTACCAGTATTCTCAGAAACGGTATGAGAAACTATTGCAATCCGTGTTTACGTGCGTAAACACGGATTGCAGAAAGGGTATTGACTGTATAATATTTATTGAATATTATTGGTGTTCGATTATGCTGCTGCATAGCTTGCTAGCTATGCAATGTGCTCATTGCATAGCTTGCTAGCTATGCAATGAGCAGCCCACTTTCCAAATATGCCTTCTATCCCTACTGATTTAAAAGAGAAGAACTAGAAAAAAAAGTAATGTAGATTACGTTATATTTTTAAACACTCGGCAATTGGGTCTCTTTCTCTAGTGTTTTTTAGTTCATCAGACTTGCCTTGGTAAATTAATTCAATAACTGCTTAGCTTGGGACTAGATGACGCTGTGCAAAATGTCCAAGGATATTTATTTATTATTGATTTAGGTAGATTTGAAGCCTTTGCCTTTTACCGACGCAGTCCAAACGCCAAGTTAGCTGCTTTCATAGGATATTGGTCCTTTGTAATATTAGTGGGATTTTCGATCGAAAGGGCGCACTCTAGCTAGGTACTCCTTGGCTTCGATTTAGATTGTATGGTCCGTTATCCGTGAAGTAGCGATAGTCTGGGGAACCAAAATAACCAATACACCTTATATTCATGAGCTTGCCTCTTGGAAATCCTCCATAGGTCCAACAAAATAAACCAGTACTTACATAATAGCATTTTTGTTGGCCAGATTTTATACATCAGCCAGCTTACCAACTCACAATTCACGAGGACTATATTGTCACTCCTACGACATGAAATTTCTGCTTTAGCATCAAGAAATATCAGGTAGAACATTATAAATATCTGTAAGCTGTACATATACTTATATCCAAAAGCCTGTGCTTTTAGATATATACGAGTATGTATGATATTTATCTAAGTCTTTGCCTGTGTACCTACACTTTATGCAGATTAGAATAGGCCTACTAACCACCTTTATCTTTCTCTAGGCTTACTCAGCTTTGTCAACGAGACTAACATGGTCACTAGACGAAAGTCTAGAAACTTTTATAAAAGCACATAAGCTATTACGATCTTCGCACACATTTTCTCTAATAGCTTAGTTTAAATATTTTTCAATTACAAATTCGAACGTCGTAAATATTTATTCGCTTTTGACGGCAATGCGAGCTTCCAATAAAATGCGGTGCGATAAGTGTATGGAAATTCAGCTACTGGGTGGCAAAGCGTGCACGACGCTGATAAAGGATTTAAGGGTGTTTTTCAATTTGGTGACGGTTCGGGTGCCAATAATATTATCTGAAATAGATTTGTGTCAAATAGCAATATTGCACACCATTTAAATTCAGTGGCCATTTTGACTCGTGCCCTGTTCAGCGGCTCATTGGCTAGAATGAACGCTATGCAATTATTTTTAATGAATCAGTATATTATTTCTTGAATTTATTCAAATCTGATTCAAAATTTTAATACTGCAACTAAATACGTTGTCATGTTGTTAATAAAGAGTGACTAGAGTTTATACGACCTTATAAGTGTTAATAAAAAAAGTACTTACACAACATTTTAAACCTGAAACAGTATATAATTATAAAGTAGCATGTTCTAACTTGTAGGTTTATAAAGATTTAAATTAATAGATAGGTAGGTATTGTAGATATACTCGTAATAGAAGGCAACATTTTTGATAATTAAAAATATGATTGTAACATTATTATTCAGTACCAAAATGAGTTTTTATCAGATTCCATGAAAAAACAAATGAATGCAAGAAAAAGCACGTTCCATTGTTTTATCATAATTAATTTACCTTGATTAAGTTTTTTTGTCCGCTCACCACCAAACTAATTTACTTCAAGAGCAACAAATTCTCATCAGAAAGTTTCTTCAAAAATGTATCCCGGTAACCTAGAATTAATTTAAACTTCGCATTTAATCTTGTTGGCTTACGAAACTTTTGCAAACTGAGATTAAGTACCTCCTAAAACAGCAGAGCTCTCAACAACCATCAAAATGTTGCTAAGGCATGGGCTAAGATACAAATGTGTCAATAATAAAATCAAGGGTCATCGTAAGAAATAGCACTATATGCTATATATATACGCTATATACACTATGTATCGTGTAGCAAGCTTTTGTAGCTTGCTTTTCTAGCGAAGCTACGAAGTTGTAAATGCACAGGAAAAGTGAAATTCTTAATATATTGTTATTGAACTCTCGAGGTGTATTTCTGTTTATAACTCCAAAAATCCTTTTCAGAGGACCACTTGGGGAGTAGTATCAACTTTCAAACAAAAAAAAAACAACTTTACCCAATTCTGGGTACTTTTTTACAAACTCAGCCTACAACTACAAATACCAGGGACGCAGAATAAACAAAGAGATATCAAGGTGGTATGTGAATGATACCTGTTGAAACACCTTTGATACTTTTCGCGCTGCTTTTCAATTAAAGTCAAAGTATAAATTTAATAAGCAAGAATCCTATGAAAGTTTCCCAATCTCGACGCAATATTGGTTTCCATTCCACTCGGGGCGCTCCACAGCAATAAAGCCAGTTTAAATGCTAGAAATATAAACCTTTCAGTGAATATATGCCTTTGCTGAGATAAACAGAGCGTAAGTAGAATTGAATAGTATTATTTATAGCTAGATAGTATTTCAAATAAGAATGAATGTGAGACAGTAAAATTCGAGTGTTGTAAAGAATTTTAATGATTAAACATTTTAAACATATTATTTCAAGTTTTTTATGTCTGAGCAGAGCTTTTTATTAGTTCGTTCATTCGTTCGTTCACGTGAGCTAGTGGCTAATTCTGTTGGCGGAGTTTTTAGGCAGCCTTAAGGCCTCCGTCGAGGCTTAATGTTTTTAAAAGGCGGCCGACGAATGAAACATTTTCGTAAGTGTTATATAAAACAATACTACTGACTGGATCATTTTATCTAAAAATATACAAAATTAAACGGTCTCTCTTTGAAAACATATCCCATAATATGCAAGTACTTAGCAAAATTACCAACCGAGATAACGCCGTAAGGTACTCCTAGTTCTATTAATTCGCCTATACCCATTCCAGCGACGTTGTATCTTACAATCTGTTTGTTTAGCGACTAATTAGACAAAGTTGGGCAAGTTTAGCGAATGGCGGCTCATTCCACTGAACGGGCGGTACGGATCTCAAGAAAACAACTTATCTGTTGAGGGTATCATTTTGTAAACTATCGTTTTTTATAAATAAAAATTAATCAATCGGATTTGTTTTTTTCTTCTTGTTTAGTGATGTTTTCTTTTATATAAATACTAGCAGGACATCCCGGCTTTTCACGGATGTAGGCTGAGTAGTTTCGGAAACTACCTACCTCCTACATAATTATTACTTATAGAAAATGTATGAATGAATCGAAAAGGACTCGACACAAGACTTGGTAACAAATATAAACAAAGCTTATTATTTAACCGCAAGTTAAAAGCATGCATGGTATATCTGAAGTTCAGAATAATCAAGCGTTGGTAACTATCAGAAATGTAACAGATAAATAAAAATAGAGTAGGTTCTAAGTCTAACATTTCCTGAACATTGTTAGCAACGGCTGCATAGCAAGTTGGCATACCGTTCCGATCATACAGATAGATAACCTTTTATAAGATTCTGGTGCATTCAAACCTGCTTTCTGGGAAAAGGGAACTGGTTCATAAGTTGAAAGTTAGGTTAGTGGGTAAATGCGAATGGTTGTTCCTTTTTACGCTCAAACGGCTGGATGCCATTTGAACGAAATTTGGTATCAAGATAGCTTATGTCCTAAATTAACACATAGTCTAATTTAGATCCCGGTATTCCCACGGGAAAGAGAACTATTCACCGCGGGTATGCTTATATTCAAATTTAAACGGCAAAGAGAAATACATAGAACAATTTAGTTGCCTGGTAGTTGACTAGACGACTTCCTGGTAGGGTTGAAACATCTTTATTCTGTGCTGAAACTAATATTTGTACTGGTAATTAGTAATTAATTTAAAAATCTAGGTATATTTAACCCTGATTTTTCATCTAAAATTATCCTCCAGCCTCACACAAGTCTACCTGATTACTGCGTGAAAGTACCTGAACTATGCCTGGTATCTGACGCACTTGGAGCTCGTTGACAATGGAGCTCGATCTAGTCTAATCTCCGCTTAGTCTTGCCCCAGCCACTTACTGGCTTTTACATCGCACGTTTGCATTCAAACTTGCTTAAATATCTGACGACCTTTGTGGATAAATGTGCGCTAAGAAGGTAGACCGCGCTGATGGCTTTGGTTTATTTTTAACAGTGAATTTTGATTAAAAAACCTTAAACATTGTAGATGATTTACTTGTACTCCAGAAGTTTTGGTAATAGGTTATTCTCACGTCTTATGTATGTTCATTTTGGTTTTAAGGTGTTTCGATAGTACCTAACCTTCATTTTTAGTAGTTTTGGGTAGACTGTGAGTTGAATTCTACTTCTGTGTTTTAAAACATACTATTATAGTCAGGTTTTCAGAGAGATACATAAGTAATTATCTGTGCAGGTAGTATCTGCAATCAAATTAGCAAATTTTAAAATTGATAGTTGTCTTTTATTTCAATAGGCAAAAACATAGATTATTATTAACATGGAAGTATGCTTCACGATGTTTTCCTTCACCGTTGTAATGTGAACAAAACTATGAGCTTGCAGACAGGCACGTATTTCAGACGTTGAATAATATTTCTGACGGTTTTAAATTACTTTGCTTTCTACCCTAAAGGTCAAGAAGGTATCTGGGCTCGGGTTTAGTTAATGGTGGCAGGCTTTGAGAGATAACACTTATCAAATCTAGTAGGGTTTTGCTTCCTGATTACATAAATACCACTTTTATTTCTAGGAGATGCTTAGTTTTCGAGAAATTAATTAAAACATTTTTCATAAATTCAAAGGAAACTCGAAACGAAACTGAAAAAATAAAACTTTACATCGTATTTGACAGCTTATATTTTGTCGCAGTTTATTGTCTATGGTGTACAATGGCGCGCAAAAACGATAAACGGAACGTAAAATTTTTGAATTTTTTACCGCGAATTCGCCTTCTGCCTGTGTTCTCTCTACTGTTTATCTTGTGGATTTTTGTTGACGACTTCGACATTGGACCCAGACTTCTATTGCTGATCTACTCTTGACCACTATGGATAGCGCGCAACCTTCAACAAGTTCATGTATAATGAAAAACATTCATACAGCTGATGAGGAACCTCCGACAAATTCGATGAGCTCATCGGAAGATGAAGCTCCAGTAGAGAAGCGTAGTCGTTTACAAGTTGAGGAAGTCCGCAGTTTATGGAACTTGGTAAAAATAAATAAGAAACTAGGATCAAACGAATTAGCCATTGAGTTTGCGGAAGAACGAAGAATGGTCCCAAGAGCTAAAAATTGTGCAATACATAAAAAACCTATGTGTATTCAAACCACTACTAGATCATTTGGAGCCTTTGTATGCAACAGGGGTAACTGCAGGGGGAAAACCAAAGTACCCAGATCAAAAGGGACGTGGTTTGAAAACGTTAAGATATCACTACCTCGGGTTTTCTATCTTATGTATGCATACACAGCAAAGTTTTCCTATGAAATAGCTATGAAAGAAGATTATGAGGAAGGAGAACACTGCCTCTCTAGAGCCACCATCAACGATTGGTATAATTATTGTAGAGAGGCAGTTGTATCTTACCAAAGTAATCAACAGAACGTAGCTGGGAAGATAGGAGGTCCCGGCAAAGTAGTACAAATTGACGAAAGCAAGTTTGGGAAAAGGAAGTACAATAAAGGTAAGTTACCCTAACTTCCCTATGAGTAGGTTAGGTTAGGTTGATATATAAAAATGCGAGCGAAGCGAGCCCACTCATAAAATCTGGTGACCTAAGACCCTAACTTCCAAATGAGTAGGTTAGGTTAGGTTGATAATATAAAAATGCGAGCGAAGCGAGCCCACTCATAAAATCTGGTGACCTAAGACCCTAACTTTCATATGAGTAGGTTAGGTTAGGTTGATAATATAAAAATGCGAGCGAAGCGAGCCCACTCATAAAATCTGGTGACCTAAGACCCTAACTTTCATATGAGTAGGTTAGGTTAGGTTGATAATATAAAAATGCGAGCGAAGCGAGCCCACTCATACAATCTGGTGACCTAAGACCCTAACTTTCAAATGAGTAGGTTAGGTTAGGTTGATAATATAAAAATGCGAGCGAAGCGAGCCCACTCATAAAAACTAATGGCATACCTAAGCTATAGCTAACACTAAACCTTTGTCACTAAACAGGTCGTCGAATAGAAGGTCATTGGATTTTGGGGATGATCGAAGATGGGAAAGAAGATCTTCGCTTGGAAGTATGCCCAGAGAATATTCGCTCATCTGAAGTTTTGGTGCCTTTGATTAAGAAGCATGTGGCTGAGGGCACCATCATACATACCGATTTTTGGCGAGCCTACGACTGTCTTGGGGAGCATGGATATGTTCACAAAAAGGTTAACCATAGTGATCCTGAAAAACCTTTCGTGGCTGCAGATGGCACCCACACTCAAAGAATTGAGGCACAGTGGCGTATTATAAAAAGATTTTTTACACAACAAAATTATAATAATAGAATAAATATTACATCCCTATTGATGGAATATCTATGGCGCAGAGAGGTGGAAAGAAACAAGAAAGATCTCTTTGATGAATTAATCAATGTAATTAATTTCAGTTTTAATAAATAAAAATTTATGAAAAAAATGTTTTAATCATTTACTTTTGCCTTCCTAGCGCTAATCTTAAAATAAATAAAAAAACTAAACCTTTAAAAAAAATTACGTTCCGTTCGTCGTTTTTGCGCGCCATTTACATCATAGACAATAAACTGCGACAAATAAGCTGTCAAACTCATGTGAAGATATTTGTATCTTGTTTCGTTACACATTTTCTTTGAATTGGTATGAAAAATGTTTTTATTAATTTCTCGAAAACTAAGCATCTCCTAGAAATAAAAGTGATAGATATGTAATCAGGAAGCAAAACCCTACTAGATTTGATAATTTTTATGTCTCAAAGCCTGCCACCAATAACTAAACCTTTACCGGTATCTGATGTAAGATTTGATTATGGGAAATCCTAATCGTTTTTAATGTTGGTTCATAGGTTAAGTTAGCCTAAGTTCAGTTTAACTCTATTTCATCGGTTTCAAATCTATGAAATAGAGAACTAAAGCATAAATAACATTAAATTTTGTGTTGTATTATTTATTTTATTTTATTTTATTTTCACAGTCTTAGGGAAACTAACAGCTAGGTATTAAAATAGACAGCAGAATATGTATTATGTAGCCAGGACTACATAAGACGCGAAGGCTAATTACTAGTTCCCACAAATAGTAGTTAGTATAGTAAATACAAAAACAAACAGTAGACGACAAAACAGTTTAGGTTAAGCATACAGTAGGTAATTTAAAAGTATTCACACAAGTTTAAAGAAAATAATCTTAATCTAAATATATAATATTAAATATCAGCCCTCACTCGCTACCTCAAAGTAATTGTCACAAAGTAAACGTTTAAGTTTACTTGTACTGGTATTAAATAGGTCAACGTCACTATAGTTTCTAACTAAAGAATTGAATGAGCAAGATGCTCTTAATAAAAAGGCATTTTGCCTATAGTTAGTTTTAACAGTAGGCACAAACAGAGTGCCAGGCTTTCTTACTGCGACTCTGCTTGTGCGCAGCCCTATTTGCCCAAGAAGTTCAGGACATTCTACCGTGCCATTCGCTATACCAAGAAGGTAAGTCAAGTCAGCCATTTCTCTACGTTTAGATAAGGGAAGAAAATGGAATTTACGACACCTGGTGTCATAATCAGGTAAAAATAAATGCGCTCTGTATTGCAAGTAGCGTAGGAACCTTCTTTGCACACCCTCGATACGTGCAGAGTATACATCGTAGTAGGGGTTCCACACCTGTGAAGCATACTCGAGATGGCTACGTACGTATGCACAATACAGAATTTTGAATGTTTTTATACCTTGAAACTCGGACGACATTCTCATGACAAAGCCAAGCGATCGAGATGCCCTTTTGACGATATTATCGATGTGTTGGTCAAATAACAATTTGCTGTCAAACAGAACACCCAGGTCCTTAATAGCATCTACTCTAGTTAAGACGGAGTTATAGAAAGTATAATCAAAGGAAATTTTATTTTGTTTCCTTGTAAAGCTACACACATAACATTTGGAGACATTTAAGTCTAATTTATTTAAGGAGCAGTAATCTTGAAACCTTATAAGGTCTTCCTGTAGAGAGCGGGCATCGCTAAAATTGTTAACTTTTCGCATTATTTTCATGTCGTCCGCGTATAAAAGTATTTTTGAATTCTGGAAACAAGATGCGACGTCATTTACAAAAAGGTTAAAAATTAGTGGACCTAATAACGATCCTTGTGGGACACCAGATGGTATGCCAAAAGATAGAGAAGAGTAGCCGCCCAGAACTACAGTTTGACAACGATTTTGTACATAAGAAGAAAACCATCTAAACAGATTACCCCTAATACCTACTCTCTGAAGTTTCTCCAATAAGATAAACGTATAAACGTACATACATTTTTGGTCTCTATTTAATGCAAACGTAACCGCGGGAAAATCACCCTATCAGTTTTATTAATTTAGTAGTTAGATATTTATTGATATTTGAAAAACAAATTCAGAATTTATCATAGTTATCTCAAAACTTCAAAAGGGAAATTTCCCACAAAAACCATTTAAAATCAAAAATTCTTGTGTGTAACATGTTCATAGTTTGCATAAAGTTCCAGTAAAATTAGCAGCGTTGTCATAACAAGGGTTCGTGAGTTTCCAACCCGTTCTCTGAAGACACAACAAAAGGGTCCGGGCAGATATAAAACGGAATCTTAGAAGGAAAACTTTGTCATTGTTACTGCTGAGCCATGGGCCCGCATTGTTCAAGTTATATTAAAGCGGGAGTTTAATACTTCAAAGGATTACAGTGAGATGTGGTCACGATGCTATTACGACCTTGTGGTGGGCCGTTTGAACGATCCAGATTAATATTACGTCAAAAAACGCGGTCGGGGAAATCTTGAGCAAGTGCTTTACGTCGAAACTTGAAACTAATTCTTATGGTTTTAATGTCCGCCCTGAAATGGTATTAAAAGTTATCGTAAGCTTGCTCCGAGCCTGAAAGTAGGTTCAAAGTGTTAGGTAACCGCACACTCAGAAGATTAAAGCCGCTTTGTACCTACGTAGGTAGTTTTTGTAAACGTTTCTATGTTATGTCACCTTGAAGTAGAAAGCTTATTCGGTCATTCGTTATTTTTTCAAAATTGTTTTTATGTTGTAGATATAAGGGTCAGGTAATATAGGTATCGAAATAATGTAGTAAAAAGCAGTTGTTACTCTCAGATAAGTAATGTTTTTGTAGTAAGCTGAAAATTTAGAGCTTTATCCTTTAACTCTGGCTGCTTCGGAACCCCGACTAGGTTCAGTATTTTCGGGTTTATAAAGTTTTTTGATTCCTACTAATACCTCTAGATGGCAGCACACGTATCGAAAGATACTGAATTTGCTACCAAAAGTTTTAAATTGTTTATTATTATTTACTCTTCCCTTACAGATGTATTGTAAACTGTTGAAAAATTGTTTTAAAACTTCAAACCAAACAGGGCTATTACTGAATCTCATGAAATTTTAAGATTTTTGTTGATAGAACACATTTGGCTGAAAAGCATCGATTATTTAAAAAAAAACAGATCAGATTCTAAGTTGCCTCAGACAAACACAAATTCACTTAGGTAAGTTTTAAGTTTGTACATGGATGCAAACTTAAAACAGCCCTCTTTTTCATCATTAGTAAAAAAAACGTGAGCTAAATGAGTTACAATTAGGAAGGTAGGTAGTATGTTACGAACATAATGATATTGTTCTGAAAGGTCAAGAAAACAAATCAACACGAGGATAGTACCACACCATTAATCTTTCGTGGCAAAAAATCTTATTGCTAATGTATTTTTGATTGTTTGGATTCAGCTCTGTAAATATAGAGCCAGGAAATAATTCCAATTCTTAGTGGCAGCTTAAGTACTAGCTGGACTAGCCAGGTTATTTGATTGATTTTACAGTTTTTCAGACATTATGAACACGAGCATTAGGTACGTCTTTTTAGATTAGAGAAGATAAGAAGAAGAAGATTACTTTCGTTTTTCTTACTCTTTTCTATTATCCCGTATCCATATTTTTTCGAGACAGGTAAGAGACATAACAGCCTCGATATAAACAGGATGATGTTGTGTAAAAGTTTTATTCTCTCACATTTGTTATTTACGATTCAAAGAATACAACAACAACACATCCTATACTAGTAATTTACGAAGGTAGCAATGTTCTGGCATTTAGGTGATTTATATGAATAACGAAAGTTTTAGCAGGATGTCTACTGATTGTGATAAGTTTTGCTTGATATAATAAACTGGAATATCCACCGATATTTAATAACATATTGTGTTTACTACTAATTTTCTACGCTTTGTAGGTAGATATATTATATTTCTATAATACGGAAACGACTTTTTTTAGAATGTGAACTTCTCAAAATATTGGCATGTTTCAAATATGACTATTTAGACTATTTAGACATGCCTATCTTCTTTGTATTTGTACTGTAATTGTGTGTATGTGTGTGTGTCAATAAAGCCTTATCTTATCTTCGATAGAGAAAATAAACTAAAAGAAATACTTGTTCCTTGTTAAACAGCTTACGTTATTCTCTGAACCAGTGTTTCTATGTAAATGAAATATTATTTGAAAAGAAATCTTATGAATAGAAAGGAAAATAAAATGTTCTCGTAAAATAAAGTTATTTTTGACGAATTGATGTTAATTCTAGAAGTTTTTAAAGCACTCAACTGTGTGTGTGTGCTTTATTGTTATGAATATCATACATGACAATTATAATAAATAAATAAATACAGAGGTTGATATTAGTTGGATGAACGTGAGTAATCCATGATTCTCATTTTCAGGATTGCCTTGTCTTTATTAAATACAGGCCAGGTGATATGTAATTAAGAGTCTCATTATCCAAAGTAAAATTGAGTAATTGATCAATTGAACATTGGCCTAGTTTAGTTCGCTTGTTTACTTCAGATGTTCTACTTCTCTCTTCTTCCAAATTTTCATATAGCTTCTTGACCTAGATGTGCAGCTACTTTCGGATTTTCTATTTAAAGTAGTCTTGTATTCTATCATTTCGTTTATTACTTCGAAACTATTAAGTACAATGTTGATTAAAAATAAACTTATTAAAGAAAGAAAGAAAGAATACATTTATTAAACTCATGCATTTCCTGTGACAACTCTGATTAAGTTAAGAAGATGGCTTAGATGCTAGATAACCTTCAATAACTTCTGTATATTTCAAACGAGCGCAAATCATTCATACTTAAACGTATGACAGAGCATCGTTTTCACTTCTTTTCTTTTCATCCTACTGGTTGCAGGCTATTCATTCATCCACCTTAATTGCAGTGTTGAGGTAATAAAGCAATTAGGTGCTGCGGACGTTAAGCATGAAATAAGATCCACGTTAGCCTTAACCCGAGCTAACCAATGGCTATTTATTAAAACTTCTTTATTTAATCTCGCAAGTTATAATTTTTGTGGCGAAGTTCAGAAAAACTTTGAGATAAAAGAAACAAAACAGCGGAAAGCTTTCTCAGGCTGTTATCAAAGGCCATTATCTCTTGACCTGAAAAGTGGAATTATATTTTGTTTCTTTTTATAAGGAGTAAATAAGTTAGCGAAAGCGGAGACGTAATTTAAAAGTTACCTTGAAGTGGCTCTTCCTTCCCAAGGCGAGTTACAAAGTGCTCGGCGAAACAAGATTTGACGGCAGAAAAAATGTAAATTAACTTGTTTGATGACGGATAACCGACCACCTACTCAGAACCCTCCGGTAAACAGACCCGAAGCCTCTTTTAATATCGCAACAGCTCTAATTATCTACGGTACCTTCACGTTTATTAACATTAGGTAGCGACATGTCAACCAAATTAAAAACGAGCTCTAATTTCCGTAACATCCATTTGGTTAATGGACTTATATGGCACTAGGGACTAGAGCGCAACTTTCATCACACTAAAAGCAACGTACGGAAAATGCCCTCAGATTAATGTACTTACTTCATAACATTTTCTCTTTTACTTGTGCCGAAATGAAATTTTTGTGCGGCAAGGTTTATACTTTATTTAGCGCACATTCGTAGGTAGAACCATGAATCTATGAATTAATAACCACCTGCCTGAAGGCGCAAACATTGTACATTCTCTATAAAAAACGCTGGTTCTATAAAGTTGAAAAATTGGTCACTTTAATTCTTTGTTTTATTAACCTTTCCTTTTTACGTAGGTGGTCAGGGACCGGCTGTCAGTTAAAAAGAGTAGTTGGACGTTTCTATTTTATAAGAGAGAGTAAAGATAGAATATTATAGGTGTTACTCACGACCGTCGACGGCACCGCTCGCATATGAAAACAAGGCTTCAACATTTATTACGTAGCCACGGCCGAGCTCAACACAAAGAACACCCCATGTTAAACTAAAACAATGGGCGAGTTTCCGAAGAAAATGTATTATTTTGGCTTCGTTTAGTCTGCATGAAGTGCTAAAAACAGCAACAGCATTTTGCAGTTTTCCTCTCCCGGGCCAATATAACAAAGGTTATTATGCAAAATTTGTGCCAAAACCCATCTCTGTACGCAGTTTGGAAGCCCAGGCCTTTATGTACTAGCCGGGCGGATGCAATTGCAATTGTGGTGTGAAATTCCGCATGATAAATTGTCAACTGATTTGGGCTTGCTAATTAATGTTTGTGAGTGATTTTCGCTCAACCTGCGCCCACACCGCATTCGTTCGACCAGTATACTTGAATATGCGTAGAGTGGACCCAGCCAGCCATTTCCTAAATTGACAAACAATGACTTGATGTTGACTGCAGCATACTATGGTTTAATTTCGAGATATTTCGATAAACTCATCGTTTGTTAGGAACAGACAAGACATGTCTAGCTTGAGCGAAGTCACAGGAAATAGCCAGCACTTCCCCTAATAAAATAGCTTACTATTGTTTAGCGGGTATTAATTTGCTCGCGACCGCACCCGTGTTTCTGTCACCTCATTCCCTAAATTAATGACAAATAGAGTCCCACCCTGTTTCTAAAGCTATGATTCTCTGCAAACCCACTAACTTATTATGGCGGCCCGTTTAAAGGGAAATATTAATTAGTTTTTACACCTTTTATATATAACTGAAGATCTGAAATATAAAGAAGTAAGCCACAAGTACAACATATTTTACAGTAACACAATAAAACACTTACATACATAAAATCACGCCTCTGAATGAGCGTGAGTGTGCACACCACTTCGTGGTTATAATAATGCAAGTGTAAAAAAGCGCAGGGAATGCTGATTTCTATTCATCCGAACGCGATGCAAGGCGAACTTAGACAGTCAATAGCTATACTTACAAACGCGAAGCTAGGTGAGCTTCGTGTTTGTAAAACGCTATGCGAACTAGCAGGTGACGTGTTTTACAAAAACGAGCAGTGACTCCACTCCTCAGTAGTTTAATCCACCTTTGTCACCAAGCGTCTTTCCTATACGGTCTCCGTATTTTGACAAACTCGAGCATAAATGTCAGGGGTGTTTCGATGGCTAATTGACTTCTACCTTACCCTTTGTTAGTGATGACGGTTGTAATGGGCTAGTTAACCTATGATACGTCACATACATGCCACGCTATCAAAATTTACAACTTACAATGCCTTAAACACCCTTGTCAGTTTATTGGCTCTGCTATGGTGGGTGTAAACATGGTGTAATGGTTTTAGATGTAAAAATATCTCATGGAGAAAATCATTTGTATCTATTTATGGAGCTTTATCTTGTCTTCCTACTACTGTGTAATAGACTGAGAGCCCAGAAAGATCTGACTTTACTTACTTTAACATGGATGAAACCTTACATGCTTAGTAGAGTCGTGGACACAATGATAAAACTATTATTTATTCAAAAGTTTTCTTGTAAACAATAATTTAAATATGCGTCTATTTTTATAAATATAATGTAAATGAACCGTGACATTTTCTTCAAGGACTAGGGCTATTTTATTTCTACATGACATTTAGAAGGGACCTAACACATCTTCTGAACTGTAATCTTTTGAAACGATAAAACATAATATTCGTTGGGTCAAGGGATGATGCCCTCTAAAAAGTACTTCAGATTTTTTTGTATGTAGGTAGGTAAGATCTCAAAAAGTATCATGATATTTATATAAAATAGGTACCTACTAAAAATCCAAATCCTTTATCATCAACGACTGACGCTGATATTCGTAAACTTACATAAAATGAAAAAATATTCGTACAGTCGCACCTCCTTTCATAAAGTCGGTTAAAAATGGTGTACAATCTTTCTGTAAAGTTCATTTTACGCATCATAAAATACAGTATAATACCTGAGATGATATTAATAAGTCTGAACATAATCTGAGACATGTGAATCGTGTTTTACGATGAATTTTATGCTCCTTCTTTCATTTTACGCTCATGGTTATCGCTCATGCTTAAAGACTTTGGTAGCCTAAGATGGCGGTGCCGTGTCGAATATAATAATATGTCGAAGAATGTGAATTTAAACATTATTTTGTAGGTAAGTTATTTAGTCATCTAAAAGAGCTTGTTAATTTTCTCATGAGGCAGAAAATCGTTCTCTTCTTATGAAATGAAAGTAGGTTTTCGTATTTTTTATATTTGCCCCTTGTTCTAACAGCATCACAACAACGGAACCATAAACGTGGGAACATCTTAAGAGAACATAATTCCAGATTTCATAAGTTACCGAAGGTTTCAGAAAAGGTGTGACAAATGATATTAAATCGTCGTCTCTATATCATCTAGCTCAATTTATGCGGGTCTGAGTATTCGGGTAGGTTTCGAGAATATCTTTATTTGAAATCCGTTGGCATCAATCTTCACTTGCCTAGAACTCAGGTATGAGAAAGCAAAGTGAAGTTTTCTAAATACAACTTTGTAGCACAGATAAAATCTAAAATCCACAATTTTCGTCCTCTTATCCCATACTCCCAGTTTTTAATTTAGGTGTTATAAAGTCACCTGGGTCATATATATATAAAAAATAATAGATAGAATAAATAAAATTCATACCTACATAGTATCCTTCGACATTTCACGCAGCGTCATCTAGTACCAAGCTAAGCAACTTTATGCTTGTGTTATGGTAACTAGATATGACTGATATAAATACTTAAATACATTTTTGTTAGTTACATACACATTAAATACATACACCTTTATGTATAGGATACACCCAGATACGGAACGAATATCTACAGAACATACAAACATTTAGCAGAGATCAAACCCGCAACCTCCGCGTCTTAGCCGGGCCTTCGCTCACTGCGCCAATGCTCTCACAACGTTCTCTTAAAATTAATTCCATAAGTCCAATACAAGGGCTTCTCAAAGATACTAATTTAGACTTCATAGTCATCGGAAAATGAGCCAAGATGCCGTGACCTGGGACGTAAGTAATTGAGCGGCGGTTGACGTCTCTCGGAAATTATTTACAGAGGATCAATACATTAAACGGACTATCCTGTATATAAACGGCTACTCATCAACTGCCATGTCATTTACTTATTATATATAGTACTAACCACAGTGATGACACTGTGGTTAGTTTAAGACTTGATAAAAACACACTTACGAAAATATACGATTCTTGTATTAATAAAACGCTAAGACGCAGAGGTTGCGGGTTTGATCTCTGCTAAATGTTTGTATGTTCTGTAGATAGTAGAGGAAGGCCGAGGAAGAAGTGGATGGATTGTGTGAAAGAGGACATGAGTGTGAGAGGAGTGAATTCGGAGTTGGCGAGTGATAGTGATGAATGGAAGAAGAAAACATGTTGGGCCGACCCCACCTAGTGTGGGATAAGGGCAGGGAAATGATGATGATGTATTAAAACATGATTATTTATGAATTGAAATAAAGTGGTGTGATGTAAACCAATTTTTGAGGTGATTAACATCCGGTTTCTCGAACGCATTGAAATGCCGAAAACTGGATGAATCTCTAAAATTAAGTAGTTAATGGTGAAATCACGTGACAGTGTCTTAATTTGTTTCTATTTTGACACTTATCATCTGTTTTGTTTTAATTAATGATATGCATCTATCATTAGTCTAACAATATATTTAATGGTAATATTTTTAAAAACGTTTTCGATTTACTTATTTGCCATGTAAGTATTTGATACAGGAATTCGAAAACGCAAAATAACTCCAAAGATACATTTTCTGATCCACCGGAGTTTTCATCTAGGAGTGCGTTATTAATACCACATTACCTACTACAAACGTATTCGTACCCGCAAAGACCACGGACTGACCACAGAGCTATCAAGTTATCAATACACAGACGTCATCAATCATCAAGCTATTTACTCAAGCTCAAGCCCATGTGTTATGATGACGAGACAACTTGACGTGTTAATAATTAGCGTGTGTGCACATGGTATTAATCACATTAGTTTGCACCTGCCAACAACAATCAAAGTACGGGGAGGCTTTCATGTAATATTAACCGCAGACTTGTTTGCTAATTTAAAGGTAGCTGAGTTGTGTAGGCTGAGTAGCTGGAATTGATAAGAAGATCGCGGGTTTGAAAACCCTGTATCAAATGATTTTTTAAGAATTTTATGAAGATTGCACAGGGAGTCCACTCGACCACTAGGTATCTACTAACTCCATTTTCATTTCATAAACATCATCCTTGAAAGCGAAAAAATATTCATAAAATAAGTAAGACTTTTAAGGGAGGATTATGTGTACGCAAATATAAATTTATTTTAAAGACGGATATATAATAATACACAGGAAGATATTATTTGTAAAAGTTGAAAATTAGAAATGATTAAGATATAATTTCGAGGGCGTACGGTACAAACTCCGAATGGAATCAACTTCATAAATTAGGGGACTAGCGTAACAAGAAATAATGTTTTCAGTATTAAATCCTCAAAATTATTAGACGCTGCGAAATAAACCTAGCAAATTATGAAAAAATATGATCATAAACAAGTTCATTTTTTCGTCGGAAAACAACTTTTATACGGTCAGAATACGGTTTATTTTGCGGTGCGTGTGTAGTTATCTGCAACTGAGCAGCGTGCGTACAAGGATTATTAACCGCAGTTGATTGCCGCGGAAAATTGGATGGAGACCTGCATGCAAGCAATACCATTAATGACAGGCACTTGTTTCAAAAGCAGTAAATTAGCTTGTACTGCTTCAAATTCGCTTGGTGTGGAAAGATCAGTCTACGGACAGCGTAGCAGCGTAGGCTTTGGCGTAGCAACGTAGCAGTTGAACGTGGACTTAGGCTATTCAGGTTTTGACCATGGAACTTAAATTAGTTATCACAAAATTTACACAAGTCATTTTTAGTAAGTAAAAAAGTAAGTGAAAAAAACAAGAAACAATTTGTTTTAGATACTTTTTGTTATTTTCATTTTAAAGCCAACGATTAACGATTTTTAGTAATACGCGCATTAAAATCATTCTACTTACAAAACATCACAAATTAAAATTGTAATAATTATAGGTATCCAAAGACCTCCCCACTCTCTCTCCATTCTCTCTAGTGCTTATTTGAGTCTAATCGCCACGGAATTTAGCAAACACGTCTCCATCTTATTCGTGGTCTGCCGCGACGTCGTCGTAACATCGTATAATTTAAATTATTATTATTATTATTATTTAGCCATGATCGTCCCACTGCAGGGCAAAGGCCTCCCTTCCCTTCTTCCACTCTTCGCGACTCAGCGCGACCACAGGCCATTTGTTATGGTAGGAGTCAAGTTCGTCGCGCCATCTCATCCTGGGTCGTCCACGTCGTCGTGTCGCGTTGAGTGGGATCCACATACAATTTCAATAATTCAGCAAATTTTTAAGAACATTCCGCAAATCATTTATAACATTTAGATCACATAGACTTAAAATTCAGAGCAAATGCTTTTGTTCGATCCGTTTTTTGTCGACTTTCGCAAGCAATAGTCACGTTTCGGGCAACTCGCGTCCGTTTCGTAATTATTCCCAAATTCGTAAAGTGAAGAATGGAAGTTGGCTCCATAACTTAGGCTTATTGATTCACTCTACCGACTTTAAGGTGAAGTTACGTGATCTAATTTGAAATTTCTCGTGGAAGTTTCTCGGACGGTTTTCTTGAATAATTGTCTTCGAAATATAATACCAAATTGAAATTGTAACGTGACAAGTCTGTTTGTGATGCGTTCGTCAAATGTAATGAAGGGCGTCTGTAAACTATCTTAATAGAAGACAAATTAAATATTTATCTGATCTGAATAGACAAATGCCAAGGTGAAATTTCGATTGGGTTAATTTGTATGTATTATAAGATAAATAGTAAAGTCTAAATCAAAATCCCCTATGAGTGATTATTTTAGAATTAAATAGGAATTTATCGCATCTATAAAGTAAATCACACTTTTTTATTCTGATCTACCTTTAATAAAACTTTAACTTTTATTAAACTTTCACAAATGTTTTTATTTTCTTTTTTTCAAACCATATTTTTTATGACTATGCAAAACTGTTTCTCTAGGACAAATTTCATTGTACCCGGTTTCAGATTATCGCTAGAACAAAATCGTACGATAAGCTCAGATTTTTACGAAGATCTAAATCACTGCGAGATGAATTTGGCAGAGAGCCACGCCCAATCTCTTTACTACCGAACGTATGTAGAGCATACTTTACCTGGATCTAATTAGCAAATTGGTATTCATAGAGAAAGGAGTACATAACCGTAAAAAGTTTGTTACAGTTGAAACGACGCAAGCATGAGGCAACTATATAATTGCACAGTCGACGTAACATGTTGATGGTGTTTATTACCATCAGAAAAATTTAAAAAATCTTAATAATAGCACAGATAAAATAATACTATGTAATAATAGTTATGGCACCGGCAGGATTTTTTTTTAAATTATTGTAACTATAACTGTACTACTTGGAAAGCAAATAAATATTTTTCTATTCTAATTCTATTTTCTATAGGATTCGAACCTGCGTCGATACAAGCGATCTCCGTAAATACAGGGTCACAAAGTTTACTTGTTTCATGACGGTTTTTGTTTTATCAAATGTTCGTATCAATTTACAGATGTCATCATGCACATTAAAAACTCGAAGTCACTAACAGCAGATCAAAAGACGCCGCACCAAAGTCACTTGGACAACACAACTCGTTATTTACAAACATAGGGCATTAAGTTAACAAGGCATAGTTAACAGAGATCATGTTCCTTTCCTAATGACTACTTTAATAATTACGCAAGTAATAAGACACTAAAATAGAAGTAGCCAATTAGAGATTGACAACGGTTAGGATTAATTTACTCGTTTCTTAGAATAAGAGGTAATTAACAAATCTGGAACTGGACTGGAATAAGATTTAATTAAATGTCTGATTTTTTTCTTGAACATCTATTTCCGGAGTATGTTTATAATCTGGGAAGATAAATAACCGTTTTATCTGAATCATAATTAGATCGGAATATGATGAAAAATTAGTTTATGATTTCATACAAAAATGCTTGTAATTTTTTATGAAACATGTACTGCTTCAAAAACACCAACTTTAAGTAAAAATAGAGATTGTGCAAAATAAAACAAATAAAAAATGGCCCTACATAAAGCTATTTTTGTAAAGCTATGTGTCTAATGTCAGTTTGACGTGATCGTCCGACTTTTTGACATGTGCTATCCTTGTTACTAGAATTTCGGATATTGTAAAATAGGTTATGCAGTACAAGCCAGCTTAATTTGGAAACTTTCCCAATTTTTTTATTAGAAACAGAACTCATAAAAAAGCTTCGGCATCTCAATATTTGTTACGTCAATACCGAACTGTAACGATAAGGTTAGAATCAATGATAATTATAAAACAACTATAAACCGGTTGAACGAGCAACATAATAGAATGCTGGGGGCCTAGCATGACCGTTTTAAAAGTAATGCTATTTCAGTAATGTTAGTTGACGTTTTGACTGTCCAAAGACGCATGGCAAACTTCGGCTGCGACCGGCCGGCGCTCCTTCGTGAGCAAGCTCAAATAACATTACTTACAATCATCAAAAATTTAGTGAAAAAAGAGAAAGGCAAATAAAAAATATAGTGTGTTAGATATTTAATCTCCATTGAGTAATTTGAACCAAACGTGTAAACGTGTCTTGTCCTTTACCAAATCCCACCCAACCCTTACCTCGCATTTAAAATGAATATATCCTAATACTTTTATGAGCCTGTCTAGCTTTAATTGTTATAAATCTGTGTCAAGTTTTCTTATAGTTACTTTAGGGTTGGCTTTGATAACTATTAATAACAATTAAGTTGACCCATAACGGTACACTAATAAGCTAAGTGGCCCGACCTACTTATAAAATTCGGGGCTCCACTACGTAAACGAAAGCAAACCGCTATTGCTATGACTATTACGATTAGCGAATTGCGCACCGTTTTGGAAGGCGTTGGCGAGAGTGCTGATGATTAGTTAGCATAACTTTAAAAAAAATGATAATGCAAAGATTCAAAACAAAAAAACCAATGACCATTCCCATTTGTTATTAAGTAAGAGTTGTTCGTTCGTATTCGAAATAATTGCTCTACTATTGACTAAACTCTGGTGACGTTCTTTTTAGGTCACCTAAAGACTTTCTTCATGGCTTGACGACTTGAAAAGTCGGGACAGACAATTTAACGCAAGCGCTCAGATGTCAAATACCACTTGTTGGGACCACATTGTGGGATTGACATCTGAGCCCCATACAAGTTGTGAACGACCGACAACGTTTGAGCAAGCTTCGCGATTTGTTATTGCCATGGCTATACAGAATAGGAGGCTAAGTGACCGCGCCCGGTACTTTTATACTAAAATTAAATTCACCTATAGCATGTCATGGAAGAGGCTTTTGTCGATGGGTTATTGATATTAGATCGATAGGGGAGCGTCAATAACTGCGTCATCGAAGCCGGACGTTACTCCACCTTCGGGCGTAGTCAGAACGCATTTTTGGGGGTACATAAAGGATCTTTAAATCATACTTTTTTATTACTGGTATCAAATTAAACAACATATATCACATTTTTTTTGTCGGAATTTTCTTCTACCACTTTATATCAAGATTGCTCTGTTAACGCATTTTAGGCCGGCCTTATCGTCGCTTACCGTTCTCAGACCAACTTGTAAAAATACATACCAATAAGATGTAATACACGCTTCCGTCTGGCAGTGGTTTGGATCAGTTGAGCTACCTATAGACCGTTTGCAACAACGGTCCTTAGATGGCTCAACTGGTTCTATTTGTATTTTGTACAGTTATGTATTAGTTTAGTTTCTGTAAATAAAGAAATGGGTATTTAATCAAATAAGATGTAAATAAAAATATTATACCTATTAGATAATTAGGTTAGCAACTTTGTATCATGAAATTGATAAGTTGGCCACTTGTTCATATAAATATTCTTACTTTATAGTTGCGAAGTTTCCGAAATCTATTGTCATTATGAATTCTGGTTGGGTAAGCCAGCTTAGCTTTTTTTTGTTTCTAGTGGTTTGGCTATGGTTTAGTTACCTTTTAGTTCATCAAAACTGTACTAGATATTATTTCATTCCAAACTGAAAACCCATTGGTAAAACAATTTCAAGTTGTAGACTTTGGATTTGAATGCAATCGAAATACGTATTTGCTATATCTAACGTCAATATTATTTCATCTGTGTAAATTTTCAATTCATAAAATGACTTTGTATTGTAGCTTAAAATCATAACCATCGTCTAACATTGACTTTAAGATCTTGAGCAGAAACTTTGTATATAATCTGCAGGTTCGTATTATGAAATGTTGTGTAATGTTCGTAAATAAGGTGCTCAGGTTCAAGACCTGAATAAGATTGAAAAAGGAACGAATGATATACTGAAGAGTAACCCTCGACTGGTATACAGATAGAGCATGATAATAGAAACAATACTTATTTCAAAATCTCCGAAAGTCAAATATTTGTGTTTTTTTTTCAATGATAGGGAAACGATACAATTGGTATATATATATTGGTATGTATAATACGGTGTATATCTAATCTGCAGGTATGTGATATGCCTAGGTAATGTTTTATTTCAGTTTATTTATCTTTACACGGACAGAATCGCGGCACGTTATTTCTTATGGCAGCAATTATGCAAGGTAAAGTTAGCTTTTATGGGCATAAAATTACCAGCTTTGTACGCATTTACTTATGAGTACTTGATACGTAACAACATACGACCTACTTATATTAGTTTTTGTTGATATTTTTTTATGAAACTAGTTTTAAATGCTAAACTAGTTTTAAAATAGGTGTTGATTACCTTTAGACTACTATTTAAAGTGTGACGTAAACTGTTACTTGTTTATAAAAAGCTAGGCCAATGATTGATATCAACAAACGAATTGATAAAATTCAAAGCTAAAATTGAGACTGTACCTACTTTTAACAAGTTAAACTACGAAGATCATGTCATGCTTCCTAGTGTATTCATAACATCCCGCAACTCCATCGCACTGGATAAACCAGAAAGAGAGAGATAAACTACCTTTGTTATTGCAAAACTTCTCTCCTTCCGATCCAGCTTCCAAGAGCGTTTAAACTTTTACACAACAAAATACACTCAAGAAAACACAAGAACCATTCTACGTCGGAGCATTGGGCCTAAAGCTCTAATTTGTTCGTTGTTTGTACGCATGGAACGTAAAGGAGCAATGCCCAAACTTCCCCTATCAAACACGTCTTGTGTGAAATCGTGCCGAGTATGAATAGGCGAGTGATTTTCTGGCAGCACAGTAAATAAGAACATTCCTCGCACTGCGCTGTTAAACGTAATCGACCGTTCCCGAAAGTATTAAAGAAGCAGACTGTATATTGCATAAGTTAAGATGTTACAATGAAAACTTTGAGCTGAGCGCCGAGTGTGCGCGATTCCTCTTACGATATACAGTCAGCCGCAAGAACTTTGAACTGACTTACTTTGACTGTCTTGATTAGCTTTTAAAATAAATTATCATATTGATTTCCACGACTCCACTCCACTTTGCACATGATCGTCTCAAAGTTCTCGTTGTATGCTATTTATGCTGTCAATTTTAGGTTTATCTACAAGCACTTAAGCTCCTTGAATATTCGCAGAAGCCGTGTCATGTTTATGAGCAATGAGTACCTATTATGATTTAAATTTATTTCGCAGTAGACATATATTATTGTCAGTTGTAGAAGTTAACATTTCATACAAGACAAGTCCTTTTGCCGCCCAGTAGAATACCAGCTGGATGGCGCCTGAATGTCGTTTTCTTTTACCATTTAGAGCGCACATATCTATATTTTTGCAAAAGAGAGAAGTTTCCACTATAGAATGGAGTTTCCATCATAAAAATATCATGTTTAACTTTACTGCCATCCTCCTCCGCCGGTCCTCTAAAAAAAATAAAGGGCACCGATGTTAATTAGACATCATGTTGTCCTCACAATGTTGTGTCGAAGAGTTATTCAGTTTTTGGCATAACAAAATTTAAGCCGAGCCGCAACTGTGTCGCACGGCACTCATTCACTCGGATTGTCAGTCATTAAGGATTCTATGAATTCCTGAGGTACTCGGAGGCTCACCTAAAATTTACACAAGCCCATATTTTGGAGTAGTTAGCATTCCATATGAGGCTATATTCCCGCTAATAAATGGATGCCTGTCTTACCAATATTATAAATTCCGAAGTTATATGTATGTTTGTCACTCTTTCACGCAAAAACTACTCCACGGATTTGGATGAAACTGGGAAAATACATAGTCACCTTGAATGACACATAGTCTACTTTTAAATTAGGTAGGCACAACGCGAGTGAAGCCGCGGGCGAGTACCTAAACTGTAATGGTTTTAGAAATCTATTGTTTTAATAAAAAATAAAACACAGGCCTTTTCATCTTTAGATATTGGATTATACAGCGTCAGGAGGCAATCTTTTGCCTGCGGGACACTGTAGTGTCTGGGACATTGTTTAGCTAGAATAGGCTTCCCCAGCACCTAAACCAGTCTCTCAGCTTAGCAGGTCATAGATATGCACAGGAAAGACAATGGTCAATACGTGTGGGGCGACTAGGGGTTGTCATAATGATAATAAAACTTATTTCTTATTATGTTCTGTTCTATTCTTTTTAAAATGAAATCCTTATTCTGATGACTGTACCTCGGCCTCATCAAGGAAAGTACTGTTACATAATGTTATGATACCCGTATACTGCCTACGTGAGCACATAATATGATGGACATTTTTTATATTGTTTTGAAATTGGATTTTTTATGAAACATTCTAATTTTAACCAATTTGAGAAGGGTTTATTTAGTCACGTAACAGTTTAAAAAACGACTGTAAATTTGCAGGAAAATGGAAAACATTAAACACTTTAATCAGACTCCTAAACTTAGAATTTCTAAGATTTCATATTATAAGTAGATGATTTTTTTTATTGTAAGAGCAATTTTTTATCAAGTAGGATACTTTTTAATTTAAAAAATCCAGCTTGTTTTATGTTGAAGCGCTAAGCTCGTTGCGATGGCCAATAACTAGTCAGTATAAAATTAATTACTAGATACAATAAAGTTTTAACAAAACTTTTACTCTTAAAAATCAGCATAAACAAGAGTAATCTAACCTAGAGTACCCAATCATTTGTCATTGCTTGAAAACAGAGATATAAACCAAGAAAAAACATTTTATAAACTAAATCCTAATGAAGTCTCTACTTATTTTAGGACCTACGAGAACATTATTTTATCCCAAATTTAGAACTCTTTGAAAACAGCTCTCAAAGCTTTGAAATGTTAATGTCGACGGCAGAATTATCTCTGATTTTTTTTAGATATACATATATATATTATTTTAAATAAGTTTTTAATATTATTATTACATTATTGCTTATTATGTTATTAAAGGGAAAGAGGCTTATGCCCAGCAGTGGGTTCTAACAGGCTGAGAATGATGATGATGATGATATTATTAAACAATTCAGTGTAGGTTCTAACTGTCCAAACTTTATGTCAGCGCCTTAATTTATGTCAAAAGCAGTTCATTATAGGACCTAAACTGAATAGCTTTAAACGGTCGTAGTAAGCCACATGATCTGAATTCAATGTCAGCAAAACCATAAGTCGGTACTTCACAGTTCTGAATCTTTCCGGGCCCACGTCGGAATCCTTATTATCGCTGGAAGTTCTTATCCTTTTGTTTTTGTTCTTTAATTATTATACTCGGTAATTGGATTATGAGATTAAAGGCTCCTTCTCAAATCGTGTCTTGCACAATGGGGTGTGTATGGTCTTTTCTAAAGACTTTTTTAATTGCAAGAGTTGTAATTATTGCATATAAAGCTGTGTTTGCGTTGCTACGCGTTTAAGGGTAATTAAAGATGGTGAAGATGCTATAATATTTTATCTTTAGATAAACGCTTGCCATACACTCATACTGTAATATGATAATAAATATATAATCTTCATGGCCGTTTTCGGCTACACAGACATTATTATCTTAACATTCTTGTAAAAATTAATTTCTGAAACTAAACTTACCCGATTTCAAAAATGTTATCTAATACCTATAGAATAAACAAAGGTTAAGTATATTTTTTTACTTATTACTTTTTTTTTCTCTTGAAAATAGCCGATAGTTCGCTTCATCGCTGACTGTGAGACAACTGCTTTTAAATAAAACTCGATATTTGAATAGGCTTGATGACCAAAATCAAATTTAAAACTCGAACTTCAATTTTGATTTGATATTTATTGCAAACGGCTACAAATTTATTTGTTTCATCGACTGTACATAATTAGGTTTTGATTAAATTTGTGTTTGAACTAGTACAAACACTAACAAAAGTTCATTGAAATCTACTTTTTAGTTCTAAAAGTTTTCACTAATTTGAAAACATTTCAAAGTTAGAAGTAATAAGTCCACTGGGGTTATTTAATAGGTCTTATAGGCTAGGTTTTTTTACTATTATTCTTTTGCTACCAATATTTAAAGAATCTAGTTTTAAAAGTTTTTAAACTATCATGGTTTTGAACATTATAAACACTTGAAATGAGATATTTATCATGATTTGTATATTTTTTCAATCATATTTATTTCTCGTTTCAAGTGTTTTAATATGCTAGTTTTATTTTCAGTAATCTATCCTCTTTACGCTTCCATCTGGCGCTGGCTTGGGGCTAAGTCGTATATATTATATACGACTTTCATATACTACGACTATATATTTTATTCACAGGATAGATTGTGTACTTTTATGAATTAATATAATGTATTTAAAAAAAAACTTTACAATTCTATCGAAAACTGTACCTAATTCACATTGCGTGTGTCACCGAATAGTTAACTAAGCACATTGTAATATATCTAAGCGTTAACACGAAGTTTAGCGGGGACAGGACATCCCACAATTTACCAGCAATAGGTGTACAAAATGCAATCTGCATATTGATCAGTTTAATCAAGCAAACATTAGGCCGACGATAGACTGATAGATTGACATATAGGAAATAAACGGGCTGGTATTTGGAACTGTGCTGAGGAATACAATGTTTATGGGTTGGATATACGAAGTACCTAATTTACAAACGAGAAGAGGCAGTAATACGCTGAAGAGTGACACGTAAGTTATCAAAAATTCAATGTTCTAGCATAAATCTATTTATTGTACGTTTTCTTATTAAGCAAACAACTGCAAAAAAATCTTCAATAGTCAATCGCTTTGTCGCTGGCGGTGAAACCACTGCCCAAGTTCAAATTGTTAATATCTGTCAAATCAAAAATAATTTCCAATAACCATCAACTGTAGGTATTAACTGTTTCAGTCTATTTTATTGTAGTTATACATTGTAGAATTACAATATATTCGGTAGGTATCTTGCAGACAGTCGCAATTTCTTCTAAGAAGCCAATAACATAAATTAATTAAAGTTTACGCCGACACAATAAACAGTGGAACAATATTGGAGAGAGGGAACTAATGAAATGTGCCGAGCGACTGTGACTAATGTAGCGGAGCGAGCGAACGCATCAACTTTCATCTCGCTCCATGTTTATCCTACGTATTCTTACGATTAGCTTTTTCTGTGAGATTGCTTGAGATTGCTTTTATAATAATCAATTGACCTAAAAATAAATAATAATATCCTTGACGTCATCTAGTCTCCATAAGTAACATAATGTTTGTGTTATGGTAATCAGATTGCTGATAAACAACATACATAAAAAGGTGGGTATTTCGTTTTGTGAAAACATAGATATTAGACACAAAATAACTCAGACTCATTTGTTCCGAGGCGGCGCGGCGATCAAACCCAAATTGACGATATTCGATTATAATTACTTAAAAGTACTTAAAAATTTCTAACAAAAAGTCTAATAATTCATGACGTAATTTATTTTGGGATATAAATAAGGTAATCAACGCGATAAAAACCTGTGTAAAAATAGTTCTAAAATATGACGTAATTTGATTGACCATAAAAAATATTAAATAACTTGACATCTCAAATAACTAAAAATCTATCTGATTAATGTAAAGTTATACGGACAACCCTAGTGTACAAGTTGAGGTTACCAACGCAACATTAAATTGGCTCCCGGGGGACCACATAAAGTTTTCAGACTAATATGAAGACGTCACATGCAAAAATATGTCTTTAAGTGGAAACTTATGGAGCTTCGTTCAAAACAACTATAAATTGAGATGGATAATTGAATACGCGACTTGTGTTGTTTCATTTATGATTTTTGTGCGGTAGGGAACTTCAAGACAAAATAAAACGAGATTACGATTTTCAAAAAGGTTTGAAATTTTCTCAGATCTTTATGAAACCAGAAGATTAAAAAATTAGAAGATAAAGTAAGTGTGTTTGTATGAGCTTGAGCTAGCGGAACATACAATTAAAGTGACTGTCACCGTACTTGTCTCACCATAGAAGTCAAATATTGCTTCAATTAATGCAACAGGCGAGAATTGCATCTTCTTGTAATCGTCTATAGGTGTAATTGGGACTTTTTTAATTGGGAATTAAGGCTTTCAAATGGTCTAAACTTAAAAATATCTAAAAGAATTTGCCTACAGCGTCGTAGGAATACGTTACAATCGTGAATATATAAAACATTTTTTATTTATTTTCTATAATCCATAGGTATACTATACCTTACACTGAACTACTACTAAACATAATTATTCACTAGAAGATTCTTAATCACTGACTAGCCGTAGGAGTCACGTAATTTTGACTAACTTCACTGAAGTTTATAAGCAAATGTACCTTGTTAAAAGCGTCTTAAGCTCAGCAAAGTTGTATGCGTTATTACAGAGTATTCTGAACAATGGGGGTCTGTTAACAAAGACAGAAAGGGGGGGGGGGGGAGGATTACAAAACTTTCAGAAACCTTAAACTGAATTTTGAGCTTCGTTTTTCTTTCACACCATAACTATTCTGAAATAAATAACAGATTTTTACTTTGAGAGATCTTCTTGAAAAGCTTTACAATTTTGTTATTTATTGTTATATTGTTTTCGTATTAATTTCATGTTTATAAAATAATATTACCTTTTTAGATAAGTTTGTAAGTACGGATTAATAGATTACTTAGAGATAAAATACGAAATTATTGTCTCTATTGATTCTTTATTTTATCAGACACATAATTTTATAAGAGCTGTTTCTTTTTTCTAGAGTAATCTGAAATCTTTTAGAAATCTGTCAATTTTAAGCTTCATCTAACTTAATTGAACTAAAAATATATCATAATCATCAGTTATCTGGTTACAGTATGTAACAGAAGCATTCATGCTTAGCTGGGACTACTTGCAGCTATGTGGCATGTCCAAAAATATTACTTACTTATTTATTTTCTTATAATGAAATAAAAAAGAGTCATGAAAACCGACATCCCTTAAAGAAGCCTTTTTTTTCTTAAACGGCTCATAGATTTTCTTGAAACATTCAGATAAGGACATTGATTTAGGAAAACTTTGAACCTTTCGAACAAAAATAAAATAATTAAAACCGGAAAACCACACCATCCTTTCAGGAGCTACGTTACCTTGACACACAGACACATTACACAGACTTATAACACCACTCATTTGGTAGGGATTAAAAATAAGCAACCGAGAGCTATGATTACTCAATTTACGCATGTCAGAATGTCCCGGTCTCGCAATCAAGGGACCGGCATCAGACAAGTCGGAAGCAGAACCTAGTGAATAATGTAGGCCATGTTTGATCATGATTAAGACTTAACGAGTTTCAAATGGATCGGGTTTGTATAAAGGCATTCGCACACCATATCAACTCAAAAACTCAAATTGAATTAAAAAAAATTGGACCTTTATAACAATGATGTTTTCTTGAGTTGAACTGTAAGTAAAGTTATACCCATGGTACAACCAGTAATAATAATATAATAATAATAATAATGCCACGGATTGGTACAGGGAAAGATGTCAGTAAACTTGCTTCGATGTGACAACTTACTATTTTTTTCAATTAACACTCACTTCAGATGGACTACACTTATACTACGAGTATGTACTTAGTGACCTAAAATAAAACTTATGTACGATAATCACAGATCGCCAAAAAATGTTAATACTAACTTTTCCCCTTAGCATTAGTTTAATACAAAGTTAACTGTAATCTATCGCCGATGATAGCTCAATATGGCGTGCAAAGGCCTTTAATCAGCTTCCGAAATCGTCTATTAATCAAGTGAAAGCATCTAGATGACAACGAACTGTCAGCCTAAGAGTGTTTAGTTTACGAGCAGTGTAAACAATCGTTTGTGGCAACTCACCCGCCTCGCCTTGCCTCTTTGTTTCGTGCTTTACTAGTGAAATGTCTGTGGTTTTGTTTGATTTAAGTTTTTAGATTAAATAAATAAAATACATATATAGTTTAGGTAGCTTCTGTAAATAAATATTATTTTTTTACAGAAACTAAACTAAAACCTATTTACATAACTGTAATGTACTGTAACATGTATAAGTAGTACAAAATACAATTGGAACCAGTTGAGTCTTCTATGAATATGTAATTATATTGTATACCAATTATTATGATTGCCATAACTCAAGCTTTAAGTAATTGTTTTACTTGGGACTAGTGACGCTGTGTGGAATGTCTAAGGATTTTCTGTGTTTACGCGCCGCTGTCAAAAAAATATTCGTGAATCTATCAACTATGTAACATGAGCTCTAATCAAAACATGAACATAATATAATATCAGTCATTATTGTCAATCAGTCACTCACTCAACAATTATCTCTAGATATTGATTGCGATAATCGCCGAGTTTGAGATCTCCGATCCGCTTCTGTCAATTCGTCCATCGGCTAATGAGTATTGTCAGCTCAACTGATAATCATAATGGACTTTACCTGTCAAATTTCCATTGTGTAACTGTCATAACACAAGGATTTGACGACAAAGGAATAATACAAAATCAATTTCCGTATTTCAATTTTTGTGAAATTCATTTTACTTTTTATTTATCTCCAATAAGCTCCTATTGTTCAGGACCTTCAGGCCTAATCCATTTGACTGGTAAGTTCAGAGTTTCCACAAAAGAAAATTATTTCCTCAAATACATTCATTTTGTTATTCTCTTGAAAAAGCCCTACATTACCCTTCTCACTAAGCATTCTTATTCACGAAAACCAGACTGCTTTAACCTTTAAAACGAAGAAAAAAACAACCGACCATTTGACGCAGAAGCTCCGACCGTTATCCCACTAAGCGCATTCGGCGTTCCAAATCAACAATGACATTAACCCCCCTAGTGTGGCAATCAGAGAGTAAGTGGGAATTTCCGCGTCGTTTGATACGGCTCCCGGCTAAATGTTAAGAGCTCGCCTACCGACGTACCACGAGGGTTGCCAACTGTCCGACTTTCCCGGGAATACGGCTAAAGTTATGCATATCAATAAGTAAGAAAGATTAAGTATTAACACAACTAATGGGTTATGTTAATGTTTTATTAGTTAACTACAGAATATATTTTTAGTTACAAATAAATTCCTAATGGTAAAAATATTTAAACGAAATACTGTTGAAAGTGGTCAAAATTTGTATTCAAGATTCTAGTCTTAATTAAGTACCTATTTATTTTGAAGACATTCCTCCGACTTTTTTGCATCTAATAGGCAACTCTTATACGATCTGCGTATCTACTTATAGGGTAACTGTAGTAAAAGGACGAGACACGGATTTAATAAACTAGAAGGAAATGTAATAACAAACCTTAATATTTTGTTTTGCGAAGCCGGAGAGGGAAAAACTTTCAAAGAGTTTACAATTTTAAAATATTCATAAATATTTTCTGCTTGTTTATTTTCACGTCGCTGCTGTGCTGTACCTAGGTATTATACCAAAGTTAAATAAATGATGAATCATGAATGCATTTGCTATAATGACAGGAAAACACACATTTTATTAAAAAATACACGGGAAAAGCAAATAATTCCTTTAACAATAATTGCCCGTATTAAAAATTTGTGCCATTCGTTCGTTTAATTAAACATGGACATTTGCACGCGAGCATTTGTAACAAAAGCTTTTTAATAATAGCCACACTCGCTGTAAAGAGTCCACACTGACATTCTGCTGATTTCAGTCTTCTTCGCTGACGCTAGCCTTCGAAGGAAATAAGGAAAGATTTTGCAGCGGGTCGCGGAGGAAAATTAAGGAAAAATCTCATTATTTTCATTCACGTTTGGCTTCTTGTTAGGCATTATTAGAGTAAGAAAGCCGTAGGCCGATTGTTTTGTAAGAAACCTCATTAATTTTTTGCCCGAATCAACTTTTTGATTTTTATACCGACGGGAAACTAAGCGAAGCTGTACAAAATGTTATAGATTTAAAATAATTGGGGTTTAGCTAAGCGAGGGGCTGTTTCGCCCTGTTTCAAAGAAATAATGGAAGAGAAAACTCGTATTTACCTGTAATTAAGCGGTGCTTCTAGTTACTAAAACTACTTCGTTTTTCACATTTATCACCAAACTCAGACAGTTTTATGTAATTTTTGCAATAAGAGCAATGTGAAAAATTACAGGCTACCCAAATTCTTCAATTCATAAAAGTTGATTGAATAAAAGAATTAATTATGTGCAAATATTTCGTCTCATACCTACATTGTAAATTTTAAATAAAAGCTATTTTGATTGAACGTACAACAGGTAAAAGTTTTGCTTTACAAAAGTCATAATGTATTTACTACTTTACAAATATCATACAAAAATCCAACCTATATATTTTCAGAAAAAACCCACTAGGCGAACATATTTTTATGAAATTGGTGACATTTTGGCGAAACCGAAACCGGAGAGTGTGTGAAAGAGATGTGTCAGGATCGAAGCAAGTAGAGACCCGTGGTCTCTGCCTACCGCCATAGGAAAGAAGCATTATTCTACTTAAGGATGTATATTTACAAAAAAAAAAAAAAAAAATGGCCACTTATTAAATGTATTAAGGATTAAAATAGTGAAAATAAAGAAAACAAAGTTTATCCCGACAAAAAATGTCTGTAAATAATAAGTACCTAACAATGCGACAACCTACCTATTTACAATAGAGATGTGTGCAGAAGTTGTAAGATCATTTTCCTTATTGTTTGTTATTATATACTTTATTAGAAATGTAATCAAAACAAAATAATCCGTCAAAAACTTCTTCACCATTAATAGAGCTTATTCTTCCTGCCCTTATCCCACTTAATAGTGCGAGGAGAATAAATATATATATATACAAGTAGAGTTTATTATGGCATATCTTAAACAAAACTTGTAACGAGGGACAAAACGCTCAATCTCCCTCATATCAAGTTCTTATCAGAAAATGCCCCGTATCGGCCGTAACTGATAACGTAAGCAGAGTAAGAAATAGCGTGCGATGCCGTGCGTGGCTTTTCATCGCCGGGACAAAGTCGCCGCGCAACAAGTGACGTCCGCACCCATCACCTAAGCCCAACTACTTTTTATTATCATGAAGAAACACCCAAGAAACATCAACAAACTTTTAAAACAAAAAACAAAAGAATACAGCTTCCTCTACCAACTAATGCACCCTTGACTCTCAATACTCCAACTTCAATTTCATCTTTTGTTCACAAAGTAAACAGTTCGTATGAGTTTATTTACTTTTCACCACTTTTAAAAGAGAATGACCAAGTAGGGCGCTTGCGTGGGAAATGAGTGAGAGAAATGGGAGAGCGGGACGTCAGACAGTGTGGCTCTCTCCGACCAATCGATTAGTCGCATAACGATAGCGGCTTCTTAAATGCAGATGTGTCGTGTATGCCAACGTCAGTCGGCCACGGGCAGCGGTCCGGGTCTCACCACCATGGCCGCGCAGCGCCGGCGTTGTGCTCGCTTCCCTTTGTATTGAACACGTCCGACCGGTGTCAGCCAATCGCGGTTCAATGTTATCGAACTTTCGGATAAGGCGGTGAAATGTAGCAGCTTTCAGCACACTTTACGATAAATTTAAAAATCTTTTTCAAAATGATAAATGAAAAGACACTTGATTAGTGCTGAAATTAAATTATGGAGTGGACAAAGAAAGGATTGGATACGGAAGGTAGGTAATATGCTTTTGTTTCCTGCTGAGACAGGCGTGACATCAAATTATGAAAAAAGAAAACATAATTTCCTTTAGGAAAAGGTACCCATTTTCTATATTCCAGTATCTCCCCAGCTATTATGAATCAGGATATAGCTAAGGTGAGGTTAAATAATATTAATAGGTATATAGATAAAAATGTAGGTATGTGTGGTAATCTTTATTTATTTGTTTCTGTAATGAGGCTGGCAAAAAAAAACTCAACACAAAATACATATTATTAAGATTATTTATGTTAAAGAAAACAGAAGATTACATAGAATTACATTGAAAATTAATATACTCGTAGTAAGGATAAATGGCGAGCGTCGAAAATCTATTTGAGTTCCGTTCAAACATATTGAATACCAAGAATAGGTAGGTACATACAAGCAGAACTTTCGAAGCCCGAAGCGTTTGATAACATTATCGTTTTAGATCGAATTGGAACTTGGATATTGGTAGCAGGTTTCTGCGAACGATCGGCACCCAATATGCTATCTCATAACCTCGATGTTATTGAACTTGGTGAACACGTGAACGAAAATTGTATAAACAGTATCTTAGTTTCAAAGTACTGGTATTAGCTTATTTTGATTTTGGACGTGTGACTTCTATTATGTTATAGTAATTTTATGGAATCAGTTCGTATTATAAAAAATATCTATGTAGTATATCAGACATCTGGTTGCCATAACACAAACATTAAATTGCTTAGCTTAATAAGACTAGATGACGCTGTGTCCAATAATATTTATCTATTTTTATTTATTATTCTTAGAGCTTTGATATCTTTTTTTGTTGACGTAGGCAAATAAAGTATCCGTTATTTATAACATTAAAATTCAGATCTGTTCAGTTTAATGTAGTTTAAGAAAACCATAGACAGCTAAGAAGTGAAATTCAATTATAAATAATACTTACATTCTTACTTAACCTACTATAATTAGTTAAAAGATTAGTTTGTGTTTTCCAATAGGGCGATGTGGTCGCTCAACGACAAAGCCCTTAATTTGAATAAAAAAAATACTAATAATAATGGTAATAGTACGCCATGTTTGTATTTAGAATAAGGTTGACTTTATGTATTCTTTAACTTAAAGCATTGTGTGATTACTCTTTTATGAGGCTCTAAACAAGTTGCTTGCTCGGCTAAGTTTTAAGACTAATTTGCTGTGGTTTAAGTATAAAACAACATTAACTATATACTTTTAGTTAATGATTTTAAAGTTCTTACCGTTGTCAATTACGTAAAAAATAAATTATAAACATATTTTTAAGAGTTTGGACCGATTTTTTGTAATAAAGGAAAATAATGTGGAAAATTAGGAAAAACCAAAACGTTACTTTTTTAGAATGTTTGTTTCAACTCGATAACGACAGGATATTTTGCCGTATCAGATTTACAAAATGGATTTAATAGAAACAGTGGTCGGAGTAGTGGTATATTTTCGAAGCTTCTGTGTTTTTGTTTCGTGTAATTTATTTGTGAGAGTGGTTAAGGAAAACATGTACTTAAGTCAACTAGTAAGACAAGTATTCTATTAAGCGTAGTAATGAACTTACGACCTTTCACTAATATGCTTGCTTAAATTGTTGATATGTTAACTTGGTAAATAATTATAAAAATAAACCATAGTGACTCGTTAGGGTTTATTTTCAAATAAAAAATATTCACATGTCGCACCTCCAGAAGTATAGCGACCTAATCCAAAATTTATGAAAATTGAGTTCGAGTCATAATATGACTTAGAAAAACATCCATCCATACTAATATAATTAAAGCGAAAGTGTGTGTGTCTGTCTGTTTGTTTGTCCGTCTTTCACGCCGAAACGGGGCGACGAATTGACGTAATTTTTGTGTGGTGATAAGTAGTTGAAGTGATAGCGAGTGACATAGGCTACTTTTTATCCCGATATTCCCGCGGGAACGGGATTCACTCGGGTGAAACCGCGGGGCGCAGCTAGTATAACCTAAAGATGCACTAAGTTTTTCGTGATAATATTTTTATTTCTGTTGTAAATTTTTCATGAACGTATGAATTTTCCGCTTAAAATTAAAAGCAATCAAAATTCATTATGCAAAACGTATACCTTATGGAGTTGACTGAATTTAGAAGCTTGGCAACTACCGGAAGTCGCGACTAGCTTGTAACCGGCACTTTCAACTTCATATTGTATAAGCTTCTTACTGCGGCTTTGCTTAAGCCATGGTACGAGTATGAAGTGATTAACTTGAGCTTTTATTTTTAAATGTCATATACAAATAAACTAATATAAAATATTATAAAGACACAAAAAAGAAACGTCAAAAAGTAAAGTTTGTTTGTTAGTTTGACGGAGGTAATCTCCGAAACTACTCAGCCGATTTCAAAAATTATTTCTCCGATTTGTAGAATAGACTGTCGGAATGGTTATTAAGCCTATATATTATCCCGGTAGTTACATTAGTAAACCCGTGCAAGCCGGGACGTGCTGCTAGTTAGAGATAAAAAAAAGAAAAATTATGGTACCTTATGTGTATTTAAACATTTAAATAAATATTGAAAAGTATGATTTACGAGTACATGTACCTACCTAAATTTAATTTGTCTTAGAATATATTTCGAGAAAAGGGTTGTAAGGCCTCGCCGTTTTTTTGGGTTTACTTGACGTCACTGCCGTTCCCCAAATTTACAACAAATGTAAAATCAGCTGACGTTTGTTTATATGTTACTAGCAGCACGTCCCGGCTGCTTAACTACCAAACTAATTCAGCTGAAGTTTAGAGTATCCAAGAGTTATGGTCTGGAATAATACATTAAGCTACTTTTTATCCAGTTAGTGTATAAGCTAGTCATTATACAGATCATCCACATGAAGTGTCACAGTTTTGTCCGAATTAATCTATTACCACGAAGTAGCAACATCAATGTCTTGTCAGAAGCAGAGCTCTCAGTCGTGCAGTGACCTGTGAGCAAGTGTCCGCCTGATTTCACAGTATTGTCAGTGCGTCCGCATACTCACATACAATAATATAGAGGCATCACAGCTTCCCGCAAATAGACAGATGTATAGAATGTATACTCTATTGATGTGGCACGAATACGTTGTATTCAGATAATTGTAAACTAAATAATTTTTAAATAAATATCCTAGGGCATTCCACACAGCGTCATCTAGTCCGAAGCTAAGCAACTTAATGTTTGTGTTATGGTAACCAGTATTATTTAATAAATGAAACCTTGTACTATAATATCATAAAACTATTAAATGTTTTAATAAATCGAGTAGGTCTTCTTTATAATTTATGTTAAGCACGCGGTAGGCGTTTTTTCTCCGAAAGATTTGAAGGCTCAGTTTCCAAAAAGGCACAATATTCTCCTAGCTTGATCAAGCTTGTCAATATTCAAAATTAGAACGATTCCTATTCTAGAAGAATTGAGAACTTTTGTTTCAACTATAAAAGGGTTAAAACAGCAATTTCTATACACTCTGGCGGGTTGAGTGATCTCTTGAGCAGTTAGGCCCCCTCCTATCAAGTAAATTGAGTTGATCCTTTTTAAACTTTAATGGGGATCCTGCAACGCTATCGCAGCGATTGATTAAGGTCACTTAGAAGACAGAAGGTTCATTTCAGCTCTTGAAGGTAAATCGCAAGATAAATAAATTATTTCATTAAACTCGAGCTTGCTTAAATAAATTAATAAATAAATATTATCCTTGGACATTCCCCACAAGGTCGTCAGTCAAGCTAAGCAATTTAATGCTTATTATTATGGTTACCAGGTGACTGATATTCTACATAGATATATTTTTTGTGAATACATACATAATAAAAACACCCAGACCCTAAACAAATATTTGCACATAATGCAAACATTTGTCCCGCAACGGGAATCGAACCCGTAACTATTCTAGTATGATCGTCTAGGTTAAGCGACCTTTGAATGGATGGGTGACGTCTTCTGTCACAGGTCTCATGTTACAGCTATTAAAACTGTGAGCTTATAAACTTTAGAAGGCACATAAAATTGACAATTTCTGTTAATCTTTATGTCATTTCAGAGACCTTCAGATAGCTTCTAGATCTGAACACAATTAAATTAAGGCTTTTAATTTTAAATAGCTTTTTAATAAAGTTAACGTAATCATTTTATTACTTTTTAAAAGTGTAATACTTCAGTTTCAATCCTCAAAGAGAAACATGGTACAAGTGAATTGAATGAACGCTGAATGAAACTTTTCATTCGGTCCCGTTCTTTTTGTAGGCCAGTGCTAACAACTTAAATAATGGGAGCGTGGCTTGGCGCTGGAATTGTATAATAGTAATGATGGATTTTAGGTTTGAATCTTAAATCTTAACCATTACAATTTTTATAAAAAGTAGATGATTCGGCAAACATTACCTACGTAATTGGCTGCCCTCTCCCACACCGCCCAGGCCGAAGGCTTTACCTACAGGTTAAAGTAGTTGATCAACAAAAAATAATTAAAAATCAGTGAAGTATTTTATTTATCATTATTTATTATTGGTTACTTATTATTTATTATTGCATCTAAATCTAAGCATAAAGTTCGCATACAACTACGGAAACCTAAATCGGGCGTATCCACACACACTTGTCAAATTTTATATTAATCTCACTGCACAAGGTAAAATTTAAAGCCGTACTCAAACGATCTATCGAACATCGAATAGCTGAGTCGGGCTAAAAGTTTTACGAATGTGAAGTTGTAATACTAATTTCAGATAAATTTATGCGTTTTCGTGCAAAACGAGCGACGTTCAAAATTTATGGCTTTCGAAACGACGTTTACCTTTAGAGCCAGCGTTAATCTTGTGTGAAAGAGAAGAGATGAAGTGCTATCCGTGATTCGAATGTTTTGTTTATTATACTCAAGAAAGAAATAAAATATAAAGCGGTCTACACACCAAAGCCGCCGGCCCGGCCCGGCACGAACAAAATATATATCTTTGTTCGTGCCGGGCCGGGCCGGCGGCTTTGGTGTGTAGACCGCTTTAGGTATGAATTGGCGCTGATTCTATTGTAAAACTTTAAAATTGAAATCTTTTATTACGATCACGTAAAGATCAATATAAAAAACTTTTTTATTTTTACGAGTATTATAGTGTCAAATCATCAGAAAAATCTTAAAAAGTTACGACATCGCGGCATCGGCAGGATTCTGGATTTAGCAATATTTAAACTGGTCAGTTACATCCAACATCAGTGCCAATTTCTATTTTTATATTCGTATACTTCAATTTGTAAAACTGGACCATACTTTAGCCCGAACACTTTCTAACTATCCAGCATTATTGTGATAAACTCGGTGATCGTCAATATAGCGGCGCCACCTATTTTATCTTATTCTTACGTTGAATCGAAGAATTTCATCACCTTAAAACAAAAACATTAAGCCCCAGACATTTCGCATCACGTGCACTAAAAACTTCTAGCAAACTACTTCCTCAATTACACAAAGAATCTTTCGCAAACAGAACTCTGCCACTGAATTAAAGTAAATAAGGTATATTTACTTCCGGGCTTCCAGAAGGCAATAGCTTCCTTAGTTATTTACCTGTATTTGATCCTTTGTCTATTCGCTCCACAAACCCCGGTTTATTTGCTCTGCCCGATTGGTTCAATGCAGCAAATGAAATAAAAAAGTTACCCGATCCGTTTCTTACATGCCAGACATCTGGTTCTTGGTCCTTGAAAATGTCTAAGGTTTCCTGGGCGGATGGGATCACATCGAACGTCTGTAAGTGGCCACGCCCAGACTAACTTTCAAAAATATAAATCAAACTAGTGACACGTATGAACTAATTTTATAAATGTGATTTTATTTTGTAGATGGATTTTGATGTTTCATAAAAAAACTATTAATCAGTAAAAGATATCCTTGGACATTTTACACAGAGTCATGTAGTCACCAGCTAAGCAACTAATTTCTTGTGTTATGTTAATAAGATGTACACTTTTCTTTAGTACATACATTAATATTAGAGATAAAAAAACACTCAGATGAAAAAAATAACTTAGCTTTGTCCACTGCGACACATCCTCGCGAATGGTTTTAGCTAACACTTGAAAAGGAATAATGATCTGGAATAATATACAATTCTCTTTTTTTATTATCCGGGTACCTAAGTAAGCCTCGAGTGGATAAAAATAAATCATATGAATGATTAGAAAAATATCTACTTTAGATGTTTTAGATATTTTCTCTTGGATTTGTCGTTATTAGTTGGTGATGAGACAACCTCTTGGGAAATTAAGGCTTTGCAAATGATCTAGTAGGCTAATTAATAAAACACGTCTGTACCTAAATATAATGTACATAAATATTATTTAATTAGATACAAAAATGTTGTATACATCTAAGTATATACATGTTTTAATTTAATTTAATTTCTCACTTCTTAAAAATTGACATGATTTCCTGACAATGTAATATTTTGTTAACAGCTTTTATGATGGAGATCCGAAAATATACCTTTCAATTAGCAAATTTTCCACAAAAGTACGGGTAGTGTAATAAAATATTTAAATTATTGCACATAAAATTCATTTAAATATTATTATTCCCACGTATTTGTTGGAACATTACACAGTGTCATTAAAAAGCCTGTTTTAAACCTACCGCATGGATTAAAAACAATTTGTGCGGCGGGATGAAATGTAACCTTTCACGTTTAATTGAATTCGATAACCAAACAAATTGGATGTATTCAAACATACACTTTTTATATACGGAAAACAATAAAGACTATAATAAATTTATAAAATGTGTTCTGATCACGTAAGTTTAAAAAAGGAAAACAATAAATTCAAACGGTCATCGATCCGATTCAGCTGAAAGATATTAGAAGTGAAATCTAGAATTAATAATTAACTATTTTTCTAGGAATTGCGTGTACGTCCGTCCATAAAACAATGGATGAAAGTTAGTAGAATGAAATTTTAAAAATAATGATGAGTTAATTCTATTATATTTTTTTGCGGATAAGTAACATCAATAATAATTGCTTGTCCTTTAAGACAATAGATATAATTTTGTTGATGATTTTTTGATAAATATCTAGGTATGGTTTAATATATTGTAACAGCCTGAAGAAGGAAAACACACACAACACAATTTTAGTCTCGATTGAGAATCGAACTCGCGACCAATTACCGCAACTGCCAAATCATCCACAAGTTCTGTGAGAATTTCACAGAAAAGTAATAGTCAAATTTACCTAAAAGGAAGCTTCACACTTCACCAACTCCATTTAATTCAAGGTTTTGTTTTTACCCACCGTTTCAGTCACCACTATCATATCTCAGGATCTAAGTAATGGAAAAAATGCGCGGTCCTGCCTTCGCAAAATGGGCTATTTATCAGCAGCCATCTCCGCCCCATAATTTCGTAATTGTTAAGTTCACTTGAATTTAAATGAACTGGGCGGTGGAAGAAAATGGGCTAGGTGATACCGCCAATGCTTGGGAGATTTATTTTGAATGGAAAAATGTGTGGTTTTATAAAGATGCGATTTGTTGGAACTTAGAGTCTTAGAGATAAAATAAGAGACTTAGAGATAAAATAAGAAAAAAAATGACAATTCAATGAGAAAGCCCACAAGAATAAAAATTGGGCTTTAGTATATTTTCATTTAAATTTATTGACCTAATAAGATGACAGAAAGATGATCCAGAAAATCCAACGTTGAGTATGGACTAAACTAAACAATAATTCTGTATCTATGACATAAATAGTAGAACGCACGAAATACCTAACTCATCAAAACCTATAATATAGATCCATGAGTCTACCGTCGACGCTTGGAATTTGGACCTAATAAGATGACAGAAAGATGATCCAGAAAATCCAACGTTGAGTATGGACTAAACTAAACAATAATTCTGTATCTATGACATAAATAGTAGAACGCACGAAATACCTAACTCATCAAAACCTATAATATAGATCCATGAGTCTACCGTCGACGCTTGGAATTTTCGCTCAAATATCATTGAGCCAAAAGCAAATTGATTTGATTCCAGGTTCATTCAATCTTTAACAGTTTTATCTAGAGTCTGCAAGTTACATAAATCGGTATCGACTTGCACGGGACGACCGGAGACGCGAGACCGACAGTCTCCGTGAAAAATGGTTCAATGAAAATGTCCGTGTACAATCGCATAGAGGAGACTGAAAAATGTGTTCGAGGGAATGGAAAACAGAACAGTTACAGTTGCTCTTTTTAAACGACTTAAAAAAAAGAGGAATTTCTCAATAAGACCGTATTCATATATTTTTTACAGGATAACGTCGTTATTATAAATCGATTATTTTTTGTTGGAGAGGAGATACCTACCTACTCCAAGGATTCGATTTTCAGAGTGGACAGAAAATTCAACTAGAGAGTGCAGAAAATTGCATGCACAATTACCTAGCTCTAAATGGTATAGAAGACATTGTAAGGAAACTCGTGGCTTAGTGAGCCTCACACGTACTGACCATTTTCTTTCCTGTGGATATGGCCGGCTAGCCGGCCTATTCCATCTCAACAATATCCCAGACACTAGTGTTTTATTATTGGCAAAGACTGTCTAACATCCATAATATTTCAGAGAAAGTTGCTTTTTAATCGGTCAAGCTCTTCTTATGTAAAGGATAAAAAACATTTAACATGCGCTTGCACCCACCCATGTAAATTTCTAATCCTAAACATTTATCCTCTCCATTCCCTCGGGTTAAAAGTATAAAATCTAGAGCACGAAGTGATTAGATTTGCGATAGCTCTGGCGGTGTTCCTATTAGTTCTACGGCCATATTTTTTCCTAGTTTTACTGCACTCTTCGTAGCGTTTATATTCGCATCATAAAATAACATACTACGGCTTTATAATATCACCTGTAGATAATGTTTTTTAACACCTGTTCTGATTTCATTTTGTCGGCTAACCTCATATAAATACTGTAGAACAAGAATAAACGGTGGTCTCTGAGCATTATAAAATTACATAAAGGAGGTAATTTTTGCAAACATTTAACTGTAGTGTCTGAAACATTGTAGAGATGGAATATGCTTCTTCAAAATTAACTAATTAATGGTCAAATTACGTGATAAGTGTCAAATTAGGAATAGCTAGTTTTGGAGATGATCTGCATTCGAGAAACCGGTTTTAGATCTCGCAGCTAATCTACACGAAAGACAATGGCCAATATAATATGGGCTGACTAAGCCACGGGTTTCCTCGCGATGTGTTCATCGCTGAATAAAGCATCAAATTTTTGTATTTGTTTCAGAACTTTGTGGGAGCTGAGCTGATGTAGTCTGTCGCGATGGACTGGGTGACAGCAGCGAGCTCTTTGCTCGGCTTCCTACTCTACTACAATACCTTGGAGTCAGGGTTCGTTTATGATGACCGGTATGTATTATTCTTTGTCACTTGCAAAATGAAAAGGTTGACCAGTTTTCAAATCAATTCGTTTACGCGTTGCATGCACATGTTACCTTTTTAAACTGCGCACTAGACGAGAGAGATGTGTCAAATAGTGTTAAATGTTATCAATCTAACCTACGTAGCAAGCAATAACAGATCTTGTGTTCACTCCGCGACTGTAAATTCATACACTTAACTTTAACTGTACCACTGCTAGGCAAAGGTTTGTCTTGTAGCCTTCAATTAGACTCACCAGTTAGCTAGGGTTGCATTTAGCTCATGGCGACTTCAAGACCTGCTTTGGCTCCATCCTTAGGCGTGACGATATGTCCATGCTATTAACCTGGCCCGTCCACTTTTAACTTATCCTAGTATACTTCGATTATATTGCTAACATGAACTCGTCCCCAGTTAAGACGCGATATGCCACTTGAAATAATGTGTTAGTTAAAGTTACATGCTTAATTTCTGATAAAATTTGTTTGATATCATTCATTATAATAACGAGCATTAGTATTATAATATCTTAAGTTAAGATGCTCTTATGCTATACGAGTATTATGATATGACGCTTAGATATGGATTGTGAAGATTCTAAAAAAAAAAGTAAAACTAAGCTTATCAAAACATTTGGAACTGCTTCTAATAGTTCAAGTATTTTTTAGTATGCAGATACAATGTGAAATTTTCAAAAGAGTTCCTTGTTGGGTAATTTTGTGCTTAGGGGAAACAAGATTTAGCTATTTCTATGAGAAAATATTTCGGCATCAGATTTCATAGTAGGTTGAAGCTATTTACCCTTTTTGACTTGAAAAGTAGAAATATCCAAAATAGAGGATGAGTGCTCTGGTGAAGATAAAAAATATTGAAAATATTTTGAGGCGAAAATTTTAAGAAAATAAGGACAGGTTCCACGACTGTATTAAAAGGAAGGTAGAGGAGTTAAAAAGTGAGGGTCAGAGTGTCGGTCGTATGGAAGCGAAAAGGAATATGGTTTATATGAAACAAATGTACCAAATTTGTACCTAATTGTACCACTAATCAATTAATTTGTACCTCTAAGAATCAAGAGTAATCTTAAAAACAAAGTGAGCCGCGGACCTGACTTTCTGGTTGGCGGTCTAAATCGGAAAACGATATCGTAGGTTTACCTAATATTTACCAAATAAATGTACCTAATTTGTACCTCTTAAAAAGTATTATCTGAAGATAATGCGACGAGTATATCACGAATAAACAAGAAAATAAAATTTGACCCCTACCATTTTTGTCATAGCAAATAGTGATTTTAAAAATTTATATGATTTGGGATTACCAGATATTTACTAAAGGAATTCTTTGAATTTGTACCTCTTAAAAAATATTATCTGATGATAATGCGATGAGTATTTCTCGAGAAAATCAAAAAAACATATTTTTACTCCTACCACTTTTGTCATAGCAATGAGTATAGGGTGTATTACTCCTATTCACCATTATATTACCACTAGCTGCGCCCCACGGTTTCACCCGCGTAAGTCCCGTTCCCGCAAAAATATCGGGATAAAAAGTAGCCTATAATGTTAATCCAGGCTATCACCTATCATAATACATACCAAATTTCAACTAAACCAGTCTAGCCGTTCTTGCATGAAAGAATAACAAACACACACAAACATTATCACAAACTTTCACATTTATAATATTAGTAGGATAGGATTATAGGATTAGTTCCTACTAATCCTACAATCCTATCCTGCTGGTAGTAGGATAGTAGGATGTACATAAACATAACATTAACCGGACTTACTATTCACTCTGCCCTGACTCCCTGAGACAAGCTTAGGATAGAGTAATGCGAAAGAAGATTGTCAATCATTTTAAGACGAGCACGACCTTCAATTACGACCAAGAAGAAGTCTTAGTTCAAGTAGCTGGTTCATGTTTCCCTTGCCGGTATTCTTGACGACCTTGCAGTAGGTATCCCTCAGCCAATCTTTGTGGGGATTACGACGATAAACAAAATTCTAAAATATAAACCAAGTTTTGTGCATACCTACTTAAAAAAAAACTTTAATACATAGGTACTTTAATTGCAAACCTTTTCGAATTTGTCATTGTTCGCTATGAATTTAAGGACAAGTCCCCAATAACCTATCTATCTCTGATTTTACTTAGATGTTTCCATACCATATGTCAAAATATACCCAGAGTAAGCAAAACAAAAGATAGAGACGTCATTGAGACTCTTCCTTATTGCTGGAATGATAGAATCATTATAGTGCGACCTAGATTTGATTTTTGAAAATGTAGTTCTGTTTTAAGGCTATGTCTATCTGTTTATCTATTTATTTATCTATTTGTATGGTTTTGGCCTCTAAAATCCAGGGTTTTTTTAAGCGTCTTGTCTTGGTGTCCAAAGAGCATCGAACATTTTGGCATAGTCCCACTTTCCGCCATTTTGAAAAAAACAAGTTTCGGCGGCAGACGATGAAACCCATGCCAATCGATAGAGTAAATTATTACAAACAAAAAGTGTTCTGTGATCAAACCTCCTAAGTGATACGGTTTCTGAGATATTTGGGTCCAAAAGATGTAAAAAAAATTTTTTTTTACTAACTTAAATTTTTTCACATCTCAAAATACAACGATCATAACTTAGTGCACGAAATCATCAACGAAATTGAATTAAAACAGACCACCCCCAACACCTTACGCGAAATAGTTATTCAAAATCATTTAAATCAGCACAGGTTGGATTTTCAAGCCATCGAAGCAAATGTCGGGCTAGAAGATTTTCCTGTGTTAACTAAAGATGATCTAACAATAATGGCATTAGGGACCTATCAAATCGCTCAAGCCAGAAGTTATTATGGCGAGCAGATCAAAAGAAATGGTGCTTATGTAGTGCAGGTATGTAGAGGAAATGATGTTCATCTGTTTCCAAATGATTCATGGCTATTACGTGCTCAAATTAATTCGCGTCATTTGGGAAACCGTATTTATTTTGTGTATATTTTAATAAATAACCTGATGCAGGGCAGAGATAAAGTCGCGGGATGGTATTGTTCCTGTATAGTAGGGAAAAGAACTCTGGTCTGCTGTTCCCATATTATGTGTGTAATATGGTTCATGGTATGGGCTCGACACCAGGAAACATTGCCTACGTCACCAGCGGCATTTTTGGATTCAATAATTGTCAGACACGACATAGAAAATGAAGTGAATGACGAATTTTAAAAGCAAAGAAGCCGCTGTTAATAGATGTAAATATTAGGGTTTCGGTCTGGACTTTTCCCATTTTTCGTTGTCTCGTGTCCAGGGACTATGAAATTGCTGAGAATTCCCAAACCTTAGTAAATAAATAAATAAATATTCTTGGACATTTCACACAGCGTCATCTAGTCCCAAGCTAAGCAACTAAATGCTTGTGTTATAGTAACCAGATGAATGATATAATACATAAATACATTTTTTTTTGTAAATACATACATACATATTATTGATAGAAAAGGAGGCAATCTTTGTCATGTATTTCCCCTCCTCCCTGCCGGCCAAACCATCGTATTTTAAGATGTGAAAAAAATAAAGTTGGTAAAAAAATTTTTTTTTACAATTTTTGGACCCAAATATCTCAGAAACCGTATCACTTAGGAGGTTTGATCACTGAACACTTTTTGTTTGTAATAATTTACTCTATCGATTGGCATGGGTTTCATCACTTGTCGCCGAAACTTGTTTTTTTCAAAATGGCGGACTAGTACTATGCCAGGCTCCATACAAAAATGTTCGATCCCCTTTAAGATATGGCAACCCTATCTGTAGGTACCTAACTAATGTTGTCGAAGTACTTACAGTTCTTAGTCTCACCCTACCTATTTAATCAAAACCTGTATTGTAAATAATGCACACTCAAAATCGCTTTACTATTAATATATGGCTTAATTTATATACGGCTTAATTATTATCATATACGGCTTTAAAAACTTTACGTACTTAGTTCTCATTAGATCCTCAATTTTTTTAGTAGACCTCTGAAGTAAATTCTTTTAAACACAGATAAAAAAGAATATACACAACCCGCGGCGAGCGAGATCTCGTTCGAGGCGAACTACTAGTTACTATAGTTACAAAGGTTTTACAAAAATACTCGGCCACCGTTGTGCTACTGCCTTGCCCCACCTGTCATAACTTCGCCTAATTTTAAATAGGAGTTTACACCTTGTACTGATTTTTGCTATTCTAAAAATGGTAGGAGTAAAAATAAGTTATTTTGATTTTCTCGTGAACTACTCGTCGCATTATCTTCAAATAATACTTTTTAAGAGGTACAAATTTGGTACATTTATTTGGTAAATATCAATTAAAGCTATGATGTCTAGTTCATTCAGAATCAATATTAGACCGCCAACCAGAAAGTCAGGTCCGCGGCTCACTTTGTTTTTAAGATTACTCTTGATTCTTAGAGGTACAAATTAATTGATTAGTGGTACAATTAGGTACAATTTTAGTACATTTGTTTCATATAAACCATATTCCTTTACGCTCCCATACGACCGCTATCCTTACCCACACGTTAAAAACACTCTGAAAGCTTCTTTGTTATGAATTGACCGTATCGCGGTTAAGATGCAGATTCACTTTTTTCTAAGTGAAAAGGACGAAGGTTGTGATGATTTGCAAATATTTGTACTGAATCAGTAGCAGTATACTAATATGGTGGGTGGTATGGTATTGCGACCTACCAAGCTCATATTTGTAGTACCTATAAACGATGCAGGGGATCCTAGTGTTTAAATTGATTTTTATGATTAACTAGCAGCACGTCCCGGCTTTGCACGGATATACTAATGAAACTACTGCTATAAAATATAGCCTATAACCATCCATTCTACACATTATCAGCTGAGTAGTTTAGGAAATTCCCTCCGTGAAACAAATAAACCAAAGTTACTCTTTATAATATTTTTATATAAATAGATTACAACAAATGTATTTATGTAGATTAATCTGAAATTAGCCCCTCAAATTCTAGTCACCTGATTATCATTTTGTCATCAAAATGGCATAGTTGTTACTGCAAAAACAATTTCATTTCCCTTTGATCCTTCAAACCTCAAGGGATACAAACATCACAATATGCCAACACCAGACAGTTATGTAGGGAATATAATTACTAAATGGTTCAAATAGAGCTAGACTACGGATAGTACAGACTGCTTGCTTTGAATTCCATTTCCATGGCATTTGGCGTGCCTAGCAGCCTAGTTGGGTTAGATATTATTTGAACTCTCTTTCTTAAGGTTTTGGGTTCAAAACCTTGCTGTTTGCAAGAACTTTTTATGTTTGATGAAACAAATTATCGTTTCAGTACAGGTATTTATCGCAATTACCTTAGTTAAACTTTATAATGTTTCATCATGTGCTCTGATCGCGAAAGTTTAAAAAGGACATTTTGTGTTGTTCTATCATTTCGTTCTTCTATAGATTTGTCTGATTTCTTGCTTGCTATTTTTATTTGGAGTTTTTTATGAACGATTTGTTCTAAAGTGGTAAAATTGAGAGGAAAACAGTGCAGATTTAGGCTACTCTCTTCAGATAAGATAGATACGACCTCTATACAAGTGTGACACCGACGGTACTATAAAACTCTCCACGATTCTCCAAATGCTTACGTAATGATAATAGACGCAAAGATTTGGAGGCGCTAATTTCCTCCTCGCAGCGAATCGATAATGGCCATAGAATCGAAGAACTTTGTTCCCTCAGCCCCACTGTTTCGTAATTGGGAGCTTACGTGACGACTGGTCGGCAGCTGGCCCCAACTTCCGGGCAAAAAGTTCCACACTATCCAACTTTATCTCAATCTTAGCTTCACCGCTACCAGTTTTTATGGATGGTTATGAAAACCAATATGAGCCAATATTGTTATAGGAGAGGCCTCGATTTACTATGTAATAGGATTACAGTTTGTGCTATTGTAGTTCGATATGAGGTTTTCCAGAACGGTAGTTTATTCAATAAGTTTTTATGACTCCCTTGAAGAGCATTCTCTATTGCATAATGGCCTATACGATACAATGGTAAGCCTGTATTGTGACTAACATAATATTTTATTTTCGTTTATCTTTAGAACTGTGAAATATTTTTCTATAGAACCGATGGTTTTTACATGAATAACTACTCGTAGTTCATAAAGTCTTTCAAATAAAAACTATTCATAATACAAATTTTTGAGCATAGTACTAGTAGATAAAATATTAAGGTGAACCAAAAAGCTAAAGGAATGGCCAATGTCTAATAAAATGTCACGATGTCGGGCGTCTAAAGTGCATAAGCTTGAAAGGTGTTATTTCCTTCGGGTAATCCTGTGGGCCGAGTCTGAATTACGTTAATCCGAAACCTAACAACATAAAAGGCACAACAAGGCTGTGTTTATTGGGAAATGTAATAATGAGTTTATATAATTTTGCATGTTAGACTCTAAGGTCTATATTTTATATGGGCCGGTAGTTTTAAGTATTTAACATCTTGTACTTAACTATTTAAGTTGCCTGAAATAAATAATTTGTTATTATTATTATAATGACAGTTAATAAAAAAAGATATATTATGATCCTGCCACACAACTGCACCTATGGGTGGGCATTAAAACTGTTGTTGTATTAAGATGTTTTTATACATTTTGAAATACTAATTTACATTGTGATTAAATTTATTACAGCGGACAATTCAATCCTTCAGCTTTTGATATGTATATCAAAGTAGCAGTGGCGTGATTAAAGTTAGTTTCATCTACGATCCAGATTTAGGTATCTTACTAAAAATACCTTTCCAAATAAGCCGAAACTTTGAATAACCAAATACATTCGTTACAAGGATCAAAACTCCGACTTAGTTCACAGGAACATTGTGATATTCGCTATACTTGGTGACAGAAATAGACTATACAGGCACCTGTGTGTGGATCAAGCGACGGGACGTTCTATGACGGAAATACTTCTTGTGTTTGTATTGTGTGAAATAATTTCCTCTCTGTTATATAAAGTTACAGTTTTACCATTCTAAAAAGCGGTGCATATCTTGCTTAGACGTTCTCGATAGCTCGTTAAAGTTATGCTACTTTCATGGTCACAATTTTGATGGGTGTCTGTCTATACGTGGTATTAATATTTGAGCGCTTCTGTGCTTCGGAGGCCGCTAAAAAAAGAGGCCGCTGTGTACTATAGGACTAATAGTTGTTCTCTGCCATAATAAAGAAGTCAACATTTTTGAAGAGTTTTAGTTTCTCTGAGAATAAAAAAATAGGCAAAAAACGGTTATAAAGTAATGGGTATCTTAAGTCATAGTGGTAAACTTAAAATATCCTATAAAATCCCTACCAGAGTTAACAACTAGCATATAAACGAAGTATATTAAAAGTTCAAGCGTAGAATAAATTATTCAGTCTCATTACAATTTCTATAAGCGTTTACTAAATAATTTTTGTAATGAGTCCAATGTCCTCAATTAAGGTGTTGGTTTAATAAATGAAGTAGGTAATAATTACATTAATTGCCAAGGTCTAGTGTGAGTCATGACTTCATACAGAATATTTTAACGCTAAATATATTGTGACAATATTCATTCGCACATTATTTACACGATTTGGTTGGTGGTTCATGGTTTTTTCACGAAGTTTCTTTGGTTAATTTTAATATTATAATGATACAACTTAATAATTATAAAAAAATATTATTGTTATGTGCATTATTTATTCTAATATCTACAAATATAATTAATAACTAATTTAAAGGTCTTCGTTAACGACAAAGGTGTTAGTCAGCCGATAAACTTCCTAAACATGAAACCATTCGGCCAAAAAGCGCCGTAAAAGTGCCGTATACTTTGACTATCAAAGAGGTACTCTAACGGAAAAAATAATTGTAAGTAATTCATATTACGGCAGAAAGAAGACAGCTAGTGAAAACACAATTAGATAATCTTCACATTAATCTTATAGAATAGTACCTATAGTCATTATTCAAACAAAATGTTTACTTACCTACAACATGCACGTTTGTGTTTCACCTTGAAACTCGAAAAATCTAATCACACAAGAGTCGATCGAGTACGCCGGCAACGCCTTTTGGTAGAAAAACACAAATTTGATATTCCCAGCACACACACCAATATCGATACAATTTATTATGTGTGCAAATCGATACCAGTGATGTGAAAACGAGGCAGTACCCGGTTACGGAACCTAGCGCCATAAAGTGAAAACGCCCATGCGAACTGTAAGGCATTCCGTTTTCTATTTTCATTTTTAGTATGAGCAGCCTTGCTATCAAAGCTTAGAGTACGTGACTTTGAACTTGTGATGCTATACAATATTAGCCTCTATTTATAAAGAAGTTGTTTGAGTCGAGTGTAATGTAAGCGAGAACGGTCTTCTTCGATAAGACTCCGCGCTTTCGTCTGTCGCCTTTATTTTGATCTCCACAATTTATTTATGGCGCGTGAGATATGAGCATCTCACGAAAGCATCAAAAGTTCCCTAAAATATTACCAGAAAGTAGACGAAATATTACTTGACAAAACTTTTCTATTTAAATAAATATCATTTTGCAGTAACTGTGAAGAGGAAGTCCAAAACGAAAGTCATTTGCGAACGAAATACTCAGCGAACTTTTTATGTAAATAACTGAAGGGAACGGCGTCTTACTCACAATTTGCAATACAATGGCTGAATGTTAGAGATGATTTTTCCTTCTTCGCATAGTAAGCACGGTTTTGGTGCCATAAAATATATTATTCAATCGGCGATCCCACTGGCTTTCCACTCCAAATCCAAAGTGAAGGGATGGAGTATAGAGTACCTATTGATATATGAGAGGCACCCTGCGGTGAGTGTAAACTATAAAGCATTTCCTTTAAGCCAAGAGAGTTTTGTAATAAAGTTAATCAACAAAGCCAACAACTCTATATTTGTGATTAATTTTTTAAGAATATTACTTGCGAGTTAGTAAAAGCCATGAAACGAAACGACGAAAAAAGTAATGTTATGAAAACGTAATTTCTTCCAAAGTTAAATTAAGCATTTGTTTAATTATTCAGTTGAAACTTTTTACCGATAGTCTAGGCGATAAAAACAAACGAACCTCAGAAATGAACTAAACATCTTCGATAAATTTTCATTTCATGAACATGACAATAAATACACCGTTTGAAGTCTTAAATATGAAATAGTATTTCATTTGTTTAACGAAATAGCGATTTTCAATTAAGCCGCGTTCACTTGTTTCACACAATTAACAGAAGTGAAAATTGACGTGGAAAGCGTTAACAGGTCAACGGTCAGGAGCGGTCGGTGGGTTCGTCTCTTTTAACAGTACCTACCTATTCCGTGAAATATGAATATGAATACTTAATACTATGCTTTTAGGTTTCAGTTTTCCGGGCAATAGTTGTCATGAAGTATAATATTTCTTGAGTATAGGTACAGTGACCTCCAAAAGTAGGATTCGAATATAAAGCTAAGACTTGCGAATCTCCTTTTGGTTTAGAGTGAATTTTAACAAGATAGCATTCTAAATCTTCACGTCGACTGTACGGTATAATTGAACTGTCTGGCGAAGGTACTGACAGATGGACACGGGAACAAAAGACTTACCGTGAGGATTGATTTTTACCTTTTGGTAACGGATCCCTGAAACAAGTGAATGTGAGTATGTGACCTAATTTGCACCTCCGAGTGTTGTGGATATTTGCCAGATTTGAGCTGGCAGACGAATATATTTTGTGGTAGTTATTTAACTTCAATTTGACCATGACTTTACATTTTTAGAAAATGGTGGACATTTTGGTTTTAAATAAGTCTAAAATTTTCTGTTGAAAAATAAGTGAATTATAAATATGTATTTGGTTTAATTACCTATTCGATTTTAGTAAGTATTTTGGTTTAGGTAGATATTTTTGGTTTTAAGTTCAGTTTAGGTGAAATTCATCGTTCACAGTAACTTATAAACCTATTTATAAAAGTAGGTTTAATCACAATACAAAAATTCCGTTTTAAACTAATTCAATTTCACAATATAATAGTACTTCTAATGTAACTGAAACTTGCAGGTATGTAGACGGGAGTCTACATAGAATTCCGTAGTACAAATGAACCACAAAGACTTATGAAGCAACTTCTCAGTAATTTGTTCTGTAAATACTGTTATATAGTCTGTAGAGCGCGGTCACTCGCCCGTCAGTCCGGAAAGCGTCAAAATACGGTTCACGAAACGAATTCTGGAGGGCGAGACCTACGTTGAAACATGTCCATTATTTAGAGGTAGCTTGGGTACGGTCGGGGGCAAAGGTTGGATCGCTCGGGGAAACACCCAATAGATTCGGTGTCGATGAGCGACTGGCCAGGTAAGAAAGCAATATTTTATTTAAATTAAGCCGTACGTTTCACGTATTTCCTGTGCTAGGAACTCGAAGTTAGTTCGTCAATTTATTAAAATCCTTTGTATGAAAACTAAAGAGCTTTGTTATGGAAATAAACGAATCATGTGCTGGCTGTATCCATTTTCTCTGATCTATGTATAAGTCACCCTTATTTGTTGAAGCTCGACTTTTTTTGTTTATATGAAACATAATCCAAACTTTCTCAGAAAAATACCTGCAAAAATATAAACATGTTATTGCACAGTGTAGGTATAAACCACAAGCCAATACAACTGTACCAGATATCGTTACAGTTCTAACATTGATTTTTTCCTATCTCAATTTTATGGTCCCTCGAATGAAGTTGCTATAAAAATATAGAGCCCTCAAAGTTTATATAAAAGGATTATGGAGATAGGCTCGGTTATGAAACGGAGAATAGTGGCACAGTGATCATACGCATTACGTATTCGACAGCCTTCAGATAAAAAAAATATAGGTTAAGGTAAAAGTTGGCCAATTTCAGCAAAATTGCGTCAAGTCGAGGCCGTCATGCTCCTAAATGCAAATTCTTACAATAAACGTTATCTACTTCCCTCCCTCAAACTTTTATACCCTAAAATATCAACGAGTTAACTTTCCTATTTTATTTCACAGGCGGGCGATCCTCTCGAACCCGGACGTCACGGGGCACACAGCCATAAAGGCATTATTCGAAAACGATTTCTGGGGAACGCCGCTCACGGACCCCGGCTCGCACGGCTCCTACCGGCCCCTTTGCGTCGCCACCTATCGCCTCAACTACGCATTCAGTGGGTTCAAGCCATGGAGCTACCACTTCCTGAACATTATGTTTCACTGTACGGCTACTGCGCTAGTAGTGACCACCGCAAAGAGGCTGTTACCGGCCTATTGTACGAGAGTCGGCACGGCGGTCGCCGGACTCACGTTCGCCGCTCACCCGATACACACGGAAGCCGTGGCCGGCGTGGTGGGCAGAGCGGATTTAGCGGCGTGCAATTTATTCCTATTAAGCTTTCTTTTGTACACCGAGCACATGAGACTGCGCGAGGCGCGACATAGAAAGCAATGCCGGCTGATAGTGAATGATAATCCTATGAGGCGACAGATCATCAGCGATACGACGTTTCGGCTCAGCTGCCACGGATTGGTGCAGCAAATTATGATGAACTTTCGTAGACTGTTGAAGGCTAGTAGGGCGGGGCCGTTGAAGTTGTTTGACGCTTGTGAGGTGAAAGCCGGACCGATAAGGCCGAGTAAGTGTCAGTTTAGTGATAGTGCAAGTGAGGACACAGGCGAGCTGCTGCAGTGGTTGACTTTAGCGGGAACGCTCTTATTCGCCGCAGCTGCCACTCTATGCAAAGAGCCGGCTATAATGGTTCTGCCTCTTTGCATATTCTATGACTTTCTGAAAGGCACTCGACGTGAAGATCCATACTCTAAGGTGAGTTGCATTATTTTTCTCCACCATTTTAAATGCTTAAATAAATTATCGTAAAAAATTCAGGTATTTATCAACATCCACGAAAATTCATTAAAATAGTACAGCAAACGTGTCGTGCTAGATACGGGATATTAATCGATTTGGAGAGCACTTCTCTGTTCCAGTCCATTGGTTCAGTTGAAGTGTTTTTCAAATATTCTCGCCTGCAGCTTGCAATCAACGAAAAACGAATTATCCAATCACAGTCACCGAAATAAACCTGCCTTTCTATTTCAAATACAGAATTCGAAATAATTTATTACTTTGTCAGGCCGAGCACGATTTTCTATCGTCACGTAAATCTACTCGTAACGACATTTTCACTTTTTCACGATGATTACTGTTAATGAAAAGAAAACTTCAGTGTGAATTTTCTTTGTGGATTTGATGATGTGTCAAAATGTATTTTTGTGGTGTTTTTTACACCAACATTTTAAAGTAAAAAAACTTGTATTTACTGGACATTTTACATACAATACACAAGACACCCTAATATGATTTTGGGTTTTGATTATTAAACAATCATCAAGTACGTTATTTGAAATATAAAACTATGATTACGGCTATTCCCATAGTTTGGCATTGATTCAGTAGACATATTATTCCAGGTCTTTTTAGGCACTTTTAGATCCTTCAACCTGTACATTCAACTGGTCTACTACAATACTACTTAGTTTTAATCACATAATTTTTGCAAGGAAATCTGCAATTTTTCATGGAAATCTCTAATTTCGACACTCCTTCAACTAAGGCTTTGTTTTCAGTTTTGATTGTAAGTACGAGGATTAATTAGTTGTCTATTTTCCGTTCGTAATCCTCTCGTTTGTTTTACTTTCACTAAATGTGTTTAAAATCCGTACGCGTGGCATGTCCGTGAGCCCGAGATTGGATAGTTATGCTCGGCTTTGTGAACTGGAGTCAGTGCTAATCCCATCCGCACCCATCGGACGTCTTGATTGTTTTCAACGTGATCAGAAACACAATGAACTGAGTTAGCACTAGTTTCTGAAATTGACAGCTCTCTTACTGCCAAATATTGGGAATATTACCTTTAGTTAGAGGTACATCTTTGGTTCTAGCTTACCGTCAGCAGCTATTGGCCACTTGTTCATAATGAACGAACGAACGAGTACGTTTGTATGGAACAAATGTCAAATATAATTAATGAATAAATAATTTTCCTTAAATACACCCAGACTTGAGATAAATATTTGCAGATCATGCAACCATTTTTCTCGTCTGCAAACTGCAAAAAATCCAACCCGTAACTCAGTAGACGCATTTGCGTAACTTTCTAAACACTAACTACGATTTATGCGATGCGTCTGTTGCGAACAATTCCGAAAGGTAAACCCTTAGCTTTAGATTGTGATTCTAATAATAAACATAAAGAAGTAAATTAAACTAATTTGGACAGATTGCGACATTTTGCGACGGACTCCATAGTTTGTCATAAACTAGTGCTTAGGGTTAGGAAAGGAAAGTTTTCAGAAACGTATCACTGTGATTAGTGAAACAAAAGTTGTCTTACCCGAGGGTTCCAATTGATTTATACCAAAGTGATAACTATTTTATTAATGGGGGTTCGATTCCATGTAATAATTTGTACCTATACCTAGTCCGTGAAATGAGTTTGTTTAATGGGATTCGGTAAGATGAATAAAAGGCCTTAATGGGTTGCTTTTCCATGCATGCTTAAAATAGTGTAAGCTTAGTTATTTTCTATTTATCAATATCAAAATGAAATTCAAAGAAACATTTATTTGCAGAAGCATTACTACTCATTATTTAGGTACATGACTGCAAAATAACTAAATCCAGTTGAGACACATTAGTGTAAACAGTAACAGTATAAACAGTTGTAAGCTACCTATAGATAGCTCAACTGATCCAAGCCGCACTGAATGGCATTGCATGCCGATCCGTTGAGTCGAGTATACGTTTATAACTCTTCAGTAGATAATATGTCAGTTAACGTGGTCTAACTACTTAATTGTTTTATAACATACAGAACGTAACACACAAAGCATACACAATAAAATAACATAGGTAGGTACATCCTTTTTTTGCATTCGACTTTGTTGTTGAGAATACCCGGATTGTTTAGTAGATATTTCCATGGAATTTCTGGTTATATTAAAAGCGGAGACCGTCAGAGGGAAACATGAAAGTATTTGAAAATTATCAAACAATTTTTGTTGAAGCCTCCTGACAGGCTTCTGTTTGTGTGTGTATTTTTTAACAATTTATGTTGAAAAAATCTGTACCTAGTTATCGCTTTTCAATACTTAGGTACGGAAATAAAAGGGATGGCAACATCTAAGTTAGTTTAGTTAAAGTTTTGGCGACACCAGAATCGACACTATTATCTGTATACTTTGAGGTAAGTGTGTGATGTAAACTTTTTGTAATCAAAGACACTAACAACTTCGAACCAAAACTGCGAAAGTTCCTATTAGCAGCGAGTGTTGTGTCTAGTGATTGCACATTCCATGGCCGCTTGCTTTTTAATTTTCCAACGACTGCATCCAGACACGTGGGAAATATACAACGGAGATAATCGTATCTCGTGAGCGCCATACATTTGCACACCAACCTGCGCGTTTTGGGTGTACAGTTGGCAACACTGAAATATTTCCCTTATAGCTGTGGACAAAAGTTCCCCATGAATTAGCCGTGATGCTTGATTAGACGTTCTTGATAAGTTCAAGATAAAGGTGTTATTCTGAGGGTCACATTTGGATGGACGACCGTTAGATAAATAGAGAGTATTTTTGCACTTAGGGTTTGTACTTTTTTTTGTAAAATACCTGAACCAAAAAGGTTGTCTTCATGGTGTATGAAATCGTCTGATTTTACCAATATAAGTACATCAATTTCAAAGAGTCAAAAGAGTGATATATTATGTACATACTAATTCTGTTAGTTTACAAGCAAACTGCCATTAACCGAAAAAAAAAAATTACTAACGAATTAATAAATCTAGAGACTCTATATTTTATTTTTCTGTTTTGTATAGTCACATTTTTTAAAGTCAACACATTGAGAATAAACATAAAAAAACATAATCATCATAAGAGAGAAAGAAAGAAAAAAGTGTTTAGTTCTGTAAGACCTCAAGGATCACTTAAAATGTACAGTCTTATAAACTAGGTGACTCTATTGCCTGTTCCAACGCAACTCCCTACACTCAACACACTATAAGTAACAATATTAAGCCAACTTTTTTCATCGACTGTACTTACAAATTCCCTGTGTGTGGTGCCTATCCTAGTTATGCGCTGCATGAACAAAGTGAGTAGCTTTTGTGATTGCGTATTCTCTTTACGCTGTAGATGGGTGTTACCAAATCTGGTGGTGTTATCAACTTTAATCATTTTGCTTAGAACACAGAGGGTGTACCGGTGTATACATGTTTTACTCTCAAATGTGTTACAAAATTTAATAATGTTGCTTCTAAGCTATTATTTTACTACAGAATAGCTCATATTATTCTACTATAGCTCGATGCTTAGTTTGCTCACGTCCACTGTCAATTTCATATCTATTTGTGATTTTGCTTACTGTGGTTTTTGATAGTTTTTAGTATCTTAGAAGTAATGACACAATACACGTATTTTTATTCAAATGAATCCTAAATCCGATTGTAATTGTTCACGAGTAGGTAAAAATACGAATAATAGACGTAATTCATACGTCATATTTTATTCAATTCAAATTGCACAATAGCGAAAAAAATATGAAAAATGATGAAATCAGAACTCGCTATGTAATTGGCGACCATTATTTCCGATGTCAGTTTGAAAAACTCGAACCACTAGCATCCACTCCAGTGTCTTTGTATGCAGAAAGTCACATACAAATAATGTTCCACTAACGAGGTGCTTTACTTCCCCATCTCTTGTATTTTCTCTGGATCTGGGACAGGCTGGGCTTTTATTGATTAACGGAAGCGGGTAGAGAAGCAGAAGCGAAAATTTGAATTTCCTTTCTATAATTTACTAACATTTCTTTTCCTTTTAAAACTATCATGAATGTAATAGACACGGGAATTTCCTCACGTAAAAATGACGTCGACTACTAGTTGATAGTGATACTAGTTAAAGGCCCGTATTCAGAGACTATACCCAAGTGTAAATCGTGTCTCAAGCGGTGATTCATAACTCAGTTTTCATAGAGAACTGTCAAAAATCGATGCTTAAACGTAGACTCAAGTTTGAGTAAAGTCTCTGAATACGAGCCATAGAGATTTGTCGTACAGAGTAAATGCTAAAAATGAATTTAGCTTCTATTTGTGATTAGTTCGACCGTAATTATTTTCTTGTATAAACCTTCATCATCATCATCATACTCAGCCTGTGTCAACCTACAAAAAATTAAACCTTAAGTAATATTTATTCCGCTCTCGCCACATTCAAAGACGCAGCCTCCCTGTCGTTCAGCCTTATTTATCTGATGACAGTACAGTGCTACAGTTATAATGGGACTGTGTTTATGCAAAGTAATTTCATTTGTAAGAAAATTATTTGTATTTCTTGAAAAATGTCTAGTTCACGGTCTGAATAAATTTGCTTTGAGTTGTGTATTTTAAATCTTGAGATACAACAGAGCTTAGTTTTATGCACGTTGATACAATTTATCTTTGCAATGTTTACACTATTTTAGAGGCATTATTTTATTAACAATATGTATATTTTAGATTATGGAACCCATTCATTTATTTGAAATCACTCTTCTTTGCTTCTGTGCTGTGTGTTTTCTGAAATAAATACTATTCTATTCTTGATGTTGTCGTTTTCGATGGCGTAGGTATTTTTCGATTTCATAGACATAGACATAACATTTAGCTTCTAACTCATTTCCTTTCCATTCCACTCTATCAACCGCCACTATAGAAAATACCCCTTTCTCATTCATGTAAATTTTCACACATATGGATATTGATTACGTTTGCGCCATTCAAAAATATACAATTGTTTCCATGACGTATTTTAATAGAATCACAAAGGTAATTTGAAGGGTGAATAACTGAGCTATTTACACGTTTTTATGATCCTATCTACTATCATGTAGCCAACTAGAGGCGTCACAAGCGTACCTCCTATTTGCCCCACAGTAAAATTTTACTACCATCGCCTTCGCGAGTTTATGCCATCTCATGCAATAAAGTGATAAAACAGTTAGCTAGCACAGCGTTACAGTGCCTCAGATATATCGACGCCAACAAATAAAACAACCATTAAAGCCAAAACTTGCCCAAGGTTTTGTTTTCTTTTTCATATTTCCATAACTCTTACATGAGACTTCGCGTTATGTATTATGGCAATAATATTTTCGGCGACGGCTATGGAAATATAAATGGAGCTTTGTATGCAAGTCACTGGATTAGAGATCGGTTTTGTTCGAGCCGACGACGCGGCGGGCAGTACTTGTCGGCCCCGAGTAAACGTATACGAAAACACGATACGGCGTAGTATCGAGGCATTTTCGCCGACCAACGTAAAAATTCACGACACGTCACCGCTTCGTGTCACAAAGCGACGTCGTCTGTAAGATGCCGCGTGACTTGCCCTTGAAAAAGGGACCATATTTCAGTAACAAATTAATGCACCAACGAAGAAGAGCATCTGAGTTTCTACGATTTGACGTTGACGTCGAGTCGAAGCTCGCTTCTATGTCATGTTGTGATTTTATACGTTGATCATCGTTAAGTTCCACGATACGATGTCAGCGCATCTTGTTTTTGTGTAAGAACCCTAAGGCTATCTTTTTACTTTACGCAAATTAGGTAATTGATCTTCCGCAACGGGACTCCATTGCGAGATATTGCATAAACTTGACTATTACATGTTCATTAGAGTTCCGTCGCCGAAGATGAGTTCCCTAAAACTTTTATCCTGAAAAGATTGTCCGCGACTCTTAAATTTCAACCCTCTTAATATCGTTAAGTGGGCCAGTAATATTCATGATACCATTGTTGAAGAAAAATTAACGGTACGCTTAGCTAAATTAATATCGATTTGAAGTCCTGCCCCAGCTCGTTTACCCTGCATAAAATTAGTATCTGAACCTTTTCGCGGGCCGAGCCCAATATTTCTCTCATCTAGTGGACTGAAGCAATTTTGTGTGGCTTTCAACATTAAATTAACATTTGGGCTTTTTCTTCTCTGGCTTGCCCTTGGGTGGCTCACATCCCTAGTATATTTCAGCGGTCGCGTAATTTGTGGCTCGTAAATGTTCTGAAATTGGTCATCCCTTTGGTTGAGGTGAATTTATGGCCTCCTCGGTTGGCCTGTCGAAAGGGGAATTAATAAGTCCCCTCTAATGGTGAAACGTACCCTTACCATCAATTTGAATGCCAATACCCCAAGATTGGCGCGGACCTGTAAAATGAGCCTGAACATGATATATCTCACAAATTCTTATTCATTTTGCGCACCCGATAAATTGGATCCAGTTTCATTGCTTCATTTTATTATCGTAACCTATCGTACCCATAAGAATAATATTGAAGTTGACTTTGATTAATATTCAGGATACATTTAATTTAGAATTTAATTTACATCGAAATGAGGACAATCTGCGACGCGCGTGCGTGCCTGGCGTGTTAGTTAAGTACCCGTCTTCTGTAATTACGTTTGTATTGGTATTTGTTGGATACACCTTATAAAATATTGAAAGTGCGGTCTAAACTAATATATTAACTATTAACTTTGCTAGTATTCTCTAATTATTATTTATGCGTATTTAAAATAATGACACGTTAAGAGAAACATAATTACATGGAGGTGCTTTACATAAACACAGGCATATAAGTCTTATTAGTATCAATACACGTTATTATTGCCCTGAGCTCCTTACCTACATCTTCCGTGCGATAAAGGGGTATTTCGTAGGCTTTGTAAAATATTTTGCTTTTTATGTTTGTTATTCTAAAAGGTTCAAGCCTCGCCTTTTCCTTATTTGGTTTCGGCTTTGTAAGTTTCGTCTCTCCAATTTCGCTGATCTCTGCCACGTTGACAATGTTTAGGGAATCTAAATCCTTCCACTTTAGTTTCTACCTATGAATAGTTCCGTTGAATTCGAGTTGACGCAGCGAAACTTTGAGCGTTGCGGTCCTTTGAGCTTCCCTGATTCAGCTCTCATTGGGAAGGTAATATTTCACAATATTCAAGTAAAGCAATAAACAAACCAGGTTGTAAATAACATTGGTTGAACGCCTCCTTGTCTTGAGAGAAGAATAATGGTATTTTCTATTTCGTTAGGTCTGTAGTATGTATAGTCGCGTCCGCTCGGATGGCTGCCAGCTGTGGCTTCGAGTTGCTCTGTCCCTCCCGCTGCCAACGACTTAAACTTTTACAACGTCTGGATGTGACTTTTACTGTTCTGTTTAATAGCTATGTGGACTGTGAATGTCGACGGGATACGCTACACTTAACTCCACTTGGTCTTTTGTTTATAAACTTGAATGTAAATCAATAATAAAGGCGAATTAGATCAGATCTATATAATTTACGTCCGAATACTAAAACGATACTTAAATATTTACCGTTTTAACCATCTGATACATTCTTGATGTTATATTTGTATAGATAAACGTTAAATACTGTCTACTAAGTATGGTAAAATTATAGAAACAATATAAATTATTGATACGAAAAAAAAATTATCGTCGTTTTTGCTAACAATTCGCAAAACAACGGAACATCGCAATAAAACAGTGCCACGTTTACTTTGACCTAAAGACCCGCTCGTTCCCAAGTCCCCGTGACACGAATACCTTTGTCCGTCGCATGCATTTTGAATCGCAGTGTAAACAAGGGGGGTAGAATGCGAGCGTGTGTGCCTCTTGTCTCTTCCACTCGGGTAGTATTGCGTCCCGCCGGCCCTAAATCAAAGAGCTGTGGAGCCGTACTCCCCCTCACACTTCCATATTTTCGCACCCCGACGTCGCGTAATGGCTATTGACCAAATTTATCGACTTTTATGTCATACTCTCATCTTTATGCGGAGTAGGCCTGGAATTGGCCTCGCATAACATATGGGAGAGCCCACTGTTCCGTATTACGATAAATAATTCCTATCATTTTCTCGTATAATAAGATTTCTTGCTTATTTATTGGCTTCGATTTCCGGCAATTATTTCGCTGTTATTCGAGGACAAAGCTTTTGTGCTTACATACTTAAATTTTCCTCTATTGTATTTTTAGTCTTTGACTTATTTATTTTCTAGATATAAATATCAAGAAAACAACGCATGTCTCACTTATGACAACGAAAATGATGGTCGAATAGAATATTTTTATACGAATACTTTTTCTGCAACACGTAAGTAATTTTCTAGTAAATGTCTGAGCTAATTACTTTCTTACTAGATACTATCTGTAGTATCTGTAGTATTTGCTGTTTACGAAGTTGTTCAACCAATTTAACGCCAGTAGACAGTAAGCAAAGGTGCCACCCAGTCTAGAAACTTAGTCTCAGATTAAAATGCTTCTTAATTAATGAAACTTTCTTACAAGACCTAGCTTAAATTCGCTGCTAATATAGTTAATAAAACTGAAACACATTTCAAATTCTGTTTTACCTCGTTTTTGTATTTTAATGTTATATTTTCATATAATGTGTATGTAAGTATTTACAAAACTAGTAAGTATATCCAGTAGCGGCTTGATATCCATACTATATAAATATTATAAATAAGTGTGTGTGTGTTTGTCCCTCTTTCACGTCGGAATGAGAAGCGACGAATTGACGTGATTTTTTAAGTGGTGTTAGTTGGAGGGATGGAGACATAGATTACTTTTTATCCCAATATTCCCGCAGGAATGGGACTTACACGGTTGAAACCGCGGGGCGCAGCTAGTTCTCTAAAATACCCTGGACCATCAAGTCAGTTTATAAAAGGCGGTTTATAAAAATTTACATTTTCGTCACATAACTGTGACATAACTACATTTTGTATGAGTAATTGATTTCTGAATAATTTGAAGCGTAGAAAGGAACGCCTACACCGAACGCGATGCGAATGTTGATAGTAATATCGATAAATTATGATAAAGAAAATCCAATAAATCTACTACGCTAACAAAGTTCGTTACTCCCTTTATTTTCTCCACAAAAAGAACTAAATCATATTTGATTGCAAGCCGGTGTTTATGAAATCGCAGCGACACAAAACATCTTAACTCCCGGTACAACTGCTTGCTCACGTATGTATTCAAACAGCCCGGAGGTAGACGCAGTGAACAATCACAAAAGACAGGAAACGAGCTGCGAAGAAACACTGTCATTAATATACGTCCTACCTTGACGGCAGTTACACATTTTTGTTTCCATTCAACAGAGAATCAAAGTTTATTATGAGCGTTTTGCAGTGTAAGCGGCGGGCAAACAAAGGCACGCTCGGCGTGGGTTGAGTAGGTATGTGAGTTTCGTTTCGCGAAATTATTTAACTTTGAGTTTTGAGTTTTATACTGCATACTGTTATTAGTTAGTGGCTTTTTTATCAATTGTGATTGTATTTAAAGCCTTGGTAGTTATGTGAAGTAACACGCTAAATAAAAAACACTACGCTAACGCTAAACGTAACAAACCGGTTCTATTATCATTTTAAAATTGAAAGTATTGATCATTAAAACAACTATTCGAAAACATGGTATCATGACAGTATGAATCACTAAAAGGATTTGCTTAGTGAAGTGACCATTTTCGTCCTTGTTTTCATAACTATAAAGGCAATCTAACACAATTCCATCAATATTTTGTTTACCAAAATAACGAATAGCTTAAATAAAATAGCATCCTAGATAAATTGTTCAGCTAATTTCATCGACACTGTAATCCAAAAGTGATTTATATTCAATAGCATGATATAACTGAAATTTTAGATCCAATATTTTGAATGTTTTATACATTTTTGAGTAAAACTCTACGTTTATACGTTTATACAGTAGAACGTTTGGCATAAAATGTTCTTATAAAATTTGGAATATCAAAGGAAAGTTGGAGGGAGAATGCGAATGAATGTACTGAGCCAACTGACTGTTACAAATCGAAAGCCATCTGCTCTAGGATTCTGAACAGACACTCCTCGTAACTTCCCGCAGCCGTGGCCTGCCTTCGTCATCTACGACGAGTACAGTTTTCTATTATCTAAATATCTTTCTCTCCACACTTTCGAAGCGAGCTCGTTCAAATATTTGCCAATAGATAAACTCCATACATCACTCCACGTCCAATGCCTGTGGACTTTACAATGGGGCGAGTTGAGCCTTTATGTGCTTAACTTTTTATACAAAACTATGGATGAATTTTATTGTTCACCGTACACAATTTTAATCGTCGACGGATGTATTACATGCACGGAATTTTATGCTTTATGACGTCATGTCACGTGTAAATTAAATTTGAGCTTAAAACGCTAACCACGTTTTTTCATAAAAGGCACGGAAACAAGTTATTTTAAACCGTAGCTTGCGTAATGCGTAGCAATTACAACTTTTAAAGTGATGGAACGCAAATTACTCTGCAAATGGTTGTCTAGAAAACAACATCAGAATTCGAGCGCAACCATCACGCTTAAGTTTGGGCAACCCAATTTCTTGGCGTCATGATCATTATTAGAAACTTTTGCAGCAACTCCGAAACACCCTGCACTGGTTACGTAAAGTACGGAAATTTATTACAGAATGTTTTTACAGGCTTTCCAAGTTTCTTAATCTAAAATCGATAGGAGCGATGCCAAGGAAAGTTGTGAATGGTACCCACCTTAAGTTTGGAATCGAAGAAAGTCGGACCTTTCGTCCAACACCTGCGTAGATTCGGCAAGACCCGCCGATAAAGCCACCGGTCTGGTATTGCCCCGAAATGAGACAAGTCGAATCCTTTATGCGAAAACTTCTCGTGTTCCGGCCTTGAGAAAAGGACCCTTTATTCCGAATCGTTTCTAAAATGCTATACGGACAGACAGTAATTGAAAATCTTTTAGTTTTTGGAGAAGATAGGGAATATTTTTTTCACGAATATCTAACCCCAGAGAGTTATCTAACTGTTTCTTAAGATATTTGTGTACTTTGATAACGATGAAGTTAGAACTTTACATCTACTCATTAATTAACTAAGTAATAATTTAAACACTGTTCTTCTATTAACAATTGCAAATGTATTTTAAACTCCAACTATATAGCAAAGTTGGTTACAAAACATAAAACTTAAAGAATAATAAAGTATTCATAATTCGTTGTCAGATATTTACAGAGCATCGATATGACGTACGGCCGGTTGCCTTCGTATGTCGGTCGGATAGAGCCAACAAATCGAATCACTGCATAAAACACAGCTGCGTCGCACGCCGCTCCTGTACCATTTTACATCCGAGGAAACCCATTCCGCGTAACAACTGGGAAATGCTTCTACCCAACTTATGCTTTTTGTTTTTACAGGTGCAATCATGCAGTTGGGGTTCTAGTTTTATAAAACTTTTTTGTTTTTAGAGAAGTACTGCAGAAAATAAACACACAAAAAGTCATCGTAAAAATCTTGAATGCGCACAGTAAATTCATTCGTTAAATAGATTTTGACTTCGATAGATGATCGCTACCGCACCATTAGGATGAATAAGTGGAATAGGAAGGTACATATTTCATAGATTTTTGTTAGATTTCAAAATTTATTCGATGTTATGTTTTAAGACTCCCAGAAATCTCCTTGAGCTCAAGTAAAAAGATGGCACATTACTGCACATGGCTTGGCTAAGGTTGGTCAATAACCTAGTAAAAAAGTATGAGCCGTGAATGAAGACGATATAAAGATGAATTTATTTCATACAAACATTTCTTAGTACAAAGTATTTTGTTAAATCAGCGGTTGGATCCGACCGGCACGTAAATATTTCTTTACCTTATTTCTGGCTAAGCATCGCGCATCGAGGGTAAAGAGAGTTAAAAGGGTCCCTGAAACCCAAATATCTACGTAACAAAATATAATCTAAACATTCAAATGAAGGTCTTTATTCGTTAGGTGTTTCCTCACCCTTTGGGTGTATTAAATATCTTTTGTAGGTACCGCGTGGGACAAAATGGTCACTCTTCCGGCTGTTTCGTTTTAATTGCCATTGTTTATTGATGGCTCCAATTCGTTTTTTTGGGCCGCACAAAAATTCTCTTTGACGCTTTTGTAGCAACAACGAATAGCTATATATAAAGCTGCATATTTAGTGTATGTATGTGGGTGAGAATACAGAGGACACGGAAAAACCTTTAGTTCGGTTTTTATCCATTTGTTTTTATTCTGAGTATCACTCAATCGACTCGCTCAAAACTATATAGAGATCTCAATATGGACGTAAATTTCAATAAGATAAAAATACTTTGAGACGAAATAGATTATGAAATCTATATTTTGTAAGACCCTATCAAAAACAATTATTATCTAGATAGAAATAATTTTAGATGACAAAAAATATTAAAACTCAATATACCATTGAGATTGAGACAATTTATTGAAATAATGCACTTCAGTCAGTCCAAACTCAAGTACATATTACCTATTTTTTTTTATATTTTGTCTATTGAAAGTTATATTCCTTAATTGAAAATTTATTCGCTCTGCTAATTGTAAGAACAACTTATCTGAGTGGTTAATACATTATGACAATGAGCAAATTGGGCGCATTTGGGCAATAAAATTTAGGCATGTTTGCCGCACAATGCAGCCTGTGTCTACTCGGTTTGGCAAGCGGCGACGATAACCCTAATAACATTATTCAAGCTTCTAATATTTCTTCATTACACTTTCAGCTGAAATCCGCATTTATATTACGTAAGTAGCATATTCAGGTTACATACAACTTGATTCGTATCAACGTGTGAACATATGAATGTTCATGTTCAATATATAGTAGAACAATATATTGTTCTGTTCATTAATAACAAAATATTCTTTTGAAAGCTTAAAAGTTTCTACCTCTGTAATTTATAACAATAAATACCACTCGTAGGTAGTCATTACCGCTGTTTTCGACTAAACCACACGGATAAGACTTGTTTCGACTCTTGTAAGCTACTAGCGTTCGTCGCGTATTTATTAAAGTCTGTTACCTTGTGCTAAGCCAGGAATTTCCTCTTCTTATGTAAAAAATCGCATAAAGTGTTAAATGCTATGTACGAGTATACATAGATAATCAAACTATACTACTAATATTAAAATAGCGAAAGTCTACTATACTACTTACAGTTATAAAGGTATAGATGATTTGACGGAACGGATATTCATAAATACTTATTAATTTAAAAATCTGTATGAAATATACAATATTTTTGTTTTAAAATCATTTCTTTGAGTTATGTTTCAATCACCATTGGAAACGCAGTTCAAACCAGTCCACAGATAATAAACTCGGCTATTTGGTTATAAAATATTTTCATCAATATTATCATTTTCACTTTGTAAGTAGGAATGGTCGAAATACAATTACTTGAACTGAGCTCGACACAAGCGTCCTATTTCTTTCTCGCCTACTACAGTAATGGGTTCGGTGCTTCGTTCCCGGTAGTGTGGGGCCCCCCCGGCTCCTGTGCGCCACCAACAATGACCTCGTATTTCAGACAGAATTGCTCAAATACGGAACAGCGAAAACTCGGTATAGCGTTTAGGTTTTAAATTAAAACAATGCGGAGTCATGTTTGCTCGTGTCACAGGATCAACCTACATGACTGTATTTTTGTGTATCAATTTTACAAAGGTGCAAAGTTTTAGATATTTAATGGTATGCGATTTTTTTTCGAAAGTTAAGCTGAGAGGCACGGTAGGACGAAATTGGCTTTATAAATCTTGATTATAAGTTTCATGTACTTACTCTAAAAAAATATCCTAAGAGTGTAAATGTATTTGGACAGTTATGTACGAGCATTAGGTAAAACAATAAAAAAAAATATTCAATTATTGAAGGTATATTGTTGTATTCTAGTATCAAAGTTTTAATTATGACATTTATTTTGTAGAAAACTTGTTCATAAACGCACGAACTCACCGCATGCTACATTTCAAGTACCTATGTATGTTTTTCAATGCTTGAAACTTATTGTTCTAGACAATCTTTCCGTGTGAGTTATATCGGCGATTTTATTAGATGGTGCAGAAGAAGTCTATTCCATCTCAACAATGTCTCAGGCACTACAATGTTCAGTGAAGTAGGCAAAAATTGTCTCCTGACACTATACGAATTATCTAGTAAGATAAAAGCCTTAGTTTTCTAATCTTAGATTATTGTAGCGTATGTAGTTCCTATAAATTATTACAACTAATATCTCATGCTCACTGGAACCTAGCAGTAGGTAGCATGAGCGAACACTAATCAGTAAAGTAGAGCATCACAAATATAACTCGAGCAAATACGGAAATTATAACAAAGAGAATGAGCTATGAAAGTGCGATTGCTTCGTTGTGTGCCAACTTGTTTATTTATTAATGTATAATAAATTCTGCAGTATTTTGAACATTTATTTTTGTAAAGTTTCAAAAATTGCAAAGAAACTCTGTTTCCCTATTTCATTCTTACTTTGCTCTTGGTTTGACATCATTCATACTCGTAAGTACTAATGTTATAAACGTGAAAGTTTGTATGGATAGATAGATATTTTTGTATTTCAGGACATGTAATGAAAGTTTCCTCTTCTAATTATCTACTGCCTTGACTGAGTTGTAAATATTTTAAAGAAAATTTAATTCTACAAAAAAGTAATTGTAGAACGACTAAAACGCATAAACAAAGCGGGAGATTAATGAAAGGATTAAAGTTCCGTTGAAAACGCTTCTCCGGGTCTTCCTAAGGTTAGCATCTACTTTATAAGTAGTGGCTCTGTTTGAAGACCAACTTTGTTCGCTATCGTTTGGGCGAAATCCCGCTTCCAACACTGAATTAAACTACCCAGCTTTTGGTCTTTCAAATTGTTCGAAGCACACTTCTTGCGTTCCAATAACAATTTGGTAACAAAAAGTAACGTTTCAAGAAATCTTTGTCAAAGTTTTCGCGTGACTCAAAATATTTTGTAACTTCCTACTGCCTATTTGGTACAAGCACCCACGGGTTGTTCACGTGTACCGTATTAAAGTAGCCTTGGTATTTTAGGTCATGAATGTTTCTTGTTTTGTCGTTGAAAATCCGACCTTATGCGTGAATTAAATTTAATCGCGCATATTGAATAGTTTATGAAGTAGATAGAATGTTTCCAATAGTCAAGTAACATGTCGTCAGAACGGAGTTTATACTCGTATACAGTTTTGGACTAGAATTAAAATTTGATATACACGTCTATTCTACATTATACGTCTGTAACATACCTCCGCCGCGTTACCTTAAACCTGGAACCGCAGTCATTACGCCGTGTTTAGTTAAAATTAAAGCGGAACATCCAGACGCGGATTTATTGCGAAGACACAAAACTACATTCTAAAATTATTGTCAAATCTATACAGAACAGGCACTTTTACTGCTGCTCCACTTTGGTTTAGCATCAGAAGGGTAGACGAGACATGGCGAAATAACTACTGGTTCGGCGTACTGAACTGACGGAGGCTAAGTTCAATCTTTTATTGTGATGATAATAATGAAAAAGAAGATCAGTTCGTACAAAAACAAGTTGGAAGTCTTATCCAAATAACTTAAATAAACAGTTCTGAAGCACCGCGAAGACCAAACCCAACAAAGCGGGGGAAACTTAATTTAGTGATACATAAAATAAACCCGAATTCATTCGGAGCATTCGTGAGTGGTTTTATTTCAGTCATTGCCAGCCTTTTCCCGCACGTTAACCGCAAAACGACCGAGTGACATAATAGGATGCCATCCCGAGGTGACGAAAAAATTTGCGGTCGACCGCTCGCTAGATGGAGCCACTGGTGGACTTAGCCAGTTGTCACTTATGAATAGGATTTGTAGGTAGGGCGTATTTACGTATTGTGTATGTTTGTAAATGGGCTAAATGTGATTACAGAGTTTTCAGGCCACCTAAGAAGGCCTCAATGAAGTAACGACTTAACTTACGTTTCAAAGCATGAAAGCGGTCAGCTGTTTAATGCCACTTTCCACTTATTCAAATGGAGACCGCCCAGTATATTGCTTAACGCGTTCACTGCCCAACCCGTGTGGATGATTGGACGAAGTCCTCTACTTTGCAGACGACAGCGAGTGCTGGACCGTAAATGGGTTATACACTATCACATTCTCGGCCCATGACGCACGTGGGCTAGAACCGATCCTTGAATGGGTTAACTTCTAATCTATAACAACCGTCTAAACAAGATCCACGAACTCTTATAAATAGGACTAGTAGAGCGCGTATTTACATAAACATTCGTAGATAACTGGAGGATATTTATACGGTTCTCATGTTTGGCAGTGTTGGGAATGCGGTCAAAAGATTGGCAGGGTACATTTTATTGCGGTCTAAAAATAGGCACTTCTTTTACGGATCTCATAAACTTTGTGCGCAAGTAAATACATTTTTGAACGTGGCAATGTTTAGCGACATTGTCAAACTCAAATTATAAGTCAAATTGCAACATTTACATTAATATAGAATCATTCATGACCGACATATCTATTAGACATATTTATATATTCTTGGGAGTAGTTAGAGAGGTGCCTACATCCTACATTAGGTTATGTTGGAGAAATTATTCAAAATTAGAACAGACTGGAAGTCCAACGCCACTTATACCAATTAGATACATAATAAGTACGTAATTAAGATACATAATATTCACGCTTTTTTCTACGGGGTTGGCAGAAACATCAGATTTCCACTTGCTGCAAGCCTCACACACCTTTACAATAGTGTAAAATTGCTAGAGTTACATAATAAAAAATGTAAAAAACGTTATATTTAAAAAAAAACTGTTTGTGTTTATACCATCTCTCTGCAGTATAGTTGGCCCGAAACCTCAGTTTCATTAAAGTAGATATGTATGTATATAAAAGCCAGTAACTCAACTGTGTCTTAGCTAAGTCGCGGGCACAAATGAGTTAAAAACATTTTTTCATGACACAGTAATAAAAATAAGATTTTCTCGGCAGTATAGTTGGCGGGTGGAGCGACGGGAGCAGACTGTATAATTTCTTGCTGCGTGATTACAATTTGCATAAGCTAGGGGTCCATGGGTTCTTAATTACTTTTTTCAAAGACACTTACTGGATATGACAATATATTTAGCAAAGGAACTTGATGACGAATAAAAGATATTCGGACAAAAATAAAAATCACGAAGTGGGCGCAGGTAGGGCATTACTTATGCTTTGTTTTAAATATTATTATTTATATTACACCATCTTTTGGCCTATTATTTATTTTATTAGGTTATGTTACAACTCACGATTACTATATTTGTTTTCGCTCTTGATTCAAGCATTTGTCAAATTTAATTAAAATTTTTGTTTTTTAAAAAACCTAAGTAGTAATAGAATAGGTAATAAAACAAAACGATAAGAATTAATAAATATTTGTTTACCTACTCGCAGTAGGAATACGCATATTCATTAATTCCATAGAATCAAAATCTCGATGTATTCAAAGAGAGCTCTCAGCTGTGATGTGGCTGTATTGAAGTAGGATTACGTGGAAGTTTATTCACTCTTTTTTGTGTCATTCGTTCATTTTAATTCAATTAGTCTGTTCTCTCAAATTGCAACTATTTCAAACTGTATAGAAATAAAATTCTATAAAACTTTAAAGAATCAGACAGATACATTTTTAGAAATAGCTTTGAAATTCTAGTGATATTCCTCCTGTCATCCCAAGCTGACGTTCCATAATTTTATCATATCAAGAAATTCTAAACCTTGAATTGAAAAATATTTCTGCTAGAAATACATTGCACGACGAGACATGCAAGCTCGAGCTATCACATAGAACAAACAGAAGCTACTCTGGCACGTCGTGAGTTGACAGCTCAATATTTGCGTTTCATACCCATATCCTCAGAGCAACTACTAGAAAAGTCCTATGTAATGTATTCCCTTTGCTGACTGAATAACTAACGTTTTTGTTCCGACATTTGTTTTTGTCAGCTTCGAAGCTCTTTGTCTTCGCGCTTTGGAATGACTTTGTGGTGTTTTCATTTGTTTTTCATTGAATTAAGAATATAATAATCCTGTACTTTTTTGTTTGTCATTCACATGTCATGTGAAAAGCTACTACAAAAGATGCAGCCGTTAGCATGCCTAATGATGATGATGAAATAAGCAAAAGTGAGATCTAAGATGGCACGCTTACCTAGAAAGAACTGACTCTCGATTTTTGTATACCTACTTTATTGGACAAGTGTGATTTAATTCGTAAAATAATGCATTTTATATTAAACTAGCTGCTCCCCGCGGTTTCACCCGCGTAAGTCCCGTTCCCGCGGGAATATCGGGATAAAAAGTAGCCTATGTTACTCGTGGATAATGTAGCTTTCGAATGGTGAAAGAATTTTTAAAATCGGTCCAGTAGTTTTTGAGCCTATTCATTACAACCAAACAAACAAACAAACAAACAAACAAACAAACAAAGTTTTCCTCTTTATATATAATAAAGTTAAAATACTATTTAAAAAATTACTATTTACTATTTACCATTTAATAAATAAAGTTTTCTGTAAACGCGAAGTCACCGTGTCTTCTGATCCTTCCAGCGACTTTAAATCTCTTCTCCTGGCCGTTTACTTTTATTACGTGCCGACGTTAACGAGATCTCGCTTATATTATAATTAGGCATAATAATGAGTTCAGTTCATCCCCAGATTTTATAACAAAGTCGAGTAAATAACTAATTTACGAGTTCCAGACATGTTAGTAAGACACGGGTTGACGTTAATGACTTGTGTGTCCAATTTTGATGAATCTTATTTGACTGCTCTTTACCTGAATCATAACGTAAATATTTTGATATATGGAGTAAACTTATCTTTATATTGATAGAGGAGAAAAAAAATAAAGTGTACAGATTCATTGTGTTGACGATCTCTGTTGCAGAATATTTATTACATGTGGTTACCAAAACACAGTCAGACAGATAGACAGATTATAACACAACCATGTAAATTGCTTTTTTTATCCTTTGGAGTCAATTTAAAAAGAGATCGATTTGACATAGCAAATATACTACTTGTTCAGTTTTACTCCTGTAAAAAGAATATGAAAAAATCTGGTCTCAAGTCTCATAGAAGTCGTTGACATCTACGAGCTGATTGACATTAATTCCAAGCATACATTTTAAATGTACATAATTCTCGCAGGTCTGAATGTGATTTGTTCAGTAATTCGGGATATTAATTTCATTTTGTGACGTCACGCTGTCATTAGGGACGTAGGCTTGGGTATTCTGAAGGCAATAACGCTGCTGCGGAAGCTCGGAGTGACGTGACGTCTGGAATATTATGCTGAATGAGATTAGACTACTCGTATTATATTTATAACAAGCTCTCGCGCGCTCGCGGCTTCGCCTGTAATACTAACCTGTATAGAAAGTAGAAAGAAATTAAATATATTCACGACTGTATCCCAGGGAGCGGTAGAAATTTCTTTTTCAGATCGTTTATGTACTTAATTCTTTAGATCTTTTGAAGATGTCTTATGGGGTAGTCAGAGGTATGTCCAAATACAAATTTGTACATGCCTACATTTTGCAGAAGTTAACTTTCCATACGTAACAGGTGACAATGCAAGTCCATCGACGCTGTTAGAATACAAAGTAGTCTACGTGTTATATAATATTATTAATTTATAGGTATACATCTGTCGAGCCGTTTTGAAGGAATGCAAAACTACAGATTTTCATATAACTTTATTTATCATTAAGCAAAACACGAACAAAACAAAGTGCCGAAACATTAAAAACGCAAACATAATAAAGCCTCGTGAAATATCAACAAATTAAGGTTATTGAATCGAAATGGCAAAAATATAGTTTTTTTATGTACATCGCTCAAAGTGCTACAGTTTAAGGATCAATTTACTAACAGCTTGTTTTCAAGTTCCCAGTAACTCATGATAAATTTATGAGTGCTACACACGAAAGTTCAAACTGTTATATTGCGCCTATTTAGACCGACTACTCCACATAAGTCATTGTTCTTTGTATAGTGGACTTTTAGAGAACAATTAACAGATAAATAATCACAGTACATTTTGTAAAAAAAAAAAACATGATCACGACTGTATTCCCAAGTTCAAAATAGTCTTTTAGATCTTTAGGCGTTTTCAGATCTTTTGAAGGTGTCTAAAAAGGTTAGGGTAATAGGGTAATTTTCATTTGGTAATTTTCCCAGCAGTGGGATGAGAAGGGCTGATAATGATGATGATGATGATGATGAATTTTCATTTGACATTTTGGTATACGCCCACACTTTGATAGGTTGCAAGCGCATCAACGCTAGTAGAAAGCTAACTGGTTTGCTCATTATAAAAATAAAATCCTTTTTGAAGGTTGATAAAAATCGGCTTAGCTTGCTTAATCAGTTTTGCTGGATCAAACCATAACTTAGATGGATGCCGGAGGCTTTCAAGCGACCTAAAAACATCGTTATTAACGATAACAACTTGCTCATCGAACTTATACTTACAGGAAAAACGTAATCCTTACAAAAATGCTGCCGTTTGTCTGACAGAAGCCTTTTTCTCAGAAACGGGTGAAAATATCAAGTGGAAAAGTTTAACAAATAAAAAAATGAACAGGTACCTGAAAAATGCTGAAAAATTATGTCCAATTTTGTATGGAAATAAAATCAAAACATATTTTAAGGATTCTTCTAAATTCATCAGGGATCTAAAAAAGGGAAAAAGGGAAAAAAATATTGTACAGTTTTTCAAGAGGATTTTTATATTATTTTATATTTTTATTTTTGAACTCAAGAAGATCTTGAAAAGTTTAAATGTAATTTAGTAGCAATATCTTTTAGTTTAGTCCAAACTAATTAAAGTATATAGTACGGAACTTTCAGTCCTTAAGTCCAGTTCACACTATTGTCCATTTCATTTTCACGCTTGACCTAAATTGTTTAGCTTTTGTGGAACATTATTATCTCAGGCCTTAAATCATTCAGAACTGTGTGCTTAGTTGGAAAAATTCCACAAGTTGTACCTCGCGGGGAAACGGAACCATAATACGAGAATTAATCGGTCATTTCCTTTTTCTGTCACCCACTGAATTCCATTTTTAGTGCCACTGACTTATTTCATACGCAAATAGATTTAAATTCAGTTCGTGGCTTCCTGGATAGTTTCTTATACCTAAGTGGTAAGTTGAACTTCATGAATGTTCTTTTATTTGTATTTGTTTGGATTGATTTTTACTAATAAAGATGATTTTAGGATAGATTTTATTAAAACAATCGGGACGCGAGAACAATCAGTTTTTATTTAAACAAATTTTAACAGTATAAAAACTAGCAGTTATGTAGTAAGATAAATGAATTACGACCAATGGGTTTAATTACCGCATCGGGACAAATGTTTTATGATCTGCAAATATTTATCTCAAGTCTGGGTGTTGTCTTAATTATGGGTATATTAATAGTTATGTATGTTTCTGTTTAAAAAAAAATGCGAGTTGTAGGACGAGTCGTTTTGTGTAAACATGGTTTATTCTATTTATTTAATATTGATAACATTCAATTTGCGAAACCTTTCCAAATCTGAAAATTAACAAAACAAGAAGTGAAAATAAAATATCAAAAAAGTTAAACAAAAACCCTTTTTTTGTTCGATGCGATTAAAATCAGTTTCGAGATATTTTTCTTGACGTTTTTAATCTTTCGAAGAAACGAATGAAAAATTTTGTTGAAATTTTTTACTCACAAAATCACCTGTTACTTGGCCTGATTTACTTCCTTTGTTCTTAATAGGTCACGGGGTAAGGACATAATTACACCACCTTATACTTAGCGGGCTTTTATAAATCTAGACCTTACTTTATGGTAATAAGGAACAAATCCAAACTTTTCAGATAATTAATGGATGAAAACTATTTGTTGTACAAACCTCCTAAAAATAACGTGTAAAGTATACCTAACTACTAGTATTTAATGTATACCTACATATGCACATCTTAAAAATAACATTATGGAAGTATAAACATCCTACTGATATTTTAACCACCACAGTTTACATGAATGTATAGATATTTGTTACTTTACGTAACGATATGCTTGTTAAAAACCATTGAATGAATTTCACTGAAAATTAAGGGCATAATAATAATAATAGTACTACGCATAGAAAAGTTTTTAGAGTTAGTATTTTTTAAGTCACGTGGAATAGTTTATCAAAATAAAAATAGAAAACAACATTAAAGCGTCTTAACATTACATATACATAGAATTTTACCAACGGAATGTTTTGTCGCTTCCACCGAATAATTACTTAACCTTCCTCGTTATAAAGTGTTCGCTCAACGGCAGCACCTTTTGAGGTAACAAGATGGGTTGACACGGGACGGAACAATACTACAACTGCGAAACTCAAATGGATGACTTTCGCCGTGACTAAACTTTCAACTTTAGGGAAATAATATTATGTTTTTAATGTCGTCAAGAATCAAGCAGTTGGATGTCGATTCTCGATGACTTTTAAAACATGACGCGGTAAGAGATTGCACGTTATCTAGCTTTTGTTTTCTGAAACGCATCGCATTATTCAAAAAAGCACGCCGATTCGTGCCACATCAACCAAGCATCGCAAAACACGGACACGGTTTTTATTTAACTAGTCAAGTATTGCTAATATACCAACATCTCTTTCAAACTAGCTCTATCTTACACCGAATAAATGATGATAAAGTACATCGAAAAGGTAAACAATGAGTGCTTACGTCTGCGAAGCACTTTATCGACCTGGGTAGATATCCCGCAGCGCTCAGAAGCATTATCAAAGAACAAGATAAAATTTGCCCAACTTTTACCGAACAAATTCCGAGTTGCTCATATTGAATGGGCTCAGATAAGAATGATAGATTGAAAAATAAACTAGAATCAATTCTCGGATTCGTTGTGGTATAGTTCGCGGAAGTTGGTACGGCGCTTAATATGTTGGTTATGCGATTCGTGTACTCAACTCAAAAGAATCAACAGAGCAGATTGGCATTCTGGGAAATATTTGTTTAAACAATTTACAATGCAGATGTAAAAAATTTACATTTTATTAACAATATTTTTTTTTCCATAAATCTTTTAATTTTTGCAAAACTGGATTGTAGCTAACTAGGTAATTAAATGACTAATAAATTGAACGAAATTATATAAAACATTTCAAGCTCTATTTTTTTTAAATAATAACGAGCTTCCTACTTACTCTCCAATAGATAAAAGGATTTTAAACGTCATTAACCCATTTTAATGATTTCCCGACGTTTCGCCAGTGTCGTGGTCACGTTTGAAATTAAGTATATAAAAGAATGAATTATTGTAATGGCAAAAGTCGTTTTTCTGATACCTTCGCTATTACTTATATTATTGGACAAACAATCTAAAACATGCCTAAAATGGCGGTAGAATGGTCGCGCTCTGCATCCGCCATCTTTGCCCGCCCCGCATACTATCTTTTCCTCGGGTGAGGATTACGTTTGTTTGCCCCCCGGTACAAAGCGAGCAGTTTGTTGACATTAACTGTCAGTGTAAATACTTGGTTTACCATTATTTACCTTTCGTACCTACTGAGCGAATATTGCATGATATACCAATTTGACGTAATCTATACCAATATTATAATGAGGTACAATATGTTTGTTTCAAAATAATAAATCGATTTAATTTCAGGGACGCTATCAAAAAGTGTCTGTTAACGCTTGAGTTCAAAATCTGAGTTGATGTTTCATTATTATTTCACAAAAATGCTCTCTAAATTGCTAAGTGCTACGACGTAGCAGATTCGTAGCAATGGCGTAGTAAATGTCGCTACGACAGACTTTTCTTCAATCAGCGATCCAATCAGTAGTCTTTTACGTTCCACACGAGCTTGCCATCAAGTTCTAATCTCCTGTAACTTATTACAAGTTTACAGGTTTACAAGTACTAAAACTGCGATTTTATGACGTACTTTACTACACCCGTGCAAAGCGGGGACGAGCTGCTAGTGCTGTATAAAACATGTACATTATTCTATATACCATCCTAGCCTAGTTGGCAGTTACCACAGACTCATGCCACAAACATAATATGATCAATATGAGAGAGATTTCAATAAACTAGCTAGCAAATTCTGTTTCTTTAGTTTAAAACTATTAAACCAGCCACAGCTAAAATGTGATTACAAAGTCTATTTGAAAGTTCGGATAGTCCGCCATTACTCATTGGCTCAACTATTAGAAAATGTTTAATGGAGCGGCATCGACTTTAAATTTCTCAATTAAATTCTGAGTATGTTTCAGATAGTGAAACTTAGTTGCTAAGTAGTGCGGGTAAAGAACTGTACCGCATATATAAGTACAAACGAAAGACCGGTAAAGTTATGCTCCCAGCAGACACGATTTCTCTCATAATATTATTTGCTACTGTGAGTACGTGTTTCGAATTTCAGCCCCTACCTGCTCCTGACGATATGAAATTTGTTCGCCACAGGAAACTTGCTTATTTACCTTCGAAATAGCAATGCATGTTATGAAATGGATCTGCCATTTTGAATTATGAATATAATGTGTGCCACTCTGGAGCGCTCTGGAGTTTCTGTTTGGAGAACAAGATTTTGATCTTTAGAAGTTTTATTTGTTATTGCTGGGTTTGTGCTTCGACTTTCGATACAAAGTTCGTGGATTTTAACCCGTTCATGCGTTAATGTAATGATGAAAAAAAAAAATGTACGTCTAATGATGAAGGAAAACAGGGAAATCAAATAGCTTTCTAATACTCGTAGCATTGATGGGTTTGTATCACCTATATGAATATTATAAGTACTACCCAACTCAAAAACATTTTAAAAATCAAAGTCAGATCAGAAAAAAAGTTTACTGCGATTTGGGTGGATTTACGATAGTTTTATCATAATATTTCAAGTCGTTAACATTTTTGTTCATGTCATTTCCACTATACCAGGTGCGATTATAGAAAGCATCATATTATATAGAGTACAGTAGTCATAGTATATAGAGGTACAAATAAAAGCAAGAAATAACGTGAAATTAATTAGTTTTCGAGTCTGTCAACCGTAAACTTCTATTACAATCCTCTAAAGGGAACTCATACTCGTATTAATATCATCAAAAGCTTGACAATATCCGAATGAAATAGCTTTTCACTCGTGTGAATAGCAAGATTGTACTATTGTGTTTGGCTTGGCTTTGACTACACTCTTACGGCCAGTCTTTATAATTCAACTATCTTTATTTTCGCTTACCGCTGGTAGATATTTGACATTACTTTAAAAAGATGACAATTATCTACACACAGTCAGCAAAATCAAAAATTGATAAGTTATTGAGACTGGATATAAATCAATCATTAATCAATCGAAAATTGTAAATTAAACATTTAAAATAAACTTTTGAACTTTTCAATACTTTCAAGTGATTGGACATGCGTTTTTAAATTCATACCATAAGATTTTTCGTAATAAATAGACCAATTAAAAGTTATAGGAGCTAAAAAGGTGTTAAGGAGTTTGAGTTTTCTTCGAAATGACTTAAATCGGTAAGCCGTCTGTCGTGTAACGGTTAGTTAAGAGTGCGAAAGTATTTTTTGGATAGGTACTAAAATGGTAAAATATATTGGCGAAATAAAACATCTGCAAATGTATTTTTCTTAATGTCTTACCCTATCATTGTGTAATTATCTTAAAAATTAATAAGACCTCAATTTTAAAATATCATGGTTTGAACATTATAAACACTTAAAACGTGATTTTTACCACGATTCATAGACATCGGGAAACTCATAAATCTATGAATCGTTGAAAATATCCTGTTAATAGTGTTTATAAATGAGACCTTTACTATAACCAGCATACCTATTATTGGCAGTAAAAATATCTGTATATAGTAAAATCGTTATTTTATATCAAATATACAAAAAGCTAGATCTACCACAATTGTCGGTCCCGGCTAATAAAGTCGTTAACCCATGACGGAGGCCTTTAGGCGGCCTAAAAACTCCGTCACTAGAGTTGGCCACTTTCTCATACGAACGAACGAACCACAATTTCAGAGACATTATTTCAATATACCCAACCAACCCAAAATATAGAGTTTCATAATCTACTCCCACGCCAAGCCTAACGTACAAAATTCGGACATTACGCCTCTGTTACTACATAAAGCCGAGGGTTTTTCAAACGGACTGGCAAATGAGTCGGCATTTCGAAGGCGACGATGTTAATGTCAGCCAGCCAGTAAATTCACCAGATAAGCGCCCTGACGTCTAGGCCAAGCTCGCCCGCTTAATTCATTTAATTATTTGCTTTGACTCGACTTCACTGAACTGACGCAGCCTCAAATATTTAGAAATATTCTGAGGAAACTGACTGAAATTGGAATTTTGAGAAATTACTCGTAGTTACAGTTAAGTATTTCGATTATTATTTAAATGTATTGTTATGGAAGTAAACAGAGATATAAATATAATAGAGGGAAATGAGTAGGTGAACCTAAAAAGAGATGGACTGATTTTAAGAAAGTTGTTATAAGCGATGCGAAATAAGTGATGCATAAGGCGCTGAGATGACAAAAAGAAATGGAAGAGAAGTAGTATTTTGCCGACCCCAAGTATTGTGGGACAAGGGCAGGAAGTAATATTAAAATGACAAAAAACATATTAATATACTCGTTGGATTTTGTTTAAATTTCCTGTTACTACAACATTCCATTAACATAGGGAAAGATAAATAATGTACCTAATAGCCTGGATATGAAAGGATAGTCATATTTCATAATATTTTAGGATAGTACACTTTACTGCTTGAAAACAGTGAATAGAGGTCGGGTTGATATCAATAAAGTTAAAATAGTCTACTACCTATATTCAAAGTTTATTTCCTCAGTGCCCTAAACGCAAATGGCTCTGATACATTATTCGCACCCGTATTTCGGATCAATTGATTAATTTGTAGCTCATCTAAGTTTCTCCGAGATTTCCGAATTGCCACCCCGCAACCTTCGTTGGTGTAAATTGTGCTGGAAATCCGAAACGGCATCGTTAGTTGTTGGGGTTTCCCCTGGGCCAGGTCGGGCAGGGGACGCGGCAACCTTCATAAATCTTTTCCTCGAGCTTGCCGCAACTAACAGGGCCCGCACGCCTCCACCCGACTTTATAAGGCGTATTCACATCGCACGATATTTGATTCACAGCCAATTCTCTCAATTTTGACCATTCGAATGGGAATACAAAAATTTATAAACCAGTGTTTTTTTATAAAAAAAATTATAATTAATTCCATTTACAAATAAAAGTAAATTAGACTACGCACTCTTTATCACGTTTTGCCTACAATACTAAAAATAATTTGTTGAAAAAATTATATATCTTTTTATTATAAAAATTATATAATTATCTTAATTATCTTTGTTCGTATTTGTAACACCTGAAGTAAATCACATTAAAAATCAGTTATACTTCTATAACTGTATCGTACAGTGTAAAATCCCACTAACATGTGGATTCAATCCCTTCAACAGTAAATAACCATGAAAACTTTCATAATGCTTTAAGTGGATTAAAATAGCTGATCGTATTTTCATATAAATCATAGAGCGCTCGAAAGAGATTCGGCGTTATGTATAGTAAGATCTACTTCAGGTAATTTAATAACCCAAGGGACGTTTTGCCGCGATTCGCTCCTTTATAAATTAGTTTTATCGAGGTGCCTTCGCTTAGGATAGAATTATTGCTTTTATTGATGGCGGGCGGTAACATTATTTTACGTGCCTATTAAATTGAAAATCGTTCTTATTCGGTTATCATCTATTTCGCACATACCAAGTTATTGGTTTTCAATGAGCAACTAATACTTCGACAAATATGTCGACAGTATCTACCAAATGTTGAGAATTCGAAATATTGCGGCAAATTCTTCGACAGATATTAATGGAATATTGCCTTGAGGCAATCAATCACTACGAAGTTGCTTCGAAAGAAAATTAGAAAAACAAAACATCCGATTTTTAACTTTACTTTTAACGAAAGTACAGAAAAAGTGAAATATCGGTCTGTCCGCAAACTTCTTCAGAAGTAATTTTTTTTGGTAACATTTATAAGTACCTAAGCTAATTAAAGAATGTTTTTGTTTCAGTGTCGATGGCGAAGCGTTTGTGCGCTCAGCACCGGAGGGTTCACGCTGCTCTACTGGCGATTGAGACTTGTGGGGTCACTGACCACCTTCGCCACGGCCGACAACCCAGCCTCAAGGGACCCCTCCCTATTCACACGATTCTACACCTTCGCATATCTACCAGTCTTCAATTTCTGTCTACTATTGTACCCCTTTCATCTCAGCTTCGACTGGTCAATGGATGCCATTCCCAGAATAACAACTATTCTCGACCCAAGAAATATTTCAACGATTGTATTCTACGCTGTCATATCAAAAGTAACGTGGCGTGCACTTGTCAACGAATTCAAAAGGCCACAAGAGAGTTTCATAAAAGACACGAAATATTACAAAAAACAGAATTGCAAAACGAAACACAAGTGGAATTATAATTGCAAATATAACAGAGGACAAGACTGCGTCGAGAGAAAAAGCTATCATACGCCGCACAAAGAGAATGTGTCATCTAAAAAGCTATTGTGTCCGTGCACTGGATGCAAGCACACGCTCACTGATGAGCACACGAGTGTGTGCCGCGCCAGCAACAATAATAATATAATGATGCACAATTCAACCTGCATTTGCCCCGCGCCGAACGCGAAAACCGCCAAGACTCAGATAGTTCGGCGTCACGTACACCACAGCCCTCGAGTTGCCTTGCTGATGTTTACGGCGTTTATGGCGCTGCCTTTCGTGCCAGCGACGAATATCTTATTCTACGTCGGTTTTGTGGTTGCGGAGCGCGTTCTCTATATACCGAGCGTTGGTTTCTGTTTATTGCTCGGTCTTGGCGCCGGTGTGTTAACCCGAAACTGGGATCGAAGTGACAAGAGAAACAGAGTGTTTATGTTGAGTTTGTTGCTCACGCTGTGTGCTATGTGCGGGTATACGCTGCGGAGGAATCTGGATTGGCGCGATGAGGAGAGCCTTTTCCGAAGCGCTCTACACATCAATCCACCGAAAGGTAAGTTTATAAAACATTTTTAATTTACCATCATTCCAAGCCAAATCACCCACCCTCTATAAAAAGACAATTTGAAAGTTATTGAGGTTAGAACTTTAATTAACTACCCCGTAAAACCCGACAGAAATACAAACTCTAATAATAGTTGGTTAGTTTACGCGTCAACATCAAAATTTCTACCGTTCCGGACGGAGAAGCATGATTTCCATTTGGGATACCTTTCGGAAAGTTTATTTGAGTTGCTCCTCGTTACAACTCAAAACCGAGACAATTAATTTGTTTGAGAGACAGCTACAAACTACCTGTCCAAAGCGTGTTGGCGCCTCAAAGTTGGGAAAGAGGTTGTCACGGCACGCCTGTTCGCCTCCGAGTGCCATTCCACTCGGGATATGGTAATGTATTCACTACCTCCACTCACATTCAGACTCTTGACCTTTCGAGGACGCCATTAAACATGCATGTGCGACGTCCCGGGAGAGGCCGCCACGAGTTTCTACACATCACAAACTTTTGAGCAAAGAGAAAAGTTTTGCCAGATGCCTCTCATTTTGCTTCACTTCATACGAAAAATATGGAACTCAATCCCGAGTGTTGTTCACTTTGTTTTGAAATACGATTACATATGAATATTTTATTAGTTACCTTACTTCCGTCAATACTACTCAATATCCATTATTACGAAACTCTGAGAACAGCTATTATTGAACACAAGTTCGGCTCACTCATGTTACTTAGTCCGATTCTTTTTGGATGTCTGTTTCATGAATAGAAATTATTAATTTAAATCGCCTGAAAGGTAGATAGATAGATAGATAACTCTTTATTAATTACTTAAAGCTGTAACGGTAACAATTCCAAAAAAACAATTGTGAACCAACTGGCTGCCTAGTAGAGCCCAGAGGTAGTTAGTTTGCTATAAAATGTATAAGATATATTAAAATTTCTAAAACCAATATACGTAGAAAACCCGACAGAAATCAATGTAAAACAAGTCATCGTCGTAATATTTTATAAAAAAAAATTCTGGTCAAAATTACGCTTTTAACTTATAATATCCAAACATGACTTTATCGAGAGAGATTCCCCAGCGGCGCAACTATCAAACTCAAGATAGGTTTGTAGGGGAAAATAAGACGGCCGAGTTTTTAAAAGTTTTCTATCTAACTTGTATTTTACGAGTTCCGAAATCACTTGTAAAATATTGAGGACGTTGTTCCCACAGCTGTGTCACGAGTTATTTTCTCAAGGGGTTTTTAATAAATAGCACCATTATTGAGAAGTTTTTACAACTTGAGGATTTTTTTCTCAGAATTGACGAAATCTGTACTACATCATGTTACACAGAGTATTAAAAAAGGCTGGAAAAAGCTATTCCATCTCATCAATGTCCCAGGCACTACACTAAGTGTAGGCAAAAATTGCCTCCCGCTCGACGCTGGATCATCTAGCAATAATGTAAAGGACTGAGTTAAAAAAAAATTGTTGAAGGATTTAACTTTAAATCAATATTTATTGGGAACTGTGAAAATATTGAGTATATACGCTTACTCTGCAAATATAATGCGAAAACATCGACGACTCCCTTTCAAAGCAAAACCCTTGATTGAAATCTAAGTTAAACCACACTCGGCCTTTTTGATTGGATTTTCTTATTTAGAAACTATCAGGCAACATGGTTTAGGCTATTGAATTTTCGGAAGCAGTCCATTATATAGTACACTGGTAAGAATGCCAGGAAACAATTGGCACTCAGCGCTTAGCACATAAATCAGATATGACCATAGCGTTTGTTCTATTACCCACACTATACTGGCTTATATCTTGGCAGCCAGCGGTGTTTGCCTCCACTTTTCCGCGAGAAACTTTCACAATGCACTCAGAAGATATTACTATCACAACTTCTTGTTTTCACAAAATTTAATATGCAGTTGCTGTTTATGCTTTACTTAGATTGTTTTTTTCGCGTATTATGTCAGGGTTTCTATATTTTACTAGCAGCACGTAACGGCTTTACACGGGTGTACAAATAAAACTACCGGGATAAAATATAGCCTATGACCATCCCGACCGTCCATTCTACACATCTGTCAAAGATTTTTTAAAATCGGCTAAGTAGTTTCGTAGATTACAAAAACTATGTGATTTTGAACAGCCTAAAACGAGATACCATCAGAACCCGTTCCATACAAAACTATAAGGAAATTAAGTAGTGAAACACACACTAGAAATGATTTTATCGATCATTCAAGCGAGAGCAATTAACAAAATTTATTTGTCCGAATTTATGTTGTCAGGATTGGACACATTAAAACAAGCCTTTGCAATGTTTGTGAAATTCGATCCCTTTCCTTACAAACAACTTCTTGTGGGTCTGTCTGTCTGTTAAGTGTCAATTAGCGGAATAATTGAAGGCAGTTGTTGTTTAACAGGCCGCGATTATCCTCTACTGTGTCGTTGTGAATAAATAAAACTGTTTGGAGCGTCATTGTTTACTATTTTCTCGGGGTCTAAACTAATTACTAAACGATTTATGGCGACATTTTCAATGTCATTCTGTCTTTACGGTGTTGGCTGTGAAATACACATGGAATTGAATATTTTAACTCCGAAGATGATTCAAACTGATCGTTTCCTTTTTGTTGAATAAAAAAATCTAGCCTTTAACGCCCGAATACTGAAACGCTAATTAGTAAATGGTGCTTATTTATGACATAATTTGTCATTTTTCCAAACAAATCTGTCAAAAAATCATTTCCTCAATGGTTAAACGGCCTTAAATATTTCATTTGCGTTTGAGTATTCGGGCATTAGGCTACATTTTTTTTCTTTGCGGAACGAAAATTTGACGTGCCCTCCGAAGCACGGAAGCGCTCAGATAATAATACCACTTGCGGTCATCCATCCAAGAAGTGACCGCTCAGAACGTTACTTAACTTCGACGATCTATCAAAACCGTCTTAGCAAGCTTCGCCACAAGCGCTTCATTTAGGTAGAGACATTAAATAAACTAGCTCATACAAACAAATATTATAAAATGAAGTAGTAGGTAAGTAATTCTATAACAACAATCCGTTAATCCACTGCGAATAACATCCCTATGTCCACGCTAACAAGTCCACTTTATGGATTATATTGCACTGTAATAAACTTCCCAATAAAGGGTCTTTCACATTTCCCAAGAACCAATATCGAATATTTTAGTTCACCTTCGTTCCGGCTTTATTTAAACTCCAACGGCTTTAGTAACATGACCTAAAGGCTAACTGGATCCAATTTGTCTTTGGCGGGTATTCGAAACAAGCCAATCACGAGGCACTACTATTACAGGAATTTGCTGGGACGTCAGTGACGTAATCTAATCGGCTAAGCCAGTTTCTATTCGATACACCTTTTGTGTCGATACGATTGCTGTTTCATTGGATGAAAAAGCTCATGGTTTTGATGATTTGATGCAGGTGTTTGTGGTTTTCATACGAGTTTAAGTAGTTGTTTTCATTAAATTTTCAAAAGAAGTTTTGAGTAACTTCCTTCGCTGGATTCATCGACTGAACTCGGCCGAAAACGAATTGTATTTTTATACAGAAGCATGGGTGGTAAAATAAATACAATAAAACACAACGTTATGCATTCAACCGATAAATTAATGTGTACATCGGGATGCGGGTGTATGTGTAAATATTTCGTGCATTTGAATGTAAAATTTCCTCTTGTCACTGATTGGATTCCACTTAAATACGAATTGGATGGCAGTGGATAATTACTATTGGATGTTTATTTAACACAAACAATGGCAGCAGTTTTAGATGTGTAAATATTACGTATTTCAAATTATATAATATTTATTTAACTATTGTCATTTAATCAATGGGACTAATAGACTCCAGGTGCTTTTTCTATATATATAATACGCACTCTGCGTTAGTAGACTGTGTTAGCTTCGGATCGAAACTAGCCACGACTTTTGATCCGAAGGTTGTGGGTTCCAATCCGGCTGTGTAAGTTGAAGAGGTCAAAAAATAATAATTCTGTGTTTTTTTTAACATTGTTAAAAATACTAAAGACAAACATGCTTTTAGAAAATACAAAATATTATAAACCTATTGAAAGATACAGTCACCAAAACGAGAGTTCTCTCGTTACAATAAGTTTTTAGGTATCAATAAAGACAATTTCTACTTCCAGAACATCAGGACGCATTACACAGTGATGCTCATTCAAATCCCATGTATTATCCTATCGTATTTCTTACAGCACTTTAACAGCTAGTCTGTGGTAATCAGCTAAGCTCCGGCTTTATCTACTCCATCTTTCGGTCCGATAGTGGTCCTCGAGTGGCGACTCAGAGAGATTAACGCCATTATCTGTAGCCACAAACTTGTCTCACGGCTACTTACGCCACAGAATAAACAGCACTCACGAATCTTACTGATAAAATCTATAACAAGCGATATTGACTCCTAAATCAACCTCCTAGCAACGGTTTTCCTTTTACATAGCGAGCGTTTCCGCGGGTTCGGGAAAATAAACAGTGTTTTGAGTCTAAGTATAAAGCGAGTAAGCTCAGTTTCCTTTGTGTTGTAATGCAAGTTATACAGGTCGATATTTAGGTCGCAAACTTACTTAGACAGTTGGTGGACGAACACCAACTGTCATTCTTGAACTATTATCCTCTTGTAGCGATTCGATTTAAACTACTTAGAACATCCCGTAACTCCGAATCCTATTTTATATTGGGTTTAACTCTAGAGTCTAGACCTATTGTGATAACCTTATTGCGAACTGCAAAAAATGTACAGAAGGATAATTATATATTCATGTAGTACTTTTAAGTAATTATATTTTACTCTAGAACACTTACATTGAGCAAGTGGCTAGTTCTGATGATGAAGTTCTTAAAGACCTCTTTTATGGCTTAACGTCTGTAAAAGTCAAGACAACGTGCCCTTCAAGGCACGGAAGCGCTCAGTCAGTTGTCAATGAATTTATATAACTACTAGTCGCACGTCCCGGCTTCGCACGGGCGTACTAATGCAGCTACCGGGATAAAATATAGCCTATAACCTCCCGGATAGTCCATTCTACACACCCGTGAATTTTTGAAATCGGTCTAGTAGTTTCGGAGATTACCTCCGTCAAACAAACAAACAAACAAACAAACAATCAAACAAATTTTACCTCCTTATAATATTACCCCCTTATGCATATTCGACCAGTAAACCTGTATTAGCTAAAACGCATATTAAATCTGTTGCTATCTCTTTTCGTTGACATATGAGTGACGAGAAAGAAACGTTCTTTATTCTTAAATTGTCAAGTTTTTATGAATAAGACCCTTATAGAAAACAAACAATATAATTTCCGGTATATAAATTAATCGCGCCCGGACGCAGATGATAGAACCAGTCAACCATAGGATCAATATTTTTATCTTTAGAATTATTCATTAGTTCATTGAATATTGAAATATGAATTTGCATTCGTGTGAATTGGTGTTTTTTTTAATTTGTTTTGTACAAAAGCAAATTGAAGCTCTGTTTAATTGAAATTTGATTTGGAGAACAATGAACGTATAATAATGAAAACAAACCTGAAATGGAAGGGTATTAGATGCTAATGAAACAATATATAATAATACATTATTGGTTATGAGTTTTTATATAGGTCAGTACGGGTGCGACCGGCTATTAACCAATAAAATGTTATAACAACATAGGAAAAAGGTCTAATGGCTTCTCTAACCCATATGTGTAGATTTTTTTTCAATCCTGTTATTGCGGTCTATACAAAATACACTTTTATAGCTGTCATATATATCAACTATATACAACCTGGTATATAACTTAATAGTTGTCTTATACTTAAATTTGTATCATCATATTATTTTGTACAGACGTACACACTTACATAGTAGGTACCTACTTGTTAAGTTTTACAATCTCTAAAACAAGGTGCTAACTTGCATAAAAATTGAGATGTACGTATTTTTCATTATTGCTGAGATCATTTTTGCCTAGTTAGTCCTCTTAAATATTTTCTCCGTAAAAGTAAATTTTATACTAATAAAAAAAGAGGCGCAAACATAAAATCGTTATCAGACCCGCAGTCAAAACATTAGTAGGCAATTAAATCACAAAGTAAAAGAAAAATGCGTAAAATGAATTAAAAACTCCAAGAAAATAAAAGTTATGAGTGTCTTTACGATTGCTGTTAGAAAAATGACGAAATTTTGTAATTTGCTAGCACTTTCGCCCACTCACCTGCAAAATGTGGGCAAGTACCAATTACGTATTTGGACATGTCATACCTCTTGACTACCCCGGTTAGACATTTTCAAAAGAAAAAGATACATAAAGACCCAAAACAAATGTCTACCGCTCCCGGTGATACGTTGTGTTCATATTCTATTTTATTTGTTTTTGTAATATAGGTAATCACTAAGCTATAGGTGTATTCATAGACTAACTATGTGGGTATAATTTATATGATTATTAAGGGACTTTATCACGTATTTACCTTATTATTTTATATTTCCCGACGTTTCGAGTGCGTTGCAGCGCTCGTGGTCACGGGCAGACCGTGAGAGTCTGCCCGTGACCACGAGCGCTGCAACGCACTCGAAACGTCGGGAAATATAAAATAATAAGGTAAATACGTGATAAAGTCCCGTAATAATCATATAAATTATGTCTAATGATCGCGAAAGTTTAAATTGTACTATGTGGGTATATTATAGACAAAGCGTATGATAACTTAGAGACAAAGTTTTGTTAGAAGGTGGATTACATTTGAACTGTTTAAGTGGTGCGTAAGTTTTATTACTCCAAGGGCCAATTCAAGTAAGTACCGTCTGGGTTATTGCCCTAATAAAATCAACCTCCATTTGTTTTATTTTAAAATTCCCTTACCTAAGTACAATCGAGTCGTAAATAAAAGTAACTTTTAAGTGATTGTTTTTATTCACAAGCCTATGAATTTTTAATTCACATAAAGCGAGTTTTAGAATATGATTGTAATAATGACAGTTCTTAGATATGTCAAATAATTTACTTTATAACCCTATTCACGATGACTTTTTCTGGGTTTCAGCATCACTAGTTATGTTGTGTATTAAAACACACGTCGGAAACGGACAAAATTTATGAAAATATGTAGGTACTTACTTATTAAAAAACAAAGCCAGCTTAGTTCCCCAGCACCTATATAGCTCGACAACACAGCTGGACCTATTTTCATGGTTTTAAATTATTTGGATCTCTGTCACGATTGTGAGAAAAACTATTTAAAATATTTAAAAATTTACCTACGACAAAAAAAATAAAGATAAAACATTTTCCTATCCAAAAAATAAACACCAGCCTCAATGACAACTGTACAGTTAGTCGTTAGATTTTGACATAAAAGTTTGACAGTTTGTTGTAATAATTGACGATGTTTCAAAACAATGGTTAGCGATGACAGAAAGAGATTAAACACAAAGCGATTGTAATATTCCAACAAGCTCTAATTTAGTCTAATATTCTCTTTAACGATTCCTTTGACAAACATACAAATTTAATCAACAACACTCAAATATTAACAGAACTTAAGTTGAAATTATATTACTCGTAACTAGCTCACAATTCCCTTGAGTGATTAAAATCGTAGAAACTTAACAATTTATAGGTATCGCTAACCTAGCCGTTATGACTGGATCAACCAACGGCTCGAGAATTAATTTTGAACAAACTTACATACTTGTAAAGGTTAAAAAACCTATGTTGATTTTATGAAAAATTCCTGTTCCCGTGGGAATACCGGAATCAAAAGTCTAAGTGTTAATCTAGGATATAGCTATCCTGGTACCAAATTTCATACAAATCCGTCTTGCCGTTTGAGCGTAAAGGTGTAACAAACATTCACACTTACACACTTTCACACACAAACTTTCGCATTTATAATATTAGTAGGATGTATTTATGAGCAAAATTTTTAATTATTAATTAGCAATAAGACTCATAGAATAAAAAGATGAACGAATATTGAATGTACTTTGTTACTACCATATTCACAGAAAGACCTGTGGTCAATAGGCAAAAGGACAAGGCTGACTAATCTGCGGCTTTTCTCACGATGTTTTCATTACCTATTTAAAACATTCTTAGAATTATGTGTTGGACACATGGTTTATAGTTTTATGTAAACAAAGGGATTATAAGCAATTTAGAAGGCTGAGATAAGAAGGAAAACAACTCTCAATTGTTTTTCAAATGAATATTGCAATGAACGTGACTGTACACAGTAGGTACTTGTTCAAAACTCACTTTAAAAAGCTTTTATTACTAATTGTTAGGTAAGCTCACTTAACTTATTTCGTTGAGTAGTTTTACAACTTTCATTTTATTTACAATGCCTTAAAAGTTATAAAGCTTTGACGGTACCAAATTAAGTTACTTTCTTTCTTTGTTATTAAGGAACTTTCTGTTTATATTGAAAACATACAACATTTTTCGTGGTCATTGGCGTATGAAATCTAATCACGGAATAAGAAACGGATATAGAACGACAACTTTTGATATTTCATAGTATTACTTCATTAGACATTGTGCCACTCAAATGCAATTTTCATTACTCTATAAAAATCTGTTAATAAGTTTCGTTAAAAAAATATATAACACAGCATTTCATCAATCGTGTCAATAAAAAATCATAAAAAAATATATTCATATTATAGGACTGAGGTACGTTGACAGAAGAAAACAATAATTTAATTTAATACTCATAATTATTTTGTTTTAAAGCCCCATACATTTTTTTTAATTAGTCTCGATGTTCAATTTAATTCGAAGTTTAAATCAGGCTAAAATATATTTACGTCGCATAAACTATACGCGTAGAACTAGTTTCAAAAGTAATAAGTAATTTGTGTTTAGTCATCATCCGCTATGACGTAGCAATTAGGTTTTAAAACAAATGCGCCCCACATAAATATGCTATATTTACTTTAGCATAAAAACATAAGTTCCGCAGGCAAAGTTATTACTTTTTATAAACCAATGGTAAATAAAATTGTATTACGAAATAAAATTTCCATAAATAAACAAGCAGGTCACTAGACCGTAATTTTTATTGCTGAAACTTACACCACGGGAAATGTAATATACGCTGTGCAAAGAGAAAAATGAGGTAGATTCGTCACTGTTGAAAAGGGAACAATAAACACTACCTGTCCTGTCTTAACAAGGAAATATGGGGGAATAAACATGTAAACATTAGGTACATGAGCACCTATGGCGCCAATGTTTTGCGTATTACCTGTGGAAGTGTGTACATAAAAAAGCTTTCAAGCCGATATTCCAATCAGCGTCGTCGTTCGTGTCTCTCATATTTTAGGGCTCGACCGTCAAATATAAAAACTGTATTCAAAAATAGTAGAATGCGAAAGGCTCGTCAACGCAAACGACTTTGTTAATAAAGAGGTAAAGTTTGTTTGTTTGTTTATTTGACGGAGGTAATCTCCGAAACTTTTTAGACTATTTAAAAAAATCTTTCACCGATGTGTAAAATGGACTGTCGGGATGGTTATAGGTTATATTTTATCCCGGTAGTTTCATTATTACACCCGTGCGAAGCCGGGACGTACTGCTAGTAATTTACGAGTATATGCTTGCTGCTTTACTTATTAAGAGATGGAAACATAAATAAGTATAGACGAATCGCCGAGTTGGAAATACCACTGAACCGTCACATAAACTCACAACTCACACTTGTCCATTTAATCTATATTTTCTGCAGCTAATGGCGCTGATCGTAAATGGGATAAGATTTTTATTTTCCTTTTGATGTGCTCTATTTAAGGGAAGCTGTTAAAGTTTCATGTAGAAGTCTATTACGCGAAATTGCTTCTTGTAACTCAAACATCCGGGAAATAATTACACAATCTATAATAAAGTTTATCGCTCACTACACGCTCTTGGTAGTTTGATGCTTTGTTATCAATACTATAAAATCTTGTATGAAGAGAAGCATTAAAAAAAACCTTTTATACTTAAACAATAAATTGCAATAAAAAAATACATAAACTTTAAGTAATATAAAAGCGTAATAAACCTTTGATTGATTTGACCCGAAAGAAGCAACATAAATCGCTGAAAGCGTATATTGCTTGTTTGCTAATACCTTTTGTTAGTAATCCGTGGGTCTGAGCCCGCAATAAGATTGCAGCTATATTGTATTGTCATTCATAACAAAAGTACCCAAGCGAACAAAACCATTCAGAATATCATAATATCCACTTTCACATGAGGAAATGAAATCGTGTGCCCTTGAGTTTGTTTCCAGCTCACTGGCGTGCGTATTGGAACTAATATAGCTTTATTAGCTTACTAGCAGCACGTCCCGGCTTTGCACGGGTGTACTAATGAAACTATATGGATAGAATATAGCCTATGCTACGCCCTAATAGTGTAGCTTTCATTCGGGGAAAGAATTTTTGTAATCGGTCCTGTAGTTTCGAAGCCTATTAGTATATAAAAACTATATTGATGATACGAATAACTTACCTTATAAGCTCTACCTACACTGTTTATTAAAATACTAGTCAAAAAGAAAATACTAAATTTGTACAATCGAAAGATAACCACGTCTTAATATAATTTAGAGCTCAATTCCCATGACACAGAAGAACCTTATTAGCGGAAAGGTTCGAATATCGAATATCAATATCCGAAGACGAACTGAAGTCCAAAATGTTTGTATCCGAATTTGTAATCAAAAACTGAATTTAATGTTTTATGAGTCATGTAATTGATGTTATATTTATCTTTTACTTTTATAAAACCAATAATATGTAGGTATCTATTACTAATAAGTTTATCTTTTATTTTAATAAAACTAAGCGTAGGTATATCGATTACGTTCATCTAGAAAGATCTAACTAATAAGTCTTTCCCTGGTGTAGGGAGTTGTTTTGAAACAGGCAATAGAGTCACCTAGCTTTTAAGTCTGTACGTTTTAGAGCGATCCTTGAGGTCCTACGAAATAAACGTCATATTTTTCTTTCTCTTCTCTTTCTAAGCGTAGGTAATCGATATAATTTGATAAGAAAATGTTTCTATCAAATTGACTCACGATTTGAAGACATCCATATACTTCTCTAGAAATACAGATCCCGGCCAAAGGAGTTCCACATTTTCGCAAAACAACATGTGTTTAGTTTAATATGATACAAAAGGACCCAGACTACTCGTAACCGTTGAAAACAAAACTGCCGTAAAATCCTGATGGTATTGCCACTTGCAAGCGTCTGAAGTGAATGACTCCAAATTACAATTCAATTGTCTTTTTTGTATGTTTGTACATAAATGCAATAACGTGTGTCCCGATCCAATTCGATTCAGGAAAGCTCGGGATATAAAATTAAGCTGCGGATTTGAAATCACAGATTGAAGACGTGTGTATTATGAGTGGCTTTGTGTACTGCGTTACGCGAATGTAGGTCACGCAAATAAAAAGTAAATAGAGATTTCATTTGAAGTGCTTTTTCAATCTTGGAATCAAACAATGTACGAATACAAGATTCTAAGCAATCATTATTGAAATAGGAAAACTCTTAGGCTCGTATTCAGAGACATCACTCAAACTTGAGTCTACGTGTAAGCATTGATTTTTTACAGTTCTCTATGATAACTAAGCTATGAATCACTGCTTGAGACACGATTTACGCTTGAGTATAGTCTCTGAATACGGGCCTTAGTCTCTTTAGGTTGAAACTCAAGTAGAGTACTATAAACTAGCGTTTATTTTATTTTATCTATTCTAATATTATTAAGAGGTAATGTTAGTTTGTATATTAATGATAAATATGCATAAATGTGTTCGAGTAACATAAATCTATACAAAATAGAAGCCCGTAGCGGGAAACCAAACCCGCAAACACTTGAGTCACAGGCGGGCTTTTACATACTGCGCCACTGAGGTCATCATAAAACATGTTGTATGACCTGGAATAACAAATAGGCTCTTTTTATCCATGTTGGTAACAGGTTGGGCAAGTGCTGGTCGCTAATAGAATTATATAAACACACCTGCTTCCGAACATTCAAATAGTTGTTTCAATTCTCATTCTAAAACTAGTTCAGTTGTAGAATAATAACTGAAATTTTCCAGATCTTTTTGAAGTACGCCAATGTTTATTTTGAGGTATAAATGTTCACTGTTTATTTCTTAATTTGTATACTAGCTGCGCGCCGGTTTTACCCGCGTAAGTCCGGAATATCGGGATAAAAAGTAGGCTATGTCATTTTCCATCCCTTCAACTATCACCACTTAAAAAATTACGTCAATTCGTCGCTCCGTTTTGCCGTGAAAGACAGAAACAGACAGACACACGCACATCCATTTTTTATTAATAATTTTGTATAGTATGGATTATTTCAGGCATCGCCAACGGCGCACTCGTAATATTCACTAGGATTTTTATATTTTCATAAGAAGTTAAGCTTCTTTAAATAATGTTTGAAAACGTTTAATATTAATTACAATTTCTACCCGCGCTGGTTGGTTGGGTTTAAGATCCTTTCCAATCTTTTCATTAACTGTCTTCTTCCCACGTTCACTGTGTAGTTTAACTATTTATACCTAAAGAAGATAAAAATTACTCAATTCGAATTGATTTGCTACAATGTGCTACGCAGTATCTCGCAGTTACCTTAACCAAATACCTAAGAAAAGTATCTGTGGAAGACACAATTTAACTAGAACTCTGCATCAATGAAAGTTGAAAGACACGTGTTCCAAGAGTTAAAACTTGCTTAAAACTTAACAACTAACATCATGTTATTGTTCACAGCGTATGGAAACCTCGGCAGTGTGCTCACCACGCAAGGAAGGACAGCGGAAGCTGAAATTGCCTTTGAGAAGGCACTTAAACACAGGCCAAACATGGCCGATGTGCACTACAACCTGTAAGTTTATTAATATTCTAAACGTGAAAGACGGACAAATAGACAGACAGACACACACACTTTCCCATTTATAATATTAGTATGGATACTTATTTTATCTAAGTGGGTATTTTAGAACTATTTATGCACAGGTTTTTATCGCGTTGATTACCTTATTATAACTAGTTAGTAGGTAGTGCATAAATAGTTCTAAAATATGAATTGTGATCGCGAAAGTCTAAGTGGGTAATCTGAATTCTCAACATTTATAGCTTCCTTCTTTGCGTGCAACCTAAGTATAACCTATTTTTATCTAGAAAGTCTACTCTTAATAAAAGAAGTCTTGAAATAGGATGTAGGTTACATACATACAAACAAGCAAACTTCACTTCTTCATCGTAATAGTGTGAATTTACACGTAGTTGTATCTTAAAACTAGCCTTTTTATAGTTTATGGACATGTTGGTATGAGCTTTTGGGTTCACGGAGGTTTTAGGCCGCTTTACTGCATCACCGACTTAAAAGCGAGGAACACCAATTACAGTACAGACTATTATCCTCGTTTGCGAGTCCAGTTTTTTAAATGTACAAGAATCCAGTGCCGCGGTACTTCTGGATAACTACTAACTAATAATTTGTTTATTTTATTCCACTTAAAAACTAATGGTTCATCCACAGTACGTGTTAAAGATGACATGAGTAAAAAGATCTTAGACGACAGTATGAATGCAATCATGTGGTGATTACATAATCATAATCATAATCATAATATTTTATTGTTTGTGAATCTTATATAGGTATACAGTCAGATGTCAGGACAATATTTAGAACAGATTCTGCTACTTGAGCATACAAACATTTCAATTACATTGAATTATAATTAATAATGGTAGGTATAGGTAATAATCAAATTAAAATAAGTCAAATGCATGCAAATAACAATATCAATAAATTTAACTAAAATAATAATAAAAAATTAATAAAATAAAAATGTCAACAAATAAAACTATTTAGGTTTGGTCAGATAAGAATTCGCTAATATTATAATATGATTTACCGGCCAAGTAACAATTCAGTCTGCCTTTAAATTGGTTTATGGGCAGCTCACGAATAAACGCAGGCACTTTATTATAAATTATGGGCGCCATGCAAAATATACTTTTACGTAAAAGCTTGGTCTTGCATGGCACCATACGTAATTTACCCTCTAGGCGACTGCCACATGGAAATGTCCTAAACAAATTAAGGTTATTTTTAACGAACACAGCTACTTCGAAAATATATAATGCTGGAAATGTAAGTAATTTTAGTTTACAAAAGTTATCTTTGCACGAGTCCCGTTTCCGTAATCCACAAATAGCTCTTATACACTGCTTTTGGGCTTTAAAAACTTTAAGGTAGTCCGTTGAGTTGCCCCAGAATATAACTCCATACCGTAGCACAGATGATACATAACCGTGGTAAGCTGTTAGTAAAGTGGACTGATTCGATACCTTACTTAATTTAAATAGAGCATATGAAAACTGTTTTAATCTTTTACATACTATGTCAATATGAACCTTCCAATTTAATTTATTGTCAATATTAAGCCCTAAGAATTTTGTTGAGTCAACTTCTAATATATTCGTGTCAGAACAATGAATACCAATGTCAAGATTAATGTTTTGTCGTTGTTTAAAGTTCATAAGATACGTTTTAGTTAAGTTTATATTTAAATTATTTAAAGTAAGCCAATTCATAATAGATGTCAGAGTGTAATTAATGTCTAATTTAAAATTATGTGATTTGTCATTGATAAATAGTACAGTGCTGTCATCAGCAAATAATGTCATAGAATGATTAGTCACATGGGGAAAGTCATTTATATAAATTAAGAATAAGAGTGGCCCTAAAACACTTCCTTGAGGGACTCCATGAGAGACCAGCCTACTACGAGACTTATAAGTGGTATCTGTATGTGTTTTCTGACATATTTTATTAACATGAGTAATTTGATATCTATTATTAAGGTAAGATTCTATTAGAGCATTGGCTTTGCCTCGGACACCATACAAGTCAAGCTTGTGGAGAAGTTTACTATGGTTGACGTGGTCAAATGCTTTTGACATGTCCATATATAGCGCCATAACAGTTTTATTTTTGTCCCTGTTTGTGATTATTTGTTGTAAGAAGTCATATATAGCTTTGTTTATGGACTGGCCCTGTCTAAATCCATACTGACTGTTACTTAGGACTTGGTTATCTTCAAAATAGTTATATAACTTTTTATAAATTACCTTTTCGAGTATTTTAGAAAATACTGGGATGAGAGCTATAGGGCGGTAATTTCCAATTTCCTCTCGAGATCCTTTCTTGTGTAGCGGTTTTATAATTGTAAGCTTAAGAGAGTTTGGAAAAATACCATGTTCCAGACTATTATTTATTATGTGGCATAAAATAGGTGATATGTGCAGCCCAACATCTTTAATAATTTTGGTAGCAATGTTATCAAAGCCTACGCTATTAGTATTTTTTAAATTGTCAATGATTTTTTGGATGTCTTGTGGTACTACAGGTGTCAAATAAATTGAGTTAGATTTTTTGTAAGGAATCTTAAAATTAGTATTAGTATTGTTGTCACTTGTCTTTACGACGTCAATGAAATAATCATTAAATTCGTTTGCAATATCATTTGGATCAGTTATGACTTTATTATTCTTCAGCAATTTGGCTATGTTTTCGCGGGGTTGATTGCAATTATATTTATTAATTATTTGCCAAGTGGCCTTAGATTTATTTTTTGCTTTGTGAATGTAATGTTCGTTTTGAGATTTTTGTGTTAGCTTTATTATTTTATTAAATCTTTTAGTATAGCTCATAAATTTTTCTTTATTTGAAGAATTACGATTCATTCTTAAGTTCCATAAAAGATTTCTCTTAATTTTACTGCAAAGCTTAATACCTTTAGAAATCCATGTTAGTTTGTTAGTTGTTGGGATTTTTAATTTTACTATAGGAAAACATAAATTATAGTAGAGAGAAAAAGTATCATGAAAAAGCGTGAAACCTGAATCAGGGTCATGAGTATTTAAAATGTCTGTAAATGATAGCTTGCTTATGCAATCTTTAAATTTACAACGATTTTCGATACTGTAGTCTCTTTTAAAAGTGTACCAGAATTTTAATGAGCATGTTTTTTTAACTGGAATTTTCACTAACTGACCTAGATGATCTGAAAGCGAGAGATCAACTATTTCTCCCTTGGTTCCTGAAATGTTGTGAGCCACATTGTCAATGGCTGTTTGGCTGTCGGGTCTCGTTATTTGATTGAATTGAAGTTTTAGATTAAAATTAGCTAACATATTTTTAAAATCTGTAACTAATTTATTTGTTTTAAGAATGTCAATATTATAATCACCGCAAATTATCATTTTATAGTTTCCATAGAGAATATATTTCGAAAGGATTGTTTCAAGTTTCATCAGGAATTCTTCAGTCAGTAATTTATTGTCCCTTGGTGGACGGTATATACATATAATGATTAATTTATGTTCAGGCAATCTTATGGCGGAGCATTCAATAACTTTAGGAGTTGACAAATTTACAATGTCAAGCATGTTTTCAAATTGATGGTAATGATTACGCACTAATATGCATGATCCACCCCTACGTAGTGATCTACAGAAGACGGAACCTATCTTAAAGTTAGCAAGTGGGGTATGAGCGAGATCTTCTTCGACCATGTTATGTTCAGTTATGCAAATTATACTTATGTGTTTGCCTGTTTCTTCGAAGCTGCCCAAATGAACCAATAGCGAATCATATTTAGGAATGAGACCGTTAATATTTTGATGAAGTATGTGAATCGAATTATACACGAAATAAATTATTATCCTGAAAACTACTCGGTACATCCATTAAACAGGTATTATATTGCTCTGTTACATAAACATTTTTCATTAGATTCATAATATAGTATTGCAAATGTTGAAAAATCGTACACATTCCATTATTATTTACCTTTTTAGTAGGTTTGTGATACATACTATAATCATATTGAAGATACTTGTTAGAGTCCAATAAGTAGGCGTATTTATGCAGGCATACATCTTGAAGCAGCAATTCATTGAAGTTATGTATCTGAAGATTAACATCTTGTGTACCGTAGCCATAGTAATAAGTCGGGGTACATAATATAATATTAGTATTCGTGATATTTTGTGTAATTTCTCTGATAGATCTTATTAAACTAGAATGTCCTTTCTGCTGGGTACAGTCTTCACTACTGATAAATACGATACAGTAGTCGTTCATAGTGAAATTAGTCAACTTTGTTTGAAGTCCTGTCAACATTTGCAAGGTATGTGCTTGAGGAGATAGGTAATGACAGAGATTGAAGTTATCTTTGTGCATTATATCTTGTGCAATTGAAAGTACTTTGTTTTCCTTATTATTGCTTAGTATACATATTTTAGGCTTGTTTATGGACGGTTTTTGACCTAAGTTAGGGCTTTGATGAGCATTGACTAAAGTTGAAATTCTGTGTGTGGTGGTACTTGAAGTATTTTGTTTTTCAGGTAACAATATCGGCGTCGTTGGATTTGTGTTTTGTAGAATAGTTGACTGCGGCATACTTGTTTGAGTTTCTCTGTGTTGTATGTTCTTAACATCTGTTTGTGTTTGGTTCGTGTGACACTTTGGTTTTTTTTGGGTTTTTTCTGTACTTTTTTTATTAGGTGTTATTTCTGTATGTTTCATGTCTAAGTTTTCTGTTTGTGTTTGTTTATGTTCTGTGTTTTTCAGGGATGTTTCCGTACTACTAGTTCTTCTAGGTGTAGATGAAGGTGTAGTTGATCTTGTCGGACTGAATCCTATTTTCCTGTACAGTGAATTTTTCTTTGCTAGCTCCTGATTATTTCTACGTAAATCCCTATTTTCTAATGACATTTGTTCAATTTCATGGTGAGCGCTATTAAGTTGAGTTTGAAGTTGTTCAATTTTTTCAAGAAGTTCTTTTATTTGTGAATTATTCTGAGTTTCTTCCGGGAGGCTACAAGTAGTGACATCTAGCGGATCTATACTCATATCTGATTCGTTCCTATCTGGTGCTAATGTCGTATGCGCACGTCTGAACGTTATGTTGTCTTGAGAGCTCATGATTTAATTCGATAACACTTCGTTAGATGGCTCAGTAGTGATTTGGGTCAAAATTACTTCAAATAAAATGTCGAATATTGCAAAACTTTATTTGGTCTTGACAGGATTCGATACCGGTAGCCTATGCGCCGTCGGTACCGCTCCGTATTGTGTGACCACTCGGCCAGCCGGGCGTTAGAGACAGTGTTGAAATTATAATACACAGGATTATGATAAAAGTTCACACTGGAATTTAAAGCAACAGTTGTGACAATTATGAGTCACCGATATTTCACAACACCGTCAAAGTTCATTATCCGTAATAGAAAAAAGTATGAAGTGTCTAATTAATAACTGCTGATACGTTTGTTTTAGTTCTTTCACTTCTTTCTGTAGTGTCACTTGGTTCGTTTCACTTAATTATATTCAGGTAATAAGCTTAAAAAAAGTTATTTATTGTTCGGTGTGAGTTTGAAATTATTTGGTAAGTAGGTACTTACCTAGTTCACTTTTGTTTCACTTTTCTGTTAATGTTTAGGATTGTTTTGTCGAGATAACACTTGTACATACACTTTACGCTGTTATTATGGCTTTTATATAGTTTTAAACACAACTTTCTCACTCTACGTATTTAATTAGAATTTATTTATGCGGAGTCAATGTTTACGCGACAGCAGCGCCACTCGTTCGTGTTGTTCGTGCCACACATAATGTGTCGAGCAAAAAGGTGATGATGATGTGGAGCCTAAAGATGTACAACATTAGGTATATTAGTAAAAAGTAGATATAAAGGTTGATGTGCTAGCATCCTGTCACGAATTGTAACTTTTGGAACATGTGCTGGGCATGTGCCAAATATGTAGGTGTTTGGACGTGCGGTTTACTAGCGAAAGTCTACCGCGGAAGGCAGTTTTCTATGTATAATGTATTATTTTTATTATTATTATAAGCCTGATGTTTCCCACTGCAGGGCAAAGGTCTCCCTTCCCTTTTTCCACTGATCCCGGCTTTGTGCTTTCTGGCGCCATTCTTTGTCGTACGAGTCCAGCTCATCTCGCCATGTAATGTACAATTTTCAATAAAACACAGAATCAAGATTTATATGACTTTCGTGGTGAATAATAACTTTTATAGCGTCGCTCACATGAAATGATGAAAAGTGTGTAATACTAGAATAATCAATTGAGTTTTTTTGCGATTTTTAGAGATAATTATTGTCAGTAATTTCAGGAAGATTTTTTGTGGTTGAAGCTAGAAAATATTATTTTTGCTAAGGTAGATTCTATCTAAGCAGTTATAAAGTTACTTACCAATCATTTTCATCTTTGTAATAACATAACTGTAAATTAACATAATTCATGTTTAAGTACGTAAGTATCATGTTTGTTTACTTTTAAAATCAATAACCAAAGAGGCAAAGATTTGACGCAAATCTGTAATCTTAACTAACAATAAAAGTTTATAATAACACATTCAAAAGGTCCATGTTTACCCTCAATGTAGGGAGGAATATTATTCGTCCTCTTACCCAAGGGATTGAAAAAGGCAAAGGGTCCGATCCCCATTTTAAGGCATTGGTAAAAAAAAATGTTACTGTATAATAAAAGGAAATGATATTAAATTATGAAACTGACCCCTAGGATTCATTTTAACACCCTAACGCTCACATAGTGACCGTTGTTTAGAAACTTGTTTGACTGAAAAAAATGAACTATTAACTAGAAACGATTTAAGGGTTGATTACAAAGAGTTAAGGGGGAGTCAGAGCTATGAATAACTATGAATAACTTGTATACATGGATGTATATAGCTAATGTACGTTTCTCGAACGATAAAGTAAATAGTTGGTCGCTTCCTTAACGACGGTGGAACAATGCCTTAATGTAAGTAGGGCTTATCTTTGACATTCGTTTATCTTTAAAGCTGACAAGTAAAAAAGTCATAAGTGGTTAACCGACTTCAGCGCTCACTGTATTTTGAACACTAAATACCTATACAGACTTGTGCTAATATTGTGTTTGCCGTCAATTATAAAAAAGAGTTATAATAGTACCTACTGTAAATATAGTTTTAAAATAAAAAAATGCTTGTTACCATAAAACAAACTCATTACGTGTACGTTAAGGTTCATAAAAAAATAAGTTTTGTGAATTCATAAAAATTTGTAGCGTGTAACCCAGTAAGTAAGTAGATGTTAAAATTTAATTTCGAATATATTGTGGAAGTTTTATGGCTAAAACTAAAAGTTATGGATTGAACTGAACAAAGCACAATACTTGTTAGGAATTGATCTTAATAATAGTTTGATCTTGGCAAGTAAAGGCTTCGTTAGCTGGGTTGGTAACTGGCAGTCCACGTATAGGACGATAGCTTGTGTCATCGCAGGTTCGTATCCTGCCGAAGTCGTAACTTTTAAGATTTCAACTTTTTCTGACTTATTAGGAAGTTTTGTATGCATGGTGTGAAACAAAATAATAATGGACAAATCAACGCAAATTATTGCGGTCCCTAATCCAAAAAATGAAAAAATAAAAATCAAAAATAATAAAACATCGCTTACATTAATTAAAAATCTATCAAGAAGATCTTATCTTAGCAAGCTTTTTCACCAGAACTTCAAAGCTAAAAAACACGAACCTGTAATTATTTAGCACTCGAATAAGAAGTTTCCTTCCAGTGGGTGATGTCGGGTGAGTCTGTTTTAAGTTTGGTTTAATAATGACCTCATTTAATTCAAACTTAAAGCACCAATGCGTCCATGAAGCTTTAGTGGCAGTCCAGCTTTATGTCATCATCAAAAAGTTATTAATGATTATGCTTTACGATAGAGTAGGTGCTCATTACGTATGTGGTTGTCAAAGTTATAACTGTTGTCCAAACTGCCATCCTATACGGTGTAGCGTGAATCATACTTAAACTTAGTTTGATTATGGTGTAAGACCATCTATTACTTACATTTTGTATGAGTCACGTCTTTAACTAACAGTCAGTCTCAATAACCTATATTTGGTTTAGCTTACTGCGGGTAGATTTCTAACATTACTTCCATACAAAGTGTAGGTACTAGGATAATTAATAATCATGCAAAATATAAACTAAATAATACGAGGAATCTTAAAGTATATACAAACATGAGATACAAATGAATGAGATTACCAGTAAAGTTCTATTACGGAACAAAATAATGAAGTCGGGAGTACACTAGCTAATGTCGATGTGTCAGGACACTCCCACTCAAAACTGAGCCTCTCGATCAATAAACAGCGACGAGACGGTCCAGACCATTAATTCTACGATTCCTCTCTCTCTCTCCTTGAATTAATCGGGTATGTTCAGTTATGCCACCTAAGCATTGGGTTTCCGAGTAGTTTCACAAATTAACGTCAAGCTACCATGATCATAATACAATTACTGGAACGGAGGGACCAAAGAGATTGTGTGCACTTAGCTTTATTTTGTAAGCGACATGAATTTAGATGTTAAATAGATGAGGTAAAACGTAAAATAAGAGTTTGTTGAGAACACATTTCTTAATAAATCAACAAACACTTTCGATGAACACAAAAGTGACACAACACTTTTTCATTCACGCACTGAATGAAAAAGTTTTTTTTAATATGTTTAAAACCATCATTTCAGTACCTAGTTATGAAAACAATATAAAGTTTGCAAGTCTCTATATTTGTGTCAATTCATATACAACGCAAACAATTTGTAACTACCAACATTCATCAATATTTAGGTAAACTAAAGACTTTAGAACAGCTAAGACATCTCAAGAATCTTTGTTGTTAAAATATATTTTCCTAAAACCTTCAAGGATTAAACCAAAGAGCGTGTTTGTACCGTAAACTGCCTGAGATGTTTATGAGGCCCGCTTCAATCTCAGCTTCCTATGAAGGTAATAGGGTATTGTTTACCGTTCCATTTGGGCACGTCAGTTTTACTTGTTTGTTAGCCGGTTGTGTTATGGAATTCTGTATAGGTATGGGACGAAGGTTCTAAGAAGTTCGCAAAACCTTATACGCCTACGTACGGGTCCCAATTCAAAGTATTTCATGTCAGTTTAGTCATGTTACTTTGTTTATTTACTAGTGTGTGGAATTTTTCAATCCGACTTTGTTCCAGAAATAAGCACGTTCAAACAAACAACTCTCCCACTTTAAACATTTATATTTACATGATGTTGCAAGTAAAAAGTTTAAAGACCTATTAGCTATTTACATTTTATAACCTCGAGCTTCATTAGGTACAGTACTAAATCTGAATGTACCTAGTCGCACATACAAACCATACAAACACGCCCAATGATAATTAGGATAATAACAGTATACACGCGTATTGCGTATACAGTGTTATGTTAATTAGCCTCTTATGTAAGCCTAAGTTACGTACCTTTGTTCCTTTGACGGCAAACGCCGTTATATTCCGACTAAATTTTGATGGACCTGAGCTAAAAACAGTACCTAACACATTCATAAAGGACTAGTAAGTTTACACTAACTAAAACGGCTATTATGACTTTTGATTTTTTTTATCTCGGTAGTTTAGTACGCCCGTGCAAAGCCGGGACGTGTTGATAGTGTTATAATAAAATCCTAACATTACAAGTAGCCCGATACACTTATCTGATTATTTATTCCAATTTTTCTCTTTCCAGAAAACTTTTTGATAGAGATGGAAGCACAGCAGCCTTCGGCAAAGTTTTTTGGCGGTTTTTTTTGTTAGAAACTATTTTTTTATCAATCTCCAACCGGGCGACTGCCGTTGTGAGCAGCGTCGAACTTTTAACTTTCACATGGCTTGGTTTATTAATAATTTTATAAATAATGAAGGGCTCTTAAACTGACTGTCTTTGTAGGTACTGTAACTGGCTTACTCAAGGAGTAACTTGATTAAATATAGCATAGCTATCGCAGGTATACTAATTATACTTACTTACTTTATAGTATATCTTGTATATATATCTTGGTTAATAAAAACAGCCGTGTTGGCCAAGTGGATTAATATCTCGACTTTCGAAAAATACTACCATGATTTTATTTAGAAGAGATTAATCTGGATATTTTTTGATGTAACTGCATCATCTGGCCGAAACTCAGCAAACATTTACACCATCACTAAAATGTTTGGTGGAAGATTTTCCGTTCAATTTAATTACTGTTTACATAAACCAGCTTCCATTCCTCAGTGAATTTTTAGAGTACACGATTACACATTGCATTTCCTCGCATTGAGTTTTGTTGGGTGTCACAGCTTTAGCAAAAAACCGTAGCCGCTGTGGCACAATTTAAATGGTCTGTAAATATTTGTGATCGTTCTGGGTGTGATTGAATAGTGAATGGTAAACTCTTTCGTGAACCATTAACTTTTAAATCACAAAAAAATCTCCTTTACTGGCTACGTAATTTTGCACCCAAACAAACACCTATTTAAAAATCAAACAAAAAAGACGTGTGGCACTCGGGGATTGCCTCGGTAATGCTATTGCATGCCACCTAGCGGCGAGTTGCTGAACTAAAGTGACAAGCGTTAGGTTTTTTCATTACGGAATTTCTGGATTCGGTGTCCACGCTCAAGGCCCGCGATAGAAGGTATACAATAGCTTAAAAATATTAGCATTAAGTATACATTAATCACCAATAAAATTACTAAGCAAGTTGATTTGTTTCATAGAACGGTACTGATTGTTCTCGTTCGTTCATTCGTATGAGCAAGTGATCAACTCTGGTGACGAAGTTTTTAGGCCGCCTAAAGGCCTCAGTCATGGCTGAAGGATTTGATTGTGCTGTCAAGACAGGTTGCAAATGACTTTCCAATCATATAACCATGAAGGAAAAAAAACCTCAACCAAAAATCTTTTAAATGCTAGATTCTATTGCTTTAACCCATTATCGGCCCAGTTACCACATTTATCTACGTAGGAGAGGTCCGTGGCAACTTCAACACGTGCATTATGAGCAGTGAACCTGTTAAAGTGTTACTTTATATTTCTTGGAAGTTTGTAACAGAAAAGCGGTCGTTAAATTACGTTTGCAGTATCCCAAACCCTTGATAAGGGGGGCAAGGCGGCGCTTATAACCACGTTCCTGGCGATAAGGCGTAGATTAAACTCGTGTTTGCACACACACACATGCTCTACATTCTCACCGTTCGCGACAACGACGAGCTATTTGCATACTTGTTTGTGAAAGCGATTTGGTCTGCTGGAGTATTCCTACGGTCAGATGACTGTGCTACAAGCAACGTTATCGACACGCGTTGCGTGTGACAACTTGATGTTTGTGATAGCTATTTGGTCTGCTTGTGTTTGCCTTTATGGTTCGTTTGGACTTGTTTATCGAGAATTGATAGGACACCCATTGATTAAATAAATTGTGTGTTGTGTTCCTACATGCTTAAGAAAAGTAGATATGCTGAAGAGCGCCTTATTACTATTCAATGTAGCTTTGAAATTAAATATGATAACATCTATATTTCAGACGTATCAAAAATATGGCTGCAATATTTGAAAAGCTGCTGGAAGTTGCATTTAACACTAACCACAGTAAGCCACAGTCCTGTCACTCTGTAACTGAAAATTACTACGTGTTGTTACTAAAAATTACTGCAACTTGTAACTTATTCACGTGAACCGAAAACTGCATAGAATAACACTGCATACCGAGTTGGTATGCACACACGCAAATGCAATTTGTTCCAAACCGATACAAGACCGAGTTTGGCGACGGCTCTAGGTAAATACAATTAAACACTTTTACTTTTTAACCGACTCTAAAATAGTTATTTGTGAATACTTCCGTCGGTTTATTGAAAGTGTTGAAGTTGAATTTTGTATTAGAAAATATTTAACTATGGACTCTTTTTAGCGTAGGTATGTGGCTCTATTGAAGTAGTGTAAAATATAAAGTGTGTATATGTGTGTGTGTGTATATTTTTCATTTATAATGAAATGTCTTATATGAATATATTATCATAGTCATTTTTGTAGAATGTAATCTTCTGCATAATCTAAGCATGTCCAAAAGTTGGACATCTTTAAACATTATAGGTAGCAATCAAAATTAAAAGTCTTTGAGAACATTTGCCCACCGAAAACGTATAATATTATCATGATTTAATTAAAATCAGAAAAAGCATTCAGATCACTTAATTAAATTACTTAGTGACTTTTTTTCTGTACCCAGAGCGACATTAAAAAAATTGTTCTGAAAATATATATTTTTCTTAATTTCCTAAAAATCTAGAATATTATTCAAGAACAATTGGATACGTAGAAATAACATTACCAAACGTATATAAACTCGTGAGAGCCGGGATTTTATACGAAAAGTCTGAGTTATAAAGCTCTTTGTTCCGTGTAAGTGATTTACAGATGGTAAGGGGATTAGGTTTGCTTGTACATTTACATTTTTAACGCAGCATCGGAGTTCCTCGTATTATATGCGTCTTTTTTGTGTCCACGTGTTTGTAATATACGTGTAAATATTTGACGCCCTCTGTAGCGCAGTGGGCTAAGGCCCGCATGAAACACAAAAGCTTACGGGTTCGGACCGTTGCAAGAGAAAAGATTTTATGGTCTGTTGATATTTGTTACAGGCCTAGGTACTCATTGTGTGAAATGGCCAAGTAAACTTTATACTTATTTTTCATTAAATTACTAAACAGTGGACTCAATACGAGTGTAATTGAATTGATTTTTTTCTATTAAATTATCTGTTTAGACTATTTAACCTTGTTATGCATAGTGGAATGTTAAGCTGAAGCTAGTTAAGAATGCCTTTTGCCTCTGTTGCCTCACACACAGCATCTCTTTTCATTTACTTAAGAGTAATAATAATAAAACTTTCCTATAGTCTTGTTGTTGACAAATCTTAATGCTAGTGTTGTAGGTATTTTGAGTGATAAAATATCAGTATGATATTTCGATTTTAGTTTATTGGATACGACTAACAAAGAAGGAATTTGATAGAGTAGTTTTGGATGCCTCAGTTTGCTTGGTTTATTTATTCTCAAGAAATAGGTGGAGCTCAATTTCTAGAACGTTCCAAAGTGATCCTTGATCTTTGGTATTTAATTAATAATGTTTATTGACTTTAGCGCCTTAGATCTCGAGATATCTTGAATATTCGAATATCTGGGGTTAGTCCACCCTTCTAGGACATAAGACTTGAAACCTGATTAGTTTTTTAGGGTTCTAAAGTTTCCCGGTGGTTGTTTACGGGATTTTTTTTAATCTTTCGGTATCAGAAGTGACAACCTACTGTGGTTAACCCTGGGATTGGATCGTGATCTGATCATATTAATTTATTGTTTTAATTTAATTATGACTGTTACAGCATCAATAAAAATTTACTAAAGTTATTTTTTTAGGAGTATAGTCATACAAATTTTATTATTTATTATATTTACAAATTATATTAAATTTAACAATATGGATACTATGCTGTGTTAAATATTGTACGCTAGTACAGGCTTTTTTTTTCTTGTGTAAGTCCTACTATATAACACTAACCCAACTTAGTCACATAAAGTCCACTATAAATTATAGACCAGTAGTGTTTAACTTACGAATATGAAATAAATAGCGTATTCGAAACTTTTGAAGAACTTAATCGTACATTGTGAAACAGGGCCTTTTGCAATTCATATTATTATTTAGTTAACCTTTTGTTGTGAAACAAAAGAATAAATACTAAGTTATATGACAGAGGCACGGCAAGCACCACAAACGAATTATTATTACCCCATATCTAAACAGTTTGCTCCATTAATAATATTAACGTTATGCCGCTATAAAGATAGTTTATAGTGCTTTAATGCGAAAGTTGTACCTAATTTCTACGCGCCAGTAAACATTAATTCAATTCACGATTTGTCACCTTGGTTAAATCGTGGAATGTTGGCATCGCGTGACTGGTAGCGCCGGGGGGTGAGGCATCCTATTCCGAGGATATTCACTGCATAAATTACTTACAATTTATCCAAGATACCCTTGTGTCGCCGCTGCTCAAACGTGCCAAATTAAACAAACATTTTGTCATAATTTATGCAACGTAAGCATTTGCAAAACGCCTTATCGGATTTAATTACGCCTCCATATTTGCTTTATTTTCAGCTGTTCACATTTCAAAGTTGACAGGCGTCTCACAGACAGAAACCTCAGCTTTTCATCATATTTTATAACGTTACGGCTCCTGAATCTATTTCATTAGCAAAGTGATGAAATAGCAAAATGTAAAACTGGGTTAACTTGAATTTGCTTCTTATGTAAGAAAACCTTTAGAATAAAAATATATATTTTTTAAAAGTCATCTAGATGCATACTATGAATGCTACTAGTACCAACGATATTTATCCCGATGACTACTGACTAAGCGAGTATAATATTTTTTTAAATATAAATATGTTAAGTAAGTAGATAATTATATGAATTCACCCAGACTCGAAAAAAACATTGTACCCATGACAGGAACCAATTCCACAGCTACGAGCGTTTCAGCCGCTATGCGAAAGAGGTCCTTCCTTCCACTTTGCCATGCAGTGGGACGCTACAGGCTCGTAATAATAATTATAGAGAGGTTTCGATATTTTGGACAATTTAAAACTGTTAAAATAGGGTATTTTAAAAAAGGAAGCGATAAGATGATTAATTTGCATCATTCATCAAGTCGGGCCACTAATCAGACGCTCGGGAACTCCAGAGTCGAACTAAGTAAATGATTAAACGCCCCCTCGCTCAATCATAACGGATAATCCCCTCTATTGGATTACCGCCAGAACTAAAAAGCAGGCAAACTTCATTCGCCTGGCTATCTTTATCAAATTGTTTTCAGTTGAGCTTTGCAAATTCTTTACTTTATTCTCAGCCCAGACTAAAGAAGCACTAAACGCGCTTAGTTGGTTTGATTTTCAAGTTCGAGTCAGACTTGCTAGAGGTTCCGTATACCACATAGTCCACATACGTTCTTGACTTATCTAAAACCTATAGAATTCTTCCCGTGTTACTAAAACCATGAAATTTGACAAAAAGTAAACTCTTAAAACACATACAAAGGACTTAAACATTTTAAATACTCGTATAATAGTTTTGCTTATATCTAACAGAATCAATTTTCGATTTCATATAAATCGGCTAGCGGTTTTGGCGCGATCGACTAACAAACAACCATCCACCAAAACTTTTACATTACGTGCAATTTGAATTGAATAGAAATAGATCGAGCTAAAATCAAATATTTACTCTTCCGTACTATTTTCTGTTTGGTTTTAAATAAACTAAGAGCCGAGCTAAATAGCGGGATTGACTTTAATCTGATGTATATAATGGTGGGAGAACTAAAAGTGAGTAATATTTTACGTTTTGACGTTTTTAAAACATTTTTTAAGATTATTATCATTTAAAAAAATTTGTATGTACTTTTATGGCTTTTACCAGCTGAAGTTTGCCAAGTCAAATGTCCACCAAGCACAAGAAATCCTAAGATTCTACAACCTGATCGTACACATTCTAGACTCATCTGAAAAACTACAAAGTGAACACCCTATTCGTACAAACAATGATTACAAACGTTATTTACCGGTATGCAATTTAGCCTCGTAAACCATTGCGGAACTCAAATTATAGACACAAAACATGATATTGCTTTCAGCAGTTAATTTAATTTTTTAACTAAACAACGATCACGAATGACATGTATTGGTGCGGTTGATTTGCGCTGTTTGAATGCATTAATTGAGATTGTTATTGGTGAATTAAACATTTGACCCGATATTAAATCAAGCGATACTACTCAATTTTATAATAAGAGTAAGAAGTTCGTATGAGCAGTCAAGCGGTCAACTCGGGTGCCGTTAGACTGCCTTTGTTTTAGCTTGACGACTTTAAAAGCCGAGATCGACTATTTAACGTGCCCAGCGGAACACGGAATTGCTCAGCAGTTAATGCCACTTACGGTGTCCCATCCAGATTGTGAACGCAAGTCCTAACTTTATAATATTTTTTTTCGATAGAAAAATCATTGATGTGTGGATGAAAACCGATGCTATTTCACCAGATCATTCTATCATCTCTAAGATCAGTTTCTATATTGGATCGGTTCACTTAAAATTAGATAATACACATCTAAAAATGTGTATATAATGTCATGAAACCCAGAAATACGTAGTTTTGTTAAAATTTGGTTAAAAAATTGGCCTTACATTTCCAGTTATACTAGTCCGTTATTTTCAAAACACAATTTCCGTCCAAAACAATTAGGGAAATGACTGCCATTGTCCCATTCAGGCCGCACCCCCATTAGCATGCGACAAAAAAACGGTGCAATATCTGTCAGAGCAACGTCTCCCAACAATAATTAGGAAGGAATTAGTAACAAATTATTGCTTGCGAAGAGGAGGTATAATAGTAGAGCTGGGTTGGATGGTTCTCATTAGTGTTGGCCGGGACACACGGGTAAGGCTTGTTACAGAAACGTAGCTCTGTTTTTTGCACAGAACATGGAAATAATTGAATTTTTGTTTTGATACAAATTTTAAGCAAGTTTAATAGAGTTAGAGCTAGACTTATTTCTTGACACATGGGCACCTAACGTAGGTATGTATTAAGTTAAAAATGACTTTACCTTTTATTATATCAGTCATCTGGTTACCATAACACAAGCATTGAGTTGCTTAGGACTAGATGGCGCTGTGTGGAATGTCCAAGAATTTTTTTATTATTATGTAAGTTTTGCACTTTAATGAATGAAAGGAATAATCTAGTGCTATGAACATATACGATCATTCCTTCAGTTTTCTATTTATTTTATTGTATAAATAACCTCCTACACAATAATCTCATGCGTATAGGGATTGCATAGGCAAGCCGTTATTGCGATTCACGATAAATATTGTATGTGCATCAAGCTTGGTCTCTGCACCAGTACCGTCCTGTGGCACAACCCTCGTTGTGGTGCCTGCATTATTCATGCGGACAATATTGCACTGCCTCTATCTGTACCGGTTTTATAATACCAGTATCCAGGGGATGTTTCATTAACGTTGACGTTTTGTGTTGTGCTGGATACTAATGCTTGCAAATTGCTTGATCGCGAACAGTCCTGTTTCACTTATAACATTTGTTGGGCTTTAGGCTCTGTCAATGTGTGAAACGTGGTTCTCACAAGTTTTTGAGTATTTTGAGTTTCTCTAAATTAAAGTCGTTAGTATAGTATAATATATAGCATACCACGTTTTTCAAATGCGCAGTCACTGAGCGTTTTGTCACCGCGCGACTGGGTTAATAGGACTAACTACTTTTAAAAGTTTTACATATTATTATTCTGTAACAAGAACCGTTTTAACTCAAACCAACGATGGGGGCGAAGGATCGATGGGGCAACCCAACAATTACTTGAATTGCCGATGAGCTATGAACTAGCAAGAACTGAACTCAAAAGGTATGAAGTTGTAGGTACTTGAAAATGTGTTTTATTAAATAAAGTTTTTTTCTTGGACAATAAGTGATATCAACTGAGTCTAATTTCCAAAAAGCCTTGAAAGTAAAATATCTAAAATGTAAAATGACTTTTAGGATGGAATATAACATTTATAAGTCTCGCAGACCTTGAGGTGTACGTTTTCTTTCTACTTTCTTTTCTTAAGTAATTGATCTACAATAAGAGGTTGTTTGCCATTCAAACCTTTTATTAATATAACCATATTTCTTTGTTACAGAGGGATATTACTACAAAACCAAAGACGGTACGCAGAAGCTATCAAAAGTTTCGAGAGAGCAATCTACTTTCGACCATCGATGGCCCGTAAGTACTTCGCATTAATTATGTATTTAACTATAGAGTCGGTACTTTACCCAGCTTTGTGTACAATGCGGTTCAAAAGAGGAACGTTTCACTATCCCGCTCATATTATAATCGTATGGTTTGTATGCATGTATGGATAGTTTGTAACTCTGGCAAAAGCTTCTGAACAAATTCGACTGAAACTTAGACTAAACGTAGTATTAGTTTAGTGCACCCGCGGACATACTAGTCCTTCATAAAGTAGTTTTTAAATAAATAAAAAATTGACTTAAAATCGATGGGATTAAAAGTATCTGAAGATTATATTGATTTAGACTGGTGTCTGATTAGAGTTTTCGTATCATTTTGACTGAGAAATTACAAACACTGCGTCGATTTGCTTTATGTCGCGCACAGGTAGCTTATACGATCGTAATATAGTAATTATTTGTACTATCTTGATATCAACATTCAATACTTATTCCTCGCGTAACTAAACGTAGTTCATTCACTATTTGTTTTATGTTAGTGACTGTACAATGTGGTTATCAGTATAATATTGATTTTAAAAGCTAGCTCAATTAGGTTCTGATAATTATTACCCCCAAAGTTTGAATACAGCCTTTTAATGAATCGTTGGCATAAACTATTCAAACGAGCGTGTTTTAGAACCAACAATTGTACAAGTATTAGAGTAATGACATGGCTTTTTGAATACAATAAACTAAAAATAATTAAATCAATCGATTGAGTCAGACATACTGATTCAGTAGGCTCAACTCACACTGAGATTCAAAATTCAAAAATTCAAAAATTGTTTATTTGGAACAATAAAAGAGGTATACAATAAGAAATGTAACGTTGACAGCAGCAAAAGTTTAAAGAAAAACTGTGTAGCAGTGTCAGCGCCCGCCTCCGGAACTTATAAAGAACAGTGTTCCACAGAAACGGATTGTATAAAATACACATTTAGAAAAGTTTTAAAAAAGAACTTAACTATTATGAGACAAAAAACATAAAAAAAAGGAAGTTCTAAAGGAATTAAAGTGAAGAGCGTAACCTTAACACTTCATAATAAAACTGAAAAGTCTATGAATGTGTGTGTGTGTGTGTAGTGTGTGTGTGTGTGTGTGAGTGTGTGTGTGTGTGTGTGAGAGAGTGTGTGTTTGTGTGTGAATAATGATTGTACTTATGTATGTGAATTTGATCAATGTCTCTGAGCCTGTTTCACAAGACTTTTGATTTTAAAATAACATTGAGCTGTAGTAAGAGTGGAACTAGCGACGTGGATTAAGGGAATTGAAGGTATTTAGAGATTAAGAAGGAGTAATAAGAAGATCTTCTGTTTCATCGTAGGATAGGGTTTTGAGCCAATTTGTGCAGTAGAGTTTACATTTGTACAGTGATAGGGGGTAGATTTTTATTTCCTTGTTTATTTTGTTGTAGAGCAATGGACTTAAAAATTGAAAGTGTCTACCAGCAACTGCAGTACGGCACGGTTCAATCTTACACACTAAGTCAGACCTTCGCTTTTTGTTGATTAAGTTGGGATCATATATGAGTTGTCGGTGCTTGCGCAAGATAGTCGATACAATAAACAATTGTCGCACTGTTAGGACACCACAGTCTGTATAAAGAGTGGAAGTGGGAAAGCGTCTGGGCTTAGAGGTCATGACTTTTAGGACTGCCCTTTGTGCTCTTTCCAGCCTTATCATAGTAGTCTTAGTAGAACCACCCCAAGCGGTTATACAATATGACAAAACTGATTGAGTGAGGGCATAGTAGATCATTTTTAAACAATGGAGATCAGCACTATTTCTTAAAATTTTAAAGACATAAATTAGTTTACGTATACGAGAGACAGTGCATTCGATATGGAGTGACCATGACAAGTGCTTATCTAACCAGACGCCTAGGTACTTAATGGAATCAGATTTTTCTAGTTCTGGACATTGACATGATACGGTTAGATCACTGCATGAGTGGACATGGAGAGTGGGAGAGGATGGTTGAGTTCTAGCTAATGGTGAGAAAGTGATAAATTTAGTTTTAGTTATATTAAGTGTAAGAAGATTAAGAGCGAGCCACTTAAGAATAACTTTCAACGCTGTCTCAGCCATGGCATTTGCTTCCGCCCAGGTTTTTCCAGTCACCAAAAGAGCAGTGTCGTCTGCGTAGGTAACAAGCTTACAATTGGGTAGTGAGATCTTACAGAGGTCATTAATGTAAATGAGGAAAAGTGTGGGCCCCAGCACGCTTCCCTGAGGGACACCTATTTCAATCTTCTCCTCTCGACTAACTTGGTTGTTAATAACAACTTTTTGTCTCCGGTCGGTCAGGTAACTTTTAAAGAGGTTATTAACGTGGCCCCTGACACCAATGTTGGTAAGTTTATCCAGTAGGAGAGGTACAGACACTGTGTCGAAGGCCTTGGTTAAATCAAGAAAGATGCCTATTGTCTTAAGGTTCTTATCAAAGTTGTACGCTATTAACGATGTTAGCTCAATTACAGCATCCTCCGTCGATTTGGAGCTTCGAAAGCCATATTGGAAAGGAAGTGGCGAGCAGTTTTATTGTCATATCATTTTAAACTTTATCTTTATCACCAAAATACATAATATCGCTTGAGAAACATTAAACGCAGGCAACCACGAATGACCGTAAGCGGGGCGCCAAGAGCACTTTTCAAAGCGCTTGAATACTGTGCATTAATAGTAATATTCCTCTATCATAAACCTTTAATTTTATACAAAATTATGGTCCAGTCTCAAGTCTAGTCACAAAAGTATCACATAACATAATGTATGTGAAATCTGACTTTATGCTACCTTTTTTGTAACCTCATTGATTTTGATACTAAACTGTCTTGTTCAGTTATTTATAGTTAAAGTCCAAAACTAACTCTTAAAGCACGGTTTACACGTGCTATGTTACAGAAATCAAATTTTCTTGAGGAAGGAAATTTGATTACTCTGTGTATCCCCAGGTAAACCCATAGGACGCAGGCACTAGTTGAAAAGCTTAGCGTAATTGTGACTGGCTTCTTACTGAATAGGGGTTGAGGGGTCGCTCTAATGAGTCCCTGGAATTATGCGCACTTATCACGAAAAGGATTATAAAACGACCAGAGATTCGTGGAACAATCAATAGTTTATCAGTTTACGTATAACTGGCGAAGAAATTACACAGGTGTATTCGGCGAATACCTAACAAACGTAATAAGTGGAAAGATAGACTAAAAATCCATATCGTATAGATTGCTAACTTATTTTCAAAGTGTGGTTATGGGCTAAATTGAATTTGAACATGGATGGATATACTCGTATTTTAGGTTTCAATCATTCTTCCGATAACAATAATGAACTATAAACCATAAAGAGTGAATTTTATTTTAGACTTGTGCTGTTTTAACTAAAATCAAATATAAGAGGGCTGGTAACGGTGATATAATCATATTTATAAATACTATATCGGGACTTAATCGTGTATTTATTTATAAATATTTCCAAGTCGCGATAGTTTAAAAAGTGTGATACAATCAGTCTCTCTGTTATGTCTAATAATTAAATTAAAATTACATATTTTATACTGTTACCTGTTAATGAAGCTTATTTGCATATTTTTTCACAGTTGCATTCGTAAACCTGGGCACATCTCTGATGGCGGATGGCAGGCTGGCAGAAGCAGCCAGCGCGCTTCGAGCCGGCTCCCGAGCCGATGGCATCAGGGTCCGGGACAGGCGAGAACACGACGCCGCGAGAGTGTCAGCGTTGGTTCAACTGGCGGCGTTACACTCTCGTCGCGGACACTGGCATAAAGTCCTGTCAGCGTACAAGGAAGCCTTGCAGATACTGCCCGATTCGAACGCGCCGATTGTTGGGTGGACTCGGCATGTAAGTTTACGATTTAGCTTGTCATCATTATCGTCATAAACCTAAATCTGAATTGATTTCATTAGACATAGGTCTTCCCCAATGTCCGCCATTGTATCCTGTCCTCGGCTGGTCGCATTCAGCTTCTACCAGCGACCTTTCGCAACAGTTTACCAACTATAGTACGACCTCTGACGTTTCGGCCATCGCGGAATATTATCATAGTTGCTAATTTTTAGATAATATTGATCTGGAAATAAATTCATCCTTTTGAGATCCCCAGTCGATTCAGGTCTTGCGCTAAACACACAAGAATGTATTTAATTTATTAAGTAAGCCCGTTCTCGTGTGAATTTCGTGATAAAAAGTATCATATGTCACTCTCCATCCTTTAAAACGTCACTACTCAAAATATCACGTCAATTTGTCGCTCCGTTTTGCCGAGAAACACGGACAAACAAACAAACAGTCACACACACACACACACACACACAAGTATGCATAAAGTACAACACTATAAACTGGCAATATATTTTTCAAAATGGCAAGCAACGAAGCCTTCTAACTGCCCCCGATTTGATCGCGTCGATTGTCAGACACGACATGTAACTTCGATCCCTATTATGTAGGTTTCTATTGTGTCGCAGCTATTGTTCAAAGCACAGCCATTATTGCGTCGCTCAGCTAATTAACTTTTGATCGTCATTTAATAGCTAGCTATTTAGTCTAAAAATAGGTTCACTTACATCTTGTATGCGCCGTCCAAACCTGATAGGTACTCGGTGTCGATAGTGAGATGGACGGCTCCACGCCCTCCAATAAACATAAAACTCGGGCACGTCGCTGAGTAAGAGCCGCAAGTTTTCGGTCTCGTTATCCGACGGACGTGCTGATAGATTTAACACTGCAAATCCAAGTATTTGTTGCTCTATTTATTTCGTAGGTACTTGGCTTGCATGGAAAGTTTAGAAAATACTTGCGGTATTTGGCTTACGATATTGTGACGTCAGAATTCAATTAATTATAAATCGATTGTGATATCTATTGTAATATATCGTGCCTGGAAATATCAATTAACGTAAGGGACATTTGGTCGAAAATGAGTTAAATATGCAGTTCGGCTTAAAATTTTGCGCTCTATCGAATGGCATACTCAGAATTTTGATATCTTCAAAAAAATGTCCCTTACAGTACACATTTTCAACAAATTTATTGCGTAGACTTGTTGAATCATTAACGTAAAGGACTTTTCATCAAAGTTCTTTTCATATAAATAAAGTAAGCAACATTAAACGTATAAAGTAAGAAATTGTTTGTCCCTTACACTAAAGTCACTTAAGAAATTGAATACAAAACTCTACTTACGCTATTTATCGTGTTTGAGTTATTTCAAATTGGTCCCTTACTTTAAAATGTTACGAAATTATTCGTCACTTACATGAAATGAAAATGAACTTTATTCCCTAGGTGAAATAAAGTTCATTTTTTTTTGTCAAAAAAATATCATTTCAAACAATATCAATAGATGTATTTCGCAAGATAATTATAATAAGACCTATGTAAAACCATTGCTAGAGTACGGATTTTAGACGCCTTCTAGGAGATCTCATTGAAACATTTAAGATTGTGACCTACCAGTATAATTTGCCAAATATTTATAACATGTTGAGAAAAAAAGACAACCAAAGACTTACGTAGTCACCAACTTAAGCTGATCTGTGACCCCACCCACTAACTTGCTGCATATCACTTCTTCAGCAACGAGGTGGTCCACAATTGGAATGCACTACCATACGACGTTGTGACAGCTCCTTCTACCAATGCGTTTAAAAACAGGCTTGACTACTGACTACGATATAACAAATCAGTGCTCAAAAAGATTAACAATACAAAAACTACAAAGGCTATTCCAACACTGTGTGATAATTATATATAGACATACCAGTAGTAGCTGCTCGTCTATCATCGTTAAATAATAACATTATGTATACTTTTTGCAATCAAATGCCAATGTCCGAAGATTTTAATTAGGTACTTAACTACTAAAGACGTTGACATTAATGATAGGCTCGTATTTTGCACAAAATAATGATAATTTTAAATAATCTACCTTTCTATTCGTTTTAATAAATACCTTTTAATTATAATAAATTAGTGTGATATCTAATTTAAAACGAGCTGATTTTACTTACTATGGTTTTATTTCATAAAAATCTTATACCACTCATAGGCAAGAAAATGATCTTAATTACTATAACTATAAGGTTGATTTTATAGATTGCATTATACTTACAGCAAATTGAAAACTAGGTAGAGACCCTTACGTTAAAATAACTCATTGCATTATGTTTTGACTTGTGACTTACATCATCGTAGTCTGTTTTTGGTTCTATTTTAAATAACGTAAGGTACAGCTTTACTTAAAATTTTGCTGTAAGGGACAGGCTATCTCCAAAACCATAAGTTTTTTCGTATTTTTGAAAACATGGTAAGAAAGCCGCCAAAAATCTAAGATACTTTGCCTTTGGAAGCATCTCAATAGGACGTCAGACAAAAAAGATACAGATCAATTTCCAAAAAAAAATTCTTATTTTGGCTCTACTGAACACCAGGGGTTTGTCCCTTACGTTAATTGATATTTCCAGGCACGATATATTGTAAGGTGATCGTGCAGAAACATTGATTTAAAAATCAAAGAACATAGATACATATTTGTGATACAGAGAATGCAACAGGAGCACATTAAAAATTCTCTAGATGTAGATTATAATATAAAGTAGTGTAAAGTTAATCATAATTTGAATCACATTAGAACACTTTCCCCGTCCGGCCCCTACGATGTTCTCTGAAAGACTGACCCCTTAGGACAGTTTTATCTCATTTAATCTAAGCAAACCTATAATACAAACACAAAATATAGACACAGATTACTTTCAATGTTGTCTTATTTTATATCGAACCTTTTTCTCATTACCAAATCCTACAAATGTGAAATTTTGTCGACAGAACGTACTCTCAATGACTGGAGAAATATACGTACAGCTGCAGCAGTGGCAGATGGCAGAGCACAACATTCTGGCCGCTCTGGACGTGGAGCCACACCACATCGGCACGCATATTACTCTGGCGCAAATTGTTGCCAGAAATGTAAGTATGATGCTGATAAATAATAGCAATGTTTCGATTAACCTAAAGAATAAGAAGAATGAGTGGACCAATGGACCAATGCCATAGCATCTTTAACCAGTTGGTGGCTACACTATTACAGGCATGATTTTTTGCAAATACACTAACTATTACACAAATTGAAAACAGCACAAGTGAAAAGTTCATCAGTCTATCAAATTACTAATTGTGTCATAAATGTGTGTTTTCAATAAAAATAATTTTATTATTTTGTACAGGCAAGTCGAAGTTTGGAAGCTGAAAGGTGGTTCAAGAAAGCGTTGACACTAGCGCCAAATGATCCATCAGTGAGAGATCAGTTTGGTAAGTGCATATTTCGCTTATATTTGTATATAAATATCATGCTCAATAAAAAAAAAATGTAAACTATGTATGTATGTAATCTGGTTACCATAACCACAGATCCATAACACAAGCATAAAGTTGCTTAGCTTGGGACTAGATGACGCGCTGTGTGAAATGTCTAAGGATATATTTATTTATTTTTAATAACAGGTATGTTCCTACGCTCCCAACGTCGGCTACGAGAATCAGCAGAACAATTAGTAGCAGCGGCGAAGTTGATGCCAAGTGACGCAGCACGGGCGGCGGCGGCGGCGCGGGCGCTGCGCGACGCGAGGCGTTGCCGCTCGGCTGAGCGCTGGTACGCACGAGCAGTGCAACTCAGCCCTGACGTGAGTTCTATACAGCCTTAACAGCTGTAATATGTTTAGCCCTGATGCAGGTATAGCCTTCTGGGTCTCGGAAGAGCAACTTCAGTCAGTGGCGAGTGTCGTCGTTAGCATGGCTATGGTCCCTGGGACTGTGCTGAAGGCAAAATGTGAGAAGGGCACCGGTGCGTTCCGTATTGGCTGAGTTCCTGATGGCCAGCCTCTGTCACCACCTCTATTCGCCGCAGCTTTTCCTACAACCAGCCGTCTTATTCTATAAAAATAACCATGTCTTAACTCGTCAAGAATCACCATCCTGAATACAATAGTTTAAGTTTTAATAGTTCAATGGCACTCAAAATATTACCCATAGTTACTCCGCCAAGCGATATCATCAAAGCAATCTTTCTGTTTTTATTATGCAAATTTACAGGATATCATGCCTGTAGTGCATGCGTCCATTGTCAACATCAGCAACAATAATTATAAGCAACATATACATCAACATACCAATGTTCCACCGGACGTTGCACACAAAAGCTGTTCCATATATTTTTAATCAAAATCTCAACATAGTGATAGTAGCTCAAAATACGTAGTAATATTATCAGATATTTTTGTTACACATAAGTACCTCTTTTTCTGTGGTATGTGTTTTTGACAATAAAGCGATGCGAGAAACATGCCAAGCTCAGATGATTTTAAATCTAACAAAACTGCATGTTGCGTTTTCGTTTTATTTATACAATCCGTTTAAAATGATATAAACAGAAAACCTTTTGAAATGCACAACATTAATATCAATGAACAAACTCATTAAAAACTTAATTATAGAGTGGAGCCCGGCGCAAAGTTGTATCACCAACATGCAATGGGATGCTTCAAGTAATTATTAAATTAATTATTTCAACTAAATTTCAAAGTGGAAGCTGGTGCAGATGTTTGTTTGCTAAAAAACATTACCTTATCAGACCTCGATTTAATTAGGAATTATTTTTTACTTTTATTCGTTAATTAAATAAAACTAATAAACCTTTATAAACAAATCGTTCATTATATTTCTAAAATAATTATATTGTACATTGTAATAATGATTAATTACTTATATTATAAATGCATACCATTAGTCCTAATCTCGCTATAGTAATAATTGTGTAGTAATTTTTATTGTTGTATTTACTAAAATTTTGTAAGACAAAGAAATTACCTACATAATCAGGGTCCACAACTTTTGTGAAAGTAAAAATACTATCTGACTCGACCAAAACGACTCTTAATAGTTGCCTGCCTAAAAGGTATTAGCTAACTTGAAACAAAACCACAAGCATTTAGTTTCAAGCGAAAGCCTCACACAATGTGCAAACTTAATAATCCACTAATTTTTAGTCTAACATTGAGCAAATGGCTCCCAAAGTCAAACTACCAACTTCGTCGTTAGTAAATTTAATTACTTTGTTTTTATTGTTCTTGCTCTCATTCGTCGTAAATAATTTAGTTATTATTTGTTGTACCAAACATCAAATTTATTTACAACTTAAAAATATACATTTTAGTTTTATAACTTTTAACGAAATTATTTCAAAACTGTTCGTTCTGAGAGGATACTACCATTACGACATGATAATGTAAAAAATAAAATTCTCTTCTTCTCGTCTTCCAAATAAAGAACCTCATCTGAATCGCTGCAACTATTACACATCTGGCTAAAAGTTCGTCAGTCTATCAGATTACTAATTGATTTTTTACAATGCTATTTTTTTACATCTTTGGTTCTTCGAAAATACTATTGCAGTGAATAATCATAGCATTGGTTACAGGATGCAGAATACCATTCAAACCTCGGTGCCATTTTACATTTGAACGGCAAATACGCAGCTGCTGCGTCATCATACCGTCGGGCACTCCAACTACAACCGAACGACGAAATAACAATCACAAACTTAAAACGAGTGCGGGCACTTATGACCCAACGCAGAAAATAAATTGTCAATTGCCAAATATAGAAAAATATATTTATCTATCGTTTACTGACTGAATAATAGAAGCAACGAATTTTTTGTTCTTTATTTTTTTTTTCTTGTTATGGACTTGTAGAAGGCAATTTCACCGATATCAATTTCTTTGATTAAGGCGTCAATTTATTTAGCATTAATAAAATAGTAGATCAATTTAATTGGTTAAGTTATTTTGTAGCTAGAAATTGTTCGTCGTAATGTCACAATACCTAAAAACATACTACTTAAATTATCAAAATTTCAAATAAAAGCAAATAATATGTGCCGAATATAGTACATCACTATTTTTGTGGCGGCAAGACGTTCTCATACGAACGCCTTATTCATACGCACTTACATACTTATGATTAAAGATAAGAGCAAACCAGGTCTTAGGATATTAAAGACTTTTTTATTAAATGACATGTAAGCTACTTTACTTTCCACGCGGTCATAAAAACTAGTGGCGCATCTAACGGTTAAAATTTTAATCAATTAGGATTTTATAACAATATGTCTATTGACGTGACGCGCAATTTCTGACTACCAGTTTCAATATTCTATCTATCTATGATTTTGTTTACTGTAGAATTTTTTAATTTTTTTAAAGAAGTATCAAATATCTTCGAAAATAAAGAAAAGAATAGGTTATTGAGAACACAGATTACAATACAATACAATACAATACAATATATCTTTATTGCACACCACAACAGGAAAATAACAAAACAAAAAGAAAAACAGTACATACAAACAAGTTACCTACATAAGTCAGACACCTCATCTCGAACATTGTTCTTTTTTCTTCGGGCTATGTTTCCATTCGGCCAAAAAATAGCCCGAAGAAAAACGGAGTGAATTCAATGTTCGAGATGAGGTACCCGTGTTAAGACTAACCGTGTGGTAAGATTTGTGTCATTTTTATAGCATAAGACGTAGAGTAATCAAGTATGTAACCCATTAACCAAAATTAGATAGATAGAATATTGAAACTCACTCAATTACTATAGTTTTTATTATTATTTAGTTTTGAAACTTCGAGTTGGTTTTCATTGTAATGTTAAAGTAGTTAGAAGTTAATTACAATGTAAATACATTTTAATATTAAATAAATTTTATACCTACTTGAATGCAAACATAACATAAAGTAATATAATATAATATAATATCTCAAAGTAATCATGTTGTGACTTTTGCACACTTAGGTCAATCAGGCTGAGGGTAAATTCAATGAATGAAATATAAATTAAAATGTATTGATCTATTCCAGGTAACTTTTGTAACTTTCATACAATTCCGAATTCATATATTTTTCTTTGTATCAGATGGATTTCTACGAATTACTGAACTGAGTTTGATATTTAAATGCAAAAGGGTCTCAGAAATGCATAACTTCTATTTCGTAAAACTTAAGCGTACGAATCTATGCGCCGCGCCTTCTATGAAAAAACATAATTCAAAAGAGTCCATTTCTATGGTAGGTACTTTGAAGTTTTTTTCATCTATTAATGAACAGTAAAAAAGTAAGTATTTTATAAGAATAACCTTCCACTGGAAAAGGTTACATTGCTAGGGTAAAAACATCTGTTAATTTAAATTAATTACCTAAATGTCCTGAGTGTGCAAGAGCAGGTTCAGGAGAATAATTCTTCTCTTGTTATTTTCGTCTTCCATTAAAATTTGTAAATTATTTTCCTTTAAATATATAAATTATTTCAAATAAGAGATAGGTTAACAAATTGTATGCTTTTTGAATAGGCTAGATTTAGTTGTATTTACAAAACTATCATTCAATTACCCGTTCTTCATCATAATAATTTGAAAATATAAAACTTAAATATATTATTTAGCATAATATTGATGTTAATATTTTGAAATCATAATGGAATAACGCCGCAACTCATTTATTGTAAGTTTTAGGAATTATTACTTTTAAAATCTGTCTCAATGACAGCAGTAGGTTTATACTCCTTCAATTTGTCTTGCCATTTTTGTTTCACTGATTAATTTCAGAATCTGAAACATATCTATTTTATGTACTTATGTAAATAAAAATATCACTCATTATTGTTATTTACTATTTACGAAATAATTATGTAAATAATGTTGAGTTAAGTTATGCATAACGATATAATAGTTGTATTTTATATTTCTATTTGAATTATTATGTATATGCGTTTTTTTCTTATCACATCTGTGACAATAAACGTAACGTACGCTTTGTAGTAATAGTGATCTGCCAAATGAATTGAATAAGGTTGATTTTAAAGCTGCTTTTAAATAACTGTTTTTTCTCGGGGCCATCTCATTAGATTTCAAAGCTCCTAAGTAATAAAATAACGAATGGAAAACCTCTAGAATCCTGAAAGGATCTATTACAAGGGATTACCTTTTTTATGTTTTAAATGAAGCTGCTTGCCAGATTTCATAGTTATTTTAGACATGGCCGCATTATCAACATAGACTTGTTGAAAATACGTACATAATGTTAAGTTGCGCATTTAAAACTAGGTAATAAAAAACAAATTTCAACAAAAATTATCAAAACTGTAATTGTTAACTTTACATTCCATTATTTTACATAATCGTTGCCGTGCGCTGGCAAGTGCACAACGAGTGAATAAAATGCTGAAAACGCTATAAATTATGTTGTTAAACATTATTTTATTAAATAACGAGCGAAGCTCTTTTTTGTTATTCAAAGTTATTGTTTGCATCAAATAAACGTCTTACTCCAACTAATAAACTTTTTATACCATGTACGTGTGCTAATCAAGTTAAAAACAAATAACCGTGAGGTCATATTACAAGGAATAAATTCGTCATATCTTAGGAATAAAATCACGACAGCTACTGAAGAAGCTTATATAAACTTTTTAATTTTTCTAATGTAAATGTCGCGTCATGAAAATTGATATTTTATACTTGTGTCTTTGTTCCTACGATATGTCGAAGTAGTGAATATATAAGCTATGAAAACATGCATGCCCTAATGAACTACAATTTAATTTGTTGCCTCTAAAGGCTTTTATAACTAAGGAATTGTAATACTCACTTATGGTTTGATACATAGAATTATAGATACTTATGTATAATATATTATGTATATTATATACGTTATGCAAGTAAACCTGCAACATCCCAAAGTGATATTATATGTTGGTAATTTTGTAAATAAAAGCTTCAATATTTTATCTATTTTATTATTTTTTCTCAATGAACCCCTTAAATAAAGTGTATTCCTAACCTTCTCGTTTTTCTTCATTATTTAATTTAACTTTCCTGTAGGTTTTGGACCGAAAACATTGCATGGTTTTTTTACAAATAAAAAAGTATAGTGAACTGCTAACCCTTTATCGTAATTAACTATACAGCTTGGAATTCGTGATTACATTTATTCTTTTTTCAACTATCGCAATATTTGTACTAAACATTAACATAAAAAACAAATCAAGTAACATAAGTAATAAGCCTTTGCCCAGCAGTGGGACATTGAGGGCTGTTAATAATAATAATAATAATCATAATAAGTAATAAGAGTTTGTTGCTAACGTTCCATCGCGCTTATCAAACTAAATTAGCACTGGCTTAGGGTTGTTAAGTGATATTGTTTTGTTTTCTAAAAAACTATTTGCGTTATATTACGGTCGTTACATTATTTTCTTAATGCCTGATTAAGTACTTAGGTACGATTGTTTTTTTGACTCGTGTTTAACTGATTTTGCTAATAGTCTAGAAGACCACTCTTAAAAAGTAATCATTAAATCATATATAGCCTTCCTTAAACTTTCGCGATTATTCATATTTAGAATTACGTAGACACGGAGTCAGCCTGCGTCCATGGCCATCGTAACATACCGAATCGTCTCGGGTCTTAAAAAGGAGATAAAAACGCGATAAAACCCCGTTTGCAGCTATTTTTTAATACTTACCTACTCACTAAATAATAAAAAACACAACATTTTACATACATACATACATATAATCATGCCTCTTTCCCATAGGGGTAGGCAGAGACCACGGATCTCCACTTGCTACGATCCTGACATACCTCTTTCGCAACAACATTTTGTTTCTCACAAATCTGTTGATAACAATCTAATGAAGTGCCGTACAAGAAAATCAACGTATTATTTACCGCTGTATGACAGATACAAGATTTTAAAAACCAAGGCAGTCTCTAGGTAGTGCAATTGATTAGTGAGATGTCAGGCTCAAGTAGTTTTCAGAGGCAGTGCTGAGGGCGTTTGTTGGTCCCATGCTGGCTTTAACTGACAGTTTTGACACTAGAACGCTGCAAGTTAAAGACGAATGGAATACTAAACAAATAGTTTCAAAAACGACCAACTCAGTTAGGTATCTACTGTAGATTGTTTTTGATTCTGGAACAAATTATACATAAAAATATTATAAATGAGCAATAAACATAATAATATTAGGATTTTTGACTGAGCGTTATTTATGTCCAAATACTGAAACGCAAATTATCATGAGTGGTGCTTATAATGACGTTTGTTCATACAAATCTGTCAAAAAACCACCATCTTATTAGTCCCCTCTACTCTACAAATCGAAAACGATGCATCTGTACAATCATCTCAGGTCAGCTTATGTTGGTTCAACCTTTCAAATTCAGTTTCCACCAACTTAAGCTGTCCTGCGATTTGATGCCGTTTAGTTTTTTGCTGTGCGGAGTAGACCCTCTGAGGGTGAGGAACTTAATTTTGTGTTCAGGTAAGCAGATGACTGATGACTACTGGTATTAACTAAGACTAAAAAGCAAGCAGATTATTATGAGATTTATCTATTAGAATTGAATAATATGCATATACCTGCCCTAATCTTAAAAAAAATATCTACTGCACCTTAGGCATACCATGCAGTAGCCATTATTATTCTATTTGATTAAATTCAACACATAACAAAGAAAAAACACACCCGCTTATTCTAGTAAGTAGATTTCGATTACATTTCTTGTGAACTACTAAAATGTGCCATGTCGCCGTTTTTTGCCAGAGCTCGTTTGAAACACGCCGACGGAGGCGCGTCAAATAGCTCGGAAAAAAGATACTTAGCTCACACCCTTCGTCGTTTTGAACTGTGCATTCGATGTAGGTCTACTAATGTTGAGAGTCGCAACGAGATCTGCAAAAATTAATAAAAGTATAATGATTAAGTATAGGTAGTTGTTTCACAACCAAACAAACGAACAAATTTTTGAGGTGCTACACGATCAATACGACCTACTTATATTGAAATTGCATATTACGAGTAAAAAGATGGCGTGACCATACAGTCTGCAATAACTTGAGTCTTTGCTCAGGTATCAATTTTTGATAATTTTCTATGGAAACTGAGTAACTCACGCTTGAGTTTGGACTTTGAATACAACCTTATTATTTTTTCTTAAAGTTTTGCAATCACAATTTGTACCTACTTTAAAACAAAAAAAAAGACGTGTGGCACTCGGGGACTGCCGCGGTAAAGCTATTGCATGCGCCAAAGAGACAAGCGTAAGGTTATTTTCGTTACGGAATTTCTGGATTCGGTCTCTACGCTCAAGGCCCGCGATAGAAGCTATGCAATAGATTAAAAATATTAATTTGTTTTAATTAAAGCTATGTCCGGTGATACTTCTAAACTGTGTCATATTGTACTCTCTGCGGTAATTTCCCTCACAGATACCCATTATTTCCCACGACTCTCCATGCCGAGATTGTCGACCTCCAGTTTGTAGCGTCTCATCATAAATTTACTTTGTATTCCGCTGTGATATGCATGGCTCTGATTTTAAATTGTCTGAGTCACAATCTGCTGATCTACTTTATTTTAGACGTAATGCGAACGCTGAAAAATGTGATGTCAATATTTGAGATTATGCAGTTAACCTTTTTTAGCGAAAAAGCATAACTAAATCTGTTACTATCTCTTATAGTTGCCTTATATAGAAAAAATAAACATTCTATGATCCTGTATTAAATTGTCAAGTTTTTCTGAATAAGCAAACTATAATTTTACTAATGATTATTGTGCCTTGGGGTATTCAAAAAATGAAAGATAAAGATATAATAGAACCGAATCCGCTCTGACTGAAAAACTACGACTTTCAAATTTTTTCTTTACCTAACAATAACGCTTCTGGTGGTAAGTAGTGTAAACATTTTAGAAATAATGAAATTTTGTATTTTAAAAGTTCATGTTATTTTAATGGAAATGCCTTTTTTAGTAATTGATTATTTTAGGATCTATTCTATCTATTCAATGCTGTTAAAAACACGATTTTGATATTTTGTAGATTAAATGGGAGTATAAAATTGGACTTTTACAAAAAACCTGAACCATATTTACACAAGTAATTGTTATTAAACGAACACTTTCAATTGCGTTCGTAAAACGTTTTGTTTTTATTGTCACTTTGTGTTTGTATCTTGTAGGGACGGGCCGTGTTCTGAATACTTAATTTGCAATTGCTAGCCGGTAATAGGTATCGAGACGATGTAATGAAAGCGATGGTCGCGAGCTCACTGTGCGCATTAATGACACTGTTACAACTGTGCTTGGAATTGTTAATACAGTCCTTTCATACCATCTGCGAGACAGCGGCGCAATGAGGCTGTGTCCGCATCACCGCATTCCAAAGTGGCTAATAATTAAGTTTTTACTATTATCTCTTAAATTTGGTGGATCGACGGCTAGAGCATGATTCACCGTGCTGTGGACGGGCCGTTAAAAAAAATGCATCAAAATCAGTTGTGTAGTTCTAAAAATTTAAGCATACATAGGGATATAGGGACAGAGAAAGCGACTTTGTTTTATACTATGTAGTGATTATAGTTAAGATTGTGTGCGATAAGAACAAAATAGTATCCTTTTCAATCGATTAAAACTGGGTAGCAGTAAGGCAGCTTAATAAACTCATATAACCATTTTTTGTACAAGCCCCATTCAATTTGACCGGTGTAATGGACTGTTTACTCTTGATATACGCTTGAGGCACAAATTCACCTACACAACTCGTCGGTTCTTGTGATTTTAGTGAATTCAATTATATTGACCTAATATTGATGTGTAAATAACTACAGTATGCTTGGTGAAATATATATGACGAATGATGATACTGGCCAATAATTAATTATTTTGTTTTTGAAATAAAAATAAATGAAATATGATCACGACTGTATCCCAGGGAACGGTAGACATTTCTTTCAGATCTTTATGTAATCCTTTTGATCCTGTGAAGATGTCTAATGGGGTATACCCCATTAGACATCTTCACAGGATCAAAAGGATAGTCAGAGGTATGTCCAAGTACATATTTGGTACATACCCACATTTTTCAGAAGATAACATTCCATACGTGACAGGTTGCAAGCCCATCGACGCTGCTAGAAAGCTAACTGGTTTCTTCACCATGTTTTCAAATAAGAAAATTTAGAGCCATTCAACAAATATGACTTTTTAACAAAAATATGTATTTCATATTTCCGTACAACAAACGAGATTTTTATGATATTCAACAACAGATAGACGCTTGAAATATTAATAAAATGGTACCGAAACCTACATTCGCGAATCTAACTCTCACTTAGCTGCTTTTTTGTTATTTTATTTAAATTCAAAAACAAAAGGAATCATTGATTGGGGCTGAAACTCTGTGAACTATAAATTAATTCCACAATCACATTCACTCAAGCGAGAAATATGGTAAAGTATTCAGCAATTAGGTTTATTCACGTGTAGACACTAGTTGCGTTACAGGCTCCGCTGAAAGATTTCTTGTACCTATCTGTACCAGTAATGTTATACGTGGTAGATTGCTTCTGTATACTTACCCAATTACCTATAAGTACCTAGAAGTTTTTTCATGGTTCATGAGTAATAAAATAAGTAGGAATGTACTTTGTGTACTTATTTGTACACGTATTAAGGATATTTATTATTTATTTATTTATTTATTTATTAAAACATAATTTTTTATTGTAGTTTTTTTTGGTCTGTTTCACGTTTTTTCTAAAGTAGCTTTATTAACAGCCGGATTCTCGAATGCAGATCATTTTTTAAATTAACCTATTAATAAGTTACTTGTTGCTATCTCAATCATACATTCGATCAGTGATTAGTTAATTTCGGAGCTGATCTGAAAAACCGGCTGTAAACTTAAAAATTATTAATAATCTCCAAAAAAGATTAGTTTTACTTGCATACATATATTGCAACTCGTGATAATCCACGTGGCAACTAGAATTCTTCGAGCCAGTAAGGCGGTCAAACACAACGGAGTGTCCCTAAGTGCACAGTCGTGTATCGGTTGCCAAATCCCCAGGGGATGGCCGATACTCGATAGACCATGATTCAGTGCATACCGTGCCTTTAATTTTATTTTGTGTCCGAGTCCACTTCAATTTATAGCGGTGGAGCTTTTATTTTGAAGTATTGATCCGTGGATTTGATTGTACAATTTGGATGGGAATATCAAATAAAACTAGAAAGTTATGATATGAAAAAGTTAAATATTAAAAAAAGTGATTTTATTGAAAAAATAAGATTAATAAGGATCTGTTTCACAATGTACGAATAAGTTCTACATAAGTTTCGAATAGGGTATTTCTTATATATTGGTAGGATAAACACTTCTAGTCTATAATTTATGGTGAACTTTATGTGACACATAATATAAAAATATGAATTCAGGTCGTACGAGTTTACGTGGTCAATTTTTTATATTTACAGTATTAAAAACTTACAACAAGTGTCAAGTAAATATACTACTAAACAAAAAATTATACACAAAAAACATATTTTTAAAGCTAAACCAAAATTGCTATCCAATCCCTAAATCTTTCAACCCCTTAAAATCTCTTGTAAATCTCTACAAGCCCTAATTTTCTCATAAATATTCGTAGAAAAATATTGTTTTTCTACGAAATTACATTATGCAAATTGATTTTGTACTACAAACAGTTCGACTCGCAATCAAACAGCCTATCTTGGAACCATTGGGAACATTTGCTTGTATTGCTCGTAGCACCGTAGCAATGATTCGTAGGCTCGTAGCAGGCTCGTAGCAGCGTAGCACCTAGTAGAGCCTACACCGATCTCATCTATCAGGCTTTGCTGTACAACAAACCCTATTACCAATCGGTGGCCATTCAAGCGGGGAATTGAAATCGTTATATTGTTACGAGCAAAATTGAAGAAAAATTTAAATAAAAATTGCCTAAGTAAGGTGATTAGTCTTGGATATTTTGGTAGTAGTGAGTGATTTAGCTAAAGTGTGGAGGACATTTTGGAGTGTATATTACGAGATGAAAACTATTAATCAGTATTAATTGAGGTAAATGTGTGTAGTTTCAATCAAATATATCAAGGCTACTGACTAAAATTACACTCCTCCCTCCTTACTCCCTCATTTACTGTCACTCAGACTGTCATTTTGTTTTGAACATTATTGTGAACGAAATAAGAGCTTTCGACTTTAGGAATTTTTAATTAGTCAGTGCAGCGTCGAATCACCACCATTGTTTACATATCGCTTGCCAAGTTTTTTTTTGTTTGTAAAATGTAACCACATAGTTATTATTGTACTACCTCCGTAGTACAGTTGTATTGTGCTAGGCAAGTAGGTTTCAAGTTGCGACTTATGTGCCTTTGATCTTACAAAAAGCGGTGAACGCATATTGCGGTAATACTTGTAAAAAGTACATTTTTCTTGTAAAAAGATATAACAATCTATACTGATAAATCTATACTGTTAGCTAATATTATAAAGAGGTAAAATTTGTTTGGGTGTTTGACAGAGGTAATCTCCGAAACTACTCAACCGATTTCAAATAAATATTATACAAATTCACATGAGTAAATATTTTTAGATGACATAGATACAGAAAATAAAAATAAAAACATTTAAAAAATTCTTTCACTGATGTGTAGAATGAACTGTCGCGATGGTTATAGGCTATATTTTATTCCGGTAATTTCATTAGTACACCTGTGCAAAGCCGGAACGTGCTGCTAGTACAGGTATAAGAAAAACACAACATAAAAGGTTTAAATTTAGTTAAACATAGACGAAGGTACATATTGTGAGACAAAGTGGATCCTGCGCTATGAAAACTGCCATCACATTTTTAGAGACCCTATAAAGTATTTGCCGTCGTATAAAGCATGTTTTGTTATTGGATTTGCTGGGACTGACTTCATCCTTTGTTTGTTTTTATGTCAATATCTAAACTCCTTTTGCAATTTCCTACAAACAAACTCTAACATTAAAATCACATACGCCAAAGAATGTTGGATAATAAAAAACAAACACCTTTGAAATACCGAAGGAATATCTTTTACCAATTTAATCGACGATCGCTTTGGTGGTAAAAACTCACCTAAGACGCTGGAGGTTGCGGGTTCGATCTACAAATTTGTTTGTTTATGTATGCTTTACCTTTAGTACCAGACCGATGGGCTAAGATCGTCACACAGTGGGTGCCTGAGGATGGGCGATGACGCCGGGGCAGGCCTCGAAGACGCTGGCGTGATGATCTAGATGCATTTAGGGCAGACTGGTGGGATGAAGCTGGCGATCGCAATGCTTGGAAACTAATGGGGGAGACCTTTGCTCAGCAGTGGGACAGTATAGGTTAAGAAAAAAATGTTTTGATGGACTGAAATAATTTTTCTCAAGTATAATGATAATAAGAAAAAGTTTTACTTTACATTGTAAATATTGAGGCCCTGACTTCTGAAAAAGCGTGTGGCCTAGGAAACAGTACTCTCCCAAATAATTTTACACTAGAATGTTACAGTAGTGTGTATGTAAAATTATATAATGTAAAACAAAAAATATACAAGGGCATAGAACACAAACTGTTGACACATCGCTAAAGTTATAACAATATAAATAAATAAATAAAAAAAACTATAATTTTTTTTTCAACTGTGTGAAACTATTCTAACAACAAAACGGCGCTATAAAACGGACTAGTATTAAGGACACCACACACAGCAGCTATAATATGAAGATATATCTTATAGCACGATATATCTCAATACATCTTTCTATAGAAATCGTCAGGAGACCACACACAGCAGCTATAATATATATTTTCATATCTTCGTATCTTAAGATACTGAGCTATACGAAAATATATATCTCAGTATATCTCAATATATTTCAGTATATTTCACTTCGTACAGAATGTTCAAAAATTTGATGATTATTTTATACTTTTATTTCATTCTTACCTAAAGCACAAAGCAAGTCGCTTACACTGCTGTCCCCATCCAGAGCCTCCGAAGAGCGGACGTGTCGTGAAATCATGGATAATTAATATAAGTAATTAATACTTGCACATAGAAAGTTAATTGAAAAAAAAATTAAATTAATTTAATTAAATTAATTTTTATTTATTTAACGCAGCTATTCCATCGTCAGCTGCTATTTAGTCAATATTATACTAGTAGTTTTCAAATATTTTTTTGGTCATTTCCTCAAATTCGTAATGAAAAGCAGAGTATATTACTTTTGAAGGAAGGCCCTTCGATGCACTTGAACTATTATCGCATAAATCATCTTGTATATCGAAAACTTGCCTTTCTACCGTTTACAGTTATCGTGTTGTGCCGACCCCACGTAGTGGGAAAAGGGCAGGGAGATGATGAGATGATGATGATAGTAATCTACTATTCCTAGGGCAGGAAAGTATTATTTATTTTCCCTAGGGACGGATAATGTTGCTTTGAGCCCATGATCCCGCAACTTCGTGCGTACTTTCCGTGTATGAGTATGAATAAATAAGAACACCTTTTATAACACTTTAGCTGGAGAGCGCGTCAATCGTGGGTGCATTTCTGTTTTTACCCACAGTTTCTTCCCAAAAGCACAAATTAATAATAATTTTTGCCGTTTATACCCACTGCTATTTTTCATTTTCGTTCATTTTCACTCAGAACAAAAATGACTTAAGTACAAAATACGGCAAAAATGTTCAGTTGAAATAAAAAAATGATGGCATTTTAAAATGTTTTAATCAAATAACAACATAAATAATTATACAGTAAAATATACACATAAATATTATATACATATATATATCACAAAAACTAACGAAAAATATTATGGATGTTTTATAAAAATGTGTAGGTATATAAATATTATAATTTTGTTTTAATTATAGTTAAAACATACTAGGAAAAGCTTGAATCTTAGCCATAATAATAATTTCTTAGGTAGGTATGTTGTTCAAAACTGGTAGCCGTAGGCAGGTAAGTAAGTAATTTTAAACAGTTAACTGTCAAAGTTTTGTAATTTTATCTACAAATTGTTTGTCTGACTGTATAAAATCAATTATTTTGATTGCGGGTAGAAAATAAAACACATTTTGGGTATTTAAACGACAAAAAAAAATCATAATTTTTGAAGTTGGTTGAAAAACCGACATAATTTGGGGAGAAACAAAAAAATAGGTGAGTGGGTAGAACATGTGGGTAAAAACAGAAATATACCCAATCAAATGGCGTATGTCAATGAAATGAACTGGACGTATCTAGGGGGGGGGGGTCCAGGGGGACCGAACTACTACTTTTAACTAAAAAAACATTTGCTCGCTTTGCTCTTGTCGTTTTTACCAGAATAAAAACCGGCCCTCAATAAAACAAAGTGACACAATGCTTTTATCTTCCAAAAATTATGTTTATAAGTCAAAAGAAAATTTGCTCGCTCTGCTCGCGTCTTTTTTTGCAGAATAAGAACCGAATGAATACGCTGCTTTTAACTAAAAATATTTTGCTTACTCCGCTCGCGCCATTTCTACAAGTAATAGAAGAAAAAAGAGGCGAGAGGGGGGGGGGACTTTGATGCCTCGGACCCCCCCCTTAGGAAAGCTTTAGCTACGTCCGTGCAAAAGATATATTACAGCAGATATCTGTTCTGTGTGTGATAGCTTACGATAATATACAGCTATATATCCCGGGATGTAATATACCGTAATATATATTATAGCTGCTGTGTGTGAAGTCCTTTAGAACATTCGAAAATATGAAATCAAATCCAAAAGTTAAAAGTTGGAATACAATTCGTCTGTCCAAAGCGTCCATTAAACGTTTGGGAGCAGTCGTGTTGGGTCGTCAGCACGAGACACTAGCGCTATCGAATTATATTCATATCAAAAATTAATAGGTAGATATTATATTAATAAAACTGGAAATTACTCAAGTAAAAATATTGTCGATTTAGATCACCTCCTTTGCGGACTTCGTCTTGCGCCGAGCGAAACATCGCCCGCAGTGTGAGACGCGCCCGCGAGGATTGCATACTCATACCCAGATGAAGATTCTCCGGAAGAATCGAAACATTATCGGTATCCTAATGGGCAATACTTTTATGTGAGTAATTTCTCGTTGTATTAATATAAATATATTGAGGAGGACTTTTAAACTGTTAGGTACGTAGTTTCTGATTATACGACATGGAATCTTAAATAATTTTAATTTACCTATTATTTTTTATAGCCTTTATTTTTATTGGTTCTTTATTTTTTGTGTTTATTTATAGGCTTAATTCTTAAGCAGAACAAACTAGTGCTAACATAACTTTAGAGTTTTATGATGCTCTCTGTACGTCATTGTTGGACGATGAGGCCGTATATTTAGCAACTTTGTAAAGTTATTGCAGGCATCGTAAAGTGAGCACAATGTTTTCATAAAATATTTGCCTCTTATACATTTCAAGGTGTTTTCATTTTGTATACTACTCGTAATAAACACATAGTAAAAATATAAAGCAGTAAAATTTTAAATAAGTATGCACTAAACAAAATTTCCGGTTTATCTGCTCTGCTTGATTTTCCTTTTTCGATTCTTCGTGGTCAATGTACACGATCTTTTGGAATAGCATAGTTATTATTTGGTGATTAAAGTCTACTTTACATTAGATATGGAACGTTCTTGTCTTTTGCATCCAATTAAATTTACAGTTATTATGACTTACATGGCCTTAGCATTGTTTCAACTATGGATGAAGTCAAATCAATTTAATTGTCTCCAAAAGGCAAAAATCTTGGGACTTAAGTGTACATTGACGGGCGTTGAGACCAAGAGCAATGCAACACTTTTTTTATTAAAAGTTTAAAGTCTATCATTCATCTAAATACAATTGACACTGTGTAAATGTGAAAGGATATTTTTTTAATTATTTATTATTTTTAGATACCTATCACTGTATAAATGATTGTCAGAAAACATTTTTTTCGCAATACATAAATAAACATGTCCAAATTAGTTCTCTAAGTAGATACTATCGCTCTGCAAATGGTATTGCCATCCTGAAATCTCATAACAATATACTAGAGAAGCTCTTTTGCATATTAAGCAGCCGATCCCTGAATGCAATGCATTACTAAAATTAATACAAACATTATGGAGAATACGTTTCTCCGTTTTTATTTATAAACAGCACAAAATATTCTTGTCAAGAATATATTTATAATTTTATACACTTAAAATTTTGTATTACTGCGCCCAGCGGTGTTACCTGTGGTGAACAGTTCTCGTTCCCGTGAGAATAAAGAACACACGCTAAATCAATGGTGTAGAGTGCGCCGCGTCACCCCTTCACCAATCCCACCTAAGATTCAATTTATTCGCCTTCTGCGCAGCTTTTCCCGTCAGCGTTCTTTTTACGTGGCACGACCTATACCAATAACCCGATTTTTTAGGTATCGTGGAACTTATTGTGAAGCCCTAAAATAATATTACAAAAACATAAAAGTCTACATCAGTGAAAATCTCGCGGCTAAAAACTCTGCTATCACAAATTATTGTGAAAGTCTGAGTTGAGTACGTCCACTCTCAGTAAACTCTTTGCAGAATAATATTAGTTTTAATGATCGTTGTTTGACAACTTCTCCGCGGAGGCTTCACTTTGAAATTATAGTCTTCCTTTTTAAATTGAACTGTCCTATTCGAACGTTTCATAGTTCTCTTTGGTATTTTAAGTGCAATTTACATGAATCAATTTTTTTACTATTTGTACACAATTATCGCCCGGTTCCTAAAACCAACTTATGGATGACCGTAAGACTTCCACCATAGCAACGTTGTTATCTGTCAAGAAGTTTCATACATTTTACGTTGTACAAATTACTATGTGTGATAGTCTTTTATGCAGAAACTACTAACGCATTTGGCTGAAACTTGGAGTATATAATAGTTTATGATCTGCAATAACACATAGGTTACTTTTTATCCAGATACGCGATTGGTACGCGAGCAAAACCTACTCGCCTGCTGATTTGCTCGTAACTTGTAGCTTGTAACATTAATATTTCAGAAGCACTTAAAATAAGCGAAACGATAAACTCGACTCATTTAAAACATCAAAAGTAAAATCACAGAAAACGAGTCACGAATCGCTGACTTGGTTCGGATACGCCGCAAGCCTGATTCGTATCAACTCATAAATAAACAATCTTGGTACACCGCGGCCCTCCAGGCTTGTCATTTTATTCTATGGACATATTTGACGACCTATGTGGCTCAGGGCGAAGGCCCGCCTGTGATGCCGAGGTTGCGGGTTCGATCTCCGCCACGGGACAAATGTTTGTATGTTCTGTAAATATTTGTTCCGTGTCTGAGTGTTAAATATTTATAATATGTTATAATATGTATGTATGTATTTACAAAAAATATCTGTAGTTATACGAGTATATTATCAGTCATCTGGTTACCATAACACAAGCATTAAGTTGCTTAGCTTGGGACCAGATGACGCTGTGTGGAATGTCCAAGGATATTTATTTATTTATTTTCGGCCGTTTTTCAGTACCGATCAACCTTTCTGACAATTTATCGGGACATCACATTTTCATACAGGCCAGTGGCACGGACTGCTATGCCTCATACATATTCATATTATGGGCACAAAGCAGAAATACGCTGCCGACCCGACGTGTTAGAATTACAAAAAAGCATACAGAATTTACCGATAAGCAATCTATTGCGGTAATGTTTTCTTTATTATTTGTTGCTAGTTTTAAGTTATTTTATTCTAAACGCTGAATAATTCATGCACGATTGCTGTAGATACGAAAGTTACGTGTATCCGACAAAGAAATACAATATTTCGGCCTATCCAAAGTAAAAATAAAGATAATTATAATTATAAGATTTAATTTTTTAGTTCTTTTAGATTCAAATATACTTTCACATACTCTTCTAAAACTATTTTAGTAACGTGTTTTGTATGTGAAAAATTGTAGATACCTTTTTCTTTAACAATAAATGGTTTACTTTGACGGAATAATCGGTGAGCATACATAAACAAAACATGCTGTCGACCATCCTCCTCCTTTTTGAACTAGGTTAAAAAGGTAACGACGTACAAGAAACGAAGATCTATTGAGATAAGAATCAACATATTTTTCGGTCTCAAGCCAGATTTAGAGTAAGATTTAGATAAGGAATCACAGATGGCAGCCATGACTTCACATTGAACTCACGTCACCGAAGGTTAACGATGGGATGTGAATTTCTTATTTCATTTTGAACCATTTATAAAGATTTGTTAATTTAATGTGGGTTTTAAAAATGTTTCTTTCTTGTTACTTTTATGTCAATGAACAGAGTACTTGTAATAGCCGCTTTAGTTAAATTACATAGGATTCTTAGGAAGGTCAAAAATACGATTTCCTATAAAAAAACCCAGTCCCAATAAAAACTGTTTGTTCTAAAAAGTCGATTTCAAACTATAAATATATGCCATTAAAACTTCGAACCAAAGTCCTCTACAAACCAAAGATTCCAAACTAAAATATCCACACCCTTTTTCTAGGGTTCCTTCATATCAGAACTTGAACGATCATCTGATCCGAAAAGTTTCTGGAAGTTTCCGTAATAAGTCTCCAGAATTGGATAAGACTGAGCACTTTAAAGCAAAGATGGGTCACAAAGTTAAAAGTCATGTTACTTAAAAGGGGTTTTTGGGGTCGAAAGCTTAGGGAGGGATTGAACGTACACCTGTCGCCAGGGTGATATAACCTCCGCGCAATATAATATATTATTTGTTCCTCGGGGCTCTAGGAGTCAGAAATATATGATCAGTCGTTACGGCTAGAGTAATGTTGTGCTGTGTAGAAAATATTTGTAAGTTTGTAGCTGAGCTCCATCAAAGTTGGGTTTTCTCGGAATCTGGGGCACAGGGCCGGTTGCAAATATTTATTACTGCTACAAATTATACTTAAATAAATATATATTATTATTATGTTTTTATAACATGCATACACATTAATTATTAAAAGCTTGTATTAGCAACCTTGATATTTGTTGTTGGTTTTAGATTTGCCTTTGTGATATACCTAGGTACTGGTAATTTTATTATAGAAACAAAAGAAATAGTATTCTCCCGCTTCAAAGCGCCAAAATGTCTGCAAACTCCGTTTAATTATGATTACCTATTCTAGTTCCCTCAATCGTCATTCTGTCCATTTTGTCTTCGTTAATAAAAGCCCGCCAAAATCTCTCAGATATTTAGAGATAATAAGATTTTCGCGGTGAATTCGTTCGTTATTTGTAAAGTATTTTACGTTTAATGAGATTGTGAGGAACAAAAGAGCCCTGGAGAGCCGGAAATTTAATTCAGGCTCTCGTCCACTCTCATTAGACGCTGGGGAGGAATCAATCACTGTGAAGTATTGTTTGGAAGTTTTTTTTTACCAAAATAATTCAACTTTCTTAAGTAGACGCGGTGCTCTGCAATCAATGAAAAGGTTCGTTTATTCGTTCGTATTGTATGAGCAAGTGGTCAAATCTGGCGACGGAGTTTTAAGGCAGTCTAAACACGTCCGTCATAGCTTGACGACTGAAAAGGTGATACGTATAAATATATCTTGATCTAGTGTATTAGTTAAACTCACCATTTCAAAAAACTAAAGCCTTTTGGATCTATAGTGGATGATTTATACCGTCAGGAGGCAATCTTTGTCTACACTTAACGGGACACTGTAGTACCTGGGACATTGTTGAGATGGAATAGGCTTGCCCATCACCAAACCACCCTCTCAGCTTAGCCGGCCATATCCACAAGAAAGACATCGTCAATACGTGTGGGGCTGACTAGCCGCGGGTTTCCTCATGATGTTTTCCTTCACCGTTTAAAGCTCGTGTTAAAACGCATATAGACTTTTCGACGCGAAAAGTTCATTGATGCACATCTGGATTCGATCCCATGAAAATAATTGTCTTTCTCGTGATTGGCTAGATTAGAAAATTGACAATTGATTTAACAATCTAGCCAACCACGAGAAAGACAATTATTTTCGACGACCAATCACGTGTGTTAATTTTTCTTCCTATTAGCTCGTTTCAATAAATGAAGTATAGTTGAAACCAGTTTTGACTAATCACGTGGCAATGGAAATGGCGAAGCGAAATCGCTGGCCACACCACATCCGACACCACAAAACAATTAGGAGTTAATTGTTTGTGTTTCGAGGCTTTCAGCTGGAAATATCAACGGATGAACTGGAAACAAATATTTAAAATAGCTCCTCAATAATATTGTATAATGATTGTGTGTTTAAGTCTGAAATTTTGTCATAAACATCAGTTTGAAATATATATTTACTACCTTAATAAAAATGCGACTACACTCAATGCTCATCATCATTATCATCCACTGTCAAGTGTCACGTATGGAATGTTAACTTCTGCAAAAAGTGGGCATGTACCAAATATGTATTTGGACATACCTCTGACTACCCAAACATCATCATCACATCATCACGTCATCTAGACATGTTCAAATAATCTAAAGAACTACACAGAGATCTGAAAGAAATATCTACCGATTCCTGGGATACAGTCGTGATTTTATTTCATTTTTTTTTATCTTCAAGATATAAAATTAGCAGAACACCTAAACCTTAGCTATGAAAATACGTGTATGAGAAATAACGTACCTTTTTATAAAAATGCAATGTTTCCTATTTTAAATTTCTGACTACAAAAGAAAAGGTTAACCATCAGTCCCCAAAATATTGTCCCACCCTGTATATAACAGTGACTGTAAAAGATGATGATGTAAGAAAACTAATCACAACTGCCCAACAGGGTAGCCAATTCAAATCGCAATAAATTTTTTGAGATTTGACACTCTTGAAATCGATTGCAGCGCTCAATGGCGTTGAATTTCGCGGATATTGGGCGAATTAATAATTAAAATAATAAAAATAAGTTTTTATTTCTCAAAAAATACATTAGTTACCTAATACATTGTTTGTTGCACCTTGGATATTGATCTTGGAATAAATTGATTATGACGTGATAACTTTCTATGATGATTACAATCCTGTCAAAACTGATTTCAATAGTACCAAATTCTCTTACGATCGGGATCGCGTTGACTTTGCATTGCCATTGTCATTGCCGTCAAGAGTAGCTACCCAGGAACTAAGCCAAAAATTGTTCATTTATCGCATCGGCTATAATTCTCCTTTTATAGCGCCCTATCTATTGATTTACTAGCTCCTCAGTAATTTTTAGGATCGTTACAAGTTTCAGAGTATCCTTATCAGACTCCTGTCAGGATTTGGAAGTTCAGATTGATGTATAAAGGTGTGATAATGATAATGAAATTAAATAAAAAGTACTTTTGGATCAGAAAAGTTTGTGACTTTTATTACTTCTGATAACATTGGTTCAGGAACACCACAAACCATTGTACTTGTTTTAAAGTACCTATAATTACTTTTTTCAGTACTATTTTAAAACAATAATACAAACTTGTATTAAAATTTTAACACAGAAGAACCACAGGTTTATTTTTGGGAATAAAGCTGTGCTTTATTCCCAAAAATAAACCTGTGGTTCTTCTTCTAAAGTTCTTAAGACACTTCAAATCTTCAGACATTCATCAAAACCTTTAATCAGAATCTACCATAGACCTTAATACCTGACTGTGCATCCTTCCAATGCTTCAACTCCTTAATCTAGTTTACGCAATCAGTCCCTGATTCTAAGCTATGTCTTACTCAGGTCAATTCTTACCTCTACACGGAATTAGTTAATTTAGCTCGTGCCGGCTGGTCGCATCAGCCATTATGACGTTTTAGATCCCTAATATTCTTGGGACGACCGCGGGGATTCATGGATACGCGACTCGAGCATTTGTTTCCCCAATAACTGTAAGGGCTTTCTTAGATAGAACATTTTGTAACTACGGTCTTTGAAAATAACTGTTTTTTTTTATTTTAGAAAAATAACAGTTTGCTATCGTTTTTTATCTATTTATAACTGTATCAGTTAACATTATTATATTTATTACCAGGAACAAACAATAAACAAACATGACGAAAAAACACCTACCCACTTACTTTTTGTCTTGCTTGATAATAACATTTTATGTCTCACAGGTTTTGTTATTCTTAAAAAATATATTGAAATTCCATGTGTTGAAACCACAAATTGCAGATAGTGTCGATTTCATTTTGGACATTGTATTTGTGTCTGGACAAGCCTTAAGGCTTTCCAGCTATAAGTCGTTACCTCAGACGACATTCTTATTGTCTGCAACATCACGTACTTTAACCAAATAGTCTATCCTTATTACTTATCCGATCTTAACATGGCGTCCAACTGTTATTACTATTGTAAAATTTTAGAGACAAAAACAATTTTAGTTGAATCCTTTTGATAATTTGTGTAAATGTTTTTGGTGGAATTTGAGTGAAAAATTAAAAAAAAAAATTAAGGTATTGTCGTAACTTTAGTCTGAAGTGGCTTAGCTTGATTTCTATTCTTGAGTTACATATTTCTGAAAAAAAAATGTTATCATCAGCCAATACTTGAAGTTTTGTATTATTTAAAATATTTTATTGTTATTAGTGTTATTAAAGTTAGTAAATATTAAAAACAATATATAATTTAAACACTTGCAAAAAATATATTTTTATCCTCTTCATTCGTATTGAATTTACTATTGTGATTGTGAGAATAACGTCAGACCGGCATTAGGCGACGAGCCGGTAAGTCCGATAAAGCCGCGCGGGTACGAAGGCGAAGCTCACGCATCCCGCATTACTTCTAATTGTGATTTAATGGCCTCCTAGGATCCGCTTGACCTCAAAAATAAAATATTTTTGCCGCTCAGACTTCGTTTGCAATGAAAACTGGGTGCCGTGTTGGTGTTGAGACTGATGCAAGGTTTAACTCTCACGAAATGATTATAATAATATCAGTTGAAATTTTTTCTAGATCAAAAATTTGGGCTCCATTGGATTTTAATTAGAGGTAAAAAGAAAATTAATCATCCTATTTTTTGTGTGTTTTTTACCGATAAATGAACGAACCGATTATTCCTTGGTTAGTGTACCGATTTTGAAAATAATAATAATTTTTGTTTAAAAGAGAATACAACACACAAATACCTATGGTCCCATAAAAAAATTTAGCTTTTTGACTCTGAATTTTCTCTCTGAATAAGGCAACAGCACAAGGTTTTTTTTATCTTATAACAATTTGCTCAAATTTGGAGCCAGTCAAATAAAGTAAAAGAGATTGCACCTAAAAAACCTGCTTTCAATATAAACAAGAGTCCTTCACCAAAAACTTTGTCGTTTCTGAAGAACTTAAAGAAATGTAGCGATAATGAGTTCGTGGAGAACTGAAAGAGACCTTTGAGTAAAGGATTATTTCTGAGGTCTCTTTTTTATACAAACAAAATTTCAAAACGGTTTGAATAGTATGAATTTAAAATACGATCGTTCAGAACTTTTTAAAATAAAATGGTTTTATCGTAAAATGTTTTTGAACTTTTGACGAAGCAAGAAATAAGATATTGAAATGAAACTTGATATTTTCTTCTTTAAGTATTGGTTTTCTTATACAACGTTCAAACTAAACCAATTTTTACAACGCAAATTTAAGAAAACACCCATTCATTAAGAAGAACAACGAAGAGGTATCTAACTTAAAGCCGTTTTGTTAAGCATATCGGATTTATTACTTAAAAGTTTGAATTAGCTCGGTTTTTAGATGGCTCCGGATTACTTTGCTTTGCATAAGCCTTTATATTGCAAAAAAAACTGTAATTTAGCTATGGTACGATAAAGTTCAGAGGTACAGTCAGTAAAACCATCAGTTTTTTAGTGGTAAAGTTAACTACCTACCTATCCATTATATTGGCATAAGTATTTCAAATGTATGAAACTTGTAGTTTATTTAAGTTACCGGGGATGGCGCTGCACTAGATTTTCATACTTTGTGATACATGACACGGTATCGAGGATAGTATTCAATACTACAGTATGGTAAACTGGTGATGGTGAGAAAAACTTAACTCTAAAGTATGCGCAAGCTTTAAACTCTGTTGCTAGAACTTGATCTTGAAATATAAATAATATTCATCCAAAATTTCGAGGGCCTTAATAGATATTTCCATGCTATTATCGAAGGTGAATTCGCCTAATATTAGCCTCTCTCAGGCGAGCATTGCCAGTTTCGCCTCAGAAATGCCATAATATCAGCATATATCTGAAGGCACAAAGGAATTTTCTGTTCGCATCTTTGTGAAATATCTCGACACATGAAAATTCGATTTGGCCAGGAGATAAAAAGATATTTCTCGTTGTACTCGTGTGAAAAGATGGGAAAACCATTACTATATTAAAACGTATTGCCGGCACAACATTATTTTGATATGTAAGCGGATATTACGAATATATATCTTATTTTTCTAGGTAAGTAACACAAGTCAGAGAAATAATTTAACCAGTTTTAGTAATATAATATTCACCTTAGGAGCTTTTTCTTTTCATAGACGAATAACTGGGAAACTACCAGGAGAAATGAATATTATTGAAAGCTTTATTCATCACGTCAAGTCTATTTCCATCTCCAAAAATGTCCCTGGCACTACAAATAGAGCAAAATAGTCTTGAATAAAACTACACCCATTTAACCTCAATTTGCCTAAAATTATGTAATTTTAGTACAGACCAGTTTTTGTTTTTACCTGTTTGTCTGTGTTTCCTTATATATAGTATCACTTAAACTTTTATTCTATTCTAATATTAAAAGTGCTAGACACAGACAGACAACCATTTGCATTCCTCGTAGGCGAGGCACATTCATCTTAGCTTGGTGATCCCAACTCGTGCCTGAGCTGAAACATTTGTTTACATTAGAAGAGATCATGCCAAATCAGATGTGAAGCTTGCAACGCATAGTCAAGTAGAAGTTGTTGTATTCGAGAACAATCTAATCATATAATACTGAATTTAATGCGCATTTAATTTTTTCGCAACGAAAACTCCATTAATGCATGGCTAAACTCGACCAACACCTTCGAATCGAAAGTCGAGGCGCTTACCCCCTCTGCCGTCACGGCTCTCATACACAACAAAGTTATTTAATAAGTAATTCAAATTAAAACAAAAAAATAATTGCTAGTGTAAAACGTAGGTAGGTACTACATTTAAGTGAGAAGAAAAAAGCAACATTATTATCTTTTACGCTAGCTTTTATTGTTTTACTCTGAATTATTAAATACCTTTGTAAGTTAATGTTACATCAGCACATAAATTATGTTATTCCACTGATAACCACTACATTCTCATATACAAAATGAAAGTTGTAGATTCCAATAACTAAAGTAATATAAAGCCGCGGCAGGTAATTGATATTTACATTCTGTGTTCAAATAATACGAGGTATTCGTTTTCAGGAAAGAAACCAATTACGATAACGTTATGTTCCACATGAAAGTGTCGCATTTATGGTAAAATATTAATGTATTTCAATTTGGGAAGGCTGGTACAGACCTCCATAAATATCAGCGGAGCTGGGAGGCGGGACACGTAAATACTTCTACTAAAATTGAATGTTATTATCCGTGAACTACTGCCGGTGAAAGTACGTGTTGTCAAATGACAACTTACGGCTGAGGTATATTGGAAACGCAAACGGTATATAAAGAGGTGTCTGGGGATCTTATTTGCGATGGGGAGACACCATAAGAATTTGTTGAACAAGTATTTGTAGATGCAATTCGATGTAAATTGTAACGGATTGTATTTATAGATTAACAACTTACGATTTGTTGTTTAAAAACTCTACAGACTTATGTTTTTCAGCCTTTGAAGAAGGTTTGATGTCGTCGTCTATACTTCATATGCAGACAGCTGCTAGGAGCCACTGGCGAGAGTTTTGGATTTCAATGATTTTAACCAGGGTATCAGCAACCCAAAGGATTCGACTAGCTGACCCGGACACAGAAACCCAGTACACCCCATGAGTTAAACTAGCGCTACAACTCACGGAAATTCGGTCGCTTTAGACGGCGGAACGCAAATACAATATTACAAATACATCAATGACAAATAACAGCACATGGCGACGTAAGTTCATTTTCGCGTATTAAAGGGATTGTAAAAATGAAAAACTCTAGAGTGGGCCACTTACTCATACGAACAAACTAACGAACGGTACGTAACGATAAGGTACTTCCAAATTGACTTAGTTAAATACCTACAGCTTGGCTGGACTTAGTGACCCTAATAACTACTCCGTCACCATATTTGGCCATTCTGTCGTACAAACTTACTTAGGTATAGCATTATCAAGACCTAATGAATGACATGAAATCCTATAACTCATGTGTAAGTAGAATGAAGGGGAAAGAAAAATGCGAAAATAAACACGCAAAGTGCATTTGGCAACAACTTTTAATGCAATATAGTAAAATTGGTTTTCAAAGGCGTCTTCGTGGTATGTTCCCGAGTGCTCCAAAACTTTGCTTAATAGTTTTATATTGCAAAGCGGATACAATTCATAATTTAATAGTAAATTTCAAAAGAAGAAGTAATAATGAAATTATTGCATTTTGGCAACAGTTTTTTAGTAAAGTTCCATAATGCAATTCTTTTTCAGGTGAAGGAAAGATGCCAGATGTATTTCTAAAGATATTTGTAATACTTATTTACAACAACAACAGGCAATAGAATCACCTAGCTCAAAGGATTGCACATTTTTAAATTATCCTTGAGGTCCTACAGAAATAAACACATTTTTCTTTCTTTCTTTCTATGGTACTGTCAGATGAAACCGATTTCCCAGAAAGCTTAAGAACATACCAGTTTCAATGCAACAGCAAAACACTAGATACGCTTTAAGAAGTTCGAGACAGATTTATAGGTCCGAACAAACGCAATACACGCCCCTTGCCATCGTCGTGTCAACTAAACAACGTTGTTTGCAGACTTCGGTCATTTAAATGTTGGATTTGACAAAGTGTTGGCTGAAATTGCTTTGGCTAACGTAATGTGGAGTCAAGATATTCGGGTACAGTTGAAGAGTTATTAATTTGGTTTTTTATGTGCAATGTTGAGTGGAATTCGATTCGAAGGTCGTGAGATCGAATCCTCGAAAGTACTTAATAAAATTAATTACAAGCTTAGATCATTACAAACTCTCTTTAAGTGAGCTAAAAACGTTTGGTTTTTGTATCAATATTTATGTACTTATTTAAATAAACATAACTTTTATCGTTGAATACAACAAAAAGGTTTGTATATTTTAAACAAGAAATATACAATGAAAATAAGGTTTATGGACGTTATCAAAATACTTTAGCGTTGTAATTATCTCAGTTGTTTGAATAATTATACCAAGGATAAAATGAATGTTCCTAAAACAATAATTCTAGAAAAGTTTTGTTCGTTTCGGTATGTTTTGTGCTGAAATAAAATAATGAATTAAAACCTTCAATTTTAAGGTCAAATAATGACTAATAGGTACAATGTAAAACCATAATATTAATACACGCTTTGCGGAGCTACTAGTCGATGAAGGAACTCATGAAAGGAGACCTTCCCATTAAGTGGAGGCTCCTTTTTTTTCCTTTTTTTGTTTGTTTTTACTTTTGCCACTTGTTGATAGAATTTCATTACTTCACTATGATGCAACTCACTAATACTTATTTGACGTCACTGCTATTATCTATACCTAAAATTATAATGAGCTATGGCGGTGATTCGGCGGGGCACTGACTAACTAAAAATTCCTAAATTCGAGAGCTCTTATTTCGTTCACAATAAAGTTCAAATCAAATAGACCGTCTGAGTGACAGTTCTAAAATTACGTATTTAACGTCAAATTGAGGTAAATGTGTGTAGTTTTAATCAAACTTATCAAGGCTACTGACTAAAATTGCATACATTCACTTAAATTTGACGTAAAATACGTAATTTTAGAACTGTCACTCAGACGGTCGGTTTGATTTGAACTTTATTGTGAACGAAATAAGAGCTCTCGAATTTAGGAATTTTTAGTTAGTCAGTGCCCCGCCGAATCACCGCCATTGTTGGTTTGTTTGTTTGTTTGTTTGACGGAGGTAATCTCAGAAACTACTCAGACGATTGTAAAAATTCTTTTACCGAATTGTAGTGTAGAGCCTATAACCATCCCGACAGTCCATTTTATATTTATACATATTTTGTGCCGGAAGTTTCATTAGTACACCCGTGCAAAGCCGGGACGTGCTGGTAGTAAATTACAAAAACGTTTGCGGTGTGTCGTAAGCGCGTGTGTGCCCATAAAAGCAATTTGTTTGAACGTCACCGTAGTACTTGGGCGTACAATGTAAACCTTTCAAAGGAATATTATAAATCTGAGGTATCCCCCTCGCATCGGCTCAACTCTGTCGTTTAAATTGAATTGAAAAATGATTTATGCCAACAATCTCTTGCGATACTCTTGTTCTTTGCACACTTGATCGGTCTAAACGCAAATAATAAATAGAATCGCGCCTCGGATTTATTGGTGTTTTTTAGGGTTCCGTACGCCGAAGAGAAGTTTAAAACCTTATCAAGTTTGACTGATGACAGTCTAGGCAGACCTTAGGCTCTAGGCCCTAGAGCCTAGGGTCTAGGGTGATTATGAAAAGAAAACTAAATGTATTGAAATGTCGTCGGTTAGAAAATATTGTTTAATTGTTTGATACTCTAGTAAAGCGAGGCTTTATACCTCTGTAATTATTAAATCGATTTGTGAATCGAATCTTGGACGTTATCTTCAGTCGTATAATTTTGCTAGGTACTCAAGTTGTGGTGACTAAAAGAAAAAAAAAATCAAAGCTTTCTATTCATAATATATAATTTCATCAACCTTCACATTTCCTTACATTTCTACATGATAGTGTCACAGAATAAAGATGTAGGTGTGAACAACGTGATCAAGAGTTTTGAGCTAAGTATAAAGTACGGAATCCAAGTGGTAATCATGCTACTCGCACTTGCCATATTTATTATTTATCGACGCGCCGTGAAAGGAAGTTTTCAATATATTTCCCAACTTTGCTGTAAGCGAGGACTTGCGATTAATTGCTTTTGAACCGGATTATTTATTTCTGTTGCAATTTCACTTTATATTTTAATTTTGACCGGCTGTTGTTTATGGATCAAAAATCCTATTGCCTTTTTTCTACTTATAATAATAACTTAATAAGAGGATAGAGAGAGCGATAGAGGGAAATGGAAGAGAGAAACGTGTTGTGCCGACCCCACTTAATGGGATAAGGGCAGGGAGATGATGATGATGATGATGAATAATAACTTATAATATTATAAATACGACAGTTTGTGAGTATGGATGTATGTTTGTTCCTCTTTCACGAAAAAACTACACAACCGATTGCGATGAAATTTGAAAAAAAGGTAGCTAAAGACCTGGAATAACACATAGGCTTTTTATTCCGATATTCCCGCGAAAACGGGACTTTTCTGTCTATTTACAAACAAAAAAAAAATATCTAAGTATTATATCAGTCATCTGGTTTCACAATCATTAGGTTGCTTATCATTAGTTAACGTTAACTTGGGACTAGATGACGTTTTGTTTAATGTCCAGGAATACTTATTTATTATACAAAACTAACAGCAATTCGGATAAAGAAGGCTAAATCAAGATAAATAACGAGGTATTAGTCTCAGGATATTGCAGTTCCCCGTCTAGTAATTCTATTGTGCGATACAAGAATAGAGAGGACTATTCGGCTACTGGACCGATATTATCATGTTAATACCCCTCGCATTGTACCATGCCGAGAAAGGGTTGGCTTCCTTTGTTTGCAAAACGTGACAATAAGTTGTTGATTTAATACACTATTTAATGACAATACAAAGTTTTAAAACTGATTATTGTTTTAGACAGTGGAAAATTTCTTGGGAGGAATAGAGTATTTGATATTTTTAGAACTTATACTTATAATCATTCAGAATTTGTATAAAGTTAAAATATTTGAGAAAATATTACATCTCTCAAGCGGTTTTTGAGAGACAAGAAATTAAGTATTAAAATAAGGAAAATATTTTCCTCTACTTTAAAAAATAAAAAATTTAATACCTACAGTAAAACCCCAAGGATTACTTCAAATGCTAGGTGATTCTTTCTATTGCCTATACACGAATCTCGAAAACAAAATGAATTTATTTATTTTCGTCCTATATCTAACCACTCAAAACAGGAGTGATAAAAATTGCGTAGTGTGTACATGAGTGGCTTATGAAGACGAAGTAGGCATATTACGTATGTAGACATTAATATTTCCCTCTACCTTTGCATAAAGTCGAGTACTGTCCCTAGTCACGTCTTTAATAAATGGCCAGCCACTTGCGACTATTACGTTTTCCTTCCGAGTATGTCGACAAAAAAGGTTATTACGGCCATGAAAAACGTAGCTAAGCATGGCTTAGAAAACCCTCCTCTAAATATACTGTACCTTCGAATGTTTTTGTATTTTGTCCATATTTGTTTAAAATAATAATCCGACTGAAACTCTTTTGTTGATGTTTGTTACTCTTTGACGGACGGATTTGGCTTAAACTTAAAAAAATCAAAGCTTATGGTCAAGAATAAAGCTTAGGCTCCAGCATAGAATGGAGCATTTTTTGTCAAGCGGCGAAGATGCAACCTTACGTTTGAGGAAATAGAATAAAATATAACATATTTTATTTAGATACACACTCAGGTCTTTACATCTTTAAAAGATGATTAACACAGCGTCGAGAGGCAATTTTGCCTACACTTAAAGGGACACAGTTGTGCGTAGGACAAAGTTGAGATGGGACAGGCTTGCCCACCACCTAAAGCTCAGCTTAGCCGTCCATATGCACTGGAAAGACAATGGTCAATACGACCGTGTGTGACTGAATAACCGTGGGTTTCCTTGCTTGCCTATGCTTTTCTTCATCATTTAGAGCTCATGATAATGCTCACACATATAATATAAGAACAGAATAATAGTAAATACATAAAATGCCTACATACACATAACTACCTACTGCCAGAGGTCATAAATTTGTCATAATAATGTCGTTATGCATGTGTAATACAGGCAATCTGGCTATCTTTCGCTTCAATGAAGCTGATTCTGATTGAGCACATTATCTCCGTCCAATGGCTACAGCCTACTTTGCCGTACACATTAACACAGGTTTCGCGATAAGACGAGAAGTACGTAGAAAATGTTTAATTCTTGATACTCTTATGTCAATGAAAAGAGATAGCATGAGATTTAATAGCAGTTTTGATAAAAAATACATTTTACTAGACCAATATAAATAAGACAGTTAGACATTCAGTAGTCAATCGTAAATTTTGTAATATAAAAAATATTTTACAGTGACAAAATATAAAGAAATAAATATTTTACCTAATGAGAAAGAGAAAGGTTTTGATCTAGCACTCCTCCACCTAATATGCCTGTATATACTGCAAATTGGGACATAACTTTCAAGTAATCAGTATAAAGGCAACAGTTAATTATGATGAACACAAGGCTACATGGTTCTGCATCGTTGCTCAAAGACTAATGCGTCTATTACTCAGTGAGTTAATGGTCCTCAGAATAAACAGTCTAGGTATACCATTATTGTCCATAAAATTAAGTACATAGGTATTTTGCTAACGTGTAAAGAAACCATTATAGAAAAATACATTACATAAGGCAATGTGAACAAGCCCTAGGCCCGTTTTCGACGCCAATCACGTGTGTTTATTGTTCTAACTATTTGATTCAGTTGGTTTTAAAAATGGCCATCTTTGGTGGAATTTTTAGACCACCTAAAGACTGTCAGGACCATTGATATAAAACACAGGCACGCTTTTTAGAAGATACACTCGGTCTGAATAACATGCTAATGAGTACGCGTGTCCGTAATACAACAAATATAATAAATGCCTTGTTAAAAAAGTGTAGACTTTCGATCCGGAGGTCGTGGTTAAAAACTGGCCGTGCAATTTAAAACTTATGTACTTAGGCTTAGCAACACTACTACAGACTAAACTAGTTAGTCTATGAACACTACCAACTATGTTTGTCAAAATTTTGAAGGCAATAAATAAAAGAAATAAGAAATCTGCGTGTTTTTTCTTTCGAAGAAATTATAAGCACATTAGCACGAGTTCTAAACGGTGAAAGAAACAACGTGATAACCCGCGATTTTTCTGTGGAAATGGCGATGGTTTTAGTGGTGCACAAGCTTATTTCACCTCAACAATGTCCCAGGCATTAGTGTTCTGGAAAGTGTAGGCGAAGACTGCCTCTGACACTGTATAATCTTCTTGTAAAGATGAAAAGGCCTGACAATGATTCACTCATGGTCTGAATAACATGGTAATGAGCACGCGTGTCTTTTATAGCTAAATTATGACACGATTTCTTGCGCACAAAAAGTTGGGTAACTATTATTTTCGCGATGAATCTTCATAATCACTGGCATTATGTCTAATGATCGCAACGGCTACTAGCTTTCATCTCGTTATTAGTGAGATGCGAAATTGTATTATGAATTTCAAATAAAAACCAAATTCAACTTCATGAGAAAATAAAAACATAAAGAGGTAATTTTTTTTTCGATATAAACCCTAACAACACGAAACTCAACGGGATACTATATTAACCATGATTTGTAGATAGTATGGTAAATATCTCGTTTTAAGTGTTTATAAAGTTCAAAACCATGATAGTTTAGAAGTTTTTTCTCAATGTCACGTTCAACTTCCCCACATTGTTTGTTTTATTAAAATTTCGTCACTTTATTTTCATTAATTCTCTTAACATACCAGTCGAGAGTTGGCGAGGACGTCTCCTCATGCATAATTAATATAGTCGGTCAAAATAAGCAATTTGGACTGCTGTTGGTTTGCGGCGTAGTTAGGTTTTAATACGACACATTTACGTCACTTGTGCTTCAGATTAATGATTTGATTTCATTCTGGGAGCGGAAAATTCAAGGGGATTTTGAGGGTTGAAATATTTAAGAGGTTCCTTGAATATAAATAAACCCATGAGTAAATAAACTTAACCTATAAATAAACTATTCTTTCTTTCTTTTCTTTCCATGAACTTCATCTGATTTTTTATTTACAACGCCATCTAACTAAAAATTAAACGAAGTACCTTCGACGGGAAGCACATAGCTGGTAAAATAGACTAGCTCTAATATGTTCCTATATGTGCATCTCAAACAGGTATAATATCTGTCTTAAGTGGTATAAAAGTCTACCTACGACCTGGTGGCGCAATGGGTTTCAGCCCGAATGAGACGTTCGTTCATTCGTTTGTATGAGCAAGTGAACAGGTCTGGTGATTCTAGGCCGCCTCTCACTTGAATCGTGATCGGGAAAGTCTATAAAAGTTATGTTCTCTAAATACAGAAAATAAGACAGAAAGTACTTTAAAGAAAAACTTTTAGCCTTACAGCGTACTCTGTGGTAAAGCTCCGCGATAATTATTCAATAAAAGGCATCATTTGTCAGCGCTGTCCAAATGTCACCAAGTCGACATCGTGATGACTAATGCGACACTGTTCCGACAATTTGAGTCGAACCCTCTTATTGCCCGCTTTTTACCTGCTAGGAAAACCATCATTCACTCCTTTGTATCTGTGTGCTTTGTCCAAGACTGTTATTAAAATTTGGAGTCGGACACGGTCACGTGTAAAACATTCCCTAAACATGAACATTATTGATGGTATTAGAGTATGGTATTAGGAATCATAAGGGCTCACCTTGAAATAATTTTTATCAATGTTTTTCAATTAATTTATATTACTTAGTTGTGTAATGTAAATTTGTATTCGTTTTATTTGTGTAAATAAATGTCTACTGTCATGATTTAAATGATTATATTCGTAATTGACTGAAACCTCTTCACACCGTGCTATATGCACCTATTGGCAACTAGTTCATTCAGTCTTAATTTTTACTGCTGTAAGAAATCATTTTGAACAATACTACAAAGTTATAACCACATGATCAATTCAAGACAAGTTACCGTCCGTTGTCGACAACATAGGCACAACAGCAAAAGCCGTATTGAAAATTCGGGGGCATCTTATGCTGGTGAAATGTTAGCAAGTCAGAATCCACCAACATAAGCTGGCCGAAAATTGTCACAAAACTTCATTTTGTTGATTCTCAGTACGGGCTGACTGGCGTAGAATAGACGTTGGTACAAGCAAGAAGCCAGTGACTATGAAATGGGTCTTATGAATGATTTCATAAAACCGGTAGCTGGTTAAAGCAGTTTACCTGCGCTGATAACAAGCTTTCTACCTAACTCTGACACCGTGAAACTTTGTTTATTAGCCGGTCCGGCTATCGACCGGATAAGAGGCTTCAACACGGAATTTGCCGCATGATTTGATAATAACTGTTCAGGCTTTCGAGTTTCCCTGAAAACGAACTCATAAATATTGGTGCTTCATTAGAGGTTCACAGAAATCATAGAACGAATGGTCCGAGATAGGTATTTGCATAAATGATTTGGCGGCGGGTTGTTAAAACTTAGGCTTTAGATAATATTGTAAATCTGAAAGTTGGGTTGTTTGTTTTTCAATCACGCTCAAAACCTATTATGCCGCAGGTGTAAGTGATTTATGAAGCCCAAAGTACTATTTGCTACATTTCAAAAGAACGGCGCTGTGTGAGATGATTTTCAAAAGAAGTTTAAAATTTTTATTGGTAAAAAATCATCAGTCGTCAAACAGTGTGTGGGCTGACGGCTTTTCTACTGTGTGGACTCGACTTGGCGGCGAGCGTTGGACCATGGAGATTGGCAAACATAAATCGAGGCCTACACCCAGCAGTGGGATGCTTCATCTGCAGAAGATGATTATGCCATTATGGCCATGATCTACAACCGTTTAGAATAAATTAGGTAGTTTCTGCGAAGGCTAATAAGCTAACAAACTTGCTGCGAGTGATTAAAGCACAAACAAATAGATGTTCCTAACTTGTCTTTACTAGTATTGTGCTAATATTATAAAGAGATAATGTTGGTTTGTTTGTTTGACGGAAGTAATCTCCAAAACTACTCAGACGATTTCATAAATTCTTTCACCGATGTGTAGAACGGACTGTCTGAATGGTCATAGACTACATTTTATCCCGTTAGTTTCAGTAGTACACCCGTGCAAAGCCAGAACGTGCTGCTAGTAATATTATACAGCGTGTGCTTTGTTCCTTCTATTGGTTAACAATGCTTGTATGACGAAGTTGCAACAGTTAATCAAGGCGGTATTAACAAGCCTGGCAAAGGCTATTTGTACTGCAGGACGCTGGAAACAACAATTGTTTTGTTAGTTTATGACCGGACCACAATGGAAAGTTTACTCGTTTTGCATCATAATGGCTAAATGCAATAAGTTATTGCGACACAGGCTTTGGGAGGAACATAGCGTGTTTATGATGACAGAAGTCATTAATAAGTGACATATGACCACGATTGTATTTCCAAATAAATCTATAAAACTCAGGCCTTTGCGTTTTTACTAGATGATTTATACAGCGTCAAGAGAAAATCTTTGCCTACACTTAACAGGACACTGTAGTGCATGGACATTGTTGAGATAGAATAGGCTTGCCCAGTACCTAAACCATCCCCAGCTTAGCCGGCCATATCATAACCGAAAAATGTCAAGGAAATTCTATATCCAACCACATTATCCAAAACTGTTTTCGCTCCTACAAGCCTATACAGAACTAATTTGGGGCGCAAAACCGTTAAGCTTTTCATTATTCCAAACATTCACGGTGGAGCATCGGGCGGGCTATAATCGTTGAATTGTATTACCATTACCACTGTCCGCGGCGCCAGATGGTTCGAACAACTTTATTTCATTGAGACCTTTCTTGTGCGACGCTCAGATGATTCCGGGTTCTGTTTTCGTGAAAACATTACTTGGAGCCTATTTCAAATTTAGAATAATTTACGTTCTAAATTCAAATTTTACAAAGTGAGAACTTTTTAGGTAAATACTCGTCAAAAATTGAAATAGCCCTTATTTAAATCATAGAGAGGGATTGTAAAATTGCATGTCGTGTTTCTATTTTTGTAAAATTTCCACATTTTTCACTTATCCTTCATCATCATCATCTCACTCCGGTTGCACCCACTGTAATAGAGTAGAGGCCTATACCCACTTAAAAAATTACAAGTTTTTTTTTTTTTTAAAGACAAATTGACATTTCCATCGTAGGCTAATAAATTTATAGTCGACAATTTAATATGCCTTTCGAAGGACAGAAACTGCGAGTAATTTTACTATATCCTCTTTCTCATTATGATGATGACATTTCGATGAGTTATTGAGTTTTCGGGTGCACATAAATAAAGGTTTAATTTAAAAAAAAACTTAAATGTATTACGTTGGTTTATTACTTATTTTGGTTAGTGAACATCAATTAGTATTATCTACCTATATGCTTATGATTGCGATGATGCTTGAGGTTTAAAAATGCGCATAAAAAATGTAGGTCCATCACCATAGCAACTTTGTTTTTCCAACTTATAATGTACTAGCTGCGCCCCGCGGTTTCACCCGCGTAAGTCCCGTTCCCGCGGGAATATCGGGATAAAAAGTACCCTATGTCACTCAACATCCCTTCAACTATCACCACACAAAAAATCACGTCAATCCGTCGGTCGCCCCGTTTTGCCGTGAAAGACGGACAAACAAACAGACACACACACACACACACACTTTCGCTTTTATTATATTAGTATGGATGAAACTTTTTGACAGATAACAACGTTGCTATGGCGTAAGTCCTACGGTCATCGGTTAGTTGGTTATAGGAACCGGTCGTAAATAAATACCAAGTAAAAATCAAAATGGGGCACGTTTTTATTCAAATTTAAACACCTAACTAGACTATTGACATCATCAAATAATTAAATGTTTGAAAACCTAGACATTTACTTCAAATAGAAGCTAATATTTCTAAATAAAGACTTTGAATTAAAATTTGTAAGAAAATGAGAAGGTTCATTGAGTTGGAGCATGGTCTATATAGGTACTTAATAATAATACTTCTACTACGGTTCTCCCAAAACAAAAAGACTAGAATAACATCAAATCAAAGGCAGGTACAGAACATAATTTTAAAATCTCTATATTCTGAAAATACGAAAAAACAGACGCTGTACGGCGTATGAATACACGACTAATGGTTTTTTCCATTTTATTCTCATGTTTTGAACCGGGGCCATGGTACCTATTGTGTAATATACCGACACCTTGCAGGGTGCTGGGCACAAAGTAATTACTTAACAGAGAGTGAGCTACGGGAAAAGCGTTTTTGTTTTATACTTGGTTGGTATAAAAATAAAATCGCTTTTCCGAAAGTGTGATTTAAAATTCATTTACTAATGTTTTGAGATAGAACTGGAAACATACTTAACATACTGAATACATAGTATGAATCATACTTTACGCCTCTATCCGGCTACATCACGATTAAATTATTTAATTGGATTTATATGAATAAACTCACACAATATGAATTGGGTGAGTACGTCATATTAGACATCCTGACAATAGCCATGGCGGAAGCTTTTTTAGGCAACCTAAAAACGCCGTCACCAACTCCCCGATTGTCTAACTTGTATCAAACTATTGCAAATTAAATAAATAAATAAAAATAATATTAAAAATAACAGTAATCCGTGAAAATAACGGTCAGATTTTACGCTGAATATGTAAATTAGTACCTTAGTGACCAAACCATCATTATTCTACAGTTGTTTTCGCGAATTACTGTTCAAGACAATCCCCGTACAGATTAGGTCACTTGCTTATACCAAGCTCATAAGAACTCACTTTTTACTTCCATTATTTATTTTATTTATAGCTAACTTACACGCGGCTTCGCTTAATCTCTGTCTGTACAAAAAATATTTATTGATAAATTTATCTAAACGCGTGTTTGATTTGTATGAGGACGTGTGTGTGTAACATTTGAATGGATGTGTGTAAAATGTTTTTATTTTTCTCACTCCAGCACGTTCATCACACTCTCGACTAGCAAATCTTCAAAATTAAAGCTTAGGTACATTAGCCAAACACACGAACTCTCAATTTAATGTTAAAGCAAGTCTTCTGCATATACCGTGCTTGGTGTAACCGTCGCCGAACGTTCCCTCCAACAAATTGAAAAGCAATGAACCGCGGAATTCAATTTCATATTGAAAGCCATTCATCTTTGCCGCTTCTTCGGGACCGGCTGAAAGCGTAACATCTCGACTTCACTCTTCCCTTAAAAAGTTCTCGTCTTTTTGAGGGTATTGAACGTTCGAGATAATAGTACGTTTTGGATGTGTTAGTTTTAGCTTGAGTCTTTGGTGAGTCAGTTGTGCAAAAAACCGTGGGCTGAAACACGAAATGCCAATGTTCTTTAGAAAATGTAATCTCTGGGCTATTATGATAGTTTAGTTTATAAATTTTTATAGTGTTAAACCACACTTAGGCATTTCATTTATAAATGAAGTAGGTATAGTAGTCGGTGATTTAACTAAAAAAATATAATCTTACTGATAGTTTCGAGCTACGACACTAGTGCTTTGTAGCCGAGTGGTAAGGCAGTCCGGCTTGAGGACGATCCCTTGTATAAAAGCCTCTATTTTAATTATTGTGTTTTGAAGATTCTAAAGTTTACGTACTCATAATATTTTACGTGATAAACATGTTCAATACCATTAAAAAAACTTCACAAATTAAATTAAAAAACGCAAATGAATCTAAATGAATAAAGCCTCAGCCCTTAAAATCCCACTGAAAAATAATCATCAACGTTTAATCGAATTTACAACAAGAATTTCGCAAACTCTTTAACATTTTCACAAATTTTGCACGCCAGCATTTAATCTTTGTTACCGAGCGATCATTATAACAAATATCCAAAAATAACCATTTATTGCTACAACAGGTCATTTGTGCCTTTATTACAGCGATAATGGATCAGTTGTTATTTTTCACGGGACACGAAGTTTCGGCGCAAACATTAGTACTAATGCTCCCACGAAATGGGAGCTAGCTTTTGTAAAATAATTACCTCGCTTTACCTTCGCAGAAGTGGAAAGAGGTGTTACACATTAGAGCGTAAATGTTAAAATGAGCTCGCGTAAACCACATTTTATGTTTTGCTTGAGCCAAATTACACATAAGTATAATGGCATGTGTGCTGAGAGACATAACATTATTATTTATGTCAGCCCGTATCTAGTCAACAGCAAAAAATGAAATGCTAAGGGCTTATGTGATAATCTGAGCGCCTTAATGGTTTTCGTTTTATCAAGACTATAATGATTAAATATAACTCGTGTGTGTTTTAAAAATTTAATCAAATTTAATAGGTAATAGAATAAGTAAGTCATTATTTCTGTGTACCTACAATAAAAAAATTATCGTCAATATTTAAAATTTATGAAACTGACCAAAACAAGGGCTTGTTTATTAATTTATTTACACACATTTTAATCTAAATTTCAAATTGTTTTTTTTATTTTGAAATGGTACTAAACCACTGCAAAAAGCAAAATATATTTATTTTTTGCAGTTTTTAAACTAAACAACTAGAAACCCACATCTTTCTCATATCTTGAAATTTCTAAAGACTCTTTAGAAGCGGAAATTCTCCTGTTAAAGAGAAAGCGTAATTCTGATTAACCAAGCTTATTAATAAAGCGCCATACAATCGCTGTGCGAGCTCAAATGACCCATGAAAAGAAGCAGATAATGATACAAAGCACACAAAGAGAGCATGGGTTCTCTAAAAAGTGGCAAACATAATTTCAGCTTTGACTTAAAATGCGATATGTTTTTCTCAAAGATCCGAACTTTGCTTCGACTGTTACACATGTTCATACATGGATCTATACTTTTGAAATATGTAAACACAGGTTTTTATCGCGTTAATTACCTTATTTATTTATTTCCCGACGTTTCGACTGTGTTTTGATGTTGCAATAGTCGTGGTCGCGGGCAGATTGGATCTAAACTAATTTCATCATCATATCATCACCATCATCACCGGCAGCACTTTTAAACTATTTTTTTGATTCGCAACAATTTAATACAAATTGGACCATCCTCTCAGCATAACCGGCCATATAATATCCACAGGAAAGACGCTGGTCATACGTGTGACAAAAAGTCCATTGATGCTTGGCCGGATTCGATCCCAAGACCTTCGGATAGAAAGTCGAAGTACCAATCCACTTAACCAACACGCTTTTGTGACCTATAAATAATAGAAATAACGGTCACCGTTTTAAGTAAATACAAGATTACATCATCTAACGTTTCCCATAACAGGCTGACACCATTCAGCTGAAATGAGTCGTAATGAAAGGAGCGATACCATTATGAAGGCAATTGTGAGCACATAAAGGAAATTAAAAAAAAGACAAAAGCAAGCAAGTAGTTTGCAGCAAAAGGCGCAAAAAGAAGGTGCCGATTTCAGAGTGGTTCTTTGCGCCTGATGAAAGGAAATTCTAGGAATTACTTTATAACTCGCCGGCTCGCAAACGTGAGATACCTAAAAGGTGAAACTATATTTCACAAAGTAATTTCCAAACGTGTGTGAGCCTTTGCTGACGTTGTTTTTTTTTTTCTTAAAAAATAAATTATATTATATATATACCTATATTATATATTTATATGCCAACTAGCAGCACGTCCCGGCTTTGCACGGGTGTACTTATGAAACTACCGGGATAAAATATAGCCTATAATCACTCCGACAGTAATCGACAGCCTCTGAAACTATTCAGTCGATTTTAAAATTTATTTCAACCATGTGTAGAATAGACTGTCTGGATGGTTATTACACCCGTGCAAAGCCGGGGCGTGCTGCTAGTTGCTATACAAAGCTTGTGAACAACACAAAACTATGAAAAAGTAAGCTAAAATTACATTACGTCATATACTTTCATACGACAACAAATTCAATTTCGAACTTAACAATTTCTTAATGTTCATGGGAATTGCAAACTTGTATTGAAATCGTATTTCCTCGCGTTCCTGTACGTTTATTTTTAGTAAAGTTTGTTATATTTGTTGTAAGAAATTTAATATTGCAAATGGTTTCTTCCATTTTGTTTGTAAATAGAAACTGTTGTACATGTTGGAATACAACATGGGTATGTTATTTTTTACAAACATTCCTACTAACAAAGCATCTTAAGTAACACAAATGCTACTTAATAATGCTTATTGCTTGTGCAACTAGCAGCACGTCCCGGTTTTGCACGGGTGTACTAATTAAAGTACCGGGATAAAATATATAAAGATTATATAACCATCCCGACAGTTCATTAAACACATCGGTGCAAGAATTTTTGAAATCGGCTGAGTAGTTTCGGAGATTACCTCCGTCAAACAAACAAACAAACCAACATAACCTTTTAAAATATGCATACTTCAAACATTTGAGGGTGAATCGTATTGAATTAGATAAATACATTTGGTTAGTAATTCTTTACTATAGTACTGTCATGCCTATTTTTAAATAAACAACGCTTACCCAGTAACTGAGGACAAACTCTGCAGTAGAGACAGATTTTAACCTGAAAATTTAATGCGATGCTTCGCTGGAGTCGTTTCATAGAAAATCGCGTTTAAGCCTTTGGGTATCAGATTTACTATTGCACAGATGTTTCCTAAGTATTTCATATTCAAAGCACTCACTTGAAAATAAAATGCTTTTGTGACAACAAATGAATTCAGTGAAACAAGATTTTTTGTAGTTAAGCTGCAGTAAACATTATTTTAGTTCGTTAGACATTTAAAGTAGGTATCTTTAGTAATGTTTAGATAGATATAAACAAAAATCCATTGAAATATGGTAAAGATAAAAAACCACAACGGTGTAAAAATGTCCCTAATTGTCCTTAAGTCCTTTAGATCCTTTAAATTAAGTACCACTCGGCCAAGAAAATTATTCAGAGAGAAGCATTTAATTTTTTAACGTATTAACTAAAACACAAAATAGTCCGGATAAAAATATACCTACCTAGTAATTTGTTGATCACATAGCACATCTCATAACTTTTACTATTAAAAATGACTAAGCTACACAACAAACTAGAAGATAATCAAAGAAAAAGTTATGATAATATCAAAGTTTTTCGCGATATTATCGCAAGGTAATCTATTGTGGTTGCAAAAACTTTTGTCGGCAATGGGAGACAGAATTATCAGAATTATTTATGAAAGATCCATCCAACTTGTTTTTATTATGGCGAATCGACTTTTCATAGAAACGCTGTGGGGTTAGTAAATTGATCTGTTGCTCTGTCAGTGCCTACTCAATTTATACTCGTATATAACTATAGTCACACTATTTATATAATTTATATAAAAAATATAAATGAATAAAACTCACTAAACATCATGGATAAGGCTCTTGTATATATAATTTTAGTTTCCTCATTACATTTTATATTGTCTTTATAATAAAGCAAACAAAAAATGTTGATTAATATTATTACTGAAATCTTGTTAAGCATTCCAGACTTTTTACGAGTAAAGCTGGCGTGCCGAATAACAAAGAATTATCGGAATTTAATAAACAGGGTCCTTTTTCATTTTGCTGAATTCTTGTCAAATTGTTAAAACACATCTCATTTTGGGAGACATGTGATTACGAACGAAAGGTTGCTTAAAAATAATTCGTATTTTTTTTTATATTCTATGTTGTCCCACTGCAGGGCAAAGGTCTCCCCTAATTTTCTCCAACCATCTTTGTCCTTTGAGACTTCGTACCAATAAAAAATTCAAAATTATCCAACGTTTTTTCTTGTTGTAATACCAACACAATAGTGGCATGATTCTGATGTCGCTAGAACTAAAACTGAGCTGACTAAAGATAATGCCATCCTTTTATTTTGTTCTTTATGAAAGAGAGTTTTAGTTTTTGCACCACAATCGTCACTAATGTTTACCTCTGAGTCTCTCTCACTTGTTGGTTTCATTATTTATCTGTCACGCCCGCTTTTCTGCTTACGTGTGGATGTCAAATTATTTTTAATTTGCTGCGTCTGTTTTTAAATAATTGTTCTAATATAAACTATTTCTACTGGCTTTTAGGAATCAAGTTTTGATCCACGAATTAAATATAGTTTAATTCGTGTCTTTATTCTAAAACAATTCAGTTAATAATTCTCAGAACAAAACGTTAGCTGCAGATCTTTATTAAAGGGCATTGTTCGATCGACGTAACCTTTATTCTAAACCAACCGTAGTTAACTACTCAGAGTAAGTTCGACACACTAAACTGTCTCAATGCGGGGTGTAACTCAGTAGCGCCTCGGCTAAACTTGGTGGGCATTCATCTTAAACTTTGGCGGCACCTGAGCGTCACGTGACTTAGACGAAACTTCTACATACGTCCGAAGTAATAGAATAAAATATAGACCCTTTGTTTCTTTGCGAATGAATAAAGGATACGGGAACGTGATGGGTAGGGTAACGAAGTTACTCTTTAACTCTATTAGAACTTGAGTCGTGAGCTTGGAATGCTCTTTGTTGCCTGTTGTAAGACGTGTACAAACTTAGCCTCTATTTAGGTGTATTTACATCACACGAACTCAGAGCTAGGGCATTCTTTTCACAAAAGAATGTTCTTTTTAATGTAAACGAAAACTCGTATTCAGCGACCGAACATAGAGCTACAACATTTTTTCATAATCTTTTGCATCGAAGAAGCATTCTTAAATGTGATTAGAATATTCCATAGAATTTTTGGAAACGCATTAAAAAAATGAAAAAACGCAAAGTATTTGGGCATGTTTACACTAAAAGGAATTTGAAAGAATGCTCCTGTTCTAGCTTTATGTTTTAGAGGTGATCAATATTACACATTAAGGTGAAGGAATCGCACAAAACGTTAGAAACTCGTGCTAAACCGCCGCTGAAATGAGCCAATGATTGGATATCGGCATGGGCCACTGCAACCAATTAGCCGATATGTATTCTCCCCGCTGATATGATTATCGCCGCCTCCATTACTGCCTCAGATTACTGACACGACTAATCATGTTGGAAGGAATCATTTCGATGTGTTTCTATTACGTTGTAACGTACTGTTGTAATTTGGTTTGTTAATATTCCTGATAAAACTATGTATACCATCTTAGCTTGTAGGTTAGGAATTAGTAAAAAAAGAGATAAATTAGTGAGAATTTGTAAAATTGAATTGATAGTAGATCGACGCGTGACACTTACAATGTGTTTTTAATGCATACAATTTTTATGTTCAAAATGTTGCATAGAGACTGGCTAACAAAGGATATATTATAACAGCATTTTAGCACAACACAGAACGTTGCCGGTGTGTGGTTTTACCCTTACAGAGGATTGTTTTAGTGTAATGAAACAGACCTTCAATTATGCATGCGATTTGAAATAGCGAGCCATCTGGTGCAGATTGAGCGGAGTCCGTTTATACGGCCTAAAGTATAAATTAATAGTAAAGTAGATTTACGAACTATCAAGCACAATGGATGCTTTAATTTTAATTAAATCTGGTTGTAGTTCTGTACACTTGATTGTAAAATATGTTATGTAACCATGATTCACAAAGATGAATAAACAAAACAGGACACAAACAAAGTTTATTTTGATAAAAATATGGATTTGATTTTTTTATATTTGAGCATCAATCACTTCTTTATGTAGACTGATTTCCATGAATCTTGTAAAAACATATTAATAACTATTTTAATATTGGTTTTGGGACATCGAAATCTGCTATAATAAATTATAAGGTTCCATAAATGTCTATCATAGATGTAGGATCTGTTGTTGTGACATAATTATATATTTATTTTTACTTTTGTCACGAGACAGCGCTTATTATCATCGAACTGCAAAGCAATGGTCGTCTCCAATTCCTTCCAATACTAATCCACTTCCCACCAGCCTTTCTGAAAGGAATCGAAGCCGACACGCAACGTCAATTGAAATGGAGTTGGTCAGAGCCTGTAAGATTACATGGGATGAGTATGGACAGATGCAGGAGACATCTCACACTGGGTGCTTCGTTCGTATGAGCAAGTGGCCAACTCTGATGACGGAGTTTTTTTAACCTAATCAATGTTTAATGCACACACGGATGTGCACTATTTCATATCAATGCGTGATCTTGGTGCACAATGGATGGTCTTCGTCGCAACGACTTCAAAAGCCATTACCAACAATTTAACATGCCCAATGGGTGCCTTCATATAGGTGGCGCATATGTACGGCTGGATTCGATCCCACAACCTTCGTATCGAAAGTCTAAAAGGTCAAAAGGTTTTTTTTCTCCGTGGTTGAAAACAGTAATTTTATTGGGATACCTTCATCAAAGTCATCGAATCAATTTTCAATAAGAGCAAACGCGAATTTGATGCGAATCGATATTGTCTCGGGAATACGCTGGATTATCGCGGCGATCTTGATTACGGAGCTAATTGCGCCCCAACGGCGGGGGATTGAGAGCACTTTTACAGCTAGTGCGAGCGCCTGAAATGTATTTATATTTATTAAAATTTAGGTACCTATCTAACGATAATAATGGCATGTCCTAAGCTGAATAATAAAATTAGTTTCATAAGAGCTATATAAAAAAATCTTTAGTATCTCAATATTATCATTAATTTAAGTTAAATAGTAACGTAGTGTTAACATGGAATTGATAAGGTTCAAAATGTACTATTTGTGGAAATTTTTAATTGGTCTTGATGACGATATTTTTAATAATACACGAACCATGTACATGATTGTTATTTTAATTAAAACGGTAAAGAAAAAAAATGCCTTGTCAATCCAATTACGATAAAATTCCTATCTCAATAAGGTTAAATGTATCTTACGGGAGTCAGCTTTAGGTATAAGGGTAGTTGCCCACTCACCTGCTCTACACGCATCGCATGGAATTGAAGTCTATAAGTACTATAGTCGAATCTATTCAAAATATTTATAAAAGTATTTTTGAGTATTCAACCATTTTGTGAAGAGAAAATGCGTTCGCTATTAACTTGCTACTTGAGTTTTTCGTTTTAGGTTTTATTTTAAATACTTACTATAATTAAACGTTGATAAAAGCATAGTGAAATTTAAAAAAGATATTTAGCATAGTAAGAAATATATTGTTAATAAATAATAATAAATTGCTGCATGTTTAAAATCATCAATATTTGTACCAGAGTTCGCCACCTCTTACGAACGAACAAACGAACAAACTATTCGTAATTTAATAAATGTTTTTGTTCATTAACATATTTGTAGTAAATCTTACCAAGAATGGCAAATAGTTCACTGAAGTATAAAATTAATTCCGTTTGTGAAGTCTCGTATCAGGCTTTGTTTTTTTTTTATGTTTAAGTGCAAGAGCAAGTGAATGAAGTATAAGTTTTTAATATCAATCGAATGTACTAACATTCTAAGATATAAAATATTATACTACATAAAAAAAGTAAAATAAACTCTTACCTCGGCTGCCTCGGCTTGATGGACATTACATCGTTTCGATGTCCGAAAATTGAGTAAAGCCTTTTATAAAAAGGTCTCTAATCGAAACACGCCCTCGACTGTTTTAATTGAATATAAAGGCAGATGAATGTCGCCCTAATATTCGCGCTTGGATCCTATTATGGTAATACATTTTATATACAACGCAGTAAATTACATTCGACAATTTTTCGCGCAGCCATATTTTGTGGCACACAATCACTATGGCTATTTAATACTAAAGGCTGAGTTAAGGCTAGTGTACACAAGGCAAATTGTTACTTAAAGTAACTAAAGTAGTAAGTTAATGAAAAGAAAAAGAAGTTAAGGTCGCGCTTTATCAAATTGCAATACTTCTGCTTCAAGCTGTGGGTAAACCAAACATGCCATCAACATAGACCTTCAAGAATATGGTTATTTGAAGTTTTTTTTAGTGATCTATGCCTCCAAAATCACAACTAAGTGAACTTTTCTTGATAAATTTGTTGTTTGAAGTAGGTACCTTTTTGAAATTTAATTTAAAATTTCTCAATAACTACTTGAGTTGAAGTTAAAATTAAATGTTCATAGAATGGATAAACACTTTATCTAACGATTCAGTGACTCAAAATTGTCTTAGACCGCCTATTTTTCTCATAATTAAAAAAAGTTTGGATTTTAGGTGTACTACAGTTCTGTACCTAAATGAATGAAGTCAAACGTTTTATTCAAAATTGAACCTTATTTAGACGAACCTTCAAATTAAACGACAATGTCAATCATTCGTTCATGTTACTCTTTGATTCGTCCGCCGGACGCCGTCGAAGGAGGACCTTGCGCAAAATCGCTCCCGAATTGACATAAATTATTACGAAAATATTTAATTTCTTCATACAAAAAAGTTTGTGACAGAAGAATGTCATTTCAAACAATAAATTAATGGAGTTCGGTTTTCACCTAAATATTTTATTTCACATACTACTTTTGCCCGCGACTTCGTTCGACTTCCCTGATGGTGGATGGGAAGGTATGTTTTTTTTGCAGATTCGTAAACAAGTAAGAGCGAGGCCCCATTAGTGCGTTGCGCTGCGTTGCGTCGTCGCTGTGTCGGTTTCCATATATTTTTTACGACATGACCCATTAGACCGTACGTCGTCGCGCGCGACAATTCAACGGATCGACAGACGAGAGACGAAGCGAGAGGGAAGGTGATGCGCTGCGTTGTCGGAGCTCCGCTGCGACGACGGACAGTGATCCACTGCTAGAGGAGGCCACAGCCACAGCCAGTGTTGCTGCGACGCTCTTGCGCTGCGACATCGTGCGTCGTCGCAACGCAGGTGTGGCATACAATGCGCTGATCCGTTGCGACGACGCGACGCAACGCAGCGCAACGCACTAATGGGGCCTCGCTCTAACTCTGATGAGTCTGGGAAAAATCTGACTTTGCCCATTTTTTGCCGCCATCTTGCCGACCCCTGTCGTATCTCGGAAACTAGAGGACCCGTAATTTTTGTTTTATGTGGATTCGTATAGAGGAGGTCCTGGGAAGTAAAATTCGCTAATTTTATTTGCCCCTCTTTTGCCCCCCTTTTGCCCAATCAGCTAATCTCGGAAACTACCTAATATTTTTGATCGTTTTAAACGGATTTGTATAGAGGAGGTTCTGGGAAGTAAAATTCATTTCTTTGGTTTGCCCCTGTTTTGCCCCTCTTTTGCCCTATTGATGGATCTCGAAAACTAAAAGAGATTTTGCATTTTTGAAAACGGATTTGTATAGAGAAGATTTTAGGAAGTAAAAAAAAGTTTTCAGATTTGCCCCCATTTGCCTCCCTCATTTTGCCGCCACGCGTATCTCGAAAACTGCAAGACTTGGAAAATTTTAGTTTTCAGGTTCAGATAGGGCATTACAAAGTTGATAAAACGTGGTATTTTTTTTTTCTTAATTTTGAATTTTTTTTTTCTCCATATATTTTGTATGAAATTTCAAAACTTTTTAGGGGTAAATTTTTTTTTACTATAACCTTTTATTATGACTACTCGATTATGACGACCTCTGTGGCGCAGTTGGGTGAACGCCCGGCTGAGACGCCGAGGTTGCAGCTTTCGATCCCCTCTACGGGACAAATATTATGTTTGCATGTTCTGCAGACATTTGTTCCGTGTCTGGGTGTTTTCTATCTATACTAGTAGTTTGCCTCGAACGAGATCTCGCTCGACGGTGGTTGTGTATTATATTCTTTTTTATCTGTGTTTGAAAGAATTTACTTCAGAGGTCTACTAAAAAAAATTGAGGATCTAATGAGAACTAAGTACCTACCTAAAGTTTTTAAAGCCGATTATTATTCCTTTAATTAATAGTAAAGCGATTTTGAGTGTGCATTATTTACAATACAGGTTTTGATTAAAAACTCCATGAATATGAATTTAGGTTTGCATCTGTAATTGAGGTGTCACTAGATTTTAATTTAAGTTATTTTACTCTAAGCATATGCTAGTGTACTCCTTGTTGATGCAACTAATAAATAAATAAATAAATTTAGAGTCAAACCTTAGGCTATAAACCTATTTTATATTTAGTATGTCATGTTTGATCCTGTCGTGGCACTACTTTCGATGACAAATGTGTTACCCGCGGTTATTTCAAACATTGTCAAAAATCATTTTGCATTAATTTACTTATATTTCTATAAAAATATTTGATGGTATTTTTAAGAGCATAAGTTTTTACGAGGGTTTTTCGACTTATAACATTTTGGTATTTTGTTCCTTGTGAAGTGGCAGTGACATTGGTTCAAGAAAACTATTTACACCCGGTTCCTATAACAAACTAACGGATGTCCGTAGGACTTTCGCCATAGCAACGCTGTTATCTGTCAAAAAGTTTCATACATTTTATGTTGAAATAACAACGTTGCTATGGTGATGGACCTACGAACATCCGTTAGTTTGTTATAGGAACCGGGGGTTTGTAAGTTGAATCCTTTTTCCATTAAAAAGTCGTTAGGTTGTCAAAAAGAGTTAGGAGTTAGAAACACCAACCAAAATAATAAAGAAGAAGAAGAACCATTTTCTGTGCTGCGATTTCACCAAAACTTATAAAAATGGGAGCTCAGGTTATAACAGTCATGATTTTTTTACATTTATCGAAGTTATTCATAAACTTTACATCTTAGACTATAAAGTAAAACCATTTTGGAATGTAAAAACAAAGCCCTTTCATATGACACCCCACTCAATGTATTTTCACAACTTTTATTTTTTTTCATCCCCTTCGGAACCAAATATTTAAAAAAATAACTTCGAAAAGTCATAATTATTATAAATCACCAAAAAATCACCTGAATAATTTAAGAAATAATGTGAAAAAGAAGTCTCCATCGGATATCGCGAATCGTTACATTGTCAGATAGAGTGTCATTTGAGCTAACATCTCAGAAATTATATTGTGCCAGGCCTGCTCTTAATATAATGAAAAGTTTAAATTAATAAAATAAAAAGTGTCACAAACGATTAGTCAAAAAAGGTAAAAGCAGAATCACTAAATTATTTCTTTAAAAATAACTTTAAAAAATATAATCGTCTATAAATAAACATTCCGACAGTCCATTCTACACATCGGTAAAGAATTTTTGAAATCCGCAAAATATTTTCGGAGATAAATTCCCAAGGTGTGATACATGATGTAATACATACTATCATGAGCCTGTATACCTATAGGTACCTACCTACTGGTATTCCTAGTTGATAAAATCTGACTAACATTTTTTTTTCATAGGCACGAGGCACTAAGACAATAAGTTAACGACGTGTAACCACTTAGGTTACACGTCAACTTATTTACAGTTTTGGAAAATTAAAATGTATACTATAATAAAATGTAATGACATGTGTACTTAGTATAGTCGACAAAGAAATTGGTTTACCACTTTTGATGACATCTCCCAGTAACATAATTATTCGCTAAGGATTACTGAATGACAGATTCTGACGTAGCAGGTCAATCTGTCAAGCGAAAATTGATGTTTTGTACGTGCAAATGATATTCAGCCTTAGAGTGGTAAACCTATTTCTTTGTCGACTATACATAACTTCAATTCAATAACCTCGCTAGTGAAAACCCAGCGTAAGTATGCAGAACCGACACGGTGCAATATTACTTTTTGATTGGCTCCGACGTGATAAGTTTATTGCGTAATGTTTAATCCTTTTGGGACCCATGCCAAAGGCAATTGCAAGTTTTTTATGATATTTAGGAAGTTTGCTTTTTTAGCATAGGTACTATCTGTCTTTGCAAACTTTGTTATGCCCTTGGAATAAAAATTCAATAAAATCTATTCCAAAATATTTTAGTTTCTGTATGCTAAGGAACCTATTATAAACACTTAAAACGGTTGTTGTAACACAGCCGAAACGTCGGGAAATAATATAAAAAAATTATATTAAGTGATAAAATCCTATTTTTAGTTCAAATTATGAATTGTGATTGCGAGTGTTTAAGAAAGACTCTTAAGACGGGATATTTAATATGATTCGTAGATTTATGAATAGGTCCTAGTTAGCGAAAACGTGCATCTAAGCTCCTTACTTCGACTTACGAGTAAGCATCACGACGTTCGCTCTATCTGTTTGTTCATTAAATTCATGCCATTGAACATAAAATGGCGACTTCAGTATTCACCTAATAAAAGGTAAGACAATACCAAATAAAAAATAAAAATAGCCTTAATTTCTCCCATTAGAGGTATTAACACAATTCATATTATTCTTTTTTATATTATTATTTACAACGTCCACTCATATAATTTCACAAAAGTATAAGTTAATCTATAAGCTATCCTGTTACCAAATTTTATTCAAATCTGTCCAGCCGTTTGAGCGGGAGTAACAAATATTCACACACACATAATATAGCTGCGCTGTGTGGAATTTCCCAGACTATTTATTTTTTTATTTATTTATTAGGTATAATTCTATACAACGTTCAAAATGAGTTACAGAATAAATCTACTGATACCATATCACACGACATGGTACTGTCACAGTATGATAGATGATAGTCGGCAAAGTTCTTTACAATGCTTTTATTTACCTACTTATTTTGTTACCTGGATAGTACCACTGGTACCTTATCTCGAACATTGATTTCACTGTAGTAGTGTGTCCCGTTTTTACCTTTTAAATACGGAGCCCCAAAAATACCCACAACGCGTTTCAGGTTAATAAATTCCTCACTGACTTGTGATACGAATCATTTGCTGAAGTTACGGGAAAACGAAAAAGGCGCGGTGTATATTTTGACACGCACTTGGTCCAATTGATATTCATTATTCATCCCCTTTACCTTCAACATCCTTATTATCCTTTTCCAAAGAGCTGTCATATTTTACTTTATTGCTTTTTACGTCGTTTATCTACTTTCTAACTGTCAATCATTACGAATTTGATATTCAAATACTTCTTTTCGGGTTACTCTACAAATGACACGCTTTTAGGCTAAAGCCAGTTGACGTTCCGTTATGGAATAATGTTTTTTTTTCTCATACACGGAAAGTACGCTTGAAGTTACCGAAACATAGGGGGAAAAGGACTATTTAGCCCTAGAGCCTTAAAGTGACTTTACAGCCGCAAATAACTGTTTGACAATAAAAATGTTCATTTTGACATTTCGCGGCTTCATTTTGCAGCTTATCGAACCATTCTATACAGCCAAAGCTGTTTTTGAAAAGAATGTGAAGACTGTATGCTTGATGGTCCTTTACAAGTAAGAAAGTGATCAGTGAAGTCAAGTGATCCTTTGTAACTCGTTCGTTCAATACCTGTATATACAATAGTACAATACCTATGAGCAAGTGTTCACGGAGTTTTTAGGCCGCTTAAAAGACTCCATCATGGCTTAACGACTTTGAAAGCCGGGACCGACAATTTAACGTGCCTTCTGAAGCACGGAAGTGCTGAGTTGTTAATACCACTTGCGGTCACCTATCTAAGTAGTTACCGCTCAGGCGCCTTATTCTCCAAATAACCATGTCTTAACGCGGCACGTCTCGGCGTTCTTATTTTGAAAATTCTATGGATTTAAGAAAACAAAAGCTAGATAACGTGCAATCTCTTACCGCGTCATGGTGTCGTTCAAGGATCGAGCTCCAGAACGTTGCTTAACTTCGATGATCTGTCAAAAACGTCTAGCAAGCTTCAAGCGCCACGAGCGCTTCATGTATTGGACTCTGTCGAGCACTACTTTATATTCGCAAATACTAACCGGACGTACAAAACGGCAGTGTTAATTGAAAGCTCAGTCCGTAACGTAGCCATTTCGGAAATATTAATATTCAGCAGGCTGTCTTGTGGCCATTACTCGTTTATTTCAACAATAGAACTTCAGTCAACGGACGTGCAAAAGAGGGGCGCTAAATAGTAAACTTATATCTTTTAAGAGCGAAATATAGATGCAGCTCATTTTAAAACAAGATGACCTACTTGCTCAACTACTTATAACAATCTAGCTGTATTACATGTAGGTATTTGGGGCAAATAGTCATCATGTATTTATTTATTAATTACAAAGCAAACTAGCTATTTTCACTGCGGCACAGAGGTCATCAAAACTGTGCTATTATGAGCTTAAAAGTTGTATTATTTATCAATGTCATCAAGAATTAGAAATTTAGCTTAGGAATTAAATGTTTATGTTAGGGTATCATAGATATAGATGTCATTTTTATAAATACCTACATATACATTTTCACAGAAAATATCTATATTATAGCTGTAAAAGGCCTACAGAAAACACATACTAAAATGCTGTCAGACATACAAATGCCTAAGTACGTCAAAATGTGCTAATGTATAATTCAACTGTCCTATAACTGGTTTTTTCCGCTTCCATGTTATTTTAGGATGGATCTCCATAAAAGGGTGATTTTGAGATGCCCAATATTCTAATCGAAATATAGAGTCAATACAGCCAAGAACTAAAACGAAAATTTCTTGATGTAATCCACTTTATGAGTTAATTCGATAAATTAGGCAAAGAGTCTTGCCAAAAAACTGAGGTTATTTGAAAGATGCTTGTAAATTTCATCGGTCTGGGAAAATTAGAAATGAAGGTTCTGAAGACATTCAAAGACTTTTAGGTCGTTTTTTACATTTACATTGGCTTTTTGGGAAATTAAATAAGAGACGATGTGGCAATCGTAGAAAATAGGTAACTTTTTGTAAAGGCCTCTTATGTGTCATGCTAATTATTTGAGTTTCTTACGATAAGTATTCGCAGGTCTGGTCCAATTGTAGATTTACTATTTTCAGGACGTCGTCTCACTATCTCATAAATTATAAATGCTAAAATTTGCATGGATGTGGTGGATATCTAGCTATCTTTCTCACAGCTTTTAGATTTGATTTGATTATTTTTTATTTCATTACAGTTTTCCATGCTCCAATTTTCACATTCCAATTGTATGCTTATGCTTTACAAACTTCTCTCAACATACATAAAAACGTTGTAAAACCATCCCGCGTAACAGGCAACCTTTATTTTATAACTAAATTTATTAAGACTCCAATGGCAAAAGTTTAAATGAGGTTTTAAAGAAAGGAAATTGAAAAAACTCCGGTGGTTAAAACAACAGTTCATTATGAAGGTCTCAACTATTTGCAAGGACGATTAATATTCTGCGATACACACGACTGTTTTAGTTGGAGAACTGGTTTTAATAAAGTTCTGAGAAAGTACGTTAAAAAATCATATTGGCGGTAATTCACGTCAGAAAATTTAGAAATTGCTACTTTCGAAATGATTAAAAGTTGCAATTGCTTTTTATTATGATTATGACCGTTTATGCTTATGTAATTGTCTGATAACTTTTTAAACTTAAACGGCTTCTTAATCTACTTTTTTAACTTTTCAATGGTTTTGTTTTTCAAACTATAAAGTAAACATAAAGTTGCCCTCGTTGTATAATATTATGTTTCGTCAAAACCAAAACCTAAACTACAGCCTTTTTTAAAATTCAAATAAAAATAGTAAACTTAGACCAATTGCCTAGTCATTAAACGGTGAGTGGATAATTGCTCCGATTAAGACGAAGTTAAAATTGCCCAGTTTCACCATCCATGTGTCTCGGCGGTTGTCTCTGCTAATTTACACCCAATTGTTCATCCCGACTAAAAGTATAGTAATGAGAGGCGAAAAGTATAGAAATGAGGGCTTCATGTTACTCACTAATTGGACAGATCAAATTGTATTCAATTCCGAACGGACGGGCGGTTTGGTTAAGGTGATAAGAAGGGGCCAGTGCTATATCAATAGAAGTTTACGAGCTTTTAGCAGAATTATGAAATAAACAGAAGGCTTACCGTGACGTATTACTTATCCTAGCTTTACGAACTTTTTGAACTGAATCGCTTTTATCGACCATAGTAGGTAAACGTGTGACGTGTAAAGGAGTATTATTGACTATTATTGACTATTTAACTTACAGGACGAATTCCTAAAGTGTGGTAGACGTGTTTAAAGCTTTTAATATCCTGTGAAGATCTACTGGTGTTTCGCTAACTAGTTTAAGGGATACCCCCTTAGACATCTTCAAAGTATAATAAAAGCTAGCTATTCTAATACATTTGACAATCGGCTTGGTTTATCACCAAGTTTTCCTTTCCACTAGAGTTCGTGTTAATGCGCATTGTGTATTTTTCAAAACCAAGAATGCATGGTCTTTGTCTGAACACTAGGTTTGGTAACCTTCGGTTTGGTCGAGGCACTATTCCACTTGGCCAACTCTTAGAGAACCCACTATAGATAGTATACCTATCGTTGATATATTATGCCTTAGTACTTTAGACCTGAACATATGCTAGATGATTTATATCCAGACTAAACAGGACGCTGTAATATCTGGGACATTGTTGAGATAGATTAGGCTTACCTTGCACCTGGACCATCCATCTTAGCTTGATAGGCCTTATCCACAAGAAAGACATGGTCAATAAATATAGCTGAGTAACGCCTAAATACTAAAAAGCTACTCAATAATTGTGGTGATCATCTTTAAATAAATAATAAATATCCATGGACATTCCACACAGCATCAGTCCCGAGCTAAGCAAATTAATTCTTGTGTTATGGTAACCAGATGACTGATACTGATACTTAGATACTTTTTTTGTCAAACAGACATATTATAGATAGAAAACACCCACACATGTTTGTGAGTAAGTTATTTATTATTTAATTTTCGGTAACGTTAATTCTTCCGCTTTCGCTCCTGCTTTCGCCTACACACAAAGTCAAGTCCAAACGATGAATGTTCGTTAAAACTTTATGTCGAATCGAAATGTAAATTTGGGTACTTTGTCAGAGACTTTGTTAATCATGGACGATCAAACGGCCCACTTCGTTAGATGTTTCACGGTTATTGATTGTGTTACAGTACTAAGTTATGGAAATATAATATTGCCAGCTTTACTCAAAAAATCTTGAAAATTACAGTTACAAACTCCCCTTAAGTTCCAACATGAAGCTATTTCTCTTTCATTTAGGATTACCGCATCGAAAATATTCCATCGCCAATCCCGGCTTAACAACAGTTATAATCTAGTAGCCCGTCCAATTATAAAGTGTGTAATTAGGTTTGTAGCCTAACAAGCCAGTTTGGGAGTTAAATCCCTAATCTAGGGTTCAGCACTAGTTTTAACGATATTGGATCGGTAAAGTGGATAATTTTTAAAACGCAAATCTGTCTAGAAACACATAAATGTAATCAATCAAATTTTAGTTGCCGCTAACCAACATGATAACTAGCAAAAATGCATCATCATCATCATTATCCAGAGTTGGCTACTTGCTAATGCGAACGAACGAACGACCAGGGTATCACCTATCTACATACCAAATTTTAACCAAATCGGTCCAGCCGAAAAACAAACGCGCGAAAGAATAACAAACATACATATATTCTCACAAACTTTCACATTTATAAAATTAGTAGGATAGTAGGACAGGAAGTAGGATAGTAGGATATTATTTCAAGAGATTCCTGTATAATCTTTTGATGGCAAATTAAAAAATTAAAAATTCTGCAGTCAAAATGAAAGTTTCAGTGCTTCCGGGTTGTTGGTCAGCTGATTCATCACATAAATAAAACACATACCTAGTTAGAAAGTGGGATGCATAGCACGCCCGGGGCCTTGCGTCATCTGTCAAAGTGACAGCATCTGTCTGATTGAATGGATAGCGTGTGTCCAGTGTCCGTTCAGATACCCTGCCCTAGGGATAGAACTAAATCGGTATCGACACATTGTAATTAACCGATTAGCGAGCTTCAATCAATTTAAAACAGACAGTTGTAGAGCTTTGCTATGTTGATGTGATGCAAATCTTGAGTAATTTTTCTTTTGTAGTATAGAGTGGACTAAAGAATATTTCTATTTTCGACTAAGGGCAGTAACTTTCTTATTTTATTTGAAATACGCAATTGCATGATTCCAAAAGTGGATGCCTAATTAGACAATTAATAAAAGGAAACTGACATTTGGAAGCGTGTCTTAAATAAGAGCAGTACTACTACGCTCAAAAGCAACAGTGATCCGTTGAGCAAAAGTGCCAAATATCAGGATCTTCGATCATCTGCCCTTAAATATTTCTGAAAACACAGTGGGACCCGGTACCTACGTCACTTACACGTGTAGACTTGAGACCATCACAATCCCAAAAGGTTCATTAAAGCTTTGTTTTATTTGTTTTTTAGGATCATCGTGTTATCCAAATAAAGTAGAAAAACAAAACAAGTAAACATACTTTAATTTTAATGATATGCGTTAATAATTACCTACTAAATTATTCTGAAACAACAGTTAAGCTAAGGTAATATCGTTTAAAAATCATAGCCCACTTATTAACCCGATTTATTTATACATTCAAATTGTAAGCGTGAGACTCAGTTTGCAGTCGATTCGAATAATTTAAGGGTCCAATTAAAGCGAAAAAGAAAGAGGGAGATTTTGTTAATTAGATGCCAAGGTGAAGATAACTTACCCAATCGTCAGAGCTTCGCGTGACTCGCCGAGGATTTATGACTTAATAGCCCAGTCCGCACGTTAAGTAGGGCTTAGATAAGGCGCTTCTAAGTGATTGTCGGCATTCACAACAATCGTAATTACTCGAAACTACTATCTAGTGGGCCGCACGCGATCTTTCATCGCCCAACTTGGGTTGTGCTAATTGCTTTCCAACACTCAACAAATCATTTTTATTTGCCGATACGAAAACGGTGAGTGAAGCTTGCAACCCGTCACGTACGGAATGATCTGCAAAATGTGGGCATACCAATTTGTATTTAGACATATTTAGTGCCCCGTCAGACATCTTGAAATGATCTCAAAGGTTCTATTGGCGAGTACGATTCACACTAATTTAAATTAGAGTAAATTACACCAACATTCTTGTATTTAACTAAAGACATAAAAGAAAATATTATTTAACTCATGATTTTTCTATGAACGGAGGCAATAACGCATATGATGATATTTTTTTTTCTTAAAATCTGAAATACATAATCGAGGTCAATAAACGGTCTCCCCTCAAAGACGCAGAACACTGCCTTACAGGACATAAAGTTTATCTATTAAGAACAGAACAACTAGACAAACTAGACCGCAAGAGCTAATACAGTAAATAAAACATGGTTACGCAATTATTAAACCACAAACTACGGCTAAATGTTCCAGTTAGTTTGCTCCATTGTTTCAATATTTAAATAGGGTAAAAGGCCCAATTCTATTCCGTATTATTTATTAATAGTATTGGCCGTCATTTGGATAGGAGCGTGCTGTTATTACAAAATGGCCGAAATTTCTAGAAATTAATGAACTACTTTGGACTTCTGATTTAGCTGCCAGTGTCCTGTTCACGCTTCCGATTCGCAATAGCTCCTAGCCAGGCTGGCTAGGAGCTTGCGCACTGGTTTTTATTGTATATTATTATTATCTTTTCTTACTGTTTTTTTTAATGTTTAAAATACTGAATATTGCCTGTTGTTTCTGTCATTGGACTCTGTTTCTCGCCTTCCGATACCTAATTTCATCCATGTTAGTAAAATACAAATCAATTTTATCCTAATGTTACAAGGTGGTGTGAGGGCTAAAAAACGAAATCCATAATCGTTGTAATGTCGATTCATTTAAAAATGATTAAAGTAAGTTAAAAGACAGAACAAGTATCAAATGCATTGACTTATCTTCAAAAGTCTTAAAAGTCCTTTGCATCTTAAAGATGAAGGGGAAAATACTTGTCTATCTATAATAATTTATCATCGCTCTAAACTTAGCGAAAGTTGATATCAGTTCGTAAACCCGTGGAATAGTAGAAAAGCTTTCACAGAAGCCCTAAACTTGAAGCAAAAGATTGATTAAAGATTTGACTCGGTCCATCCCTTTGAGGCAAAAATATTCCCAACTTTCAACTATTCTAGTGGAAAAAGTTTTAAGAGATTTTGATATGATGAAATTGCTTTGAAAGTTTTTGTTGTGATCAGATAGAGTTTTGGAATTAAATAACAATATAACTGTTAAATTTTATTACTCAGGCCTTTACATCTATACTAGATGATTTATACAGCGTCAGGAGGAACATAATGAAATAAGTAGTATTATGAATATATAAACCCAATGTGCGTTAGCCTAAATTATAAATTCTACTTAGATCCTATAAGAGGTAATCAAGGTTATCATCATTGTGTAAATACAAACAAACATTTCAATACAATAAGAAATTATCCATAGTAAATCTCGCTCCATTACTTCACAAAACTCTAACCCAAAGCACGATCACACGACCATACGATCCTACTTTTACGGTAACGAATCGTAACCTGGAACACCAAGTTTTCTATTGCCAAGAGGCGTTTTCAACCGATGTCCGATGTCCAGTAGTCTGCCAAGAATAACAATCGCCTTCCTCGCCTAATAACAGATAAGCTGTATGGGCACAAGGCACGCCAACATGCGGTTTTCAACATTAGACAAGGAAGCTAAAAACCAGTGGGGAATTGTTGAAATGTCTTCATGAGACTCGTAAAGGTGTAATTTATGTAAACAGATACAATCATGATTGAAATAGTTGGACGTTTTGGTGACTGTAAAAACAATTGAAAAGTCTTTGTTATTTAATTTTGTATGATGTTAACTTACAAAAATAGGTTTTTGGGTTACCTACACATAAAAGTAGTACTTATACATCTTTGAAATACAAACATATACCTAAATCTCATAACATTCTTCATACAAACTTACCGGTTTCAACTTTCATACTTTTCTGATATCTAAACTATAAGTGGCCTTGTTTCTCATTGCTTAAAAACAAACTACCAAACGCAAGTAATCAATACCGTAATTTCCAGTACATTTTGAAGTCAGAATCAGTGGGTTAGTAGTTTGCAAAGAATCGCGTGACTGGGCGGGGCCGCCGACCGGCCAGCACTTGCTAGTAATCGGAAGATTGATAAAACAAGCGGTTCCAACCAGATACAGTGGTGCTGTGTACAAACACACCTATTAAGATCGATATCTTGGGCATAACTCAATTTCAAGTAGGGCGTAAATTAGGGGCAAAGTTTTACGTTTTGCGTGTCGTTTCTAAACTAAAGATTCTAGTTTGATTGTCTGCTAATTAAACTTTTGGGTATACCGGGTCGGCCACAATATCTGTTTAATATTTCCTTTTGTTCGGCTATCTCCATTCGTTCATATGAGCTTTCTAACTTTTAACTGTGTTGTACAACAGAATGCTATTTCTGGGGTTTATTACGGTATTAAGGGTAAAAGGGTCGAAGTATCATTGAACAAGATCATTTCATTGGTAATGTCTTTTGCTGCAATATTTTGAAAACAGTTGCTTTGTTTGTGTGATTATCTAAGTTATATTAAATCGTTAGGTCACTATGGCTGGTTTGAAGTGCGAGCCTTGTTTGTTTATTCAAATCACACACACAGGAAACTTTGTATCTGAATATAGTAGTGTATAGAAGAGAGGACAACGTTTTAAAATCATGGTTTAGATAGGTTCATACATAGATCGGTGTTATTGTACATAATTATTCACTTTTATTTTTATTAGTACCTATAAACCTACCAAGTTTAATCGAGATTAGTTTACCTATGATATTGCGAAAAGTCTGCACTCAGACTTGGGCCTTCTCTCAAATCTTAAACGTTGAACAATTACTGGAAACTGAGTGATGTAAAAAATCGAGTCTTACCTCCCGAGACTTTCACACTCAAAACTCTGAATAAGAGCCTAAGACGTTGAAGCACGACACAGTAATTTTACTGTTTTACTGTCCGATTTTAAACTGTTCATGTGCCATATACATAAATATTCCCGTATAAGTAGAGAAGGACAAGTCGGAGTACTGAACATTCTGTATTTGCACAAACGCCTCAAAGGTGACCGCCACTTTAACTCTTTAGCAAATGTAGGGTGAAAATACCAATAAAACAGCGTGTACCTACAAAAATCGCCTCCATACTCACAAGGCTAGTAACTTATATGTTTACGGGGTTCGATTAGGGTCGACAAGCCTTCGTCCCCGTCGCTTCACATGATGGATGGAGCTAACAACAGATTTTGGATAGTTTTTGCATGCGTATTATATTTTATACACAGCTTTTCTGATGTTTGTTAATCTGTTGATATCTTTGAAATCTTTAAAAGACTGAAGAAGTATCATTGGTGTTGAATGTTGAAAAGTTTTAAATCATCATCCTCCTACCCTTATCCCACGTTAGGTGGGTTCGGCCCAATTATGTTCTTTTCTTCCATTTATCTCTAGTTTTAAAATAATTCTAAAAGTTTTTTTTTCATGTAAAATGTAATGACCAAAAAGCCAAAGATATTAGATAATTATAAATTCGTCACTTCCGACTACTATATAGGTAATCAGCTGTCTTGATCATTTGTAAACACATTTTACTCATTTACGCTGTACACGAAAATCCAGCACAAAATATCCCAATAATTATTATAAACGGTGCTCTAGAATCTAGGTACATAGTTTATGACATGGAATAACAAAATATGCTCTTTATTCAGTGCGTTGTCTAAGTCGTATCGAATTGTTGCGAATCAAAAATAGCGTTGTTTTCGCGGATCACTGTTATTGTTGATTTGCAACAATTTGATACAAGTTATACAATCGGGGGGGGCAGTTACAACGCAATTGCAACAAAATTGCAAAAGCAGTGAGTAAGCTTGTTCATAGATAGATTTTATTATCATCTGTTAAGTACAGAAAAATAAATATTGAAGTGCTCTCTAAGCCGAACAGTTTAAATGTTTGTATTTCTAAGAAACTATGACCTAAATCTTGAGTCAGATAAGCACCTATGTAAATTCGGTGATTCGCCAACATTCGGTACCTCTTGGGGTTATTAAGCACGCACGCTTCAGTAAACATCATAAATCACACACTAGACCCTCTGCACACTGAATTTGCGTTTCTAATTTTGCAAGAGTAGATATAATACGTTTATACCTTTGCAAGCATAATCAGTTTTGGTTTTTGTACTCACACAAAATCTTTGGGAGCCTGTTATCTGATTACGGAACGTACAACCTGGACATAATTTAAATAGAAAATTATGAAACATTTGACAGAAATACTACTTACTATTTTCAAACAGGAAAAAGTCATCTAAATCGTATTTTTCGAACAGTAGTTATACCTAATGCAACAAAAAAACTACCGAGACAAAATATAACCTTCAGTGGTGAAGGAATTTTGAAAACACCTGAGTAGTTTAAAGATTACCTTCGTCAAACAAACAAACAAACCAACATTCCCTCTTTATAATATTAGTAAATATATTTAAAACATCCAAGCCCTTAGACAAAAGTGAACAACAAAGCCAATGTCTCTGTAGCCGAAAACGGCCAGGAAGACTATAATAAATATATTTATAACACGAAATTAGATGACGTTGAGTGAAATTTCCAACCAAATGTTAAATAATTTTTTTTTTTTTTTTTATTTTACTATCAAAAGTATCAAGCACATTACAATGCTGGTGAATTACAATGTTGTAATTCACCGTTATTGAATAAACTTCCTTTTGTACTCGAACAATGTTCCATGACTTTTCAATTAGCCTTAAGCAGAACCTTAAAATAAGATTCTTCCTACATAATTGATTCAGTTAATTGCCTGAACAATAGCCATCGCTTAAATAGATTGGTCTTTACTTAAACGAAATTAAGAGAAGACTTAGTACGTATTCATTTTATAGATCGAGGGCTTTTAGTTGAATGAACCAACATCTGACACACTGCAGAAAATAAATAAATATCTTTGAATATTTCACACAGCGCCATCTAGTCCCAAGCAAATGAACTTAATGCTTGTGTTATGGAAACCAGATAACTGATATAGATACTTAGATACATCTTTAAAAGTTAAAAGTTAAAGTTTATTTTAGCTTAAACATTTTCGATCAACAATTGTATTATTGTTTACTAGCTTACTCAAACACGGCTCTGCTTGCATAGATTTTGGATAAAAGTAACCTAGATGTGTTATTTCATGTGACAATTTATAATGATGTTTAAAAAAACTTAAGCGTAGAGCCTCACACCTTGAGAGACGACACACAGTTAGGACTCTGAATACGAGCCTATAAACTTGAAAAAATATCCCTTGTACTTTAGCGGTACTGTACACTACACTACTGTAATCTTTTTCGAATTCCTTTTTCGGACGCACTTTCATCTTTCAGAACAGTGTGTCCCTCCCGTAATTAGGGTCGTAACTTACACGTATACCTTACATTAACACATGTAAATACCTTTCTATGAGTTTGTATTTTGATAATGAGTGTACCATCCGTGAAATGTGCCCACACGTGCTAAATTATTGTGGTGATGTCATTTAGATAAATGTACATTCAACGTCAAAAGGTGATGTCTGCGACGACACGTGAGCAATTAATGTAATAGATGCTTTTTCTTTCTTTCTTTCTTTTAATCTTATTGCGGAGTCTGGTACTGAGCCATCGATTTTAAATTCTACCACTCGCACGCAGCTTAGTGACAGCCGACAATCAAGTGAAGTTATAAAGTTCGGTGAAATAATTTCTTAGAAAGTGCTTAATTTTTTGACGCTAAATTATCATAGAGATCTGAGATAACTACTGTCTTGTTTTTGTGTACAGCTGAAAGCTTTGAGTTCAAACTAGCTTTTAATGTTCACTGTACAATGTGAATGCTCATTAATTCATGTACTTACTGCAGTGACAAAGTGACATTACATTTTGTTTTCGCGTTTTGTCGCCAACATAGAGCCTGCATAATTAATCTAGTACAAATACTTTACATTGACACAAAATAACGCGAGATTATGAATATACAGAGTATAATTGCTACAAAAGTGTAAAAAATAATTTGTAAGTAATTAATTTAACAATGCAGATATTAGTGGCGATTCAAAATATCGTCCATAAATAGTTTTTTTTATTTTTTATTTTTGTGTTTTTTACACATTATTTCACATAGGTGCTGAATAGCGATAATTGATTTGAAACAGAGTGTCCGCGTATAGGACGATCATTTGTATATCATTTGTAGGTTCGAATCCTGCCGAAGTCGTAACTTTTATTAACATTTTTAAATTGTTTATAAATATCTCGATAATTTTCCAGAGAGCTATACAAACTCCACTTCCTTCGATCCTGAATCCTCACATATCCCACTAATATTATAAATGTGAAAGTTTGTGAGAATGTATGTCTGTATGTTTGTTATTCTTTCACGCAAAAACGGCTGGACCGATTTGGTTGAAATTTGGTATGTAGGTAGGTGATACCCTGGATTAACACATAGGCTACTTTTTATCCCGATATTCCCGCGGGAACGGGACTTACGCGGGTGAAACCGCGGGGCGCAGCTAGTTTTATTTATAAAGAAAAGATACCAAGATCAGGAATTTTACTTGCCATATTTCTGGTACGTCTAATTAGAGTTTGTGTTCGTTCGTTTGTTCGTCCGCATGGCCAACTCTGGGGACGGAGTGTTTAGGCCGACTGAAGGGCTAAAAGCGTTGTTTTGCGTTAGTGTAAAAGTAGTTAAATAGCATTGTCATTTGTAAGTGGCCCGTTTATCGTGCTAACGGTCAGTTTAGCCACATTTGTAATAACTATAGTAATAACGTTAATGTAAATACCTAACAGGCCATTTTAATTATTATAAATATACAATTATTGTTATTACGGATTAAGTAGATACAATGTTTTCAACTGTTAGTTATCACGAAAAGCACATTGCACATAAACACTAAATTTTATTTCAAGTAGTAAGGTTGGTATTTTTTCGTATAGATAAACAATGCGATGACAGTAAATGAAATGAAAGAGTTTTGTCAGGATGGTAGCAAAGTGTCCGTGGTCACTGCCTACCCCTAGGGTGAAGGAGCCTGATTATTCTGTCTTAATTAGGTACGTACGTAAAAACATAGTATGCATACTTAGTTATGTACATGTATATAATGTAATTGTATGTCTCAATTAGTTATGTACATGTACAATCATAACTAAGCAAGACATACAAAGCACAGTCTTATTATCAGTATTCCTTTCAAGAAATTCAGATACTTATGCCGTTTCTTTCTCCTGTTTAATACAATTACTGTAGCAGGACACACTATAATAATACCCTAGAAAGCTTCCCTTTTCCTGTCCAATTCCGTTTTTATAAAGGTAATGCTGTATAAATTGGATTAAGTTGAACGGGAGTCCGCAAGGACTTGTCAAATAATGCCTCAGGCGAATGACATTGTTTTCATTAATTTTTATAAAAAAAAAACCTTTTTCGTAAAGACTCGGTAAGGGAGAAATAATTATGATGGTATTCTATATAATTTAGTTGAATTATTAAAAATATTTTTACCGCGAAAACAAAAGATTCAAACAGACACTTACGGCTACTTAATTTCGCGTATAAAGGGATCAAAAAGTACTTAGCCCGTGCTTGATAGAAATTGAAATAATTAGGGGTCTTGGGCATCCATTAGCGAGGGCAGGTTACAGATAACACGGGCGCTGCCGGGGTATTGTTGGCCACAACAATGGGGCACTTAAAACCGTGACACACGCCTGAAGTTGGCATATTAGGATGGCGCGGCGTGGCCTACCAGCTACATTTTTGTTGGAACATTATTTGAAACTTGGCTTGACTATTTAATTTTGACTAGTTCGTCATCGTAAAATAAAAAACAATCATTTCACACAGCGTCATCTAGGTCCAAGCTAAGAAATTTAATGCATGTGTTATAGTAAAAATATATATATATATAGGTATATACAAAAATATAAAACTTTTGCATGCCACCTAGAGGCGAGTTGGTAAAGTGACAGCGTTAGGTTTTTTCGTTACGAAATTTCTGAATTCGGTCTCCACGCTCAAGGCCCGCGATAGAAGCTGCAATAGCTTAATAACTACTATGACTAGTCTGGCAAGTGTATAACAGGTTTAACGCACCGATTTAAGGTACATACTAACATCTCCAACTCCAACCAGATACTATTAACTAGCAATAATAGGCAGCAAACTGGACGAACAAAGACGGTCTCGTAGCTGGTGACTGAAGATTGTTCGTCTTCCGGTGATGTAATAACTATGTTACATTATGCTGTTATAATGGTTGCTTTGTAGAAATTATGAGCAATTATGTACACTCTCATAACGAACAGATTGAACAGGAGGCTTTTTTTTGCTGAATTTTTAATTGCTGAAGCATACCACAATTTTATTTGCTGCAAGACTGCACTTGTTCAAACAAAATGTTGACCACAAAAAAACTAACCAGGATTAACACGACTTATTCAAATGAACAGAGAGTGCTAAGTGTATAAACAAAATAAGGTTGTCAGTGAATAGGAGTTGTCGGGACCGGACACAGGGTTTGTCCATTAGCCTGATTACGGTCAAAATGCTCGCCCCGGGGGAGACCGCGGCTTCCCTACTCTTTGAATAGACGTTTGGGATGTGACGAACGTTTCGGACTCCGAAAGTAAGGGCATTGATTTTATGACCCTTGCGTTGAAAACTGTATGGTAATTCTTGGTCGGAAGCTTAAGGATTTTATTTCATTATTTTATTTAACAAAGACGTAATATTTTGTCGAAGAAAAAAAACTTTTTCATCATTTTTTTGAATTTTTTTTAATTGCAATGAGCAAACAAACGAAAAGCAATGCCTGCAATCAAAAATAAGTAACTCCATCTAGTGCTAAGTAGCATGCAGTCGGATGCCTAAACGCAAGAAAACGCCGAAGACAAAAGGAGTGAATTCAATGTTCGAAATGATGTACCCGTGGTAATAATAAGTTCATTCGGAGAGATTTTGTAAATCCTTCAATCCCTACGCTACGAACTATTTGTGCCTCATCGCTGTACTACGATGTTAACATAGGTGTGTTATCGAGTTAAGGACACCTTCGTAATTTATTGTTTTTGTTTCGTATAAATTTGAAAAATCGTTCTATCGGGGAGTGTATAGGGATTTGGTTGGGAGCTGTATTGGTAAAGTACAACGGAATTGGCTTTCATTGGTAGTCTTCACGGGTTTGAATTGAATCCTTGCCATAGATCAATTTCATTTTTTGTTTGTGATTAATGTGTGTATTAAAATTCAAATAAGTGTTTAGACATCTTGACTATCAATTGTATCAATTATCATCAGACAAGAATAAATGCTTTAAGATCTTAGAAGGTGTAAACTATGACTGATGACCACTGAGGATACTGAAATAATTATTTTTGTTTTAATTTTGAAACCAAAGAAAAAATTGTTTAGGTTCGTAACTTTACAAAAGTCAAAAGTCAAAATATATTTATTCAATAAAGTCATATTAAAGACCACACGTTCTTAAAACTAGGGGATTCTATTGCCTGTACAGAACCGTTAGAATTGATTCGTAAGATGATACTCAAAATCTTCACATAAAACAAATAAAACTGAATGTGGTAGTTTAATCTCAGAATGTTAAGAGCACCTCGGAGGCTGTAGATGGCAGGCATCTAGTCCTGTCATTACATTACACACACTTGGAATACAGCTAGCACTGCTTTGAACATGCTTTCGACTGAACATAGTACTGGAGCTAAAGCTTAAACTGGACATTTCACACAGCGTCATCTAGTTCCAAGCTAAGCAACTTGATGCTTGTATTATGGTAACCAGATGACTGATATATAATACTTAGTTATTTTTTTTGTAAATACATAATTATTATAGATAGAAAACACCAAGACACGGAAACAATATCTGCAGAACATACAAACATTTATATATTAAGCATTTATTTATTTATTTATTTGCGTTGTGAGCACACTGCACTATTGTTGACTGGGTCGTCTTCTTAATTAGATCAGTCCATCGTTACTGAAATTATACATAATGAATTTTCTATGTTCAAACTTGTGCTAACAGTATGTGAGGTTGTGCATCACAAACTACACGTCTTAACTAACTAAATTAGTAGCTACTTAATCACGCTCTAGTTAGTAATGTGGGTGAAGAGAACCGCATTAGTTGGGTTTGGACTGAAAACACGACGTGCGTTCGTAGCGCTACGCCGTAGAAGGTGCTACGACAACAAGTATAAATTATTATATTTTATGAAGTCTTATACATACGAGAGTCATTTTATTTTGCGTATATTTGCTACTACTTATGTAATATTAAGTAAATAAATATCTTGGAGATTTTACTAAGTGTCTGGCCCAAGCCCATGTGTTATGGTTACTAATGTATGTTAGCTACTTTATTAAAAACAGTACCTACTAAAAACTGAGCGAAAATGAAAAACAAACACTTTACAAAGAATTTTAAATGTAAAATTGAACGAAAATTTCTCCGTGCAAAAACACCGACCAACAAATACGCGCTCTAATGGCTAGCTTTATAGGTCTAACATATTTATTTTTGTATTTTTCCCAAAAAATGAGCGTGAAACGTGACGGAAAGTTTAATAAAGCATTTCGTAACACAAGTGAAAGTTCGACATGGATATACTGCAGTTCATAAGGAGCGAGTGAGGGATTGCCCCTATTACTCGCTGCCTTGAGCGCTTCATGTTGTGATGGTCTACCAAACACAGTGAATAAGATTTTCTTAATACAAAATATTTTTTGGAGAAAGCTAATCTTTTAGCTACAAGAAATACTCATTTTAGGGTTGTACGTGCAGCATCCAGGTTAGTGCTTCGACTTTAGATTCAAAGTTTGCGAGTTCGAGGCCGTTTATGACATTTGGAGAAACAAACATTTGTCCCGTCGCGGGAATCGAACCCGCAACCCCCGCGTCTCAGCCGGGCTTTCACCTACTGCGCCACAGAGGTCGTCATAAAGGTAAAAGTTTGTTTGTAAGTGTGAATGTTTGTTACTCCTTTACGCTCAAAGAATGGATTCGATTTCTATGAACTATGATATCATAAATTGGATTAAAACATAACTTAATTCCGGTATTTCCAATTGGAACTATTTGCCGCGGATAACACCGCGGGGCTCAGCTAGTATAAGTTACTACAGTTCATATAGAACACGAGAAGGATTGCCGTCATTATTTCGCCGCCTTGAGCGTTTCATGTCGTGATGGCTGCCCAAATTGAACATTGAAAAATAAAGCCTGTGGATCGGTGAAACACCTATCACATTTGTTCAAAGATTGCTTTAGGTTTTTCCATTACATTTTGCTACGTTTAAAATAAAACAGTAAGTCGATGATGTCTGCAGAAGTATTAAACTATGTCGCAAACGCAACATTGATTTACTGTATTATGCTGTTAATCCTTCCGGCCTTTTTTATACTTTAATGATTTAAACAGGATCAGGAGGATATTTGCCTACATTTAACAGGACCCTGTAGTGCCTGGGACATTGTTGACATGGAATAGGCTTGCCCAACAAAACCATCCTCTCAGCTTAACTGACCAAATCAGGAGGAAAGACAATGGTCAAAACGTGTGGGGCTGATTAGCCGCAGGTATAGTTCCATTTAATAAACCAACTGCCGTAATCTTAGGTCGAACATTTTATTCAAGAAGTATTTTATGAGGAAAGATTTAAAAAATCTGAAGACCAGAATTAATTAAACTGACATAATTTCCTGTTCATAACTGAGTCGAGTTAAGCTATAAATACCAAATAGTCTTTTGAAAAAAACTGACAAACACAAGAAATGGTAAACTTTCAAACAATTTGAACTTAAATTATAATGGCTTATTCAAAATCAATATAAAACAGTAAGTATTTAATTTTGAGTTATTTACCAATACCCATAAGGATTTGTCACACTGCATGCGTTCTGCGGTCTCCGGTCAGGTCAAAACGAACAAACGTCAGGTCAAACGTTCGCTTTGACCTGACCGGAGACCGCAGAACGCATGCAGTGTGACAAATCTCACTTATAAAAATAAAAACAAAACAGATTTTGTTATTGGTATTTAAACGTACCTCCCTATAAAGCCACTTAAATCATTATTTTTATCCAAACAAGCAAGACAAACAAGGTAAATGTTATTCCCATGAATTCATTACTTACTAAGTAAACCACAAAAAATGTGTATAATCTATCATAATATAATGTGAGTTAAACGAGAACCAATAAGCTTAATTTAACCTTTTAAAACAGTTTAATTTTTATAAGCTTAAAAGTTCTCAAACAATTCTAAAATAAATAAATAAACACAATGTCTTTATGAGGTATTTGGCAAACACAGCAAAGTTCAGCTGATTTAGGTAAATTATTCACAATATTTCGAAGTTTGAAAACGGTAAAGCCGTTGAGGCATGAAACACAAACATCTAAACAAACTTTCGAGGTGCTTACCCATTTATAAACTCAATGTTTAAAATAAAAATCTAAACAGCTGGTTTGCAGCGCGTTTCATAAGCGCAAGAATGTGTGCATGGTCACAGCTTGTCGCTAGATTTTATTCCAGTGTCGTTAATTCTGGTGTCGGTATGTAACGAAAGAGAGAAGAAAAAAAAGAAAAAAAAAGACTTTATTAAGGCATTCACAACTATTCAATGGTGTTATATCAAACCAAAAAAAGTATCATATTAAGTACAGACAAACACATAATGTGAGTTGCCGCAAATTGGCAAGCAAAGTATCTATGAATAATATCTACGCGTTGGAAGAGGCAAAAGAGTCACCTAGCTTATAAGACTGTACATTTTTCGTGATTCTAAGGTCAGTACAGAAATAAACACATTTTTATTTCTTTCTTTCGAGTTTTTATCGATACAAACGCGCAGTGATGGAGCGTTCTAAAAACGTGGCGTGCGCATAGAGAGAGCATAGTGTAGCATACAATTTTTGTAGTGTAGCATTTCAAATCAACGTTCTTCATTGACAGCCAAAATCGAACTAACAATATCAATAGTTGTGATACCACTCCCGATAACACTTCCTTACTTTTTTAAAACAAAGGAAACACGATCACGACTATTTTCACAAGGCGCATAAATGCTATCTTATTTGAAAGAATCCTACAAAAAGAAAGAGGCAATAGTGAGCCAATATTGGAATAAAACAAGCCGCATGTGCAAGTTGGTGGTTGTTTCATAAAATATTTCGAACCGAATCACGGGCGGAGTAAGCGATACGATTCTAGAGGGAACTCTATGAATAAAATTATCATTGTACTGAATTGATTCTGAACACAGTAAAACTTGTAGTATCTGGCTACTTATGAACAAATGTAGACCTAGGTTGTTAAATTAGCTGTTTTGTTGGAAACATTTGCGATCGCGTAAACAAAGACTGACCAAAATGTATAATTACCTATCTATCTTTGATTTTGCTCACTGTGGGTATATATTTGAAATTCGACGACCTCTGTGGCGCAGTTGTGTTAAATCCGGGTAAGATGCGGAGGTTGCGGGTTCGATCCCCGCTACGGGACAAATGTTTGCATGTTCTGCAAATACATATGTGTTTCGTGTCTGGGTGTTTTCTAAATATAATGTGTATGTATTTACAAAAAAAATGTATCTAACTAAGTATTATATCAGTCATCTGGTTACCATAGCACAAGCATTATGTTGCTTAGCTTGGGACTAGATGACGCTGTCTGGAATGTCCAAGGATATTAAAAAAATAAAATAAAAAAATTACTTCCATAACAAAATGTGACAAATATCTGCCGATAGTAAGCAAGACCAGATATAGATAGGTTTTTGAGACTGGTCCTTAAAGATTGTAATAAATGATGGATGTCTGGACAGATGGAACAGGCTTGCCCAGCACCTAAACCATCCTCTCAGCATAGCCGGCCATATCCACAGGAAAGACAAAGGTCAATACGTGTGGCACTGACTAGCCGCGAGTTAAATCACGATAGTTTCCTTCACCGTTTAAAGCTCGTGTGTGTACAGTTGCACAGTTATTTCATACACATTGGTGTATGAAAAAGTGTTTTAAAAAATACCCGCTAAAAACACCTCGAGGATCAAATAACGTTTTCTATTTTGCCAGATTCGTAACGGTTTGATCGACAAACAGTGAGATTGACTGCGTTTTGCTTTATTCGTACACGCAAGGTTGCCTTGTGAAAAATTCACCCAAATATTCGGGAGGTTATTGATGCATAATTCAATTTTACGAGGAATTAATCAGTTTTAGGAATTATTGACTGAAAATAGATTTAGTACGATGTATTTCAGTTGGATCATAAAATATGTTTGTGTGCATTTGTAACGTTATGGTTCTGAAACATATTGTGTTATCAGCTAGCCATTTTACCCCAGTACAAGTAAATAATAATAAAGTGATACTTATAAAAATTATGAGAGTTATAAGATTACCAATTTAATCATCGTTCTGTGTAACATTGGATTGTCATGTATACTAGATTTTAATTTCAACCCCAAAGATTGCTCTATATGGTAGTCTGCGACAAATCACACATGTATATTTTTTAGGTACGTCATTCAAAAAGATAATAATCTACTAGGAGTTTTTAATAAGTATGATGAATGTAAAATCCATAGCAATATTAGCTTGTATACCTACTAGCAAATGTGTATTTGGACTACCCACTTGGACATTTTCAAAGGATCTAAAGAATTATATAAAGATCTGAAAGAAATGTCTACCGCTCTTGGGATACAGTCATGATAGTATTTCTTTTTTTTTTTCTACTTGCAAGCTTCACTGACTATAGTATATTTTTGTGTATTTTCAATTTCATTGTTCAAGGTGCACCTGGCAACACTGGCAGGTATATTTGGCAGCTTGGAAATTGCCATAATATTTCACCGTCAGTCGCTGTGCCAAATAACTTCTCTAGACTCATACTCAAACTTGAGGAAATCACTCAAGATTGTAAACAACACGGTAATGCCATTCCAGTTTTAATTTAAACGCCAATGTGAATTATGTTTTTGGAAAGATTTATCGATGCATATTTTTTTTGACTTGTTTGTTTCTTTTTTTTTTGACTTGTTTGGGGGAGACCTTTGCCCAGCAGTGGGACACGACAGGTTCCTAAAGTTTGTTTCAATGACATACAAATTTTTTTTAGTATTCATAAAATTGCGCGTGATTTTCACTGAATACTTAATAATTTCTATAAATGTTTACTCTTATACAATCAATACAAAAATTAAAATATTGTCTAAAATGTTTAAAATTCTAAATAATAAATAACAACCTCCTCGGAGTTGTTGTAGTACTTCATTAGTGTACCATTTTACCTAAAATTTCTCAATTTTTCATAGAATTCCCTTAATTCTAGAAATAACTACGTTACCTATAAGTTTCATAAGCGTAAGTTATGATTTTGCCGTAAACGTAATATTTCGCCTGAGCTCCTCTTGTCTTTAGTGAAAAATTGTTTAATATGATAGGCTGAAGTGTCTCAGAACAAGAGTCTTAATATTTTACTGAAAGTGAGTTTTATTAAGTTTTGTTATCATTTTTTATTTTTATTTGACAATTTTGTTGGCAAGATTCCTACAGAAATATGGGGCTCTACGGAGTTTTTAAAGACCTCCGCCATGATTTCAATACGCGATTAGGTCCCGAAAATCCAAATAAAAAATAAATAAATAATATTTATAAATATTTTTTAAGGGAAGGGAGGCCTTTGCCCAGCAGTGGGATCCACCAGGCTGAAATAAATAAATATAATAATAAAATAATAAATATGTTTCCAAGTAACCATAGTTAAAAAAGTATTTTAGATTTTTTATAGCTTCATTGATTATGATAATTTTTGAAAGTCGAAATCTTACGCAAAAGGTATTTTACATTACTTTACTGTATAACGATGATCAAGCCAATGCGTTGATCCAAATAATATGCTCACGGCGCGTCTAGAAAATGTCTACCAAAAATATTAATAAACCAAATGATATAATTATCTTAATCCGTCTGCGAGCGACTTAGCAACTTTGTGTAATGAAAGCAGAGTTCTGAGTTCGTATGTATAGTATAACTAATACAACAATGCCTTCTACTTATCAAAGTTATACAGCACTAGCATTTTCCCACGGAGTCACTTGTGGTTTTTACCAAAATAAAAAGTAGCCTATGTCATATTCCAGGTAAATTATTTTAGTTTAGGATTAAATCAAATTCGTACAGTAGTTTTTGAGTGAAATTATGGTTGTATAAGTAGAATCGAATCGCAGTCCAAACGTTGAAGCCGATATTACCCGCAACGATGTTCTATCGGAATAGTACTTAATTGAGAGACGAATGTTTCTATTAGTTGGACATCGTCGACCGAGAGTGTACGGTTTGTCTTCCGAGTAGGAATTCCATATTGTTCTACTATATGCCTTATGTTTGTAAATCTGTTTTAATGATCATTTTATACTCTTGACTAAAATATGGGTCTGTTGTTTTTGTTCAATCATGGAAGTGTAAGTAAAAACATAATTTTACAACAACATTAGATATTCGTTCGTTCGTTCGTACGAGAAAGTGGTCGACATCGAAACAACTAGGTATGTACGAACGTTTGTAAAAAAATACCAACAACGCCCATCAACTTAAGGGAGGCCTAAGTCCAGCAGTGGACGTTACACGGCTGATACGAGTATGATGAGTATTTGAATCCATGTAATTCATGTAACAAAATAATTTTTAAACATTCTAAGAGACAACCAGACACAGTGTTCCATGTTCCCGTGGAAGCTATTTTAAACAAAACACATTTCCGACTCTAGTCTCATTGTTTTGCAACAATGTAATACCTACTTGCTACTAGGTAACTTACTAGGTAGGTACATTCAGCTACAAAAAGGCTAATCTGCTGCGTTATTCTCCAAATAACCATGTCTTGACGTGGCACGACACGGCGTGGTTATTTTGAATAATGCGATGGATTTCAGAAAACAAAAGCTAGATAACGTGCAATCTCTTACCACGTCATGTTTTGAAAATCGACGAGAATCGACCGCCAAGTTTTGTAAATAAAATTAAATAGGTATTGGAATAGAGATAAACTAAATATTGGAAAAATATCTTAAGTTGGTACTGTACATATAAAATGATGCTTTTTCCCATGCCGATTTCTCGCTAATCGGTGCTTTAACCGAAATTCATATTTATGGTAGTTTCGACTAAGCATAAGGTGGTTCCGTGGCCGGGTAAGTAAATGCAATCCGGCTTTAGGATTGCTTAAACCTTTCCGGAATCTTAACTTTTTATTAAGATTTTTATTTAAAACTGACTGAATTTTAAATATTAATAAAAATATTAAAAAAACTAACTAATCCTACTACTTACAAATCTTCAGCGATGACTGTACTTTGGTAGATACTAGCAGAAGGTCCTTATCGCGAACCCTTATTTGCTCCCCAAATTGCTGTTGTAGTCTATTCGGCAGCATCTTGCCCGAAACGGAGTATTAGCCCTAGAGAATTCGATTTGAAGGTAATTAGTAGATACGTGGATTATTCTCGTTACGATAATGGGAGCGCTTAATTTCGGGCTGGTGTAATTAAAGTTTTATTGTTATGCGTTCTGTCTCGTAAAAACTTTTCAATTTGGGAAAGATTTGGAATATGTTTTTCTTATCACTCTTATTCGGTGCTGTATTATTTAGTTAATTTTAATTAATTTCATCAAGTTTCATCTAAAAAAATATTTGTAGCACACGCGGTGAAGAAAAACATCATGAGGAAATCAGTTAGCTTTCTAGCAGGTCTTGCAACTAATTACGTATGTCAAGTTAACTTCTGCAAAATTTGCGTTAGCGTGTTGCAGTGAAAGACAAACAGACAGACACACACACACACTTTCCCATTTATCATATTACTTAGTTTCAATGGATTTAATTACATGCAACAGGCAATAAAATGGCATCAAATGGTACTTAATAATCTGAAAATAAAATTTTTATAAAGGCAAGTCCTGTCAAACAAATTATAGGTGACCCGTTTCTGCGAAAGCTACATTGACACTGAAGCCATTATAGGTTGTTTCGAAGAAAAGCATAACCCACTCCGACCCACATTACCTATAGTGGTTCTTGGTATTCGCTGAGACATTAATAAAGTAAGCTGGTTAGTCATTGGATTAACCGACTTAAAAAAGGAGGAGGTTTATGTTCCACTTAATTTTTGTGTGGATTTCCACCGATTTTTTGTCAAACTTTTGATAGATTTGATTTTCTTTTTTTGCTTGAAAAGGTTTAAATATCCCGTGTAAAAGGTCTATAGACCTTCATTTCCGAAATAAAAAACAATTCCATATTGCATATTTTTTGCTAAGCAAAATACTCTTACATAATATTCAGCACAATGCCATAAATCTACATGCCATGTACAATGCCGATATTGTGGTTATGTGTTGGAACAAAACGTTCGAACAAGTGAGCGTACAGGGAAATCACTCTCATTGCTATTGCTATTGGCACTGTATGAAGGTATTTTTGACAGGTGTGCAAAATAGCCAGATAACCTCAGGCCTTTACATCTTTACTAGATGATTTATACAGCGTCAGGGGGCAATACTTGCCTACATTTAACTGGACACTTTATTTTCAATTTAATTAGTTGTTCCTAAATAAATAATCATTTAAAAAAAATCAAGTGCATTAAGGTTCAAGGGTATTCCTTTTATTTATTTGTGATTTATTATAAGTTAAACTTTAAAAAAAAAGCATTTGTTTTTGACCATTGTTGCTGGCACATGCGGCTCACGTGTCCAGCCCAGTCCCACTTGAGTTGGACTGCGCTCCATAGCTATGACAGTAATTTACAATCTTTAACAATAATACGAGTACAATTTCACTGGGAGAGTACCTGTCAATTAGTATGTTTAAGATGCCGTTTCAATAGTGATGTATTGTCAATTTATCTGGCCGTACTATTGGGAATCACTCTGCGCCGCAAATTGCTCACAGTATGGAATTATATTTGGGCGAAGCAGTACCTTGTCTGCATGCGAAAATAGTCGAGCAATAGCCTATAAATAAGGTCTTTTAGTTCTATGTTTCTGTGAGAGATTTGCACGAAAACTGACCGATGTAAAGTTTTAGATAATAGTTGATAATAGGTATTGGAATCCATATACTAATATAATAAAAGCGAAAGTGTGTGTGTGTGTGTGTCTGTTTGTTTGTCCGTCTTTCACGGCAAAACGGGGCGACGAGTTGACGTGATTTTTTGTGTGGTGATAGTTGAAAAGATGGAGAGTAACATAGGGTACTTTTTATCCCGATATTCCCGCGGGAACGGGACTTACGCGGGTGAAACCGCGGGGCGCAGCTAGTAGAAATATAAAGGTTAACAGTCGATTCCTACGAGTATAACGAACATTGATGGCAAGGTAGAATATAATATTCAATCTTGAAACTATCTTCAATAGAAATCAGACCCGCATAATCCCTGTGCTAATTACAAATTAAGGGGGTTATTTCATAAGAACGGTGTTAAATTAATCAATAGAACTGTAAAATTGGCAATTAAATTTTTTATTGATTATTATTGTTATGGTTTGTTAAATAATAAATAATGCCAGTTTCTGATCTCACAGATTTCTAAATTAAAAAATGCGGGGAGTGTGGTGGGAAGGGTGGGAAACGAGTGGAGCTACGTTTTAATTATTTAAGACGACCTTTTATTATTTATAAAGAAACCTAATTAGGTCGTCACTCGATCTTTAAGTAGGACAGAGTCATCCACATTGTTTAAAATACATAATAGTAGACTAGTAATTTTTTGAATAAAAAAATCAAAAGCATAATAGAATAAACTTTTATTTTCTTTTTAATTGCCAAGTACCAGTAAAATAGAGCAAACTTTTTAGGAAGTTGTTTGGTCACTCTTGACACCTCTTATTAAGGTCCATGTTACTTTTGATTTTAAAATAAAAGTAAAACTATTATTATAACTTTTCATTGATTGAAAACAAACAATAAACGTTTTTTTTGTACATAGATAGGTATATTTAATTTTGTACAGATATTTAAAAGTTCATTCTCAGAGTAAAACTAGTTTCATATCAAGATAGTAAGTACTTTGTGAGCTAGTATTCAGTCTAACTAATTCATCAACTACAGTCTATTTTAACTTCATTATCTGACCCAAACGACACATCCCAATCCGAAACCTAAGGGCCTTATCGCGCAATCCCGTATAACTGAGAGCCCCGATCTAACCATTGAATGGCTACCGAGGTTCTTATCAGCTGAATTACGCCGTATCGTATTAATATTAATCCCCAATGAACAAATCGAAAGAAGAATTTTGAATATACTTAAAAATTTTGTGACTGAAAACACTCTATTGTAAAACAAGTTTACAAAATGGTTTGGAGCAAGTCCACAACGCTTTTGTGATAGAGAGAAAAATTGCATATTCCTGCAATGTTTTGTTTGTATTATCTGTAATGTGTATCGTATCAAAAAAAGTTATGTATATTTTCATAGAAAAAGAACACGTAATTTTTTTTTTTTAGACCGTTTCCGCCGAATAGTGTTTCCGTGCATCTCCCTCCGTATTCAAGTCGCGATAGTTTAAATAGTATTTTAATACCTATCTAGTACTTTAAATTTGTACAAGTTGTTCAATTGGATTTAACCATATAATATATTATGTGTATTCCATATATATGTGGACAAAACATTAGATTAAGACTTTACAAAAGGAAAATTGTATTTTCCAGCGAATACCAAACAACGTTGTCAACAAAACTCTTCCAGATCAAACGAAATTCCTCCATTGATGTTTTCAATGCAGCTGCTGTATATCACCGTTGGTAATACATATGACAATATCCAGTTCTTATAAAACGGTGGTCATCATCACAAAATTAATCCAGGTCTCCAGGATATAAGCTGTCTGTTTATACAGTGTCAGGAGGCAATCTTTGCCTACACTTATCGGGACTCTGTAGTGCCTGGGGCATTGTTGAGATGGAATAGGCTTGCCTAACACCTGAACCATCCTCTCAGCTTAGCGGACCATTTCCACAGGAAAGACAATAGTCACGTGTGGGGCTGACTAGCCGCGGGTCTCTTCACGATGTTTTCCTTCACCGTTTAGTGCTTGTGATGCGCATATTTTCGCAAATAAAATCCATTGATGCACGTCCGGATTAGAACCCAAAATCGAGGCACTAACCCACTAGGGCATCACGGCTCAATAATTAAGTCAATAATTACACTATTAATAAAAGTTATTCATGTGAGTACATGATCAAAATATAGCGGTATATATTTCTAAAGAACCTTTACTCCAGGGTCGTTGTGCCATTTCACCAATGACTGCAATATGCGTCCGACTGGGGCGCAGGGGAGCGCTCTATCTAGATTGTGAGCTCGATATGTGTATCAATTGCCTTTAAAAATGTATTGTCACAGAGCTGGGAATTCCAAATCTGGTCGGAATTTTGAATGAAATAAAGTAGTATTTTTGTTGAAGAATTTACCAGGTCATGGAGTTAAGTCGAGTTATTTTATAGAGCAAGGCATATTAAGAAAATACACGAGCAACGGCGAAGGCAAACGTTGTTAGGAAATCAGCGTAGCGTTTACAATCGATGACACGAAATCTCAGAGCAATCATCTTGCACGAAATGAACGAAATGACTCAAATAAACGAAAATGACTGATGACTGACACAGTACTTGGTTTCATAGAAGTAGTTGTACTAAAGTTGAAATAAGTAGTTGGTCAGCAAAATTACTACAAACTCAAGATCACAACAAACAATCTATTGTCTGCTGGATCGCGTGTAATCGAAGGTTTATTACATTCAGCAATCAGAAACGCTTTAAGTAGTGACGATAAGGCGCCGCTTTGATTGCCAGTGTATTGAATTCCACTACGATTTGGATAAACGATCCTTTGTTTTTAGGGGATAATGCACCAAAGAGCAAGGTGGTTTAAGATTGGTTGTTTTGTTATGTTAAAGTTAGAGATAATGATGCAGGTAATACTTGTTCCAATAAATTACCGATAAAGTATTTAAGTTGATTAGAGTGTTAAACCATACTTGGTCATTACAAATTAAAAACGTTACTAAAAGTAAGGAACTCTCATTTCTATTTCGTAATATTCACGACATTATCCATTAGTATCTATTTCTAAATCAGTTCTCTATGCATGTCAAAGTAGTCTAAACATTTCCAACCAAGAATTCACGAACGAACCTCAAAATAGCCAATAGATTGCGGTTCAGAAAACAATAGTCTCCACTCGTGTGGTCACGACAAGTAGAAAAGTGGCAACATTAATCTGATCCCGGCTCTCAAATGCGGGGGCAATGCACCGTGTAAGCATTCGAGCTGGAAACTACGGCTCAGCTCCAGATGTCACCAGCATTTGTTTGGACTTTGGAAACTTGACCGTCAATGCAGAGATGGTTTAATTACTGCTCATTCTACCATGTAAAAATAAGTAACTGTTTTTCACTACTGTGTGGTTTTTGTTACCGATCTTTCGCTGGAACGACTGATCGTCCACGTCTTGTGAATGTTTAAATCGACGTAATAGCGATTAAACTGGATTGGTAAAGGAATATTCTCGAAGTGTAGTCGAGGCGTAAACATGGTAGGTATTTGAGATAGAGTTAAAATATTTTGTGAAGATTTGATTATTTCTACTGAATTGCTTTAAAGATTTTGTTCATATACTTATTATAAGTTTTTATGTGGTGACTGTTGGTTTATACTCGTATATATCTAAACTTTTCTATTGAGCCAATACTGTAAAAATACGGAAATTTTAAATAAGTACAAAATAGCGATCCCACGTTAATGCGTTCTATAAATTATCTATTATGAATGACCAAAACTTCAAGCGGTGAGCGCCGCAATAATTTACAAATTAATTAATTCCTAGGTATCATTCATTATTGCACTATTAAACCGAGTGATTTCAAAATAATATTAAATGCAAGCGATTCATTTCAATATGCAAAATTATTAATTGTATAAAACATAAATTAGTGTGTTTAATCAGCTTTGCAAATAGGTACCTACATCCTACTAACATAATAAATGTGAAATTATAATGAGTATAACGGGAATTACTCACGTTCAAGTATTGTCGATTTAGATACCGACAATGTTTCGATTCTTCCGGAGAATCTTCATCTGGGTATGAGTGTGCTCACTCCTCGCGGGCGCGTTTCACACCCAATATTTGAACGTGAGTAATTCCCGTTATACTCATTATAATGTCTAGTACAACTCACGATAGTTTTGAAAGTGAAATAAATGTGAAAGTTTGTGTGAATGTATGGACGTTTGGTATTATTTCACGCAAAAACAGCTGGACCGATTTGGTTGAAATTTGGTAGGTATCATGGTAGAGATGTGATACCCAGGATTAACACATAGGGCTAATAGGGAACGGGACCTACGCAGGTAAAACCGCGAGGCGCAGCTAGTAGTTTTAATATTATTGATAGTAGTAGTAGTTTTGTGTAATGTTCCGTCACTTATTTTTTTGAAAGGTTTTGGTTAATAGCATTTCAAAAGTGCTAAGTAGAACAAACCTAAGTTAGAAACGGGACTTATCTAAATCATAGACGGGCTCTGGCTGACTTCACTAATACACTTGTGGGCAGAGGTTTTACAAGCTTTACAATTATCACAATCATGCTGAAGACTCTTCAAGCTTAGTAATTACGAGTATTTTCTAGCAACGTCAAAAAAGGAGGAGATTCCGAGTTCGATTTTACATACCTATGTATTTTTTTATGCATGTTTACCGATCATTCCGTCAATATGGGATCGATTTTCACAAATGTTTTTAAGTTTGATATTCTTCCATTAAAACAATTACCAAAAAATCACCAACCAACCAACCAATCCCGTGTGTTTATTTCTCTTCCTATTACCTCGTTTCAATAAATGAAGTATAGATAATAACCTCTTATCATACATTATATTCATCTCAATATTCGCGTACAAATAATACAAATAGCTGGGTTTATGTCTGCGTTCACGCTGCTATTCAAGAGGGAAAATTTTAACTTAACGACAGCAATAAAGGTCCGGGGTCTCGTTTACACCCCGCGCTTTCACCTGCGAGCGGAAGGTACCTTTACCGACCGCATTTTTATCCAACGCCAAAGAACAGTATACAAAATTGGTGAAGGAGTATCTATACTTTTGAAATTGAATTCTTATTTTGTCTTGTTATGTGACGGTTTGCGCCGCGACCGAAACCAGAGACCGAGACAAAAGACTAAAGGTCTCTTAAGACAATGTATAGCATAAGTTGTTGTGTATATTAAACTTGTTCCTGAGTGGAGACCGCGGATAAACGTAGTGTAAGACACCCTCCGGCTAGATGGAGTGACGATTTGCAAAAAGTCGCCGGTAGAAGCTGGATGCGACAAGCCGAGGTCAGGATACAATGGCGCACATTGGGGGAGACGTATGTCCAGCAGTGGACTGCTATATAGGATGATAATGATGATAATAATGGCACAAGTTCGCAATCGTAACCAAGACCTTTGTACATTGCAGAAGAGACCGCGGTCTCGGTCGCGTTGTGAACCTTTAAAAAAAGCCTGAGTTTTGAAAAACCTTTTATGATAATTAGTGAGCAAATAAGCATCATTAGGTATTATTTTTTTGTTATTGACGACTTTTCTACCTCTGCTTGTTTTATAAATTTCCGAAATGTGAATGCGCTAATGTATTTATTTTAAAAACATAACGAAACCGCTGTTTAATTTTAACAGTTAATAATATATTAACCAGCTACACCACGATCCGTAGTAGTGTACTTACTGTTAATGTTGTAAAAGCTTTCATCTATTTACTGTGCCCCAACGCAGGTTAAATCCAGTTTTATATGAGTTTATAGTATACATAGAAGTTTTCTAAAGCTCAACTTTATTCTTACGGTACAGATATTGCCAGTAGAATATAGCATTAGACAAGTATAATAGCGCTATACTTGGGTTTTCTAAAAAGGATTCATTGTTTAATATTATTATAATAAACGTTTGTATGGTCCTTTATAGGACATGGCCTGTGGTCGCGTTGAGTCGCGAAGAGTGGAAGAAGGGAAGGGAGGCCTTTGCCCTACAGTGCGACGATTATAGCTAAATAATAATAATTATTATAATAATAATGGTCCTTTTGAAACGCTATTTAATATTTCAAATTGCATAAAGTTATACAGAACATTTATTTACAGAAACTAAACTATTACCTACTTTTTACACAAAGATGTAAAAAGAACGTGGATCACCTGGTATCCAAAAGGAACCAAGTAGAAAAATTATTTCAGAGTTTTTTTAATAGGTATAATTTATTTTCTTTCTTTCTTCTTTCTTTAATGTTAACATAATAAACTGGTCTTATAATTATCAAATGGATAAAGGTTCCCATCTATGGCCGAAGATACCTACCATTTCTGTCTTTGTTCTCTGCTTTCGTTCATAACGCTATGATTGTTACTTGTCTACGCCTTAATATATTTGGGTAAGAAGAGCATGGCGTAGTTCCGGATTCTTCACTTGTAGTTGACTCGAGATATTTTCAAAGGAATTTTCTTTCACCGATGTGTAGAATGGACTAAGTAGGGAACTCTAAGGAGAAAAATGTTTTCCTATTAAAGATTGGTGGCATAAAAAATTGAGGATCTGATGAGGATCATCGGAGCTATGAACAAAAATGCGCCTCTAAATTGCAGGATATTACTCTCTATTTACGAAAATGAAGTCTTTAAACAAAAGTAATATTTTTGTGTCGGTAATATATTGTTACCACAGTTGACGCAAATTAATACAGAACACAAGTAACATGTACGCCCGTCAGTACAAAACGAACTGGCAATAGAAGGAATTTCCCAAGAGGGTGCTATATTACAACTTTCCATACAACTGGCGGTAGAAATGCCCGGGCATGACGCCGAGAAGGGCGTGGGTATGGGCGTAAATTGTCATATTGCGGGCGTCAAATCAATTAAATATTGTTTAGTTTATTATAATTAATTGACTGCGCGATTATGTGTGTCGACGAGACACAAAAAGAGACCATTTTAGTTAGAATACGTGAGGCACATGAGGAGAAATTAAACATTAGCTTTCTGATAATACTAATATTATAAACGCGAAAGTTATTATGAATTGTGATTTGGCTGAAACTTTGAATATACATTAGGTTCGTTCGTTCGTTTGTATGAGCAAGTGGCCAACTCTTGTGACGGAGTTTTTAGATCACATAGGGGCCTGCTTCGGGGCTTGACGACTTTAAAAGCCGGGAACGACAATTTAACGTGCCCTCCGAAGCACGGAAGCGCACAGATAATGATACATTAGGTTGTGACCTGGAATAACACATTTGCCACTTTTATCCGGGAAAGTACAACGCAAGTGAATCCGAGGGCAGTAGCTTCTATTGTAATAATGCCCAAATTAATTAGGGTTCAGTGAACTCAAGGAAATAACGCTGAGCAGTACAATGTAAAAAAACAATGTCTGACCACCTTTTGTCTTTACGCTTGTTTGCCTTTTGAAAGACAACCCCATAGTATTATGGTTTTTGTCAAAGTAACTCGACCTTATTCAAGGAAAAAGTATTTGTTATGTAATAAAACATGTAAAATACTGCCGTTTCTAGTTATTATTTAACTTTCCCGGCGAAATCCTTGAAACTTACTTCATGGAATTTTTCATCGCAGGTTAAAGTTAACTCACACAGGTTAAGCCGAAGTTACGCTCTGAACTCGGTACCCGTTTTAGGCCAGTCAAGATACACTTTTGAAATAACTAAAATTCCCGGAAAGCCAAATTTTGGTGGAGAGCTTGGTATTACCATTACAAATAAAGTGTTAAAAGTCCCCATCGATCCCATGTGTGCGTCACGAGTTATTCGGGGTCAAAGGTCCAAATTTGAGGTTTCTTAGTTTTTTTTCGAAAACGGTAAGTTTTATCAAAACAAGTTTCAGCCCAAAGTTGTAGATCTTAAAATTGTCTACAATAATGGTCCCGATAATATTTTTCCTAAGAGTTACCATTCGTGAGTTATCGCGGTGATAGCGAGCGCACCACGCGGCCTACTAGGATGGAGAAAGACCGCGATTTGCATGCAGCGAGTGCACCACGCTTTTTTTCCATACTGAATTAGGGGCTCGTACGGAATCTCGCACTGCACAAGGGGCTCTGAAACGTTTTCATAATACATTAAGACTCATATCATGAATTTTCAAAATGAATAAAGATTGGATTTTCCAACTCTTTTATGGTTAACTGGATTCTAGCATAATTTTAGGAGAGAGAGAATTAGAGAGAGAAACCATAAAACCTAGAGAATCCATTGGAAAAGAGTTGGAAAATCCAATCTTTATTCATTTTGAAAATCCATGATATGAGTCTTAATGTATTATGAAAACGTTTCAGAGCCCCTTGTGCAGTAAGAGATTTCGTACGAGCCCCTAATTCAGTGTGAAAAAAAAGCGTGGTGCACTCGCTGCAAGCAAATCGCGGTCTTTCTCCATCCTAGTAGGCCGCGTGGTGCGCTCGCTTCCACCGCGATAACTCACGAATGGTAACTCTTAGGAAAAATATTATCGGGACCATTATTGTAGACAATTTTAAGATCTACAACTTTGGGCTGAAACTTGTTTTGATAAAACTTACCGTTTTCGAAAAAAAACTAAGAAACCTCAAATTTGGACCTTTGACCCCGAATAACTCGTGACGCACACATGGGATCGATGGGGACTTTTAACACTTTATTTGTAATGGTAATACCAAGCTCTCCACCAAAATTCAGCTTTCCGGGAATTATTGTTATTTGACCACTATTTTTCTGTTTAACTTGACCGGTGTATTTACTTTGTGACGTCATTTGATATATTGCTTCAGTACTTTAAAAGTTATCTTCGGGAACCTTTGTGTTTCCGAATGGCTACGAATTTTCAGTCCATGTCCAGCCGTCCGCGTTTCGTCACCTACGAGCTTGAAATCAACAAATCAACTACTATATAATGTGAGTTCGTATTTCCGGAGATAGACGAAAATACCCGATTGGAAACTCAGTTTGAAGAAAGTTTCCGAGGTCTCAGATCGTATAATAACAAGTTTAAGTGTAGAATACACAGTGTGGACACATCTCTCTCTTTTTGTCAGCCAAATTCAGCTCTATGGGTGTAGTGCTAAATCAGTTTCGATTCAATTCAATTGTGGTGTTTTATAGCGGCAGTAATCATTATTGTAATATACCAGCAGCACGATGGGTCGACGATATTGCCAACGTCGTGAGACGGCAGCGCAGGATTTTTAAATGTACCGAGTTTACAAAATCTATCAACTATTTCAGTACCCGCGACTCTGTACTTAAACTTGTTGTGAACTTGGTGGTTTATGTGTTGGTATTTAATTTACAACGCTAATTATTACTTTACACTCAGTCTATTCCGACCCTTAACTTCAAGATAAGGCTGAAGCTGACCGAATCATTTATCAGGAAGACAAAGTTCTAACAAACAAAACTCTGACAACGAGACGGTTAAGAAGCTCAAGTTAAAGTTGGCTTATCAAGTTAAACTTAGGTTATCTAATTACCGGTGGAACTTGTTTTTCCTAGATCCGGAAACGTCAATTTTAAATTTCGAAATAAGTGATTCCATTATTTTTGTATGTTGGAGAAACAGATGGAGAAAAAGTCAGAAGTTTATACCAAGGAACTTAAGATGAGTATTTTGTAAATAAAAAAAAGTCTACATTTTTCAACTTCTCAGGAGGAATTCAAAAGTTAAGTTTTCGTTATGCATAACAGTGTCCCGTTAAGTGTAGGCAAAGATTCCCTCCTGACGCTGTATAAATCATCTAGTAAAGATGCAAAGGCCTGAGTTTTAAATTAATTAAATATATTTTTTGAAAGAAAATATGATTAGGTTAAAGTTCGTTCAAACCATCAGAAAGCACCAAAGCTAAACAATAGGTTTTTTTAAAATTTTATACCATAGTACCAAAGTTTTTAATTCCTATTCCAAAAATCTAAAAATCCATTCACCTTAATTTATTTTCCGTGAAAAACGCAAAGATCTCAAAAAAAAAACAAGTGTCACTTTCCAACCTTATTTTCAGGAAAACGTGCAGATCTCAAAAAAATCTGTACAGCCTGGGAAAACAGGAAACTTTCAGTCCCGGCCGGAAGTTCCCCGGGGAAGGCGAAAACTATTTCCACATGGACCCGGCGGCGGTAGCCGGTCCAACTTAAATAAAAATGATACAACTTTTGAAATCCAATTTAACTGTAATAAAAGTTGTGCGAACTTCAATTACAACTAGAACGATGCTTGTTAACCATCTTTGTGGTTACTTGAGCGCTGGTTTACAAGATTTTATGGAAATACTAGTAGCGCCACGCGGTGTTCGCTGTGAATAGTTTTGGTTCACGTGGGAATACCGGGAGCCGAAAGTATGCCTAAGTGTTTATCCAGGAAATAAGCTACCCTGGTACTTTGGTACAAAAATGTTTATTAAACTTTTTAATTACATAATTATGTTGTATATTACTAATTATACATTTTATGTGATAATATTAATGTTATACGGATTAAAAACGTCAATTCTGTGAATCGAACAATATAATAGCACAAAAACAGAACTTTACAAATGGCCGCGCTCAATCCCGTCGACCAATGGTTTTCTTTAAATACAATTGCGTTGTTATTACAATAATCAGATATTAATTATTGTTTTCGTGCATTGGCGTGCTACGCGCACAGCACATGAAACCGACACCATTAATCAGATACCCCCCCTCAATTCTCCCCCCACCCTCCTCTCGTCCCTGAACAACGACAAAACATTGGTATTATTGCGATATTTCCAAATGATTACGTCACTATTGTGATGTGGTGAACTCAAATTTTAACAGCAAATGAAGTAATTTATTAAAGTGCCAAAACTGTTTCTACATTTGAAAGTTGCGTGAAGTAGGAAAAATAAGTTATTTCGATCTTAAATATTATCAACGGCGTTACTTCAAATCATATTAAAATGTGATTTATTTAAGTTTAACTGGCTCTGATTGTATTTTGGATAGTGATGTAAATATGTAGGTATTGGTTTAGTTTCTGTAAATAAATGTAGTTTACAGTTATTTGGGCTTTAAACTTTGAGGTGTTCCGAGAATAATAACATCTTCCCCTTCATCATCCACAGCCTGTAGGTAATATGCTACTGCAAGGTGTAGGCCTCCCTTTGTTTGCGCCATTCTTTTCGGACTTGTGTCTCACGCATCCAAAATATAATATGATTTATTTTAGATGACGACCCTTAAGTACCTATCTATACCTAACTAAAAATTAAACAAATAAATACTTTATTTATATAATAAATCATTATACAAAAGTTTAAATATGTTATAAAATACAATAATAATAATAATATAAGAACCTGAATAGCGAAAAATAACAATATAAATAAACTTGGTTATATTTATTTTGTACGCAATTAATTTTTAATAGCATTACAATGTAAGCCTTTTATAAAATGAAAACACCTACTAGTTTAATACTGTACGAGTAATTACAGAGAAATTCATTATTTACGAAGTATCCTATAGAAAGCTTTAATTAAAATGTATGAATCACTGTCATAAAACAAAGGAGGCATGGTAAAATCGTAACATATTGCGTCTGTGTTATTTAATTTTAAGCAGAATACTAGCACACACACGAGATTTTACTCGCGAAACACCGATATTATCGTGACGTACCTAATGAACTTACATAAAATGTTTTTTAGTGAAGTTCCGAAGTTGATCCCCACTCCACCACGGGACTAATGTTTGCATGTTAAAAAATGGTAAAATGTTAGTGTGCGTGTTTCTGTAGTGAAATGTATGTGTTAGAACCATGTCGATGGTTAAAGCCGACATTTATTATGTAAACCTAACACTTTAAAATAATTATTATAGTTAAGATCACTGTCCATCACTTAACTTGTCGACACAATTGAGTGTGCCCTTCTCTATCTCTTAGTATCAATTTAATCGATTAAATACACATAGATATCGATTACGAATAGCAGCTGATTCTAACTGTAAAGTTCCAAGCAACTGGACCCAATGGAACTTTGGAACATTACAAGCTGATAATAAATACAGGCATGTCAAAAGCGAGCTTGCAAATATCACCTATGCATAATGTATGCTCTGTAGCTGGTTTTCTGAAAAACGAATACCGCTAAATTGACATTACAAGTTTTTATTTATCCGTTAGGCACAATTTGAAGACAACTTACCCGATGAATGGGCACATGGTTGGACGTTGATAGCTCTTTAAATATTTAAAAGTAGTATAAATATTTAAAAGTAAAGTATAAAAACAGATATTTTAATTCATGAGAGTTGAGTTCATTGAAAAAATACCTATAATAGGTAGGTTAGGTTACGTATAGTAGGTCTAACAAAGAAACAATCGCATTGAAGAACACTCTTAGTATTTAATTTAGTACTAGTAGTATAATCTAGTTCTACACAACAATATTGTGAAAAGGGTGGAAGAGCTACAAAAGTTATGCATTCCTAAATTCTACGTCCGTCATTTAGCATCGACAGTATTTCAAGTAAATTGTACTTGCGGGTATTCCTGTAGCGTTCGCACTGGGACCGCACACCTCCTGATGGCTGATAAATTGACACGCACTACGTGACTAGTCCCGAGCCTAGCTCCCGATCCGACGCTATGATTCGACTGACATGCCGATACGTCGATACAGATAATTACATTCAGTTTTATGAAAAAAAGTATAGTCGGAAAAATTTCGTTACAGTACCGAAGGGATTTCTGATCAAAAAGTATTTAGCTTAGTACCGGTATTTTGGATTCATAAAATAATTATATTATTTCGTGAGATTAGAATTCATAAATTAAGTTAACTTGACTCACAACGCATATTACATAAGTTACTAATGTAATAGTGAAAGAAAGCATCGTGAGAAAACCCGCAGCAGTAAGCTTCACATGTATTGACCATTGTCTCTCCTGTGGATATGACCGGCTAATCTGAGAGGGTTGTTTATGTGCTGGGCAACCCTATTTCATCTCAACAATGTCCCACGCACTACAGTGTCTCGTTAAGTGTAGGCAAATATTGCCTCCTGACGCTGTATAAATCCACGGGTACCTCATCTCGAACATTGAATTCTGAAAAATGAACAGTGTTAGATGAGGTATCTGTCTTATGTAGGTAATCTGTGGTTTTAAACAACCGGCCACATCTCTTGAAGTAGAATCAGAGGTTCTAGAGATACGATGAGTCAGCGCCGACCGTGAATATCTCTTGCGCATTGGCAGGTTAATACAACATCGTGAGATGCGATATTGCTTTGTTTTGGTACTAAAGGGTTAATAATTTGGGGCTACTTACGCCTTTGTTTCACCATCTTAAGATTGGTCAAATCAACGAAAAGCTGTAGAAAATGGCATTAAATATATGAAAATTGAAGCGATTAAAAGTTTCAAATAAAAAAAATATTAAAAAATATTTGTAGGTGTTCATGGAGGTAGTCAGAGGAAGGTAAGGTCCAAATACATTTTGGTACATGCTCAGCCCACATATTGCAGAAATTACTTGCAACTATCACTACTATCTTATTTAACTATCTTAGTCAAATTACAAAATTAACTGAAAAAATTTAAATTCATTTAAATAATTTCAAGACTAGATAATCGCGCCATTTCAAGTGTAGATACTTAACCTTACGTTGAATAAGCAAACAATTTACAAAGTTTCGAAGCTCGTTACTTCCCTCTTGGCCAATCAAAGTGGAGGGAGTCATTTAGTTTGATTGCTTGAGTTCCTTCACAAAACTACTATAATTCCCAATATTAAATTAGAGCTTCCAAGAGTACTAATATTTATTGGTCTGGGAACTGTTTGTAAAGAACGAGTTTAAAGTACTGAAATTGTTATGATAATTTTGGTGCTATAAAATTAAAGCTGTTCATTGAGGTTTCGTGACAACAAAATGCATAATCTTCGGTAATTTTACCGAAATTCCTTTAGTTTTAAACTATTAATTGTGAATTTATGTTTTATTGGTTTATTAAGGTTGTCTTAAATTCCTGGTGGTAATACATTATTTTTTTAAAGCAGCAGTCTTTCACATTCATCAGTTCATCATCAGTTGATCTGAAGAAATGCCTACCGCTCTCTGGGATACAGTCGTGATCATATTTCATTTATTTAAAATTTTTTTTGGACTGTCAATCAATTAATAACAATATTGTGTACGACCCTTATCATTTAGATGCCAGTCAGGCTCTATCCATATCACATTATTAAATCACGGTTTAGCCCCGAGCAGATTAAAAAAGGGATGTCATATCTCTGGATAAGCTCTGTTTCTAGCACAAAACATTGGACTAAAAATATTTTTAAAAGAAGATAAAAGTGAATTTTAACGGCTTTATAACAATTCTCGTAATATTATTTGTATCATATAACCAAACAAGATTTAAGGTCGAGAAATATATTATATATTTAAATGAACATAATAAATTACTTTGAACATCTCAATACCTTTTATAATATATGAAAAATCCTACAAAGTTTTTGGCTTCGACGGGATTCGAACTCGAGAGTTACAAGCGATCGTTCGAATTCCGTTGAAGCCCATAACTATTAGTAGTATCTTCATTAATATATGAAATGCACTTAACTCTATTTATTTTTTACCTACATTGTCCCACTGCTGGGCAAAGGTCTTTCCTTTCTCCTGCCATATATCCCGGTCCATTCCTAACTTTTTATATATTTATACACATTACGAGTATAAGTAATATGTGTAACACTATAAAAATATAAAAAAACTAACTCAGTACCTCATACCTACTGGTTAACTTAGAAAGTAATTTTAACCGGCACCTGTGTAAAATCATATTTTTAATATGAAAAAGTTAGTTTTTAGCAGCCATGAAATTGCCCCACGCCGGCACTTAGCATACCAAATAGGTAACAAATTTATAAAGTTAGTTAATTAGGCAGACTTTCATGTTTACTTCGAGCATCGTAACTTCTTCCCTAATTTGAAACAGCCGTAATTATTGTTTATCAGAATCATTTAGAAAGTTTTCCCTAGAGAAATTTGAGGATTAAAAAACTTTAACGTTTTTTTATGAGGTAAGGTTTAATTAAAGGAAGACTTGAGAGTAATTATAGTCGTAAAATGCTCCTCTCGAGTAAAAAATAAATAGCAAAAACACTTTTATAATCTACTTTTTAAACATGACGAAGGAAGCATTAACTTAAAGTTGATTTTTGTAGTTAATACTTGGATTTTATAGCTACTTGATATTTGGAAAAAAACTTTTCGATCCTATCAAAAAACACGCAGTTGATCCTTTGATCCCGAAAAAAACATGTGACTTGTACTTTGTACATCGTTCTGACGAATCAATCAATCTGTCACTCTAGTGAGGTCACGACCGACTTCGATGTAAGATTATGTTTTTCTAAAACCCGGAACTTAACTGGGAATAAAAATAGTAAGCTACAGTTTTTTTTTTAAGTAAGCTCGCTTAGTTCTCATCAGTTGGTTTTGAAATTTAAAATAATTATTTTGTAAGTAGATTTAAAATTAAGATAAGATTTTTTATTTTGTTAAACTTGACATTTTTTTAACTTTAAATTATTCCAAATTATAAAACTAATCTTGGACACTCACGCAATAACAGTACCAAGCTAAAAACGCACTGCTTGACCACCTACTTCTACGTCACAAGTTGTCAGTTTTCTGACTGTAGACATAAACATACTTATAACTAAGACTTAAGACTCAAGGCAGTTAATTTCAGATTATACAAACTTTTTCCATGCAGCGAAGATTGCAACGACTTGCTAGGTCTACACCTTGTGTTCTTGCCAGATGCTTTTCATCAGTGTGTTGCAGTTGAAACAATGAATAGAATGACCTAGCGTGTAAGACGTTTTCTATGCGTTCTTAAGATCCTACTGAAATTGTTGTTTTCTTCTTTCTTTTTTTCATTCAGGGCATTCCAAAAGCGCCAAATACTTTCGCAAGTAATATTTTCTAAACATTACTTGGTTTCGTAAAATTCGGGCAGCGTACACATTTGTCGGATGACAGACAAATTGTCGGGCGCGCACGTGACGTATGGCACCCACACCCGCTGCCTAAAGTTACAATAAAGTGAACTCCAAGTTCGCAAACTTCAGCTTGAGCTGTGAGCTACAAATCCACTGGTTCACGAACGATTTCTTAGCAGAATGTTTAGATTCTTACGGATAGGCTAAAAGTTTAGTTGAAAATGAACAGTTTACTTTGTTATTCTGGCAAAAGCAGAACCAATCTTGTATGACTTCTAAGTTCTAACTACGCATCAGATGGGAATAACCCCGCATATGCAATGTATACTAATACGAATAATATTTTTCATTCAATGTATACATCAAAATGTTTTAAAAAAGTACAGGGTACCTAATTTATTGTTATTATTATTAAAGATCTTTCCAATATTCCAAGTAGGTAATACATTTCCTGAAGTTTTATGAATTATCTCCACGGCCGGGATTGAATAGTCGAGAATACATTCTTCTAAGCCTTCTAAGACTCAAATCTATCAAAAACCCTTGAAAATGACGTCAATTCAGCATTGTTACTCAGATCATTCAAAATGAGTTTTCCGATGCTGTAAAAACATTTTATGTCCCACAAAGCGTCTGTCAGCGTTCTTGTTACAAATTTTTGTGCCATTACATTAACTGTGTACCATCAATCAAAAGTATCAGCGGATGGTTTCATCACATTTAGCTTCGTTTTTTTTCGAAAATACGAAGACGTTATTTTACAGCCAAAAAAAAATGAAAACCGTCTTTAATTTAAAAGGAGAGAGCAGTTTTTTTAAGGTGTATTCTGTCCATAACTCCGAAGACCCTTATTTATTTTTAAAGTACCACCTCGGAAGTTTATCCTAAAAAAATATTGAAAAAAAAATACAAAAATAATCGGTCTACGATTGACGGAATAATTATTTAAAAATTAAAACTCCTTTTTTTGAAATCGGATAAAAGTAGAGCAAGTTTGTTTATTTTTATCAACTCATCATGCATGTAGGTATTACGTCTATTATTTGTCTGCCTCCGTTTCATACAAAACTAAAGCATTATTCAAGCTCATTTTGTTGTTAAGCGATGTTTGTGATATTTTTGTGAGATTGCAATTATTTGGAGTGGTTTCGGCCAGCTGCGACAACTGACTGAAACGTCACGGACCGAAAGTTCCTGTCACATGGTTTGAGCATTACGGGATAACTTGATGTATTAGATTGTTTGTTGGAAACGATGCATGCTATAATAGAAGCTGAATTTGAAGACTTTTGGGTCGCCAAAGCGTTCAATAAAAATGACATGTATTGCTTTATAGACGATTTATTTATTTTTATAGATGGCGCACTGAACAATGTCTAAGGATATTTATTTATTTATTTAAATTCATTTTAAATATTGCGTAAACTTTTTTTGGAAAATAATCTTCTGTAAGAGAATGACTTATTCCTTTTGCTTTGACATTTACACGGCGTCATCTAGTCCCAAGCTAAGCAACCTAATGCTTGTGTTATGGTAACCAGATGACTGACATAAAACTTAGATACATTATTTTATAAAAATGTAATCCAGCTACCGAGTTATTGTGCAATTTTGGTAAAGCTTAATCAATTTTCTACCATTATTCAGATCTAATTCTCCCAAAGGGTTCCATAGTTTATGTTTACATCTTTGACCCATGTCTACAACTACAACATTTTAGTGTACACCTTAGTAACAAACACACACGTTTATAATGTAAATCCTATCGACATACAGTGCAAATAGTCTCGGGTAGACCTTAGACCCAGCTTGCTTCTATCAATCTGTGTAACGACCATTACCATAAGCCGGTACCAGACTGCCTTTTGATAGAACTAGCTGCGCCCCGCGGTTTCACCCGCATAAGTTCCATTCCCGCGGGAATATCGGGATAAAAAGTAGCCTATGTCACTCTCCATACCTTCTTTTACCTTATTTTTTTAGTATTCAAAAAAACTATTTGAATACTAAAAAAATAATATAAATGGCATATAGCTAAGAGGACTGGCATATCACGTTACATGCTTACAATTTTTGTATGTCTGTGACCATATTAATATTCACAAACTGTCCGGTCTAAAATTTTTCATTCCCGTTTTCTCTATAACATTCGAAATGATTTAAAATTCCCAGAATATGTTTGCAACTTCAGTCGGATTCAGCAGTGCAATTCAAGCTTCATAATTTAACGAAATAGTGTGCTCCAACTCGGAAGCTTTTGGGCCGTATGAGCAGTATGAGCTCTGTTCGTACTTTGTGATGTAAATAATGTATGTAGTAGGTTTTACAGTAAACTAGTTGCGCCCCGCGGTTGCACCCGTTAATGTCAATAACAAACGTCAAATTAAAACAAGCTTGTTTGTAAAATAAGCCATTTCTTGCACTTTTAAGGTGCAAACATAATCTGATTTGAACTCCGAAGATCCTCGTCTGATCGTCACAAAAGTTTTATGAAACGCTCTGATGAGTATACGAGTATTCTTCCTTTTCGTTTAGATAAAAACTCGAACTGTAAGATTTATCATCTAATTGAAAATTTAGAAAACACTAATAGCTTTACTTTTGATCTAAAATTATCTATAACGTTGCGTCTAACTTAACAGCATTTAAGACAAATAACTTTAGTAAAGTATTGGATAAAGTTTAAAAACTAATTAAGATTTCAAAACCTATATTAAAAAGTTTTAAAAGCTCCGCACTAAGTGTTTTATTGGTAAAAAAACATATAATTCTCTAATGGTTTCTATTGGCACTTCATTAATTATATGATTTAAAGGCCGCGTAGAATTAACAGCTTTTACGCTCAGTGATTTATTAATGGGGGCTATTTATTTTGAAAATGAAACAGTACCTAAAGGTATTGAAGGAGTAAACGATCAATACCTGTCAAACTGAAATGAAATTCAATTAAAACCCTCCGTGAATTCTTTTGGGGTAAAGCAGGGGTTTTAGAAAAGCGGTGACCGTTTAATGTCGGTACGCAAGAACTGAAAAACTGAACTGAAAATATCAGAATCGTTCGTTCGTTCGTTTGAGCAGGTGGCCAAATCAGGTGACGGAATTTTTAGACTGCCTAAAGGTCTCTGTCATGGCTTAACGACTTTAAAAGCCGGGACCGACGATTTAACGTGCCCTCTGAAGCACGGAAGCGCTCAGATAATAATGCCACTTGCGGTCACCCATCCAAGTAGTGACCTCTCAGAACGTCGCTCGTGGATATTTCTGTCTTTAAGTACCAAACAGCCCTTAAAATCTATTTCACTAGCCAAGCCAGTGACAGTTGAATGACGTCCACAAACGGGTCTCTTAAATGATATCATCTTTGTGGCTATCAAAACTGTCTTACTGTTAACGTTTCTTAAGAACGCACAACGATAAAGGAAAGGAACATAAGAATTGAAAATGATGTGAAAAGAATTTTACAAAAGAGTATTCAAAGTGGTGTTTTGTTACGGAAAATTTCGTCCATCGATTAAATACACAATAGATGCTGATAAGTACTGAATAGAGTCTTAAATCGATTGTCTGTGCTCTTCAGCAGGCTATCAAGATAAGTGAATTTATGTAATGCTAAAGTATGTTATCTTGATCATAATGTAAGGGAAAGATTTTTTGGGTTTGCTTCTGTTAAGAACTAACTTCCTGGCTTCGAAGGTTATGCTGTTGATCTCTGATATAAAATCGATAGGCCAAAGAGGCATTTAGCTGACTTCAAACAACAGTAATTATATAACGAATAACAGTACTTATACTTAAATAAAAAATTAATGATTTAAAAACAATTACCTAGATGAAGGTCAATTTTCGCTTAATTTTCCAAAATATGACAGTTTTGATATTTAGTCCGATGATACGTTGCAAACTTAACAACGTCGGCATCTAAAAATAATTTCTTGTGTCATTCGATGTTTTTCTTTGTCGTTTTTTAAATATAAGTAGTTAAAGTTTTACTGAAATACGAATGAGATCTACCGGTAAGCCTAAAGATGATGCATAAATATTTTATGAACGAGCAATTAAAATCGCTACTGAAATTTCATTTCAATAGCTAAACATCTGAATTCAGATATTATTTAGTTTAGTAGTATAATTCATTATTAGATTTTTTAAAGAATCACTTTTAATAAAAATCTATTGGTATAGATCAAGTTAAAATGTTTTAATTCATTCTGATTGGTCTGCGGTGAGTATATTTAAAAATGAAATAGGTTTTATTTTTCATAAAGCAAAAAAAAAATATTCTCCAATTCTCAAATGTCCCCTTGTGCAAACGGGGTTTTTGTGTCAGTCGCAATACTAGAAATTTGGGTCCCCAAGCATCACTTGACTAATATTATGTTTCATTGTATTGAAAAGCAATAGTTGCTCAAAATTGCCCGTATACAAGCACGATAAGCCTTTAATCTGTGCGGGACACTCGCAGCCGACGTGAGTTACTAGATAATACCGCGTAATTGATTTTACCGATTCTCGATAGCCTTGTTCAATAAACTATTTAAAATCCAATTCTTATTTATATCTGGGCTTTTAGGTAACATTTTAATTACCTAATTAAAAGTAGGAGTGTTCTAATTAAGTGTGTAGGGTACTCTGTGTGCTAACGTAGATTCTAATTTATTTTTGCTCTTAGTAAAGTGTAATTAGCTATGTTTTAAACTTGATTACCGTTTAAAGATCATCAAGTTTTGTTTAATGAAGTCTATATAAAGGGTTTTTCATGATGTTTTTTATTTTAACTGATCCCTAAGCTAAAGAGTTGGGTTAGGGGATCCTGGTAGCCAAACCCCGCGGCCTATCTTATAGAAGAAATAATGTATGTACAATTTTAGTACTTACGCTTTTATTTTAGGTTATTGCAGAGTTCTTTTTTGAACTGAAAAAACAACATATTGAGAGTGGAAAATAAAACTATTCCCTCACGACTTAAGTAGTATGTAGAGTGATCAGATGGGAATAAACCTGGTAATCCTGTAAATCGTCTTTACGACCATCAGTTACGAGCATCGTTTTAAAGGAAACTAGGACGCAAACCGCTGTAACACAGAGGAAAATTAAAATATACAACGCTTATTTAGTATCCAAGGTACAAACACATTGTGTGTTTAGTACAAAGGGAGCAAACAATGCCCTTTACAACTCGTCGCGCTCATAAATCATTGAGGCACACAAACTTAAGCAAAATAAACATCGTCTAAACTAATTAGTGTAGAAAATTCACGTGGGACCAACGGGGTGTGGGCCAAGTACAGTTTGATGTTGCGCTCACAAAATTAGGGAAGTTTAGGGCAAAGTCGCCCTCGTCTGGTACAAGTTAATTTAAACTGCCCGAGCAACTCGGAGCCGTGACACTAATTCAATTAGTGTGGAGGTATGCAAACAATGCATGGTTGCGATTGACTGAACTTTAGATGTGCAAAATTATAAAAAAATAGACATGGTCATTAGTATATTATTCAAGATAGTAGATAGTTGTACGGTTTGTGCAACCGCACAATATTCGTTCATGTTCTCGAGTCAGCATTTTACACCACGCCGTGGTTTCCGTGTTAATACGAGACAGTTGCGTTTAACAAATAACCGCGGAAACACGTCGTTGTGTACTTCGCGATTCGCAATTCATAACTAACGTAAAGAATAAACGGAGAACCTTAAAAAAAAAAAAAAAAAAAACAAAGATGTAGGGTCTGTGTCCTACAATCTTATAAGGTTTGTTGAGTGTAGTAGAATAAAACCGAAGGTTAAGGTTCTCCGTTTATTCTTTACGTTAGTTCCTCCTACAACCTACTTGTGGCGGCGCTCGCGAGCACGCTGTTCAGCGACGCTTCCAGTGATGACCTCCGAGCCTGCTATCCAACTTGTACAATTACCTCCCGTACATGCGAGAACGACACTTTCTTCGAGCGTAACTTCTACGGGACCGGCGCCTGCGGCGAGTACTTCCGACTCCGGGCTAGATCATCAGTACGCGCGCGTGGACAAGGCCACGTCGCCTGTTATTAGAAAACTATTTACTTAGTGCAAGTGACAGTGTGAAATGAAATTTATAAGTTAGAATAAGTTCATTGTTTTTACTTGTACCTACTCACTCTCATCTCATCTCGCCCTCGGGAGCATGTACGGTTTGTGCAACCGCACAGTATCGTTCATGTTCTCGAGTCAGCATTTTACACCACGCCGTGATTTCCGTGTTAATACGAGACAGTTGCGTTTAACAAATAACCGCGGAAACACGTCGTTGTGTACTTCGCGATTCGCAATTCATAACTAACGTAAAGAATAAACGGAGAACCTTAACCTTCTGTTTTATTCTACTACACTCAACAAACCTTATAAGATTGTAGGACACAGACCCTACATCTTTGTTTTTTTTTTTTTTAACTTTATCGCGCATAACTTTGTGTGAAGTGAACATTCAACGTGTGTGCGGTGAATTTTACAACTACGGATTATAAGTGATCTGTGTTATCTTTTCGGTAGCGATTCGGTTTAACTGGCCTCCCACCAGCGGGTCTCACCAGTTGAATTGAGAAGGCGCATATACTGTAGAGAGAAGCACAAAATCACTTACGTACATACATAACTAACTACAAGACAAAACAACACTAACAACATGAGCAACATGGAAAATATAATTGCAGCTCAAATACAACTAAAGGAAGAGATCGAGAAACTCTTCCGAAACTTTAAGAAAGATGGTGCCGAAAGGAAGACTCTACCATACATTAAAAAACGTTTGGAGGCGTTGGATTCTTTCTGGTTGGAATTCGAGAAAAATCATACTATATTGTATCAGTATGAAGCTCGTGACTACGCATACTTCGCTGAGAATCAATACGACCTGACAAGACAACTTTACTTTGAAGCTCGGACATTCATCCAGAAACACGAGATCTCTGACGCTACCTCTGCTACCAAGAAGAGGGACAAATCTCCTGCGATAACACCAACTATTCTGATATCTGCAACAACACCTTCGGGAGAGTCTTCAACATCTTTCCAACAGCAACTCATTACTGAGAAAACTTCTTTCATCGAAACTAAGTCTCAAGGTAACGCTAGTAAGTCGGAAGAGTTGCTACGCAAACAGAAAAGCAACTTCAAGGCTTTCTCTCGTACTCTCGCAACAATTGACATAGAGCAAATTAACGAAAAATGGGAGTTCGAGGATACACTGAAAACTCTTGAGGCCAGATGGAAGACTATCGACTCTCTACACTGGGAGATCGATAGCGAAGCAACGATCGAAGATGAGTACGAACGAATCTTCGAGATCCATGAACGTCAGTACAACTCAATCAAAAAAGCTATTAACACCAAAATGTGGTCTGTTTCTCATAAGGAAAAATCTACCCCGAAAATGGACCTACCTACCTTTTCTGGAGCATATCAACACTGGACGTCATTCAAGGATTTGTTTACGGAAGTAATCCACGACAACAGAACACTATCCAATGCCCAGAAAATGCAATATCTTAAATCGAAGGTCAAAGGAGAGGCTGAAAAGCTGATTCAACACCTAACTATCAGCTCCGACAACTATCAAGTGTGCTGGGAAATATTGAACAACAGATATAACAACAAGAAACTGATTTTTACATCTCATCTCAACACTGTTTTGGGGTTACCAGTTATACAATACCAAACTGCTAACAACATCAAAAAATTACATGACACTACAAACGAGTGCTTAAACGCTATTAAGAAACTCGATGTCGACATCTCAACTTGGGATCCAATTTTAGTGCACCTACTATCACAAAAATTGGATACAGAATCTTACAACGACTACATCGAAGCTATTTTAGAGCCGAGAGAACTGCCGAGCCTGGCAGAATTTATGCGCTTTTTGGAATCCAAATTTACTTCTTTGGAGTCTGCGCGTCGTAAACAAGATCGTACTACAAATGATCAACAACAACAAAGAAATGCAACCTATCATTTCAACAACAAACTACAACAAACGAACAAAACTTCTAACTACCAAAACTTTAACGGCAAACCGAAAATGTTCTCCAACAATACTTTTAACTCGACATGGAGAAAAGGTTGCGTACCCCGGGACGTAAAGTGTCCTCTTTGCAAAAATGAACATGGATTGTTTCATTGCAACGACTTCTTCAAATTACAAATAACTGACCGACAGAACTTGGTTACGAAACACAATTTATGCAAAAATTGTTTATTCGATCACAAAGGCCAACAATGCAAGTCGGAAAAAAGATGCATACATTGCAACTCGCATCACCACACCCTACTTCATGACAAGTCCGTGATTTCTTCACCAAGGACAGCGGACTTACCTAGCAACAGTGGTAACTCAACTAAAAAGTATGACGGCCCAACTACCAACGCATCTATGAGAGATGTGTCGCAAACACTCTTGGCCACCGCCCAGGTCAAGGTCAGAACTAACGACGGATCTGAGGTTATACTTCGCGCGCTCATCGACCAAGGATCACAAATATCCATTATTACGGAAAACACTGCGCAACTACTTAACCTGCCTCGACTACGATGCAGCGGTGTCATCTTCGGCATCGGAACTAACGAAAACAACTGTAAAGGTGCGGTCAACTTAACATGCAGTTCTACAAACCGCGACTTTACTTTCGATACTCAAGTATATGTTATGAAAAAACTGATTAACAATTTACCGAGTCAATCGTTCACGAAACCTTCTACTTGGGGACATCTTGCAGGAATTGTACTTGCGGATCCTGACTTTAACATTAGCCGACCCATTGACATACTATTTGGGGCTGATGTCTACTCTAACATTATCCTTGGCGGAATAATCAAAGGAGACGAAACACAACCGATGGCGCAACAGTCTCAACTTGGCTGGATTTTATGTGGCAACATAAAATCTTTTCAATGCAACGTCGTTCTTAACAATCTGGAAGACATCCGAAAATTTTGGGAGATCGAAGATATTGCCGAAAACTCACAAATGTCTTCAGAAGATACCTACTGTCTCCAACAATACAAAACGGAAACAAAACGCCAAGAAAATGGTCGCTACGTCGTGCGACTTCCTTTACACCAGAACATTGACGAAAAACTTGGAGAGTCTAAACCAAAGGCCACTGCTCAATTTTTCCAACTGGAAAAAAGGTTTAGAACATCTGAACATATAGCTGAACATTACAAATCATTTATGACAGAATACATAGAACTGGGTCACATGCAACTATGCGATAATAATATGAAACCGAGTTGCTATCTACCTCACCATTGTGTGACTCGTGCAGAATCAAAGACTACACCGCTACGTGTCATATTTAACGCTTCTTCGAAAACAACTACAGGGTTAAGTCTGAATGATTTAATGTACAGTGGACCAAACTTACAAACTGATCTACTTTCTCTCATCGTGAAGTGGAGACAATACAAGATTGCCATTACAGCTGACATTGAAAAACATTTTCGACAGATTCTATGCCACGAAAAGGATCAACACTACCAAAAAATCTTGTGGAGAAACTCTCCCGACCTTCTCCTTCGAGAGTATACCCTATCTACGATCTCGTATGGTACTAAGGCGGCTCCTTTTCTCGCTATGATGACCCTGAAACAATTGGCAAATGATGAACGTCACAACTATCCTGAAGCTGCTGCTATCCTGGAGACTTCCTTTTACATGGACGATCTTCTCTGCAGCACTGACGATATACAAACAGCTAAAAGACTAAAACAAGATCTAACAAACCTACTGAAATCTGGAGGTTTCAACTTAAGAAAATTCTCTTCGAACAACGCAGAACTATTACAAGACGAAGTACCTACTACTAACAAACCGGAAGTGTACTGCTTCCGGGACCAAGAAACTACAAAGACGTTGGGGTTGCGATGGAATCCTAATGAAGACAACTTTACTTTTCAACTAACTATTGACACTACTTCAACAAAAACTATAACTAAACGTATCCTTCTATCGGAAATTTCTAAAATTTTCGACCCCTTGGGGTGGCTAAGCCCGGTCACAACAAAACTGAAACTAATTTTCCAAGAGGTATGGAAGGAAGACCAACGATGGGACGCTTATGTACCGGAACACGTGAACAAGAACTGGGAAAGAGTTAAAATCCAATTACATGAGATAAACGACCTAAAAATTCCCAGATGGTTACAAATAAAACAAAATGAAGATATCGAACTACATGGATTTTGCGACGCGAGTATAAACGCTTACTCTTGCATAATCTATAACAAAACAAAACTGGGCTCCGTGGTGATAGTAGCCGCGAAATCTCGACTTGTACCAGCCAAGAAAACAGTTTCATTGCCTCGTCTTGAGCTGTGTGCTGCCGTACTATTATCAACTTTAATGAAACGGATACAAGAATGCCTTTCAACACACAACATTATTTTGAACTGTTGGTCGGACTCTACTGCAGTCCTGGGATGGATCCAAGGCGATCACAACCGCTGGAACGTCTTCGTATCAAACAGGGTCAAGAAAATAAAGGAAACAATTCCTTCAAACTGCTGGCGCTATGTAAAATCCGCGGAAAATCCGGCGGACTGTGCCAGTCGTGGAATATTACCTTCTCAACTAACAAAACATTCGCTGTGGTGGAATGGGCCAGAATGGCTCCCTACATTTATACCCACTGAAACTCAACTAAATTACGAAACGAACGAAGAGGTGAAAAAACTACAAACTAACATAACAACTACACAAAACAAATACAATTTAATCGAAGACCTACTTACAAGAAACAGCTGTCTGACTCGGGTAATACGAGTCATTACGTGGATACTACGCTTTAGATCACGTGACGAGCAGCGACCTACCTACTTAACTGCGAACGAACTAAGAAAAGCTAGAAACATTATTTTACGACACATACAACAAAACAATTTCATGGACGAGATTACGCAGTTAAAACTAAACAAGGAGATCGATCGAAAGAGTAAGCTACTTCCCCTTAACCCCTACATTGACGAAGAAGGCTTACTTCGAGTGGGGGGAAGGATCAACAACGCCTACATTGATGCCGAACAGAAAAATCCAATCATCGTCCCACATGATGGTCATTTCACTGAAATGTTGATCGATCTCACACACAAGTCAACTTATCACGGTGGAGCTCGTATGACGTCAGCCAGATTGAGAAAACAATACTGGATTATTGGCGGCAACAGGGCGGTCAAAAAACGCATTTACAACTGTGTGAAGTGCAGGCGACACAATCCTATACAACTATCGCAACTGATGGGTGACCTGCCGGCGGCTAGGTGCAATCCTACTCGGCCATTTTATCACACTGGCGTGGACTACACCGGCTGTATCGATGTAAAAACAAACAAGGGCAGAGGCGCGAAGACTACGAAAGGATACGTCGCAGTCTTTGTGTGTATGGTGACAAAGGCCGTACACCTTGAACTGGTCTCTGACCTCACTTCAACGACGTTCTTAGCTGCGCTTCGAAGACTCTCAAGTCGGCGAGGAACGCCTCGTCACATACATAGTGACAACGCAACTAACTTTACTGGTGCAAATAACCTACTACAACAAGAATTTATCGATTTGAGAAGGATACTCGATCCCGAATTCTTCTCGGCGATAAATGACATGAACATTGAATGGCACTTCATCGCTCCGTCGTGGCCAAGCGCTGGAGGACTCTGGGAAGGAGCAGTGAAGAGTTTAAAGTACCATCTTAGAAGAGTTCTGGGAGAGCAAAAATTAACATATGAAGAACTATCTACTCTTCTAGCCGAGCTGGAAGCCTGTCTCAATTCAAGGCCACTCTTAGCACTAACTGAAGACCCGGAAGACATAGATTATTTAACTCCGTCTCACTTCCTGTCCAGCGGCCCAACATTAACTATCGTCGAAACTGAGATTGACTTGCGAACTCGATGGCAGCTTGTTCAAAAAATATTCAAGGATGTCTGGAAGAGATGGCAGTCAGAATACTTGACACAACTCTCAGCTCGAAGCAAATGGCGACAGAGAAAGCCAAACTTGAACGTCAACGACCTGGTGGTCATTCACGACTACAATCTACCCGCCGGTAAATGGGCATTGGCTCGGGTAGTACAACTTCACGAAGGAAAAGACGGGTGTGTACGCGTGGTCAGCGTACGAACTAAAAACGGGATCATGAAACGTCCTATTACCAAACTGTCAAAACTGCCAGTAACAATGAGCTCCGAAGAATCGGAAGAAGAAATCAAGCCAATTAACGAACAATTAACTCAAAACAAACGAAGCCGAAAGAGAAACAAGATAAGCTGTAACTTAATCTGGGCTATAATAACAATGTTTACATTCATGTTTACATTCATAACACCTGTTCGGTGCGCTTTCAGCCTAACCGACATAAACGCCAACCAAAGTATCTACTTTGATAAGGTCTCAGATATGCACCTTATACGAGATGAATGGAGATTGATCGTGTACTACGATATTAGTCCTTACTGGCAAGGAATACAGGCGTTTAAAGACTACATAATAACTTTACAAAAATCATGCCCCGCTACCGAGAAACATAAACAATGCGACATGATACTACTCCAATTACGTCACGGCTATTCGGAATTAATGCACTATAATGACTTGTTACTAAATCAAAAACCAAGTCCAACTAGACTGCGAAGAGGACTTATCGATGGCATTGGATACATTGCCAATAGCTTGTTCGGCGTCCTTGATCAGCACTTTGCCGAAAAGTATGAAAAAGACATCGAAACTATCCAAACTAACGAAAAACACTTGGCTCAGTTATGGAAGAACCAAACTTCAGTGCTGGAAGCTGAAAACAATATTATGAAGAGAGTAGAGCAGTCTATCGGAAAACAATATAAAATGTATACACAACATATTAACTCGCTTGATAAGGCCCAGTACACACTTGCGACAGAAATTAACGAGGTGGAAATCAACAACTACTTTACTTCGATGTCGGTTATCGCCAACAACATTTTGGTCAATCTAAAGGGACTCCAAGACACATTATTAGACACTATTACGGAGATACATTATGGAAAATTTAACATACATCTGTTGAGCCCTCAACAATTGACTGAAGAACTGAACATGATATCTGGCCTACTTTCGAAAGACCTCAGTCTTCCTGTTGAAAGTATTCAAGCTGATTTACCGAAACTTTATCATCTATTGAAGGTCAAGGCAAGGATGACTCCAAGGTACTTCATATTCGAAATCAAGATACCTTTGATCACTCGGGACTCATACGAAATCTACAAACTAATTCCAGTCCCACAACTTATAAACGAATCTATGTTGAGCATTCTACCGATCGCCGAATACGTCGCAATCAACCTTCAAAAGGATGCCTACATAACAATGTCCGAGAATGAACTTCGAACTTGCACATCCTATAACCTCGGAATGACTATGTGTGCACTACAACGGCCGATTCACCATCTGAAAAATGAAGACAATCTTTGTAAGAAAAACGAAGAAACAGAACAATGTACAACGAAACAAACCATTTGTAGCGACGTGTGGATCGAGCTTAATGAACTAAATACCTACTTGTACTTCTGTTGTAAACAACGTACAATAAGAATAATATGCGAGCTTCAAGTTACAGCGCAACGAGTGACCAAGGCCGGCATTATCAAACTCGGGAATGGCTGTGTCATCAAAGGCGAAGCCTTCACGATATTCTCGCATATGCAACAATCAAACCGTTTGACTATACAGCCTGATGGACTCAAGGTCGACGTACCGCCCATCAATAACATTTTCAACATAACTTTACCGATAAACGAAGTCAAACTAACTAAAGATGAACAGCTGATGACTTACAACGATCAGCTGAACAACATTGATGAACAGATACAGCAACTGAAAAACGAGGGTAATGAAGAACTACTACAACCGTTATCCTCTCACGATGTTCACCAGTATGTGGTGCTGTACCTACTGGCCGGCGCAGCACTCGTCGTTACTGGTGCCTACTTGTGGCGGCGCTCGCGAGCACGCTGTTCAGCGACGCTTCCAGTGATGACCTCCGAGCCTGCTATCCAACTTGTACAATTACCTCCCGTACATGCGAGAACGACACTTTCTTCGAGCGTAACTTCTACGGGACCGGCGCCGGCGGCGAGTACTTCCGACTCCGGGCTAGATCATCAGTACGCGCGCGTGGACAAGGCCACGTCGCCTGTTATTAGAAAACTATTTACTTAGTGCAAGTGACAGTGTGAAATGAAATTTATAAGTTAGAATAAGTTCATTGTTTTTACTTGTACCTACTCACTCTCATCTCATCTCGCCCTCGGGAGCATGTACGGTTTGTGCAACCGCACAATATTCGTTCATGTTCTCGAGTCAGCATTTTACACCACGCCGTGGTTTCCGTGTTAATACGAGACAGTTGCGTTTAACAAATAACCGCGGAAACACGTCGTTGTGTACTTCGCGATTCGCAATTCATAACTAACGTAAAGAATAAACGGAGAACCTTAACCTTCTGTTTTATTCTACTACACTCAACAAACCTTATAAGATTGTAGGACACAGACCCTACAATAGTCATTGGTGCAGTCAATGTGCAGGAATACATAATATTCTTTTTATATATAGGTACAGTACATATGACTAGGTAATCTCAAATAGAAATCAGTGCATGCATACAAAACTCAGTAAAAGCGATCGAGCACTGCATCTGCGGTTACAAGTGGAGCTAAGTTTCGGCTGAAACAGCTTTTACGTTCCGCAATGACCCCTGTACGAGTCTAAATTGCCTTCTGTGGTAGATTGCGTCCTTAATACAGCCTATAGTAGTGTACCTTAGCTTTAAATTACAATAAGTGCTTTACACAAACTGGGTAGCAGTTATTTTCTTTCTTTCTAACCTCTTTATAATATTAGTGTAGATAGATAGATAGAAAATACAAATTAGCAGAAAGTGCTACAAACTGAAAATACTTAAACTATGACATACAATCGGCGGTCTTATCGCTAAGAAGCAATCTCTGCCAGACAACCTATATAGGGATAGTGAGAAAAATTAAAAGTATGGGGCATAAATAACTTTTTAAAAAACCCTACTTTAGCAACGTTTAAAATTCAAGTAAGTAATTTCAATACCAACAAATACACCTGTAACGCGACCCCTCAACATCATTAGATGCTTCATCTGGGTTTATTTCTATGGCCCTTCACTATTTGAAGCCTCCTCGACTGGATGAGTTTATTGGAGTTTAAAATTCTGTAAAAATTTAAAACACGGAAATAGAAATTAAAACGAATGAATTAGCTGAAAGAAAAACTTTTAAGCAAACATTTTTGCAATTAAAAACATGATGATGCAAATAGAGGAGTGAGTTTGTTTATTTTTGTATCTAACATTTTATTAAAATATTTCAAAACGGGGCAGTGCTGTCTGAGTCGCAAGAGGTTGCGGGTTTGATCCCAGCCGCGCGTTACAAAAGTTTGTACGAACAGATATTTGTGCCGGGTCTAGTTTTCTACAATGTGTAAAAACAATTAATGCATCATCCATTAAGCCATTAGTAACACAAGCATCAAGTTGCTTAGCGTAGGACTAGATGGCGTAGTGTCTAAGGATAGATATTTTTTAAAAACATACTCGTATAAAATCTCGTTGCTATTATTTCTTGTACAACTCTCTGTAGTATTGAAATCTTGTAAGTCTAGATTAAGTATGTAAGCTTTCCAATGAATTTTTGACGGTAAACATTGATCCTGAAAGGGAAACTGTGTTCGTGGGTCAGACGGTCAGTTTATAGGTCTAATGCGACCCGAGAAATGTGTTTGTAAATAAATAAAAACCTGTGGACCAACTAACTTTGGTAAAATGTGTTCGCAAGGGGCAAATGTTGGTAGAAACGTGTTTTGTGCGACTGTGCGTGACTTTGCTATTATAGTAGGGCAAGAACAAGATCTTTTTATTACACTAGCAGCACGTGTCCCGGCTTTACACGGGTGTACTGATGAAACTACTGGGATAAAATATAGCCTATAACCTTCCCAACAGTCCTCCATTCTACACATCAGTGAAATAATTTTTAAAAAAGGCTGAGTAGTTTCGGAGATTACTTCCGTCAAACAAACAAACAAACAAACTTTACTACTCTTTATAATATTATAGTATAGATAACTCTTTATAAACTGTACTGTACATTTATCTCATACGACTATCTTCTATTATGCAATAGCTGCACCCTGCGGTGTTACCCCTCGGTGAACAGTTAAAATAAATAAATAAAATAAAAAATTATTTATTGCTTTATGTAAGAATAGCCATAGGCACCAGAAGAGATACAAAAAAAAGTGTTTTCAGTTCCCCTTCCCGTGTGAATACCGGAATCATAAGTAGCCTATGTGTTAATCAGTAGGTACTTATATAAGCTACCTTGGTACCTAATTTCGCACAAATCCGTCTTAACTATTTAGTAGTAGTAAGCAGACTGCTAAATTATCAGAATGACATGATGTTGCGGTGACCATAAATAAGCAATTATATACGGATTTCAGTTTCAATTAGCGAAATTGAACGTTTCTCATTAACCAATTCAATTTGTCAGATGGATAATATTACTATGACGAAATTCAGATCCGTTGATTCATTTTTATGCTTTTTACAAAATCCATTTAAATGTTAATTTTAAAAACTAACACTAGCTCAAAGGTATTTTTACTGATCGTAGTAGACATCGCAGAACTGCCGCCTTATTATCTAAATAACCATGTCTTGACTTGGCACGACACGGCATGAATTTTCTGAATAATAAGACTTTAAAAACATGACACGGGAAGAGATTGCACGTTAAGCTTTTGTATTCTGAAATCCATCGCATTATACAAAAAAACCATGTCGTGCCAAGTCAAGACATGGTTATTTTGAGATTAAGGCGGCAGGTAGTATTAAAAATGAAACAAAGCGAAAACACAAGATCGAGATCAAGAAAAAAATTCGTTAGACATCAGTGACATCGTGCAGTTCATGTAAATTTTGAATCGAGTGACAAAGTCACCTAAACTTATAACTAGCAGCTACCCGAGGCTTCGCTCGCGTTAATTTTGTTTTAAAATCTAAAGGCGAACTATTTGTAAAATCCCAACCTTCGTCTGATTATGTGAATACGTACAATGTTTTACGTACATCAAAATTAATGTTAAAAGAGTGTTTTTAATTTGTAATAAATTTTATTGTAATAAAAATGCGATTAGAAGGTACAATTTACTAGAAATGTTCAAATTCTCAGATTATTTGATAAGACGCCCGAGGCAATGCAAGCCATACGCAGCGGTCCTATACAAATATTTGAGATACCGCTCAGCGCATGGGGAGCATTTTAGAATATTATGATACCAAAATAATTTTATGTGTTTACGTTTGCTTAAATTATGCTAAATTACCTACTCGGGTTGTTTGATTTAAACATTAGATGGTTCACGAAACATAACCTAAAATTTGGGGGGAAACATGAATTTTAATAGTTTTGTTTATTATTATTAAGTAATCTCAAATTTAGTTTACCTATTTAAATTACGGGACTTTATCACGTATTTACCTTATTATTTTATATTTCCAGACGTTTCGAGTGCGTTGCAGCACTCGTGGTCACGGGTAGACTGATGTACTGGAGCTACTGCCGCTAATTGAGAGTAGGATCCACGACTACCCTCAATTCGCCTTCAGATTCAGGAATGGACAGTCGGCGACACACATAAATTAATATTTTATAAATTAGTTTTCATCGCTCTATCAATTAGAATGCACCAAATACTGCTGAATTCCACGTATGCCCCCCTACAAACTTTCCCCTACAAAGTCACAAGTTAACAGTATTACACAAAAGATTCACCCAGCGACTCTAATTCGAACATCACATAATAAATAACGCACCCTTTTCAATACATCGAACATAAGTCAAGCAAAGAGTTAGCCTTAACCGAGCGTGAAGGATGGCCGCATATTTCAATGGGACCGAATTCGGTCTATAGGCCCGTGCACACGAGCCTCGTAGCTCGCATAATGTTATGCGAGTAGTTGTCACGTCTGCTTATAACTATGAAACTGAGACATTAAAACAGAATTTCCGTTTTAAATAAAGGCACTTAACCTGCAAGTTGTGAATATGTATAGAAAATAAAACAATTCATGATAATAGTTTATATTGTGCACTAGCTGCGCCCCACGGTTTCACCCGCGTAAGTCCCGTTCCTGCGGGAATATTTTCCGGCAATTATTTGAATTTTTCTCGCCGTAAAAACCATCCTTAAACTTCAACATACATTTAAAAAAAGAATTGGCCATTTTGCGTTTCATTTTTATAGTATAATACATTTAAAGTATTTTGTTGATTCACAGAGTGTGGTTTAAACTAATATTAAATTAAATTAATCAGTCTAAGTCAATCTCAGCAGCCAGTTTAAAATCTAACAATAGCTACTTTCGTGTTATTGTCGCAATCAATAACACTTAAACTTAGCCAGTAGCTTACATAACTGACTTGCCACATGTAATTCAGCTTATACGGAGTAGATAGTTTTGTTCACACATGAACATTTTTCAGTAGCATGCAATAACGTGGTTGTCACTATGATTTGCGAGGCTCCTTATCACGGCCACTCCCACTTATACAGCGTGTTACCGAACTACTACCGTAAACTGAAGGGTTGCAAAAATTTAAACCTATTTAGCGAAAAAACATTCAAATTACTTTGCTTTTTTTTCTAGTTACACACAATATTATAACATAATAGTAATGAATAATCTACCTACTTAACTCATTTATCGAAGACAATACACACGTAAATTAAAGAAACAGCAATGTAAAATCCAGGTTACGCTCGTACGGCGCCCGCCTGCAGAGAACAGCAAATTTTTTCAACGTTGTTTTCTTCGGCTTATGTTTTTTTTTCAGGCCAACTATTTTATTTTGATGGCTTTTGGGGTAGGTATAGTCGACAAAGAAATTGGTTTACCACTCTAAGGCTGAATATCATTTGCATGTACAAAACATCAAGGGCTATTTTCGCTTGACAGATTAATACCTGCTACGTCAGAATCTGTCATTCCTGTTTATTTAAACTCAGAACTGTTGGCTTGCAATTTAACCTCCTGACATAAAACGTTTTGTTTAGTTTCGACGTAAAATAATTGAATTTTGAATCCAGGGAATTTGAACTTTATTATATATATTTTTAATAGATTTAAAAACGTCCCATTTCCTGCTAGTAGCGTAAAGGGTTTTAGGATTCATAATAAACAATGATTTATCATTTAAAAATAACTTTATTGTCCTTCATAAAACGTAACAGTATCATTTAATTGTAAAAAAATTATAGGGAAATATCAGCCTAATAACGCGTGTTTAAACCATTAGCTTCGATGACTGCTAACAAGCGACTTCTCATAGAGCCAACGAGGCGTGAACAAATGTCTGTCCCGCGCAAAGCCTCCCAAACTTCATGGCAATGACTATCGATGGCATCTCGAGTTCTCTCATTGCGGTAATGCCATCGCTGCACCATAAGTCCCCAAAGGTTTTCGATCGGGTTCAGATCTGGACTTTTAGACGGCCATGGAATCAAGTTAATGAATGAATGTTGATCAAACCAGGTACGAGTCACTCTAGCTGTGTGTAATCTGCAGTTGTCTTGTAGAAAATTAAATTGAGGCAGATCGCTTTCCGGGTAGACATTCCGAACGGTTGGCAACATAGCATTTTCTAAATTATCCACATAATCTAAAGCGTTGGCTTTCGGAGGTAGTCTGCTTAATTCTCCGACTCCATCTGCCGACATCCAGCCCCAAATATTTACACTGATTCTACCAGACTCCGTGGTCGGCACAACATGTTCTTGAGTGTATCTAGTATTATTGTCACGCCAGAGAGTCATTCGACCATGTTGGCTAGATTTTTCGTCCGTAAATATCGTAGTAGACCAATCGAAATTCAAGTACTCCCGGGCAAAATTTAAACGAGCCGATGTTGTATCCGCGACATTTTCTTGACTCGAGTTGATCTGACACTTGACAGATCATAAAAGTCAAAAGCGATTCGAAAATGAATAAGTTTTTTTTAAGTATGGTAGGTATCTAGCATAAACCTCCTTGATTTATAAGGACAAGTTGGTTTGTGTTTACAAAAAATATTCTCTATTGCGTTGACATCACAGTTCAAGTTGCATGTTCTTTTAACCATTGCTCTGTGATTGGCTCACAGTTAACCAATTACGTTAATGTAATACAGTGATCCTTAGCGAATAATTATGTTACTGGGAGATGTCATCAAAAGTGGTAAACCAATTTCTTTGTCGACTATACATACTTTACGCCTTTCGTTTTCGGTAGTGGTCTTTTTACACCCTGTATTGTCGCCGTTAAGTAGATACTAATTTTGGCATAGAGCCTGCTCATAGAAAACGCGTTGGAGTATTTGGTATGACAAAATGTTTAAAAATTGCTTGTAATTTACAGTCTCTTTGCCTTTATATTCAGATTCGAGCTACATTTTTGAAAGATAATGAAAAAGTCAAAGTAAAATTGCATACTCGTAAATCAGAATGCTAGGTATCTGATTTCAAGATTTTCAAGTTGTGTTTGAAGTACTTTTTAACAACTTTCGTATTTAAATACTATTTTAACTCAGGTAGTTAAACAGACGTCTAAGTAGTTTTTAATCATTATTAAAAAGTAGTCGTGTCTAATAAATCTTCATTCCAATTAATAAAAGTTGAATTAAAAAAGGCTCTTTGTCATTAATTAATTGATTCTTCCAAATAAATTAACAGAAGGCTTGTATAAACTAGATTAAAACCAATTTGAATCGACTGACAACCGACAACCTTCTTTAACTTCTTAAGAGCCTTAGAGATCTTATTAATCCAACAGTACCTACTGTATTTTACGCTAATGAATAATTATAAGTTTTCTTTCCGTAAAATAATGAATTACTGTGGTGTTAGTTACAGAACTTTTGACTTGGGAACAGCTGAAGAAAATGAATGGACTGTGTATATGCATGACTCCGGCAGGATTCGAACCTGTGTTGTAAACGCGGGATGCCTCACCGCTTGGCCACAGAGTCCTAGCGGGGTCAAAACTATCATAAATGTAGCTATTTGACCATTCGACCGTTACTAGTAAGTTCGTTTGGTTCCGGTCGCGTGCCCACCCGCTGTAAACACACTCAACTGTTATACGTTTAATTGCACGGTAACAGAAACTTTATACCGCCTTATCGCCTGTTGAAACCACTACCGTAGATATTCATAAATCTTGGTAACAATAGACCGGACTTTTTACTGATTCGTTAAAAACTGTCGGGTTATTATAAGAACGAATAGTATTGAGAGGTAAAGTTTATGCTGTTTTATGAATCAGTTATCTAACAGCTAAGGTTTCTCGACTGCGGATGATTTCCAAAATTAACTAATCAATGTTCTAATTAGGTATGTGTTAAGTTCCAATTAGCAACGCATTTGTCCTCCCTCCTACTACGTTGGAAACAAAAAACTTTCAACATTATTTTATACTAGCTGCGCGCGTAAGTCCTGTTCCCGTGGGAATATCAAGATAAAAAGTAGCCTATGTCACTCGGCATCCCTTCAACTATCACCACACAAAAAATCACGTCAATTCGTCGCCCCGTTTCGCCGTGAAAGACGAGCAAACAAATAGACAGACAGACACATACACTTTCGCTTTTAATAAATTAGTATGGATGTTGTCAAAATAGTAGGTAATCAAAAACTGTTTTAACATCCCTTTTTAATAAATCGTGAGCAACAAATTTTTTAAATTATTTAAATTCATAAATATTCAACATAGCTCTTTTACGCTCAATGATAGTCAGGCTTTAACAATTTCTTCGAAAGAAATTACGTATAATATTAACAGTTTTGATTACAAAGCAAGTGTAATTGCGGGATTGCAGCCAACAGCACGCGCACTGAATTGTAGTGCGCTAGTAAATCTAGTGCGTGTTTTTAGTTTTTATATTTAGGGTTCCGTAAACAAACAGTAAATAGAAAACTACAGTTTAGACCTAATATTACTGACTGCAGTAAATAGAAAACTACAGTTTATTACAGACTGCCCACTTTTATATCGTCTAATAGTTTGGTCGGGCTCTTAATTGGTAAGTATAAAGAATGCTACTTTTCACTCTAAAATGCTTAAACTAGTCCGACTAAACTATCAAAAAGGAAAGTTTTTTGAAGTTGAAAATTGTAATTGACACTAATTGTGCAATTTTAAATACTAATTCAAAGATTTTCAATATCAACTTCATCAGAAATTATTCCTATCATACATTCAAATGTGTGACAGGAATCATTTCGATGAAGTTTATTAGAAAAAGAATACAATTTTTTTTTTAATTCACAATTAAAATTTTAGCTATTATATACGGAACCTATATTACGCTAGATAAGTTCAAGCTTCTCGTTGTGCAGGTTATAAATTGTATGTTGGTCCTCTGCCCAAAGCGCCTGCGGCTGAGGTAGATTCTAAAACATGCGCCGACTAAAATCATAAACATTAACAGAAGCTTTTGTACCCCTATTATGATCATTTATTTTGATTAGATAATAATTAACAGGCGTCGTGACCATACCTAATTTTGGAACTTAAAGTTTTGAGGGCAAAATATGTCATGTAATGTGTAGAAACAAAGAACTGTAGTGTTCAGAGGATCGGTCCGATTTGTAGCATCTCGCTGCTGGAATGACCTCCTTTGCGCGTCGCTTTCCCTACATCTTGGTGTGAGTTGAGCCTAACGCGTTTTAACAGTCGTGGTCATATTAATATCAAAAGGAAACGTCTGCTTAGAAGTGGGAGGGATGCTAGATTTAGACTTCGGACGCCTCTTTATGAAAACTATAAGTAGGTACCTTTGATAACTAGTACCTTTGCTGTCTAGCAACTTGTTAGATTGAAGAGCTGTATTGAAATGTTCACCAATGTTTGATAACTTGTCTAATTGCTGACAACTTACCCATAATGAAACTGAACTGCGTCAATAGCCTCGCAAATAATGAAATAACAATGTTCTATGGAAACCCTTGGGCGTATAAAGTTGTTACTTCAGTTTTCTAATCTCCGAGGACCAGCATGATAATATCATTGCAATTTGACAACTTTGCGGCGCACTGGGAGAAGGCCCACTAACACGCGGAGATTGCGGGTTTGATCCCCGTCAAATTGGGTGTTTTTATTTATGTCAGTATTTACAAAAAAACATGTACCTATCAGTTATCTGGTTATCATAAAACAAGCTAAGTAACTTAGTTTGCCCAGATAACTTGAGTTTTTTATTGACAAATTGAAACTAGATTTAGCAACCTTTTTATAGATCAGAATATTTTCAGTCCTTCTTTCCCACTCAATATTACGGCCATCGATTTCTAGACATTCCTATCGCTAAGACGTCAATAAGTAAGTAAGGTTTCGTATTATAGAGGGAACAATAGCGGCTATTCAAACTACGAACAAATAGCACCTGAAGCTTGGTCGTGGGCCGTCATAATGGACGTTTGGGCTTTGCATAGGGTGTTAGTTATATCAAACTAAATAATAATTACTCGGCTTTATTTGTAAGCTTTCAAGCCATTAGTAGAGAACCATTTGGATACAAAAAGAATTTGTTTATGCATTGAAAAGTTTTGTTACATTCAGGTCAAAAAGTGTGCATGCAGGATACAAGTCAAAATGTATTAGGGCGAGTCTGCATAGAAGGGGTAGACCTAGGCGAACACACTTGGACAAACTGGCAACCTAAACCGGCGATCGTGTATGAGGAATGTAATGGAATTGAATTTATAAAGCGGTGTAAGTATATCAAGTGGCTATCCGTTGTATCTACCCTCTTGGGAAAATGCCATGATTTTTTATGTGTATGTATGAGTGTGTCTAAGAAGTAGTATATAAATTATCTATATCTCTATATCTCGAAAATATTTCTTATAAAAGTACCAAACTAATAACACATTAGCGTTGTACTTCTACAAAGTGAACGATAGAAAAAGATTTGTCACAAATACGATTACGTTGCTCGAGCGAGCAGTAGACCAATCATCCTCCTACCTTCGTCTATGATCTAAGTGCCGAATAAATAACCGTCGAACTCTGAATGTACGGCATTATGTGTGAAACGAAGTCAAAGAGAGAGATATAGAGAGTGTTCAATGACGCCGCCGAGGTACGCGCCTAGATTCAGTAGCAGTTTATAATACGAAAATGTCACTTTGACACATAATTTTAGGGATATTTTACATGTTCGTTCGTTCGTATGAGCAAGTGAAAAACTCTGGTGACGGAGTTTTTAGGCTAAAAGCCTTCCTCATGGCTTAACGACTTTTAAAGCCAGGACCGACAATTTATCTTGCCCTCCGAAGAAGGGAAAGGCTTAGTTGTTAATGCCATCCAAGTAGTGACCGCTCAGAACGTTGCTTTAGTTCGAAGATCTTCTAACAAGCGTCTTAGCAAGCTTAGCCACGAGCATTTTCTCATTTTTTCACTACGATTTAGCAATAGTATACTATTTAAGGTTTCGTATACATTAATCAAAATCGCCTCAAAAACTCCGTCACCGGAGTGGTTATTTGATATTACAAATGAACGAACGAACTCTTAGTTCGTTTGTTAATGATTTTTAAGATTCAAAATGATTTTGAAACAAGGCATTAAACAGGGGTTATTTGCTTTTGATGTAGAATTAAATAACGGAAAACACAGTTGCAACTGAAAAAAACAAGTTGAATGCTTTCGACATAAAAACTGATAAACCTGTTGTTATAAAATTGATTGGTATCTTAGTACAGCCTAAGAATGTCAGTGTTAGCTTCACTCACACGATCTTACCCTGTGGTAAGAGCATTGCGAGGTTATTTGAAGTGGCGCGGGTCTGAGTGGCGTGAGAGATGGCTTTCAATATCAAATTGAATTCCGCGGTTCATTGATTTTCAATTTGTTGGGAAGTACGCTCATCGCTTACCATAGACACTCGATCCACCCGATCTAAATCTTTGGAAAATTTCAACCATTATTAACTGGGTTAAGTAACTAATGTGGCTCAATATTCCATTATTGGTACGAGTTTCCATTAAAATATTTACTAAATAATGTGATTTATCCGTGATGGCTGAGGATAACGCCTCGAATTTTAATCTAGCATGATAGAATATTACTTACTTTACTGCCCACATTGGACCACACTAGCTCTCAATAGAGACGAGAGGAAGAGAGGAAGGGAGGCCTTTGCCCTGCAGTGGGACGCTACGGGCTCGTAATAATAATAACTAAACTGAGGAGATGACGTAAGATCCCGCGTTGACTTGCAAATTTTTTACAGGCAATAGAGCGTTTCGTTAAGTGTAGGCATTGAACAGGCAACAGTTTCACCTAGCTTATAAGATTGTACATTTTTAAGTGATCCTTGAGGTCCTAAATAAACACATTTTTTTTCTTTCTTTCATTGGTTGTCTGACTGTATACAAATTATAAATTGAATATGCTAATCTTAATACGAGAGTCAGTTTCACATTAGGTACACATCAGTAACCCTGAGAGTTATGGTGGGTCACACGACCAAACATGTTCATTTCGAGATCGAGCAAGTTTATCGAGCATGTACTTACGTGTGTACCCGCCATTAGGAATGATGGATCTACTGGAATGGTGGACATTTAAAAAAGGACACATTTGTAAACAATAACTATGTCATTGTTTGTATTAAGTTTACTTAAATACGGAACGTAAATAACATTTAATAGCATTGTGTTGTGTTTGTTAGTTATTAATCGATTATGTAATCCTAATCTTGATCAATTGTTTTTCATAACATGAATGATTACTGTTATCATAATGACAACCATAATTAATGGATCAAAGCGTAAAAGGTTTTTACAACAACTGGTTAAGCTCAACTTATCATTACGGTACTACTCTCAAACCATTACCGCCATTATATTTTACTACTAGCAGCACGTCCCGGCTTTGAACGGGTGTACTAACAAAACTACTGGGATGATATAACCTATAATCATCTCGAAAGTCCATTCTACAAATGAGTGATGTTTTTAAAATCGGCTTAGTAGTTTATACTAATTATTCGTTACTTTTGTTATAATGTTTGTTTGACGGATCAAACAAACATTATAACAAAAATAACAACATTACCTCTTTATAATATTAGTATAAGTTACGTTGACAAAGAAATTAAATAACTCAACTTTTTAGTTCGGCGAGTTTACCAATAAAAAAAGGTATAAACAACATTTATAGGTTCGATAGTTCATTACAAACGAAGAGGTACGAGAAAATAGATTTTGCCTTCATTTTGTGGAGGAAATGTGTGTTTCCATGATTTATTTCACGAAAGGAGGTGGCCGTGTGAAGCGGCTGCCCGGTGGCGATAAGCCGAAACCATTCTGTACACAGAGCTCGCTTGCACACGACGCTTGATGTGGCACGCCGCATGCACAGATAAAAAGCCAGACTATGACATTTCGTAGCAACTGCTACGACGTAGAGCTGCAGCTACGCCGTAGGTGATGCACGTGCTACTGAAGTGATCAATTTCAACTTTAATTTAGAACTTCGGCCGTAGGTGTATTTAATGCATAGTACAAGTAAGACATAGTTCTTTCATGTTAATTTGTAAGTCTAAAGAAAAGGGCAGGAGCCATTAACAGCGAGGCCCCATTAGTGCGTTGCGCTGCGTTGCGTCGAAAAAAATATATGGAAACCGTCGCAGCGTCCGTCGTTGCTGCGACGGTTTCCATATATTTTTACGACGCAACGCAGCGCAACGCACTAATGGGGCCTCGCTCTTACGTTGCATTGGTTTACAAGCTAAAACAAATGAAAAACGTTAATCATTCCAAAATTTGTTGTATTTTAAAATACTATTGTATATTGTTGTATTTTTTTAGTGGCATTTTACATCATTATATTAATACAACGGGACATTGTAAATTACTGTCGATTTAGATACAGACAATGTTTCGATTCTTCCGGAGAATCTTAGGTATGAGTGTGTCACTCCTCGCGGGCACGTCGCACACTGCGGGCGGTGTATCGCTCGGCACGGGACGCAGGTCCGGAAGAATCGAAACATTGTCGGTATCTAAATCGACTGTAATTTACGTGAGTAATGTCCCGTTGTATTAATATAATGTCTAGTACAACTCACGATAGTTATTTTACATCATGTTCAAGAACCTCAAGAAAGAAAATAAACAAGCTGCTCACAACCTTATATGCTCCCAATATAATCTGAGCGGGATAACATCGGCTCATGCGAATCCTTGCTTCTCTGATAAACAGCGAACGTCTTATTTTGGAAGTAATAAGCAACCACTAGGTATTACATTTCTAAAAAACCTCGCAAAAAAATCCTGTGTATTTCTCTAAATTTTGTCGCGAAAGTTTAAAAAGACTAAGGTATTTTTCTCAGTTGTTCTTATAACTTTCGTTAATTTCGTGCTGTTATGTAATAGAACCACCCAATAAATGTAATGTCTATGTTTATGTCTATTTAAATACCTTACCTATAGGGCGATGAGGTCGCTCAGTGACAGAGCCCTTTTTGTTCTTGTAAATAAAAAAAATACTACACAAAAAACTCAAACCGTCAAATGACGATCGTGTTTTAAAGAAAAAGGCTTTATTACAGGGATACGTTCGCGAAAGATGAAAGTATCGTTTTTACTGCCCATAAAATGGTAGCGCGGAATGAAGCTGGATTTCAATAACGTGTTGTGCTTGATTTTATATTTAATTTTATAGAAGATTTAGTCGCAGTTTTACTTTGGGGACTTAAAGTGTTACTGTTATTGACTTATATATCTTAGATACTGTTTTTTGTAAATACAATACATTATTATAAATAGAGAACACCCAGACACGGAACCAATATCTGCAGAACATACAAATATTTGTCTAGTAGCAGAGATCGAATCCAAAACCTCTGCCTCTCAGGCGGGTCTTCACTCACTGCGCCACAGGGGTCGTCACAGAGAAAACTGTTAACGTATCTGTTAAAGTAATACTTTTATAATAATATTTTTCTAATACAAACATCCCATAGTAAACCTGTCAAGCCATTTCACAAAAAGCTACACAGAAGAAAAGTTACATTACGTGTCAAAACCAAAAGGGAATAGAAATAGAACATAGTCTCGATACAATATCGGCCCAGATTGGTACTTAATCGTAATTGACACCTACCAAAATGGCTATTACGTATTACGTATTGAACCCACGATAAAGTCAAGGAAAATAGGACCTGAAATAGACTACTACTACTGGGGACTACATCTCAAGGTTTATTTGTTAGTATTATTTATCTCTAAACAAGACAGGGACATTATTAAAGGTTTTGGGTTTCCGACTTTCAAAATGACATTCGTTAGCTAATGGATAACTAATGTCATGGTTTAATGACTTTTAAAGCCGGCTCCGATAATCTTAGGTGCCCTCCAAAGCAAGAAAGCGCTCAGTTGTTAATGCCACTTGCGGTCACCCATCCATGATGTCACCTCTCAGAAAGTTGTTTAACTTCGACGATCTATCAAGAACGTAAGCTTCGCCATGAATCTCAAAATTACATAGTAAAATAATTATAACCATTTTGGGACAAAAAATATATTAATCTGTCGAAATAAAAACCGAAACTTTAAAACATAATGAAATAATAATAAAGACCTTCCAATATCATTTTCCATGAAACTCAACCTGACTTTGATCTACTTAGTACCCTTAGCACAATATTCAGTGAGAAAAGAATCAATGTAACGATTTCATCATAACAAAGAAATGAGTGTGCTAGGAATGAAAATTTCGAAACCGTTTTATATGGAACAAAACTGGACATTAATATAATAACTCGGGAAATTACTCACGTAAAAATATTATCGTTTGAGATACCGACAGTGTTTCGATTCTTCCGAAGAATCTTCATCTGGGTATGAATATGGCCACTCCTCGAAGGCGCGAAAACTGGTGCTAACAGCAAGGAAAAACGTAATTACGGATATAAAATATTCATAAACGTAACGTAAACGTGAACCAACATTCGCAATTCCAAAATTCATTCTTGCAATCGAAAGTTGTAAACCAAAGTTTACCAAGAAACTGAGCGGTTTAAAATTGAAACTATTGATTTAAAATAAGTAATCGAAAATGGCTAGTCTATACTTTCTATACTTAATATTAAAGAGGTAAAGTTTGTTTGTTTGTTTGTTTGACGGAGGTAATCTCCGAAACTACTCAACCGATTTCAAAAATTATTTCACCGATGTGTAGAAAGGACTGTCGGGAAGGTTATAGGCTATATTGTAGTTTCATTAGTACACCTGTGCAAAGCCGGGACGTGCTGCTAATGAGAAAATAAAGAGAGTTAGAATAGTACTTAATTAAATAAATATATATCGTAGAGTTTGGAGACCTTTTTCTTGAACTAATAAATAAATAAAACAAAAACATGATTGTTTAGTATTTACAGACCGTATCAAATAATATATCAAACGTGAAATTGATTATCAGGTTAATGTTCGTTTAAGGCGTTGGTGAACTTTGGCTTTAAGCAGTCGATGTAGAAGTTGGCAACTACTTTGGTAATTGCGCCCAAAGTTGGAAAATGAAAATGCCCTGAGGCCCGTTAGTTGAAATGACGGATTTAATATTTAAGAAAATGAAAAGCAATGTCAAATTCGTTTAGTAAAATAACTTCTTATATAAAGTACATTAAATTTTAATGTTGTGACAAATATCAATTAAGTTACCCATATAAAATAGAACAGCGCCATATCCACTTCAAAAATATTGGTAGAGTAAGTAGGAGAGACTTCTTATTCACTACATTTTGAATTGCGTTATGTCAAAGAAAAGCTAAAAAGATTTAGACGCCATGATATGAGTAATAAAACAAATTATTTTGTTTCCATACTGTCTTATTCAATTTATTATTATATACTCTGTTAACCGAGTCGATCGAAAAATACACAAACCAGATGTGTTGTCCATAAGTTTTGGTACATAGGTAGGTATTTGGCTAACGTATAAAGAAACCATTGAATACATTACATAAGGCAATGTGAACTAGCCTTAGGTCCGTTTTCGACGCCAATAACGTCGCGCTTATTTTTCTAACTATTCGATCGACTCGGTGAACAGAGTATAGTAAACTTACGTTAACTAAAACATTGCTCGAAACGTAATATATAATGAATAGAACATAAATAATAAACTTTCATATTTTCCTTGACAGTTTTATAAAACCTCAGTCCTTAATTCCCAGCAGACCTATGTGGCTGAGGCTTTAATTATATTATCAGCTGTGTCAGGCCATGCCATAAGGGAGACTGCAAGTAGCTTTTTGCGACATCTTTTAATAAGCTTTGGGCTTTTGCGGCGCACGTCATTCTCCCAAACATAACTTTGTCTGATCCCCCATAAATACACTGAATTTTATAATTGGGCTCTTGTGTCGAGGGCGTTAAGTCTTCAAGTTGTTTGTTTTGAGGGCGAAATTGTTATTTTTAGGAATAATTGAATAAATAATTATCAGACGCTTCACGATGAATTAATTTTAGCATGATTTTTGTTTTGTCTGGCTTATATTTCGCTGTTATTAAATCTGTAGACAACAATGATGTAACGAAAAATGTTTCTTTATTGTACAAAATGCATATTGTAAGAGCATGTAAGGTACAAACGCAAGTTAAACCCTAAATAGAGTTTATATATAATGTGCATTTAGATGAATATATGAGTAGAGGCCAGGTAAAAAGCGGCACAGTTCATTCTTAAAATCTTTTCAAGAGGATTAACCTCTTTTAATATTTTTACCTTGTATTTGTTAAAACTAACAAGTTTTAGTGTGAAGTGTTCCGAATTTCGTTCAAAAAATACCAGTAGGTATTCTACCACCGTCATTCGAAACGCACCGAGCTCGGTAAAACAAAAAATCCGAGTGCTACGCCCTGAAGTATTCTCCAAACATACCAGCTTTTTCCGTTTATTTACTACCCCGGCCCCTGGTTTCACTTGTTTAAAATGTATTTTGGGGAAGACATTTTGAGATAAAACACAGCTTTTCTTATAAAAACACTGTACGTATAAAAGCCTATTGCACCACATTTTTAGAATGCGCGCGCGCCGCGCAGCCACTGCGCGTTTGTATTAGGTGCAAACGGTTCCTGTAACCAACTTTAGGATGGTCGTAGGACATTCGCCATAACAACGTTGTTATCTATCAAAAAGTTTCATCTACATCTACACTAATATTATAAAGAGGAAAACTTTGTTTGTTTGTTTGGTTGTAATGAATAGGCTCAAAAACTACTGGACCGATTTTAAAAACTCTTTCACCATTCGAAAGCTACATTATCCACGAGTAACATAGGCTACTTTTTATCCCGATATTCCCGCGGGAACGGGACTTACGCGGGTGAAACCGCGGGGAGCAGCTAGTACATTATATGTTGTAAAAACAAGGTATTGTGATGGACCTACAGACATCCGTAAGTTGATTATAGAATTCAGGCATTAGAGTTCGCAAGCGTGGCACCTGTTTTAAAGCCATTAATTTAAGCTTTAATACTGAAAGGCTACTGATATAAGTGTACTACTCGTAATAGAAGTGTTGCTCATCCATGTCAATATTTGACGTTTGTCTATACAAATCTGACAAGTAGGAGCATCCCAAATGTTTATTACGCTCCCAAATAATTAAGTAGTTCAGTTTTCGACTGTTCATTTTAAATAGGTACAGTACAGTATAGGTACACATACAGAGCTGAAACAAAATTACCTCCGTATAATACAGACAAATGAGTAACCTAGGTTTCGAAAGTTTGTTACTGCTAGCAATTAAAATTTGTAGGGGAGTCGGAGTTGTAATTATGCATAGAGCGAGAGCCCTAGCCTCTGGTTCGCCCATTAATATTAATGAACTGTGACACGGTGTTCAGGCCTGTTCCTTTTGATTGTAAATTCAGTTTGTTTATGGACTTGTTGCATTTTGAAGATGTAATCTTTGACGTACCTGTGGTAATCTTTTGCGCATTCATCGCATAAAGCTTACTTTTCTCTCTATTGAGCTTGATTTGTTGCTGAAGTTAGGCAACTTTTTGTTTGGTTTGGTGCTATTTTGTAGGGTGACATTTTATAAAAGAGCGTTTCCGTGCTTCGAAATATTTCTAGTCATTTTTACTCCAGTCATTGATTTCAAGTTTAATGACAATATGCAATTTATTCAATTGACATGACTTATAATTAATTGCTTATAAATAACAATCAACCAATCACATTATTTCTTTCTCTTGACTTATTCTGTCATCCTTTCTTCTGCCAGTAAGTATGCCAATATACATCTCAATGTCTTATCATGAGCGCAATCATTTTGTTCATAAATATCACGTTTTAATCTGCACACAGAACAAAGCGGGGCGTTTGGAGCACAATAAAGAAAGCTTAATGTGACATTTCAGTTTTCTTGTCACGTTTTTCCGCCGTTTAAGCGTCCCTCCAGCAAATGGCTCGGAACATAACTACATCGACACGGCCGTGTTCCTAATACGAGAAATAAAAATAGACATCTAAGTCATAGCAACTATTATATAAGCGTGTTTTTGTTCAATTGGCTTCTCTCGCTGGGCTTGGGTTTGGGGCTTCTTTATAGTCTATGTACCTAAAGACATAGTTCGCGAAATTATAATGCTAAGATACTTAGTTCCAAGGCGAAAGTGATTGGCTAGATCAGACAATCGACAATTAATTTGACAATCTAACCAATCACGAGAAAAGACAATTATTTTCGACGACCAATCACGTGCGTTTATTTTTCTTCCTATTAGCTCGCTTCAAGAAATGAAATATAGCTCTATAAGATGTCAAAGTGATATGTTTTAAGTAGTACCTTATTTATAACTTTTGAAGTGCAGAAGTATCCTTCAAGAGAAGTCAACTGATTAAGGCGTATGCTGCGTTTTCCAGCTATTTTTCTTGAGTCATATACCTAATAACATTGATAGGGGTGCAAAAATTGCTAGCTCTAGCTATAAAATTGCTAAGTTGGTAATTAGTCGGCGTTGCTCGCGCCGCTTCCGCTTCCGCCCCGCTGTCCGTTTTACTACCTATTGTAACAAAAAATCGCATTATTTAATAATATCAAATTTTAAAATAATTTACTTGTAGTTCATTTCACGACCACGATCAAGTCCATAAAGATACCGCTCCCTACGACTATAAATCTAAAAACCGAAAAGTACGCGGAATACTGCTCACAATCTTTATTAATATCAGATGTGCCAGAAAGACAAAATCGAAGACCTACTTAACAGAAAGCTTTAATGCAAAATTGGATTTCACGGTCCATTAATTTTCAATTTGCGTGATTGCAATTTTGGAGGTTCACGAGACGTCTGGATCGGAGACAGAATGTAAGAAAAAGGCTTTCGCTGGAGATTGGAAAGAATACATTACTGCCCGGATTCCGGAATGCTATGAGATTGCTTGTCCAAACGATGTATTGTTATGATTATTTCTGAAAATGATCGTAATTTAATAGATAGATTGATGTGAAGACTTGTTGTGGATTCGAAAACATTAGATGAGTATACGTAACGGGAAATTCTTCACGTAAAAAATATTGTCGGTTTATATACCGACAATGTTTCAATTCTTCCGGAGAATTTTTATATAAGTATTTTGGCTTTATAGTTACCACAGATAGTTTTGAAAGTGAAACTAGAGAATTTCAATTCTCTACGATATTTTATAAATTATTCTTTACAATATCCTACTCATTGGGAGCTGAGAATGTCAAGTAACCATTATATCTTTCCTCTCATCAAACAAACAAAATAAACTTTATACATTAAATAAAATGTGACCAACGAGCCCTATGTCTTTAGATTTCTTTTTTAATTTAAAGTATATTTACATCGGGCATGTAACAACTGAAATAAAATACTATAATATTCAATCCACAAATTAAAGTCACTTTTCACGGACCATCAAAACGATTGGTCGTGACTTTAGGCATTTTGCCGTTCCATTCGACAATAAAACACGCATTTAAATATCACCCTGTTGGGTTTAAAATGAATAGTTTCTGAATTTTTTGTCACGGGTATTGGACAGCCAGACAAATGGTACATGCCTCTCGAATAATGCACCCAAATGAAATACATTTCACATCCTAACAAATGAATAACGCTCGTGACAACCAAAACCCGGTACAGAAACGTATAAATAAGAGTTTTTGTTAAGAGGTTTTGAAAAGCGACTGTTAACTATACTTCATGGTTTATTTTAATACGTACATTGAAAACACCCCGGACTGAGACAAATGCAAATCATACAAACATTTGCCCCAAGGCGGGAATCAAACCTGCAATGTCTGCGTCACAGGCACACTATCACCCATTGCGCCACAGAGGTCGTTAATAATCTCTACTAACTAATTCAAGTGATCCTTTTTGGATTCAAGTGAACTTTGCTATTTGGCACTCCGTAGGTTTCTGTTCGCGACGTGTGAATTTCCTTGAGACTTACGAATGAATTGTTCTGATTCAGGCATTACCATCATTTACGCCTGAATACTGAACTACTACTTCGCGACGTCATCCTAAGTAGTAACTAATTCATACATAATTTTTACTCTGTGGATTTCTCTAATAAGAACCATTTAAACATTTTAACTTCCTACAGACAGGCCATTAACAGAGAAACATTCTCTTTCATTAACAAAGCTCGAAATAATCGATTAGGCAAGTACCTACCCGCCGTCTTTCCGATCAGTTGTCGATTCCAATTACCGTTCGACAAATTCGCGCTCCGAAAACGATTCAAATGCTAATACTTGATTATTCCATAAAGCTTTAGATTGCTGAAAAACGGGCACTGTCAAATGTACGAATTGTACGATGTATCATTGTTTTGAACTGCCACGCGTGTATGCGATTTTGTAGTATTTTGCAGACAAAAAATTGCAGTTTCTTATATACGTATATAATGCAAAAGAAAAGCTCTGCTAAGAATACTTTATAAACAACTAGCGACACGCCCGGCTTCTCACGGGTGCAATAATTGTACATAATAGATTGATTCAAGAGAAGGCTCTTGAATCAATCTATTAAAAAATCGCTTCAAAATCCGTTGCGTAGTTTCAAAGATTTAATCATGGGTACATGGGGACGAACAGTCAGCGACAGTAACTTTGTTTAATACCAGTAGTGATACTTTCCCTGACTGAATTAGCAGGTATATTAATGTTATTGAATAGGTTGAGCAAGCATTAAGTTGCTTAACTTATGACGTAGTGTGGAAATATCCAAGGGTATTTATTAATTACTTATTTCGGATAGGTGAGCAAAGCAACTTCATGTTTTTAAAAACTTCTAAAAGAATTCACAAAAATATTTTTAAGACTTAAAATAAATCATGGCATTGTAAATCACTTCTCAATCTGCCGATATATAAATCATTGTGCAATGTAATGCAAAATCAGCCAAGCTGTTTCAAATAGCCCTAATACCCGTGAGAAACCAATGACTTGCACGCTCCCCAAAGAAAAATTAAGTTCATTGAATTCTGCGATCTATTTCATGTTACGTCATTGAAAAGCACTCAAAGATCAAAAACACCTTTTACAATTCATGCTTGAAAAACATTGAGTGGATTTTTCTGAGATTCTTTCAGAGAAATCATGCGATGAAAGATTTGTTCAAGAAACACACGGGCAATTTTAATTGCTCTATTTGGCAAACTCGGTATTATTTTTTCGAAAGAGACCTAATTCGTAAAACTCTTATCAAAACAAACCTTATTTATTAAAAGAAGTTTTAAAGGAGTTACATTATAGTATATTTTTTAATAAGCACTACGCTGTGTAATAATTTATTTTATTTTAATTTTAGTAATAAAACAACAACAAAGTAATTTGTTTTGAATCCATTGCAAAAACAGAGCATTAACTCGTAATTGGCTACTTCATTAATAGATTTGGTATTTCCATCACCGTTCTATTTTAATTAGCAACAACTGCCTATAATTGCCTATAATTGCTCGTGTGAAAACCACTGTCTGCTTGCAAATAGCATTATGTTGACTGTTCAGTGGTGGCCGTCGGGTGTCGCAAATAAGCGTCACTTAAGCCTACGGTTCCTCGGGAAATTGTCGTCGTGTCCGTATTGCAAATGTAGATGTCTACTTCCTTCATAATAAAAGGTAGATGTAGCGACTTTTTCCCTCCCGGTAGTTTTTAAACTTTTCTGTACATAGATAAAGTTTAATTTTTTTCGAATTTTAAATTTTCTTTAAAAATTAATTTAAAAGTCGGAAATACTACTTTTCTTTCACTTACCAATATTTTATAGTGGTTATTGCTTTGTGTTGACTATACAAAAAAACTATACTTACAGAATAAAATGACACACACAATTCGCGAGACATCATCCCGTACCACACTTGTCGCTTCCGAACACGCCCTGAAAAAACATTTAACTATATTAGTTTGATGATGTTTGTCTTATAAACTTAAATTAGGCATTAGGCTGAAAAATGAAAAACAACCACCGCCTGATCATGTAATTTTACATTATTATTAATAAAAATTAATCGACGCTTTCCGCTACAAAGATCGTATAAACCATCTTGGCCAAATTCATTTATGAATGCCGTTCTGTGCATTTTTTGCACTTTATCGATTGCTATATTACATAAATATAATGATAATATAAGTACATATTATTAAAAAACGGTCTCCGCTTTTCGTGAAACCAGCCTGAGAACGGCTCCTTTGAATCGTGCTAAAGGACAGATATAGTCAAAGGAATGTAATACAGTTCATAATGCCGCAATATTACACTCATTTGTTTTTTAGGTATTTGAGTTCAATTATATTTATGTTTTTTTAATTCTCTTTAATTATGTTTACCTATAGGTTTATATTTTAACTTTTGTGTTAAACTTTAAACCACACGTAGGTACTGAAAACTGATAATTGATCCTAATGATAGTTTCGACAACGGCTCTGTGGCTGAGTGGTTAAAAGAAGCGTTAAGGACGATCGCTTGTATCATCGTAGGTTAGAATCCTGCCGGAGTAACTTTTATTAAGATTTTTATATTTACCGATTCTAAGTGAATGGTATATCAAGTTGATCAATGACCTAAACTGTTTGTTTTGAACACGCTTCCGTTTGGTAAAAAACAAATAACAAATGACCCAATTAAAAACTACTGAAACCGAAATGTAGGTGTTCAAGTTTCTTTTCTACAAAGCCTTGAAGTCTACGTTATTAAGTAGTACAAAGTAGTAGTTCGTACCTAACTCCGTTAGTCAACGAGGACACTTTTTGTGCGCTACGTGATGCCTTTTAATTTATATCCCACTTCTGAATCTCGCTCCAGTGTAATTTCACGGCTAGTTGTTCAGGCAAAGGCAGGCGAGAGTTATAATATGAAGGCAGCCAAATTAGTGCACCGCAACAGAAACTGGATCTTGTAAAAGCGACAGTCGTTTTATGAACTTAGGCCTTTACATTTTACTAGATGATTTATGCAGCGTCAGGATACCTTCAGTTCCTGTTAAGTGTAGGCTAAGATTACCATCTTAGCAGGACACTGCAGTGCCTGGGACATTGTTAAGATGGAATAGGCTTGCCCAGCACCTAAACCATCCTCTCAGTTAAATCGGCCATATCCACAGGAAAGACAATGGTCAATACGTGTGGGGTTGATTTTATCAGGTGGCTATAGGCAATAAGTAATATAAAAAATTATATGAAGAAAAAAAAATGGGAAGCGGTAGACATAATTTTTTCAGATCTTTTAGATATTTTTAGATTCTTGGCTTGCAACCTGTTACTTATAGAAAGTTGCTGGTTTCTACAAAATTTGGGCATGTACCTACCAAGTGTTGCATTTGGACATACTTCTGTGACTAACCCTTTAGACGTCTTCTACAGCACTGAAAAAATGATCACGAATGTCCCTATGTCGTAGAGACATTCGTGATCATTTTTTCAGTTTTTTTTTCTTAACACACTGACTATTTTGCAACCTGTCTAGTTTTTAAGTTTTCATTACGGTTGTGATTTGACAATCACAGCGCCTTAGGAAACCTTGCCCACCTGTCCGTAATCCCCAGATATCCATAATTAAAATCTAGTTTGGAAGTAGGAACGCTCTGAGATGGAATTTAACAATTCACATGAGAAGTTTCAACAAGAAAATACAACTAGTATATGACGGCATTGTATTGTAAGCTAGGTACAGTCGCGGTCAGAACTCCGAATAGTAATACTACTTATATAGAATAAAAAATGCTCATGTAGGTAGAAGGTCATCAAATCAATGTTACGATTATTATAAGTTTACAAAATCGCTCGCGATTTCTGTCGCGTGGTACCTACTAAACCGAATAAATTAATTTATATTTATTTCAGATCATAAACTATGTCCATTCTAAGTGTGAGAAAAATTCACTGTGTAGTTTTTGCTAAAACAAACCCTTGTATGTAGCTATTTCTCAAATCACCGATTCTATTGTCGACTGTACCTTACCTACCCCCAAGTTTGTCTACGGCAAGACGGCAACCATTGTTTCATCTTGTCTTCGTAACTTCGTATAAAGGCATAAATTGTCGTATTTGACGATATTAGCTAGACCAGACCTGAGTTTTATATTTAAACTTGTTACCATGTAGTTACTTTACCTTGCATATTTAGGTATGTCGGTATCCGAACCTCAATATTATGCATATTCATAATAACTAGTGGCCTTTTCTGACGACATAGTTCTAGCACATATAATATAAAATAATACTAGTTGTAAGCAGCCTAAGAACTTATAATGTAGTACAGTCGCAGAACGAAAAGGTTGAACAGTTTTGAAATCAATTCGTTTGCAGTGTTGCAAGCACATGTTACCTTTATAAACGGCGTGCATACTAGACAAGAGTGTTGTGTCAAATGGTTATCAAACATATCAAGCAAAAACAGATCTTAAGGTGGTCCAGCTTTACATTCCGCGACTGTACCCATCTCTTTTTCTCATATAACACTCAATACGCTCTCCATTATTGCTTCTTCTTCTTGCCAATAAATCCATAGAGACAATGCGAAATTCTATTGTGAGCCAAGTTATTTAATTCGTTTAAAATCGTATAGGAATAAGTACTCGCTACATTGTTTAAAACCCTCTCGATAGTGGAATTCCGTGCAGTCGAACAAAATATTTCTTATTAACTTGTAGTAGTACCTACTTTTCATGTGGATTTTGCCGGATATCAGGAGATTGCCTCCCGACGCTGTATAAATCATCTACTATAGATGCAAAGGCCTGTTTCGATTATGCAAGTCATGATGACAGTCATTTAAATGTCATAAACATTAAGCTGTCTACACACCAAAGCCGCTGGCCCCGGCGGCACGAACCCGGCGGGTTAATGCTTTGGTCGTTTTTTGGCATTGGTCGTTCAAAATCAGGCCGCCGCGCCGCGCCGGCCTTGCCCGCCGGTTCGTGCCGCCGGGCCGGCGGCTTTGGTGTGTAGACAGCTTTACACATCACAAATTCGTTTTCGAAAGAACTAAAAAAGATCGCTTAAAAATGTTCACAAAAATGCTTTTTCTGTTGTAAAGTTTTAAATATTTAAGTTTAGTTCATAGCCACATAGACGTGAAATGCCAAACTCAATTTCCACGATACCATAAATTGAAACAAAAGAACATGAAACGCTGAGATAATCAATTTAAGTACTTGTATCAAGTAACAAAACGAAAGAGAAAATGTTCTATCCATCAGATAAACGCATTAAAATTTCCTTCCAATTGGCATTTCATCCATCAAGTCACAGCGAAGGCACCATGTGTTCAATTTTAACTTTGCTGTGTCGTTCTGAGAAACAAGGCGTTTTCCTGTTTGCATCTTACAAAAGCTTATATCTATAGCAATAGAGTTTATAATCGAGAATTCAACTACTTTAACTTACCACCGCTTGAAATTGCAATTAAGTGCTTCCTTCACGTTTGTGTGGGAGGTTAGTCAAATTGTTAATACACGTGGTTTCTTTAATGTGTTTGTATGAATTCTTGTTGACGATGTGAAACTTTTGAGTTACAGAAGTAATTCATTAGGAGTTTTCATTTCAGTAGGTTCTTTATTTAGAAAATTCAAAAAGAAAACTTACAAGTTGCTTACGGTCTGTCTCATAAAAACTTATACAACTCAATTTAAAAGAACTCTAAAATTATAAAAAACTGGTTTTTATTTTGTTTGTTTTTACTTAATACTAAAAGTACCTACTAAGTATAACTATTCATTTTTTGAAACAAAAACAACTGAAGAAATCGGTAGACATACATAACAAATACATATCTACAGTTGAACATTATAACCTTCTTTCTTTTTGAAGTTGTTTAAAAGTAGTACACAGTGAAATTTAAAACAATTCATTTTTTAAGACGACACAAAAAGTCCATTGCATTCACAAGAAAGAGCTGTGCTGTATATTTTGTAATATCTACTTAACATTGCATTACAAAGATCAGAACAGGCAATTTAATCCCTTAGTTTAAAGAACGAGACTTATCAAAGTGGTAAGTAGATACCTTTTATCAGCTTATTAGCTGACCATATCCACAGGAAAGACAATGGCAACAAGTGTGGGGCTAACTAGCCGCGGGTTTCTTCACGCTCTTTTCCTTTACCGTTTAGAGCTCGTGATATGCGAACCCAGGACCTTCAGATCGAAAGTCGAGGTACTATCCCACTCTGCCATCACAGCTCTACTAGGTAACAAACTCATACAGACTGTGATATTTCTCATTGTATATGGAGACTAGCTGCTGTAATAGTTTGTTCGAAAACTCGAAATGCAACTTAATTTAATTGCTCCCAGTTTCAGTTCTCTAGCGTAAACAGAAGCTTAAGGCATTGTCCCTTCAAGGCAAACAATCAGCGGCTGACTGTTTGCTGATTGATTAAGAGCAGTGTAGTGAGCTAATGCCGTATTTTGTCGTCTCTGACACTGTCTTGTGCTTTCAAATGGTAGCAGTACTGTGCTATACTATTCTGCCCTCGGGTGAATATGGCATAACTGAGCCGTGAGTATTCATACCGCAGTTATCTTATATGCAGCAACACCTTGCAACATGGTCACATTTTATTTACAATCTTTTACTTTTCTAGTTACGTCCTTCACGTCCATACCGCTTACAAAATCATTAATAAAAAAAACAGCTGGTAATAGCTACATTCGGGTTGAATGAAAACGAAATAATATTATTGATTGTAACCACAATGTTGCTTTCCATAAAACGACAACATTCGAATATCACCTAAAAACGTTAAAAAAAAGTAACTGCTATGTTTATCTTGTTTTTTATCTTTTTGTTGAATCTGTGCAGTATTGTGTGTGTGGCAAAATAGTGTGTGTGGTAAAATAGTTTAAGACTAAATAATAAAATAATAGTCTTAAACTATTTTAGATCAGAATGCAGCCTAATGGGGACGACACCGTAGTTGGAACTAGTGAAACTCGTGGTTTCACTCGTATGGTTAAATGGCTTTGTTGAGTTTTATTTTGTTGAAGACAAGCGAAACTCATATTAATTGCAATTTAGTTCAACTACGAAGCGCGTGTGGTTTAGATTTTTATTTATATAGATGAACTAGCAGCACGTGCTGGCTTTACACGGTTGTACTAATGAAACTACCGGGATATCTATAACCTTCCCAAAATTTTTACTTTACTTAACAGGACCGTAATCTTTATAGGATTATTTCAAAATTTCTCATGGATGTACCATAGTGTAATCATAAAACTCCTCAAATATACCACGTTCTATATTTCCTACCATTACGTGTAACATAGTACCAATTTTACATATTTAGAGTCCGTTTGGCGCAGTATGCCTCTTGCAGATTTAATGATCTGCGGTTTGGATTCTCTCCACGTGCAGGACACACCATAAAAGTGGCTGGTACAGGCTTCCAATTGTTTTGCCTCCGCAAACTCACACCGGAATGTCGTGCGGTCAACTGCTAGCTAAAAATTGGTATTTGGTGTCCCAAAACTGTTGAAAATGCTGTGTTATAGTGAGTTAGTGGGAAAAGTCCTTTGCCCAGCCGTGGGCATAAATAAATAAATAGATCGAAACGTTAGTCTTTACCAAGATTTATAGCACTCGAGTTTAATTGTAAACTACTCACACTCAAGCTAAAAATAGTTGCAAAATGGCGTGGATGGTAAAATATTCAAATATTCTGACAGAGCACTTGATCCTCGGCCACCGACATTTGAAAATGGAAATAGAGTTGTTCATGCCTACAAGGAAATCGTTTCCGATAGACCATCGGTGAATTGCCATACATCTTTTCTGACATAATAAGAGTGACACAATACTGGGAGGTGCAGGGTTAGTTTTAGAAACTGTAAGTAAACGAAAGTATTGACACTCTAAAATACCTGCAGAAATGCAGAAATATATTATCACTTATTTTCAAGTACAGAGTAAACCGTAGTTAGGTAGTAGTAATAACAACATCTAAGTGCTATCTGGTTCGCCTTTTCATAAAAAATGTGCATGCTCACTACAGCAGCGTTCTTCGCAAAGCTGCCTATTTCCCAGTCACAAAACTCCGAAACCAAACCACTTCACATTCATAAGTGCAGCAGCCAAAGTAGTACCTACTTGTAATATTTCATAGCTAGTTTATATAAAATATGGAGATACCGGGGGCCCGCTGCAAATATACAAAACTGGAAGGCACTGTAGGTAACTAAACGAGTTTGTAACGACTTACTTGAGGTGCATGCATCCAGCAATTTGAATTTCATATTTTGGTAGAGACAGTAATTTAAATATAGTTTGCTTGAAGGATTATCTTTAAAAGTGGTCTGGAAACCAGCAACTTGGAAGAGATTTTGTTTGCTAAGAGAGAGCCGTTTTAAATTTTAAAACATTAAAAAAAAGTAAGATTCTATGAGCATTTTTCGTGATCGTTCGAGTTTTTGATAGCGAATGTTAGTTCCTATACACTTTTGCTCTAAAACTAATGTGGCTGGGTGGTAAGGTAGCCCGCTAAAGGATGATAGCTTGTATCTCGCGGGTTTGAATCCTGTCGAAGCCATAAACTTTTAGTAGGATTTGTCTTTTCAAGCGATTTTAAATGTAACTTGGCTAGAAAGATAGCCCTTCTACTATTACTACACAAATCGAAAACGATGCATCGTGCCAATTTTCGCAGGTCAGCTTATGTTGTTTAATCTTCCAAATTCAGTTTCCACCAACTTAAGCTGACCTGCGATTTGATGCCGAAATTTCGTTTTTTGCTACAGCAAAAAACCAGATCTGGTAATTTGATCGACCTTCTGCTAATCCTATCCTGATTTCTGGGAACAGTGGCAATTTCAACCATAACACTATAATCACAAATGGTTGTCTTCGTTTATCTCCTTCTGAGAAACTTATTAATGTTTTAGCTATAGAATGACTTAACGAGAATTGTTTAAACAATTTTGAGCATCAAACATTACAATTCAAGGCGCTAGGTTATTTGGTAACTTGAAGCAATTTAAGTTAATGTAACACAGTATAGTTTACAATTCGGAATATTAAATTTGTACCTAGTAATTTTAGATGCTGTAGGTATTTGTCTGGATCTGTAATTAAAAAGTTTGTTTAATTTTAAAGCAATTCAGACGGTTGAATATTAATTACTACTACCTTATTGTTGAAAGTTTCGTCTTAAATTGATTCAGTAAGCCTACCGTTATTAATAATGTTATTAATAAGTTATCTGTTATTATATTGGTCGAATAAGTTATAACTTATGGGTACTATGATAATAATCAGGTACAGATAGCTGTTACGATTTTCAATATTGGCTTGAAATTCTACTAACATTATTGTTTATATAACCTTAACTTTAATAGTTTGACTAAATTTGAATAAATTATCCACACTACTCCTATAAAGATGGAAGTTTGTGTGTAAGCTTGTGCGAATGTTTGTAATTTCTTCACGCGCAAACCATTAACCAAATTTTAATGAAGTTTTTACCTTATTATTACACTTACCACAACTGGCGTTCTGATAGTATATTGTCGTTGTTAACCTCAAATCTTAATAAATAAGGTGGCTATATTAATTTGGTATTTCCCCTCTATTCAGATTCGGCTTTATTTATGAGCGTTATGCGGAACTGAATCTCAGTTTTGAACCTTCATTAATATGAAAATAGTTGTCTTTCTCGTGATTGGCTAGATTGTCAAATCAATTGTCATTCTCGTTTCAATAAATGAAGTATAGTTATGTACACAAGCTGCGTTACTGTAAGTGATGTTTGTCACTCCTTCACGCTCAAACCGCTGGACGGATTTGAATGAAACTTGGTATCATTTATGTTATTATTTATGTTATTTATTATTTATTTATAGTAAATATACAACAAAATAAAATACTAAAATTAACATCTAAACAGTAGGCGCGGCAAATAGCACTTATGTATGACGTTACGTTCGCCTTTTTAGAATTCAAACATTGGATCTTTTACATTGTTCGGAACTGGAACACTGCGGGTAACGCAACGTGGCGTTGCTAGTCAAACATATCCCTCAGTTTTATTACGTTCAGTATATTATAGTACCCTTTATATGAGAACAACAGAAACCTTTGTCATTTGCACAGCAACACTTGCAAGCGCAGCGATAAGCCCGCCCGACAAGCATTGTGTTTCATGATTCATATTAAAGTGCACACTGACCGTAGAGGAAGTACGAAGCAGAATATAAACATATACTTCATTTCTTAGCGAGCTAATAGGAAGAAAAAGAAACGCACGTGGTTGGTTGTCGAAAATAATTGTCTATTCTCGGATTGGCTAGATTTGACAATTGACAATTGATTTGACAATCTCGCCAATCACGAGATAGACAATTATTTTTGACAACCAATCACGTGAATTTATTTTATCTTTCAATTAGCTCGCTTCAATAAATGAAGTTTATAATAAGTACTTGGCTTATAATCCTACTGCATTAACCTGCACTGTGTAAGAGCAGTGCACAGTATAAATCAAGACACGGGATTGTACATCGCACGTAGACTTAATCTCACCTCACCTGCAGTGTTACACCCGTTAATACATCTTGATATATTATGTCATTTATTAGCCCTACGAGGCTTCTATTAATTTTAAATGATATATTCACGAATATAGGTTAAGACAATGATTCTGTAGTTGTCTGAATTTCGTGTAATGTGCTGTTTCGTTGAGAGATTATTATGTACAATACACACACATATTTGAATACCTACAGTTTTGTACTGTAAAATAAATACCTAAAGTAAACTAACATCCATAACGGCCATAAAAATAAAGGTACTCGTAAAATTCTATGATTTTATGGCAATGAAAATAAAATGGCTACTTACTCGTATTATTAAGTTACAAGCTTTAATGGGCACAAAACTAAATTAAAAAGTACTTGCACCATGCTTAAAATAACAATCTTGTTAAATAAATTGTTTTTTACTGCAATTAATTATTAACTTCTATTTAATATTTATTTTATGTATATTCAGGCCTCCCTTAGGTTGTGCCACCCACTACGATACTACACTATACCCTAACCTAACCTAACCTATGCCCAGCAGTGGGTAAAGTCGGGCTGTTTGTGATGATGATGATGATGTTATTTTATATTTAATGCTTGATAAATATTGATATAGAACAGATTTTATATTTACCACCGCAGGGCGAACGCCGCCCTCCATAAATTCATAGAATACATATTGACTATATTTTTACAACGTACAGAAGCGCTCGTGGCGAAGTTGCTGACGATCTTGATCGATCACCAAGTTAAGCAACATTAGCGGTCACTACTTGGATGGGTGACCGCAAGTGGCATTAACAACTGAGGGCTTCTAGCTTTGGAGGGCACGTTAAATTGTCGGCACCGGCTTTTAAAGTCGTTAAGCCATGACGGAGGCCGGAGGCCTTTGCAGCCTAGAAACTTTGTCACCAGAGTTGGCCACTAGTCATACGAACGTACTGAAAACGCGGGCAATTGCTTATATATTTTACTTGTCTCTCATTATTTCTCAGAATAATTATATCAAATGAATACGTCGGTTATTATCTCCAGCTAATGATGTGCTGCACTTTAATCCGATGCCCCGGGGGGGTAACATAGTTTGCTACCTAAAGCGTTATACACATTACAACTGCTATCTTTAATAATGTTACTAAACTATATTTTTTGATTCGAGCTAATAGTAACAAAAATAAGCGCACGTGATTGGTCATCGAAAATTATTTTCTTTATCGTGATTGACTAGATTTGACAAATTGACAATTGATTTGACATTCGATTCTTAAACACTTTCATTTCGTTGCAGAATGCCGTTGATTTTATATATAAAATCGTGGTCTTATTTTTCCCTTTTTTAGTGTCCATGTGACCGCAGCTTAGCCTCTTATAAAGGCGAGCGTATATGATTACTCCGCTCCGTAATCTCGACGCTTCAGATTAGTACCAGCTGTGGTGTCTCACGATATTTATATTTTTAATTTCACACCCCTATGAACACAGCTTTAATACTTATTTATTTTTGCTATCTAGCGCAGATGGTGTAGTGATTTCGAGGTTTTGCTTGCAGTAGTGCGAATATATTAAGTATTTTTTCAGACATTTCAAATGTAATAAGGCTAGCATATTCTGCAGATAAGTGTAAGTTTGACGTTCAAATGTTTGTGTGAAAAAGAACATCTCATATTTTTACCTTCCGAACATCCCTTCTTGGGATCTTCGAAGTTATGATCAGAAATACACCCAGAGTAACATTGCTCTCTTCTGAAAAAAATGATGTTGGTTTTATATATTTTCTATGCTACTTGTTTTTACATTTTTTTCTTTAACAAATTATTTACTAACCTATTTACTTGTACTCTCCAAACATTGAAGTATCATAAAATTATGAAAGCAATAAAGCTGAGAACAGCACGTTTGTTTATGAAGGCACCAATTCATTACTTTATTTGTTTAATAAAGCTGGTACCGGCGCCTGTAAACACTGGGATATAAATTACCTTTAATTTAGGTGAACGATCCAGAAAATATGATGATGTAAAGTTTTCATCAAGCCTTAATAAAGCAACTGGGAATATAATGAGTTGAAAGTATTTATGGCTACGAATATTTTGAAGGATACAAAGTCGAAGTCGGAATGCATTTGAAGGAAAGCTTTGACACTTGGAAGCTTTAAAAAAATGTATCTAAGAATTATATCAGTCATCTGGTTACCATAAAACAAGCATTAAATTGCTTAGCATGGGACTAGATGACGCTGTGTGAAATGTCAATGATTTTTGAATAATCAAGGTGTCAGGTATGTCTATTTGTGTAGGGGTATTTTCAGAGATTGTACATTTCTTTTCTATTCGCGAAACGACGCGTTAGGCCCCGGTCTCGAATTCTGCGGGCAGCGGGGCGGGAGCGGGCGACGAGCGGGCAATGAGCGGGCAATGAGCGGGCGACGAGCGGGTGACGAGCGGGCGACCAGCGGGAGACGAGCGGGCACTGACAGTCCGCGCGTCATCATTGTGTAGTGTTGTGCGGATAGATAAACCAAATCTCATTTTCTATTCCTGGTTCGATGTTTTTGATAAAGTACCTAAGTACTTAGAAATGTAACTATTATTACTATTATTACTATTAAAAAGAGATAAATTAAAAAGAGATCGAAACTAAAACCATTTTAATTACAACAATTTTGATTTACGTTTTTCATTTGTATGTTTTTCGTGTGAACAATTTGTTTGGTTCATTAAGTATTCACGTACAGATGAACAATAACTCTCACATTTAAACAAAATTAAAAAAATAAATTGTATGGATTCAATTCAGTCTCGCTCGATCCCCTGAACCATGAATAGGTACAACACTACACCGCGTAATCTGTCCGTCTTGCCAACTGTACCATCATCTTAGTAGCTATATCTTTTGCAAAAAGTTTCCAGATAACCATATCAATCATCATCATCATCATCACGTCTAGATTTGTTGCATAAGTAGGTACTTGTGGTCGGTTATATATTAGGTAAGTACTTAAGTAAAAAGTATTTATTTGTTTTTGCAGTTGACTTTAAATATGTTTTTTTATGATTGTTTTGAAATTTTTTGACATGAATGTTTTAATAATAAATTAGGTACCTAAAACAATAGATACAATAGATACGTAACTAAATTGATATAACTATTTTAAGAATATAATATTTGCATGTTATGAAATTAAGACAAATACCTGAATATTATGAACTATATACCTAATGAAATTTTAACACCTGTATGTAAATTACCATATTCAAAGCAAATAAATGATTTAGATTTAGAAATATGTAGGTAGTTTAAATCAAAATATAAAAAATCATTGACGTCTTTTTTCAAAATAATTTGCTTGAATGGTTGATTTAGTGGAAAGTTGCTAGAAAAATTGATCAATCGTCTAGCTACAATTTATTGAGATAGTTGCTGATGGGGGTATAAAAATTGCTAGAACTAGCTATGAAGTTTCATAGTTGGCAATGGTGACTGTCAGTGCCCGCTCCTTGCCCGCTCGTTACCCGCTCGTTACCCGCGCCGCCGCCGCCCCGCTGCCCGCAGAATTCGAGACCGGGCACTTATAGAGTCATCTCATTTGCCCGCATACAATAACTCATTTTTATTATTATTGTTAAACGCTTACAAGGATAACGCCCCTAAAAACTTTTTTAAAACTGACCAGACGAGTAAACGCTTTTACTATATTTTTACTTTTAATTTACTTTTTTTATAAAAAGTACTTGTTACAAAAGTTGGCCACTTGCCTATTACAGCTTCCTCAGCTTTGGCCTGGCACACCACGTTTGCGAACAAGCAGATTTTGGGAGTTTTTATGTAGCGCGTCACCTGCTCATTTGCAACACGCGAGGATAGTGTGCATGGGTCACAGCTTGCGACTGACTCACCGCTCGTTTGTATCGCTACAACGTGCAATTTAACGTTGTGTTCTCAGACATGCTACATTCATTTACAGGAACTAAACTAATACATATTCACATAACCGCACTAATAACAATTAAGAACCAGTTGAGCAACCTACGGACCGTTGCAAACGGTCTGTCTGTCTGTCGGTGTGTTCTCTTAAATATAAAAGACAAAGGTGACTCCGTGCTGGTATATACGCACGGACTAGCAGTAACAAAGTCTGACAAGGTTAAATTGCTTTTACTCTGTTGCACGTTTATTCTCTTTCGGCAGCCTCTCTGGTTTCCGATTTAAATATTTATATCTTGAATGCTCTTGCGATTTTACTTAGACACCTGCCTATAGGTATTAAGTAGGTAGTACATTAGGTACAACTTGATGTGGATTTAGCCGGGAAGTTGCACACACCTTTATCTTGGTGTTATGAAAAGTTGTCATAAAAATCAACTATTCGTAAGTTATTCAAGATTAAAATGAAAATACCTCCTTTGCTTTATCTCCATCAATGGTTTAATCATCAGTCGAATCTTGGCTGTAAAATTAATAAATAATTAATGATAGTATTTTCAATCTATCATATATTAAACTGTCATTCATTATTTAACCATTAGGTTACTCGGATGACGCAATTTTAGCCTATCTGAAGACCTTAAGAGGCCTTCGTAGCTTCACGTCTTTAAAACCGGGACAATTCTTTTTTCAGTCAAAATAAACTTCACTAAAAAAAGAAAACTCCTTCGTTCCAATGAATTTATCTCCCCGAACCGATAAGCCTTATGCCTGTGACTCAGTACTTACTATATGTAGGAGACGTCAGTCAGTTGCCTCGAAAAATTTAATCTCGAAAATTCCTGTAAGCAACCTGACATCAAAACATGGAGCACAAAGGGCTTAATGGTTCACATTCAAACGAATTTGCGTACACATTGTTAAGTGAGCTTATAAAATTATAATACAGCGAAATCCGCTTTGGCATTCGAACGCGGCGTGACTTCATGACATGAAAGTTTAATAGTGTTCACACTATGCCAGTTACTGGGTATAGTCACTTGATAGTGCCAGTGATGACACTTAAGGATGAAATAAATTGAACAACTTAATTATTCTTAAAAAATTCATAATTTACACACGAACATTAATTGTAGCAAAATATTAAATGTTATTCATTCATGTTTTTTTTACAATTTTGTGGTATTTGTTAGAAGTTGAATGTTTAGTTTTTGTCCTATATAAATAACAACTGCAAACTCAGTTTAAATACAAAACTAGATCGCCCAAATTAATTATAATAATATTAAGGGCTCAAATAAAACATAATAATCATAACATTGTTGTTGAATGTTAGAGGCGTTATCCTTCTTTGGTATTTATTTAAGAAAATATACAATTACCCTTGGTTCACACAACTGACCTCAATAGCCGTGAAAGTAAAGGGTAAATTTTGAGATAAAAACTTATAGGAAAAATGTTAGAAAAGTATATGTTACGCCTTCCCCACGTAATGCGGGACTAGGACCTAAAAACCTAAAACATGTAGATGTAAACTTACTTACCTACTAATCGCTGTACTAACTAATTAGACCTAGTCACTGGCTAGGCTCAACCACTAGCACCATCCAAACACATCTGACACGAAAGTTCGTCGCGGTGAATTTTTATGAGTGTCGCCTCACGACACACCGGGGACTCGCGGCTTCAGAAACGACTGCTAGTCAAAGAGAAATGGAGATTTTCTTGTTACAAATGTGGAAGCAGTAGGTGGTTGTATTTCTTCGCGGATTACTTTCCCGAAAGCATACTTGTAAGCTGGAATTTTTATTATCTGTGGCTCCCTGAGGTACAGTTTGTGACAAGGATTCAAATCATTATGGTTGTGTGACCTGCATAGTTTTAGTAGTTAATGGTATTTTTTTTGGAAGAGGCCAACTCTAGTGGGATTTCCGAATCAGCCCAAAGGTTAGGCGTGAATCGTGGCTTACCCCAGCATTCTTCCTAACATGAATGATTAAGGTAGGTTTTGAATAAGATGAAAGTAATACCTATCCTTACCATTGTTAATGTTTTCTGAGAGTTGGTAAATTCAGAAAGTCCAAAGAAAAGACATAAATACTAGTCTGGGTATAACCTAACTTCAACTTTAATTTGTTTGGTGATAGACATTTTTAATTTATGTTCTTCCTTATTATATTGACTAACTGCACATTAAAAAGGTTTTGAAGTTACTTTCTGAATCTATTTGTAATCCTTAAAATGTTTTAAAATAACAAATGAGCACCTTTACATTTTAAAGTCGGTTAAAAGCTCTCACGAATCTCCATTACCCGTTCGAAAAGAAATTAATGTAAGATTGTATCAGCATTCTTCTGTGGAACTGTTTATACTCCATTCAGTTTATTTAGTTGCCGGCGTGAATAGCCATGTTAAGTGATCGAACTCTGCAGGGAAACACTACAATGGCACGGAAGAATAGGGTTTCGTGGCGAGATCAGATACCTGGAAAATACGAGAAGCCTCGCAAAAATAATTGCGCACGAGCGATTAAACACAATCTCTAGCAACTTAGTTGACCAATTTTTGCTTCATTTAGTACAAGTATTGTTTAAAATAGGTAGTAAACTATGTGCACGACATCGCATCGGTGAAATCATATAAACTCACAGCACAATGCACTCTTTTGTCAGTATTATCATTAATTTACGTTGTCATGCAAGTTTTGACGCTTTTTGTGGATGTATTGCGTCTCCTCCTTTCGAAGAGGTGGAAAATCACCTAGCTTATAAGACAATATCGATGTGATACTTGAGGTCCATGAGGTCATACCGAAATTTAATAATTTTTCTTTCTTTCTTTACACGAACGATGTTGCAAAGAATAAGCTAAAGCAACAAATTGCTTGATGTTGTCCGTTAGTAATCAAATAGCTCGCTATCTCTACCATTCGGAATATTTTATTTTTACCAAGTTTCGGTATCTCTGTAAGTTTTAATATTGCCGGGAGTTTCCGCGAGATTCACAATAACTTTGCGAAAGTTTGCATCGTTGTTAAGATTTCAGCGGTAATTTACCTACGTGGGATTCTTATTTCTTCAAGGGAAATTTTTAGGATATTTTTAATATTAACTTAGAAAACATACCTGTAGTAAAGTTTTAATTGTAGAAGTCTTATACATACTTTTCTATAGTTAAGCAGTAGGTATTTTTAATAAATTTTTATTTATGATTTTCCTCCTCTTTTATTTTCCAACGAATTTTGGAATTTCTAATTAATTTGTGAAAAGTCCAAGGATATTAAGGTATTTATTTTTATTTTAAAATAATTTAATCACTCGTGTTAATACTTTTTATTTATTTACCTAGTTGTTTACCTGATAGTGTCAGTAGTGTTCCATAAATACGAAAGCAATACTCATTTATAACAATAAACTATTGTAATAATTATGTTTCTCTGTTATAATTACGTAAAATTTGAGTACCTACTCTATTCGAAGCAAAGTGAAATTTATTCGGTAATAGAATCAGTAATTGCCAACAAACAATTAAATTGCATATACAGGGTGCCTACAAGCTGGCCCTTATTGAACTAACCTTGTAATTTTTCCTGCTAGGTATTTTCTGTTTTATTTTGTAGAATTAAAAAAAAATAGTGACGTTTTAGAGAAAGGCGTCAAAAGTACTCTAAACCGGAGAGCGTGAATGAAGAATGAGAGTGAATGATGTCAAAGAGGTGTGTCAGGATCGTAGCAAGTAGAGATCCATGGTCTCTGCCTACCCGCGGCGTCACCTAGCGGCGGCGTTTAGGCATCCGGCTGCATACTACTTTGCACTAGATGGAGTTACTTATTTTTGATTGCAGACAAGACCTAAACGCCGCTCGAGGCGGCGCAAAAATCAAACACAAAAATAGCCCGAAGAAAAACGAACAATGTTCGAGATGAGGTATCTGACTTATGTAGGTAATCTGTGGCCTTACCTAAAGATATCGATGATTGGACGATCGGGCTGTAATAAACCACTAGGGCAACAATATAATTGCTCAAGTTTATCTCGCCTTTTGACTTTAGAAGCTGAGTTAATAATCAGTGCACCACAGCTTGACGTCTGTTTTCACTTTACGTTTATAATTTTTTTTAAATTATAATAAATGAATTTTTTTATACATAGGTATTTGAAAAAGAAAAGATTTTTAACTCCATTATTTCAAAAATAAAGGTTTAGTAATAATTAAATTAGATCAAAGGATGTGTACGGATTGTAGCCAGAGGCAAATACGTACCTAGGTACCTGCTTAATTAGCAAAAACATTGTTCACCTAACTTTCAAAATTAACAAAGAAAAATAATAAAGAGAAACTGGCCAGTTGTGTATAACTTTTTATTTATAATATGATTTTTTGAAACAACTCAACGATTTTCATGAAATAAGGGTTTCGTGGTCGTATTATAGACCGTGTTCAAACCATTTTTAAACAAAAACCAAACGTACTGTATAAAGTTATAAAGCAAATAGTGCCTTTAATCAACTTGAATTTACGTTTACTTATACAACAAACTGTCTGAATGGGGCGATGAGAAACAAGATGCCTGTAATTAACATAGTAATTATAAGCGTCTAATTGCTACTGTGTTCATGCCTTGAGTCTCCGGGCGTGACGGGACTGCGGAGTGCCTTGGGTCTTTCGCGACCTGTGTCACTAAAAGACGATTAAGCTATTGGAAATAGAGCTACAGGCTTGACGGTTTACCGTAAATCTTATCATCTGTGTTTGCTTACTGTGTATATTTTAATATTGTTAGTATGGAAATGGCAAAGATTATTGACGTGTAAAGAGAAAGTTGTTAATTTTAAAATTAATAATCTATCGATTAGTTTTAATGATACATGAAACCTGCTGGATTGACATGTCGACAATATTTTTACGTGACTAATTTTCCGTTGTATTAGTAAAACGCCTTTTTGTCGACGACTGATGTTTTTTCGCTTTCTGCTCTAGCAAAATATGTCAGACAATATCGAGATATAATAATTATATCATCTGCAATATGTCGTAGTTCTAGTGATACAGGGTCTATTATTGGTACTGGTAAAACTGTGCCTCGATCTCTCAAAATAATATGACATTTAATTAAATAGACGATGCGTCACCGAAAGCCCTCAGAAAATAAATTATAATTTTAGTTACAACAATTTAATACCACGGAAAATTAAAACAACACTTTAATAATTATCCAGATTACGTTATATTAAAGTTGATGAGTAATTCAGTAACTTTGTAAAATATAAATGAAATTTTAGTGTAATATTGGGGTGTGAACAAATTGTGAATGTGAGGCAAATAATTGAGAAAAGCCGAGAGTTCAACACGCCAATTCTCATGTGTTTTATAGATTACTCAAAGGCATTTGACTGCGTACGATGGGATCGCCTGTGGTCCATACTTAAAGAAATGGGAGTCCCGCAACACCTTATAGCACTGATCGCGAACTTATACCACGATGGACAGTCCGTGGTAAAGGTGAATGACGTGATCTCGGGTTCTTTTAGGCCAGAAAGAGGTGTTAGGCAGGGATGCATTTTATCTCCCAGTCTTTTTAACATATACGGTGAATATATAATGAAAGCCAAGCAAAGGAAAGCCTTGGAAGACTGGGAGGGAGGCATTTCGGTCGGCGGCCTAAAAATCAGTAACCTGAGATACGCAGATGACACCACACTCTTTGCGTCATCTGAAAGAGAGCTTGCTGAGCTGTTCCAGAGAGTAGAGTATGAGAGTGAACTAGTTGGACTCACGGTTAACAAAACCAAAACCAAAGTCATGGTCATAGACAGAACAGGTCAACTACCAAGAACTGGCGAACTCTCAAATTTGGAATTTGTTGACGACTTTGTTTATCTTGGGTCAATGATAACAAACCAAGGCGGAAGTGAACGAGAAATCCGTAGAAGAACTCAAATGGCCAAAGCTGCAATGAGCAAGATGACACGTATATGGCAAAACAGGAAAGTCTCCAACATCACCAAGATGAGACTAGTCCGAACAGTGGTTTTCTCTATCTTCCTGTACGGTTCAGAGTCGTGGACTATTAGGGCCATAGATCGAAAAAAGATAGACGCTTTCGAGATGTGGTGCTGGCGCAGAATGCTCCGAATACCGTGGACGGCCAAACGAACAAATAAGTCCATTCTGGACCAGCTTAGCATAAGAACGAGACTGTCGACCGTATGCTACCAACGTATTCTGGGGTATTTCGGTCACATTGCCCGCCGCCAACCAGATAATCTCGACAAGCTAGTCGTTGTTGGTAAGGTGGAAGGAAAAAGACCCCGTGGCCGTTCACCCAGCCGATGGTGTGACCAAGTTACCAGTCACACTGGACTCTCTGTAGCAAAAGCCCTTAGAGAAGCCGAAAACAGGACAAGATGGAGAGAGATAACACACAAGGCAATGAAATCCTTTCAAGGGCACGACCTTCAGAATTGAAGTAAACGAACGAGAAGAAGAAGAGATTGGGGTGTGTGACGAAATACATATTTCCAATAATAAAAACTATTACGATAAATTGAGAACATTTTAGGGTTCAAAAGTTTTCAATTTAGCCGACCGGTTCAGAAATACATGTGTAAAAAGCTAAAGTAAGAAAAGATGATGTATGTGACAAATGGGTGTAAAGGCCTGAGTTTCTAAAATTTTTATAAAATAATATGTAGAAGGCAATTACAAATTGCCACATACGAGTACCTGTTCAAACAACTTTGAGCTTACAGGGGTAAGCAGTACTATACTACTGCGATATAACGAAGTCCTTCAAACCCATGTGCCTGTTCAGATGTTCAAGTAAAATTACAACGGTTAAAGCCGACTTGAACGCAACGAGTTTAACATGTTTACAGATTTCTCTATGTACGAGTACATTATCAGTCAATTCAGTAGAATCTGCGTTAGTGAAAGCTTGTCTATACCACAGATATAATAATACCATGTATTATTTTATCATATAATCATATTGGCGGAGGTTATCCACGAAACTACTCAGCCGGTTTCAAAAATTCTTTCACTGATTTTTATAATGGACTGTCTGAATGGTTATAGGCATGTTATGAGCTATATATTATTCCGGTAGATCGATTGGTACATCCGTGTAAAGCCGGGACGTGCTGCTAGTTATCTATAAACACATTATAGTATTATGCAATATACATAACCATTATTACAATTAAAAATATTGTTTTGTCATAGGCATCAGAAACAGCGAGTCCTATTCTTCTATTATCGTCTAAATACGTTATATGAGAAAAACGTGTTTGAATACAGCAAAACGAAACTATTTTTCCAAACCCCGCACCGCTCCGCGCTCCAATATGTGTCCTAACCACTGTTCCACATTATTATGCAATTTCGCCGTCGAACGCGCAAAAAATCTATTACCAAGACTAGGACTGGACTATTGGCGACTTCAGCCATGTGCAGCATAGACATAAAGATGAATAGCTTTTCATATTAAATTGAATGCTACAGTATTTTCAATTTGTATTAAGCTCTCAGGCTTAGTCTTGCCGTATTAGAAGCATCTACTATATTTGTATAGAACTAGCAGCACGTACCGGCTTTGCACAGGTGTACTAATGAAACTACCGTAATAAAATAAAGCCTATAACTATCCCGATAGTCCATCATATTAGTCATACACATCGGTGAAATAATTTCTGAAATCGGTTGAGTAGTTTCGGAGATTACATCAGTCAAACAAACAAACCAACATTACCTCTTTATAATAGTATAGACAATGTTTCTGTATTACATGATCATGCTAAAAGGCTAGTATGTTCTCTTACACTGTACAGTAGATTTGAGCTCTTTGTGGTAAAATGAAGTATTATATTTTAAATTAGATTTCTAGTAACAAATGACTGCGTATATCCGTTCTTTAGTAAAAACTGTTTCAATTTAAAAGTAATTGAAAAATAAACATTATCAAGTTTTACTGCAAACGAACATTTTGCTGAAGCGAAGCCTGTGTCACCTTGATAATCCTTGCAGTGAATAATAAGCTTTGTGACTTTAACTTAAAGTTTAAAGTAATTGTGTTTGGTCTTTAGAAATAGGAAGTAGGGTACGCTTAGAGTAAATCTTTGTTAAGTTATTATTGTACTAATTTGTCTTAACTGCAAAAGCTATTTTTCTGTGATACTTCAAGAAGGGTTCCCAGTAACCTCGACTACATTGTTATGGTTTAGTTATTCGGCTATTGAACAGTTATTTAAATGTTTTTCTTTTAACTAAAGTTACCAGAACAAGCAATTATGTCCGATCAAAAACTAACAGCCTAATGGCCTAACCATAAAGAATAACATTACTGCCGTTGTGGTTTAGTTCTAAACCTAGTAAACCTATTAGAATATGTGATATCCCATGTCATAAACGTATTTATTCAGTAATTTTATCGTGAAGCAATAGGACCCGTAAAAATTTACGCGGTTATTATAACCACCACCTCGAACATTGAAATCACTCCTATTTTTCTTCGGGCTATTTTTTGGATTTGATTTTTGCGGCGTCACCGAGCGGCGTTTAGGCATCCTTTTGATTGCAGGCAAGACCTAAACGCAGCTATAATGAGGTACTTATGTAATCTGTGCCTTTACACACAATTTTAATTGTATAAATCTCATATGAGTCTTCTCTATTTTCTGGGTTGTCTTTCAACTTCGTATACGATCCTTCTTATTCACACTTTAATATAGCTAAGTGCGGTCAGTCGAAGTGAACCCGTGTACAACTAGCACCTGCTCCATGGCTTGCATTGTCACTAGGCGCACGTACGAGCTCGCCTTGCGCTCGCCCGCTGCCAGATGTATTGGAAACCTAACAGGATGTCTCACAAATAGAATGTGCACTGCATACTCAATGGAAAGGCTATGAGCCCGCACAGTGTATTTTGCAGAGGATATACTTGGTACTTTGTACTTGAGATGTTAAGAGATTTTTTAAGGTCACTTTTATTATTGTGAGTATATCACGCCAAGTAAAAATTTGTTTTAGCACGCGCTAAATCAATGGTGTGAAGTGCTCCGCGTCACCAATCAGACCTAAGATTCCTTAACTTCGTACTGCTCAGCTTTTCCCCTCAGCGTTCTTTTTACGTGGCGTGATCTATTTACTAGACATTATATTAACAATGTTAATATCATTTTTATGGGGTTTCACGAGTTAAGAACGTTATTGCATTAAAAAATCAGTTCTGTATTTACAAAAATCCTGAAGCTCAGTCATCATGGCTAAAGCAAAGATAGACAAGGATTGTAAGAACGTTATTATTGTGTTATGACTATGAAAAGATTTAGCAACACAATATAATTACTTATATCAACAGATTTAATAACTGTTTTAGTTAACTTAGTTACAAGTCCATGGAAAACAGGGTTAAATTATAGAAGCTTGTTCTCTGTACTACATTGTGTGTGTTCTGACAGGGAGGCTAGTACCCACGTGTTAATTCATAGTGGTTGTGAATACGTGAGCACGAAAGGAGACACTTCCATCAGCGTGCATTCAGACGCTAAATGGGCTCTTAGCATTTCATTCCGATTCGGACAATTTGCTAGCATGTTCACGGTTTCACACCATAACAGTATGCACTAAAATACGATTACTGGTATTATATTTCCGAAATATTAGGTAGATATACAGTAGACAAGGTTACTATGTAGAGTATTTGCAAATAAGTTTTTGCTTAGTAATGTTTTTTAACGTAAAATAGGTAAAAAAAATATAATTAGTCCGATAGTAGATCAACTGGGTGATCAACGGATCAAATAATACGTTGAGTATGGATATTTTTTTCCGTTTAAAATACTTCGCGATCAGAGCTTTAATAAAACATAATGTACGGGTTTTTGTGAAACATAACCCGATATAAAGTTTTGTCATTTCGAATAGCTCTTGTGTTTCGAGATCGCAAGTAACTGGTGTTAAAGGCTCTTGAGGACGAGCGTGCCGTAACGAGGGTCATTGGGATCTGTTTGTAAAAGTTTAGTGCATCTCAAATGTTGGTTGAATTTATACATTTTCTATTCACTATATAAAATTAATTGCTCTCTATTTATATGAAATTAATTTAACATTGTTTTTGTGGGTTTAGTTAAGAACCATCAAAATACATTTTAAAATATATAGATAACAACACAATGTACGACATTTTGTAATTGAAATGAATGTTTTACCGTTGTCAATCAAAACAATTTCGAAAAAATAATCAACAAATTAACAATGGTGTTTTAACGAACCTACATCTTGCTGCGTAAATAACGTATGTTTTTGTATACTGACCATTTAAAATGAAACAATGTGATTCAACTGATATCTATACTAATACATGTTTAAAAATTTTCAAAAAATACAAAAGATTTATTGCAATAAAAATTTTTGGGGCATTTATCCAAACGCATTACGAGTTAGTTTCCAGCTGAGTTCCGTGATTTCATCGACAAACGCCGGTGCAAGTCACAAAGCTTTACCAGAGAAACGTTTTGAGTCTAAAGCAACCAGTCTATGGAATCCTGCGACCGGTAAATGATGTTTAAATAATGAAGAAGTAGTTTTTTTGTTGAAGCACCATATAAAAAGAATGCGTTGAGTTCTAAATTTAAAATCATCATCCGAGTAAGGGTGCCTTTACACCTGAGCTATGCTACGCTACGTTGCTATGGATGCGTCGATATCCACCAATCATATTCATAGGTGATTGCTATACTATGTGGACTATTAACATGATTGGTGGATAAAACGCATCCATAGCAACGTTGCGCAGCACATCTCTGGTGGAAAAGCGCCCTAACTCACCACTTCAACGCATTTAGATGCGTTGAAGTGGTGTGTTAGTGGTGACTTCTAGAAGTCTCAATATGTGTAACAATTTTAGAAATGGCATAGAATAATAACGGTTATAGTTCTATAAAAAACTAAGTGTAGGAACGTTTTGCGTCTGCGGGTTCCACTTTGTGCTAGATATTCCATAAATTAGATGCTCTACCGACTAAAGCTTAAACTCGCGCTTGACTATAAGCCTTTGAACATTTAGTATGCTCTGCTTACTTGGAAAGGCAATCGTCATATTCACAGCCCTAAGATTATGGTACAAACTTGTCACATTCAACATATCGTTACTGGAAAGACAAAATTACAAAAGCGCCAAAACATGCATTTTGATCTGTTTCACCATTTACAAATGATAGATTGATATTTTGTTTCAGTTGGTTTGTGGTATCATGGTACTAGTATCTGTTACCCACAAGATATCACAGTGCAGATCAAAGCTTTGTTCGCGTTTCGGGTGTTATTTGTTCATCACATCATCATCATCATCATCATCATTCTCAGCCTGTTAAAACCCACTGCTGGGCATAAGCCTCCTTCCCTGAACGCCAAAGACTTCTGCTTTGGGCCTTTTGCATCCAGGTCTCACCCTGTTCATCACATAATAGCTGTAAAATACGCCATTTCATATGCAAATAAACTTAAATTTACGAAGTTGGGGCTAGCTATGTAATGTTTCATATTATGAGATAAGAAAAACTCAGCGCTGCAGGTAAGTAATTAATGCGGGAAAAACGGCGGGTGTACTATGTTTATTAAGTAAAGGGTAAAAATACCATTGGAAATGTCCATGTGGCATTCCACAGAGCGTCATCTAGTCCCTAACTAAGTAATTTAATGCTTGTGTTATGGTAACCAGATGACTGGTTTATCGCTAAACCAGGGTTTGTGATCACCATAAATATGCGAACCAATTTAGACCATGGTTTTAGACCATCAAAAGCTCGCTCATTTTAGTTTTTTGTAATGACTCCGATAACATTCTAAAAAAATAATTTACACCGGAATTTCATACAAGCTAGACCACCCTGTACTATACAGCGTCATCTAAATGCTAATATAATGAAAACAGCGAGTAGTGCATATAAATTTAATTAAACTGAGGTGAGATAATACCTACCTGCCGGATAATCTGTGTCTTAATCCGTAGATAAACAACTTTGTACTAGAACAAGCAGAATTATTACACTACTATCAACTCTTATTAGAAACTCCCGTGGTAGGTAAAACAATTTACTGCAAGGGGTAACTTCTTAATCTGCTAATATAATTATGTGCTCGCTCTTATTCCTCCATTTTATTATTAATCACGTAAATATACAGAAAACATACACGAGTATACATTTTCTTAGGGTATGTTTATGGCAACAACAAAGCTGGATTAGACCTCCTAAGAAAAATCATAGGTAGTACCAGCTTAGATTTTTTCATAGCTTGTGCTATGCGCCAAGATGACGGATAGGTATATCCCTTTTTACTAAATAATAAACTAGTAAAACGAAAACATAGTTCAGTCCAAATTCAGCGTTTGCGAACAATTTGTAAATACATGTAACAAACGAGTTTTTCAGTTGCATTTGCAAAATCAGTTGTTGAAAACGAATCAACTTTTATAGGCAAACTGTATTGTTTGTACGCAATAAAATTCATAACATACAAATAACACTGACAAACCATAAAAAATGTAACGTTGGATAAACGGGGCTTACGTACGATAAGCAAAATCATTTAGCGAAAAAGGAGATAAAACGTTTTTGTATATTTTGTATCCCATCTCTACCTTGATGCGAACATTTTTTTCATTTGAATAATACAAGGTTTGCTTTATGAATACTGAAATTTTAGGTCGACCTAAGCAAGTATTTATGTTGGTTTTAAAAGAGTCGCGGCGGTATCCCAAGACGGTCATTTGAGCCCAGCAGCTGAAATTGTCACCTCTCTGCCGTCTTCATTTGCAACAAATACGGGGAGTGGTAATAAATTGTTGAATTTACACTCTCCTTTCCTCAGACGTGCTATTTTTCAGGCTCTTTGTTACTTTAGTGCTCTTACACGGGCAATTTATTAGTAATTGTGGCCTTGTGACACAGTAGGGCAATTTAAGAAACTGTAACATGTATTTATAATTGAAAAATCTTACTAAAAGGTTAAGGTTTCGGCTTCGATGGGATTCAAACCCGCGAAATACAAGCGATCGTTGTCAAGCTGGACTGCTTTACCACTCGGCCACGAAGCCTTAGTATAATAGCCTGAAACTATCAGTAGGATGATATTTCGGTTAAAGCACCGACTAGATGATACATTAAATCATAAATGTGGTTTATCACTATAAAACTATATAAAACTGTAATGTCTATATATTAATTTAACAACTCCATTTGGGTAATAATAAATTAAATTTTATTCTTAACCTTTCATTAAAGTAATACATAGTTTCATATAACTCATAACTGCACTCATTATCTATTTTTAATATTGTTTTCCTGTAGATACCATTACTATTATTTTACTAAATTTCAATAAGCTTAAACTTCTGATTCCTTAATGGAAGTGGAAGTAATTGACTAGTGTAATCAACTTGTTGCCCTAATTTCGTCGCCCGTCTGCAAGTTATGTTACAAAGAGACATTTAGCATCAGGTCGCTACGTCGAATCGACTTAACAATGCTACGAGATGCTCCGAACTTGCTTACGTGGAGTTAGTTGTACAATACTTTACTCTTTTTATTTTCACTTCGGACCAAGTTCGGAAAATGTTTTTGGAAGTAAGTGGGTATTGACTGACAGTAAATATCATCCATGTTTTCAGTGAATTCTTGCCGGTTTGTTTGCTAATTTTGTAAAAAAGTGCTTTGTAGAAATGTAGTAGAAAAATATATTGAACTGTAATAGTGGACTTTGAAATCCGCTGCAGTTTAATTGGTATTAAATATCTCGATCGATAAACACTGATGAAAATATCAGTGTTTATCGATCGAGATATTTACTCGTAATACCAATTTATTTTTGAAGCTTATTTCACTTTTTATGACTATTATATTCTTTAATTCTTAGAAAGCTACATTTTAATAGTTCCAGTTTTTAATTGTTAACAGGGGCCTCCTAGTGGTCTTAAAACATCGTCATCGAGATTGACAACAAACTCATACGATATTACTCACTATAGTGTCTTCAACTTTTACTTATAATATTAATTCATGTCTATAATTTTTTGGGTTTGTCTATGCAGTGTTATGATTGTGGCTTATAACTGCGAAACAATACAATTTAAGATAATTTCTTCAGAGTTCCAATCCAAACCCTTTGAATAATTAGGCATCTACCAATAAGCTACAAATTGAAACGTCTCGATATCAACTATCACTCATCACATCAACATGCAAATTAAATCAATGTCTGTATAAAGGGCGATGGTAAACCCTGATTGCAAAGCCTTCGCACGCAATTCCACAATAAACTTGCAACGGAACTGAAATTTCAACGCAACTTTATTTTTATCAAAGGAAGTCGTTAGACCCTATCTGAACCACCTAGCGCATATTAACATACATAATTATAGGCAGTTTAACAATTGGAGCGATGCCAACTCGACACTGAAATTATGTACGACTATTACCAGTTTTTCGGTTTCCGTTTGTACAACAATATGCCCTAGAATATTCTTCGGGAGGCGTTCCTTTCAACAAACGTATTGGTTAGATTTATTACTTTGTTATAATCAGAGACCAGTTTATATCAAGAAGACTGACAATCCCGTACAAAAAATCGTGACCCAAAAAAGCTCAAATTTACGGCTATTTCTAGATGGCGCTGCTGCGTAAGAGACGACCGGGCTAAGATTTTTATTTAGAAATTGGTTCACAGGTAGGTAGGTACTTACGTATGTATGTACATAATATCTAATTTCTAATATACCAATTTCTAAATAAAAATCTTAGCCCGGTCGTCTCTTACGCAGCAGCGCCATCTAGAAATAGCCGTAAATTTGAGCTTTTTTGGGTCACGATTTTTTGTACGGGATTGTCAGTCTTCTTGATATAAACTGGTCTCTGGTTATAATACACAAACGTGTAATTTAAATGAGGTTGGAGATAGGGATTTTCTAACCATAAATAAAGCAATTTTCTTTATGAGCTTAGAATGTTTCAGAAGCATATATTTTCACCGTGTAAATTTTTGTATTAATAAGCAATAATACGTAGGTTTCGCTCGCTTGGAGTTTATAATAAATTACCTATTTGCTATTCAAAAGCATGGTTAACAAGCAGCAATGATGTTTTAAATATAGAAACTATTTTCACTCCAATGAAATCTGTTTAACAATCGAGTCAACATAAACACATTCAGATTCACAGCAATATTTATAGATATACAATCATAATCCTCCACCTTGTTGAAAACTTCATCAAAATTAAGTACCCTCCTATTTTTACGAGCTGTAAACCTGGAAAACAATACAAAGAGACTGTATATTTCCCTTTATTGTCAAGCGCAAGGGCGCTGTCGGTGACACTTCGATTTACTACGACCCTTGGTTTGATAAAAGTGTTCCCAAACCCTCCTTTTATTTGAGCACCTACTTGCGAGGTAAGCGGCTCGTTCACCATAAGTGTTGTAGAAAACTAATTAATTTCGGCTAATGAGCTGTCTTACACAATTATGCGGATTTAATGTTATTTTATAAAGATATTTTTTTTGTAAAACATAGTATCTGCTAGATGTTGTACGTGATTCTGACTTGTTCGTTCGTTCTTTCGTATGAGCAAGTGACCTACTCTATCCAATGGCTAACGCGCTACATATTTTGAAAAGATTTGGATGCTTTGAATGGATACCTACCAAATCTTGTGATAGTAAAATGTCGTGAGCCAAGGAGGAGGCCTTTAGGCGGCCTAAAAATTCCCTCACCAGAGTTCGCCACTTGCTCATTCTTACTTTTTACCATGTTATGTATACCATCGTTACGTACCACCTGAATGATATTAAAATGATACTTAAATAATTAAGACTGTTTTTTAAACTTATGAGACGTCCTTAGTTGACAGATTTTCATAGACTTACGTTAAATTATGTCAAAGATAAGCATCACTTACATAATTAGTGTTTCAGTATTTAGGCGTAAGTTCTAAAAAAGCAATATAATAATCATTAATCTTACAAACGAAACTACTAACAAGAGTATAGAAAGTTCTCATGTATTTGCAATAACATAACATAGCTCTTGGCGTACAAATTAAGGAGTTCATTGCAGATACTATGAACGAGTTCGAGACAATACAATTATGTCTATCGTACCTAACTTTCGAAGTTTCTCCATTAAGCCGTTGTCTATAAAGCTGCGTAAACCGATCTTTACGACCAAACTACTATTGTTTTTTCAACTTTTAAATGCTGGCAGAACATTTCAACTAATAATATTATAAAGAGGTAAGATTTGTTTGTTTTTTATTTATTTTTTGTTTGTTTGTTTGTAAGGAATAGGCTCCGAAACTACAGTAACATAGGCTATTTTATCTCATTAGTTTCATTAGTACACCCGTGCAAGGCCGGTACGTGCTGCTAGTTTTCTTCAAATTATTTTCGACGACCAATCACGTGCGTTTATTTTTCTTCCTATTAGCTCGCTTCAAGAAATGAAGTATAGATTATATTTATAACGGACGTCAAAGGAAGCCACCGGTTATTCGACAGCCAAAACTTATAACTAGCGGACAATTGTGTATCAAATATCATTTCTATGAGAAACTCTATCGAGAATAAAAGGAAGTTATATTTTTCTTTGATTAAACTATTTCCGTAATATTTAGGACATAAAACTAAAACACAATAATGTTCGATTCTCGTAAATAAATAAACGATTAAATAATTACTAGCGACCCGCCCAATGGATTCGCACGGGGGTTTTTTCTACTTGCATTTTACTTACCTTTGTATTTTCACACAAGTATCATCGTCCTTGCTAGTATGATAGAGATGAAAGGTATAGTGTGTCTGTTTGCGTCCTTGCTTGTATGATAACGGTGAAAGTTTGTGTGTCTGTTTTTCTGTGTTTTTGTTACTCCTTCATGCTCAAATAACTAAACAAATCTTAGTGAAATTTGGTACCATGTTTTGATGTAGGTAGATAATACGGAAGCGTTGCCGCGGCCGAGTAAAGCTAGTATTTTAAAAACTTGACCGAATCAATACGTTTCTATTGAAATACTTAGTTTTTTGTGGTTGCTGTAATTCATTTAAAAACTTTATTTTAATACCTTACATTTGTTTTGTTTGTAGGAGATAATTAATATTGATTAATTTTTTGTAATTAGAATAATCATGCGATTACAGACTGTGTTGCTACAATCAAAATTGAGTAACATAGTTTTGTTCTATGTTAATACATTCCCAGACCCAGACTCGAACATATTGGATATTAATTTTTGAAAGTCACCTTCTCCTTTATTGAAAGTATTGTAAAACGAAGAGGTCAATATGGATGACTGGCAGATAAATCTAAGCGATATTCATCAAAGGGAAAATTGATAAACGTCTATCAAAATGTATATCGGAATAACCTATAGGTAATATATATATATGTAATTCAGACTTGGATTTTTATGGATCGTTTATGTATTTAAAATGGTATTTTACGGTAACAAAATAATAACAGTTATTTTTCATTACAATAGAGTTTATTGTTTAGCAGATCTCAATACCACATCAAAGGATAACCACCTATAAAGTCAGGACGGATCGTCAGTCCATTGCACCTGGCTGACGCTCAGGAATGTTTTTTCATGCATCAATATAAATGATGGGCAATTTATTCGCAGTCCGTTTGTACATTGTCGCCAGTTGAGCTTGACAGATGAGAGTGCTGTTGTTGCCTACACAGCAACAAACAAATATGGCCGCGTCACGCTCTCATAAGCGAGCTCAAATATTATCCTTTAACAAATTACCGCATTGTCTGCGTGTAAAAGTGTAAACATTAAATGAAACAATGTTTTGTAGGGAAAATCTTTGTTAATGATCCTCCCTGGGGCTCTAAGTACTTCTCAGGTTCAGTATTTCGCATAAATCGCGTCCGCAAAGGAAGGGCCCACTTCCGATCGAAACATTCTAAAATTAATACAATCTTTTCGGTCATTATTACGAAGCCTTTGTTGGAAGATGTTTCTGATTTTATATTCAATTTTGTTTAGAAATGGCTGCGGTGTGGATTTTAATAATGAATTTTCTTTTTACGAACTTTCAACTTTCATAATAGCTTTCTGGATGCTAAAATTATTACGTCCAAGTTCGTTACTCAGAAGAGCGGTTTTTTATTTTTTTCTGCGTAAGTTGTCTAAAAACTATTTAAAAGTGGTCTTGTCAAAGCAATAAGTTGAAAAAAAGTGGCCAATTTAAGTAAAAAATAACAATGATACAAAAAAGGACCGCCGAATTCATTTACGAATAGCCTTGGGCCAAGTGTTTTGTAATTCCAACATTTTCAAAATCCCGCAGCGTTGTTGAATAAAATGGAATAAATGTACCTATTTCGGACTGATTAATTTGGGAGTACGCTACAAAAAACACTAATGTAGTCTAAAGACTCTTGTTTCTTCAGAAGGAAAAAATAAAGCAGATTAATCGTGGACCCTTATTAACAAAGCAATTGTTACTGGAGCTTAATTTTGAAAACCAACAATGGAAAATAAAAAACGTAGTGGAGTGCTGCGTCTCTAATGAATGAGGAGTAATTTCAGTTAAATAAAAGAGGGAACAATAAAATCCCCATTTTTGAAAACAACGCGAAGAGCAAATTGGCGCCGCATCCAATTTATAGACAATGAAAGAGGACTGTTAACATGGGTGTTGCAATTAAATGCTGTGATAACGAAGCGTACCTATTACATGGAAATGCATTGATACATAACGTACTGTAACGTACTGTGATTATTATAGGTCATTGACCTATTAAGTAGATAGAGTTCATCAAATTCAGGAAAAACTATAACTAATATTTAGTGTCATTTATTTTTTAATTATACTGCAGAAATATGGAATGTAGATGAAAAACATTTCAAATTGTAAATTCTTCCATGCATTGTTGCATCTAAAAACTATTGCTTTATTTATAAAGGCGAGCTTGCACAACCCCACAGATAGGTACTTGATATTCATGGGAGGATTCTAATTTATTTTCCCCATTGAAAAAGCTATAAATACTTATCAGCTTACATTGTGCCGTTCGTATAGAACATATTGAATAAGAGAACGGGATTTTTTTTCATTAAGTCTCTCGATTGGTAGGAAATATTTCATTTCGATGGAATGATTGGCTCCGGCCCAAGCGGCGCGGCTGCCGACGGCCGCATCTCCCGCTATCAGATGTTCGAGGTATATGCTATTTTTCTCCGCAAGAATACAAATGTCTTGGCAAATTGTCTACCACGAACTAGTCCAATTTAGATAGCAATTTCGCAACCAATTCGTTTCGTAAGCGGATCAAGAGGGCAACCTTAAATATGGCCATTAAATCGTTTGCGCCGAACCCACATTCGTCTTTTTAATGCGAACTCCTAACGTTAACAAATAAGAAACTCTTACCGCCGCTAACTTATCTTCGCGGCATTCATTATTTATTTATAACAACAACAATCGTTGTAAGAAAATGGGGAATTAATTCTGAAGGAGAGGAAAACGTTCTTGTGCTCTTAATAAGTGATAATTGATTTCCCTCAGTGAATTCGATCGAAAACTAAGTATACGGTTGTTTGTTTTCACTTCGGAGTGTTGAATAAAATATTATGCCTATGCAAATGGAGGGGTGTAGTAACGTATACAGATCCGAGCACGGAGTAATTATGAAAAATCTGATAAGCATGTTTGGGAAACATGGCGCCGGCCCAAAATAAATGTGTATTCATCAAAAGCTGGCTGCCAGTGGTGACATGATAAGGAACTTTTGTGCATAAATGAAAGGTCCCTCGTGTGAAATGTTTTGAATAGGAATTTCGGTGACATGTGTGTGGTCTAACGAGCGAAGTTGTGACGCGATTGAAACTGGGGACCGATAGCCATCTTACCCTTTCATCGAGTGACCTCTTCGCACACATATGTTGTTCTGTATTGTTATAAAAGACCTTAATTAAATATGGTTTAGAGCCCAAACGTTGCTTAGTCATGTTTGCTGATAAGATTTATTAAAAGCCCTGAAAGAAGTTTCTGAAGATAAAGAGGATTCATTCTGCTAGTAATTGATTTCTGAATAACGAATGGTGTATCGAATACTCGGCTATTTTAAATTAAAGTTTGTAGCAGTAAAAGAAAAGAAAATAGATTTACGAGTGGATGGTGGCGCTCGACTAAAACAAATCCTAAACCAATAATTCCAAGTCCACTTGCTGTGTTTTTAATGCGTTTGTAACTTATGAATACATTTTCCATTAATTATAAGTTTCCAAATAATAAATACTTTTTTTTGTTCCGTTCGATTATCCGTGGGAATACCGAGATCAATGGTAACCTATGAGTTTAGGATATAAGCTAGCCTGGTACTTAATTTCATTAAAACCCATTCAATAGTTTTCGTATAAAAGAGTAACAAGTAGACACGTTCATCCATCGGCTCTAACTTTCGCATTTACTATAGTAGGATAGGATTGGAAGACAAGCGTATGCTTGGTATTCCTGCTCAAACTTAGATTCGATATCCGATCGAGCAGTAAGCTACCGTTGGCAAAGCAAACTCGTGCTACGTGATGTACATAAACCCAGGAGTCGAACTGCCTGGACAAATCAGGCTAAAAAAGTATGGAGGCGACACTCCTATAACATTATCAGTTTCTAGAGCTAGTCGGTTACTCCAGTCCCAGAATTTTTAGGCCGCCTCCGTCATGGCTTAATGTTTTTGAAGACTGTAGTGACAATCAAACGTACCCTCTGAAGCAAGGAAGCGAATCGGGTAGTTCTTCCCTTTCTTAACTACGAGTATTTTCTTCTAAATTATTAATTAAATCAGTCATTTAACTCATAACTAGTTACCACAACACAAGCATTAAGTTGCTTTGCTTGGGACTACGAGTAGATGACGCTATGTACAAATGTCGAAGCATATTTATTTATTTATTTCTTGCACGTTCGAACAAACGTATGTACGCACACTTCCAGCTCATATATTGTTAAATTGCTAACCAACAGCAGTGAATACTTCAAGACATGGATCTAATGAAAGATCACAGGCATTCCTATCGGAAATTCCATCGCTCCAGTTACACTTCTACACGCTCCTCACTCACGCAAGCCTCCCAGGACATATTGGTCACGTTTCGAACTGCTTTTATTATCTCTGTCGTCGCTTTTAATTTTGCGCCGAAGTTAATCGCCGGTAAGCCGACAGACTGTCGTATTATTCGTTATTGCTTCCTCTTGATGGCGACCGTTGATTGCGAACTATGAGCTTAATCGCCGAATGAAATACGACTGGTTAATTCGAGATCTTTTATGCTGATAACTTGCATTTATTTGATTGGATTTCTGATGGTCAAAGTCAAATGGTATTTATTCAGTTGATTACAATGTATTGCAAGTCAATAACAAAATGAGATAACTGTGATACTCATTTTATACACAGTACATTATATGCCTTTATGTAAATCTATCCTACTGCTAATCTGGAATTTTGCTATTTCAGGATTCTGCTTATCTGTCTATAACAATATTACTAACTAATAATATTAGAGTAGTTATTTGTGGAACTCATGAGCACAATATTATATTTCATTTAATGAGTACAAATATCTTCCAGTATTTTCACGCAGAGTTCAAATACTTCTAATAAAGGTGAACGTATTTTCACAATCTTTGTCTTTCTATTGTCTATTGTGCGACTTCCACGACTGGAGAGTTAATAAATGTTTATTAGTACGTTGAACGCGGTACGTCACTAGCAGGGTATAAGGCTGAGAGTAGACGGACGACTCATATCCATACAAATATTGTAGGAAAAGATAACTTTGTCTGTTAGGTTTCACTAAAGCTCGCCTTTACCATTACCCGTAAAGTTTAAAGTTATTTTTGTAAATGATTATTTTGTTGCAATAAAGTAAATAAATAGAAGTAATCTGCGGATATCCATATAAAAAAGCTATTAGTTCATCACGTCAAAGCTGGCACGTGCTGCTAGTACCACCTAAGCAGGGGCCAGAACTTAACTTTTCTTCCATATCAAGTCTAATATGTTTCAATAAATTAATATTGTAGGTTTATTTGGGCCTTATATCGTTCTAGTGATAACTGCACAATGCCACTGCACAATAACGACGGCATTGTCGAATTGGAGCCGTGTTCAAGCAAAATGATTCCGGCCATCATGTCCGAGGTAATTGCTGGGCTGTCGACCACATAGTTTATGAACTCATAACATAAAAGTATTATTAGCTTGCTATGACCTGCGGTTCCACCCGCATAAATCCCGTCCCAGCAGTAATATCGGGATAAAAAGTAGCGTATGTCACTCTCTAATTCTCTATCCTTTTACCTATCACCACTAATTAAAAAAACAATTCCTTGCTTAATTTTGCCGTGAAAGATGGCCAAACAGACACACGCTTCCCGATTCATAATAATTATTAGGATGGGACTTTCCTTGCTGAAGGGAGTTGCGTTGGAACAGGCAATAGAGTCACCTAGCTTATAAGACTAGGTATAGAACATTTTTAAGTGATCCTTATATGAGGTGCTACAGAAATAAACACATTTTTCTTTCTTTTAATCTTAAATGTTTTCAAAATATCTTATTGACAATACAATAAAGACAATACAATAAAGTTAATTCTCTATATTATTGCAAAATAAGACATTTACCAGTCTCCGCGAAACAATACCATAAAAGAAAATTATTTCAGTACATTTAGCACATGTTCAAACGAGTCGCGCTGGAATGACCATCGTAACATGTTTCTGGGTTGTAAAATTAAACCATAAAATAAATTTAATATAAATCCTGGGGAAGCGACACATAAAATTGGAGTAAATCACCGAAAGTCATCCGTTGGAGACGTTTACAGCCTTCAAGGAGGTTTCGAGGCCTGTTAGCTGGGCGGCAGATTAAATCATAGTAGCTTCGTAACTTGGACTAACTACTCTCTGGACTACAGTATTTAGTTATCGGTGGATCTCCAAAATACTCAGAAGTCCACAGGTAGCTTCCAAGTTGAAACTTGTAAATAGTTCGGCGGAGTAACACAAACTTCGTCTAGATTGTTGCTTTGCATAGCTTTCGTGTTGGTATTTTTCAACTATTAACGTTGCCTATTTATCACATAGTCTGCATTGATACTCGTATTCTCCTTCCTACTAATATTATAAATGTGAAAGTTTGTGAGAATGTATGTATGTTTGTTATTCTTTCACACAAAAACGGCTGGACTGATTTGGTTGAAATTTGGTATGAAGCGCTTTAAATATATGCATTAAGTATAGTAATCAGTGAAACTTCCCTTCGCATCGCTTCCATCTCGGTGTGAATTGACGCTAAGTGTAGTCCAGGGATTGTTAGGTCTACGAGAGGGAGCTGCGGATGCGACGGTGCCACTCCAAACGAAATATAACGACCTATTTACAAACGCTCCCAGTTAACGTACAAATGCTTACACCTAACATAAAAACGATTTATGTGAGCATAATATAAGTGCCAGTGCCTGGAAAAAACTTATGGTCGACCCTCAGAAATAGGCGAAATATTAAAAAATCCGACTGTTTTTAAAGCAAATACTTTTTAATTGTGTTATGGTTCGCACGAGTGTTATGTTTCGTACATATTTTTGAAATGGTAAGTTATTTTATGTAAGTTTAAATAAAATATAATTTTATCTACTAGAACTAGATTACCTTTTAAGATAATTCTATTTAATTATATCTAGCATTGACTTGGCACAAAAAGTAAGAGATTCATACCAACATGATGATCATCATTAAAAGTTAACAATAAATCAAGTTATCACTTTTCGAACTCATTTTGCTTTTGAAAATGAACGAACAAAACAATCTTAACTAAGATCAATTTATCACTTATTAACTTCGACCAAAATAAAGAAAACTTATTAAGATCAAATTATCGCACGTCAATATTCATACATTGTGGAATTATTGAATAGAAACAAAGTGATATTCATCAGAGATTTGGTATGTAGACAGAATGAATAAAAGTCGTTTAATCAAACTTGTTTATGAGTAAATGTGTATGAAAATTCTAAAATGGGAAAATAATATTGTATACCTTTACAAAACAGATAGATTATATTTAAAGAACTTTGCCATCTTGTTAAATAAAAGTGGTAATAAAGATCAAAACATCGCTTATAGGTTACTTTTAATAAAAATCGAATTTTATTACTAATGATATTTATGATATTTATAAAATCTAGTTTGATAGGAATTGGTAATAAAAATACCTAGATTGTAAAATAACCTGTAAAAGAAATATCTATCTCTCTACTAATTTATCTCTCAGAAGCAAATGTCAATACAATTTCATCCACGACAAAAGGTATCATTGGAATATTTTGAAACAAAATGAAATTAAGTATTCAATCTTTCACGAAAACTTGTCGGAATACTTTGCACGACTTATAAAGCTTTGCGCTCTGTGAAATTTCACGAGTAAAGTAAATAATAATGAGGTAATAGCTTTGAAAAGATAAAGATAGGGAATATTCGGAGTAACTTTGTCTATTATCGAATAAAAACCTGTATTCTAAAAATGTTTTATTCACATCTTCAGAGAATCGGATACAACATCATATCGCAAATTGACTTGAGAGCTCAATACATTTATTTAATCTTAATGTAATGCCTTGTACTATTATTTATTACTTATGTTGTAATATGAAAGTCACTGTCAAAGATTGCTAAGAAATATTGTTCATAATATCAATCTACACCACACTAATTACTACTTCGCGAAACGTTCAGAAAATAGGCAGTTAATTCCAGCCGGCTGACGTCATCGCAATCGGACCAGAACAAAATATATTGTCATGTTATTATTTTGGGTGTTTGCAACACTAAGCCAGACTTATGGGCCATTTGCCGACAGGATCGCGCGACGCGGTACATGTTAGGTTGCATTCACACCGAGATGGAAGCGAAGGCTGTATTTCAGTATCATGTAATTTTAAACTTTCTGAATATTACTGTAATGCAGGCGCTTTGAAAAGTACTCTTGGCGCCGCTTACAATCGCTCGTGGTTGCTCGCGTTTCAAGTTTCTCAAGCGATCTGATCTGATGATAATTATCTTTATCACTATAATAAATAGTGTATTTTAGGAATGAAGGTAAAGTTTAAAATGATATGACAATAAAAGTGCTCGCCGCTTCCCTTCCATCTCGGTGTGAGTTGAGCCTTATTCATGAGTTGCACATTAATAACGCTCCAATGTGCAGTTATGTCCAAAAATTAACGTTACATAAATTTCCCCTAAAAAGACCGATTGGTTAACGCCTGTGTAAAATATAGCGGCAATCATTTTGAATACTTTCACGCGACGCGTCTGAGCTGATTATTTTTTGGAATGGGTCTGCCGATTTGGACTATCAAACGCAATCCAACAATTCCTGAGATCTCAGGGAAAATTCACCGTCCGATTTATTTAAGAGGGTTCCATAAAGATTAAGAATTTGCTGCGACAGCGGCGTGTAAATGAGAAAGTGCCGAGTGGTTTATCTAAAGTTGTTTTATATTCATGTCCACATTGCCAGTTGTTCATTTCCGTGCATCCCAGGAGTAAGGCCTGACGTGATTCATTCCCAGGACTGCATTATAAATTTGTATGCCATTGTTTCTTTTTCAGCGACCAACTGGATCAGTTACCTATTGTTGGGACGAACAATGGACTGAGATATGCGATTTTTAAGTGCAACTGGCGGAAATTTCTGTAAGTGGACCAGCGTTGAAAAAATATTGCATCTTTTAAGACAGTCCGTAGAATTTCGTCTGAAAGATTTGTAAGGAACGCTGTGCTATTATTTAGTTTTTTCACTAAAGGTTTTTCAGTGCAAAAGTACAAGTTACATTTGATCAAATCTAAAAATTGTTTTAATTTACAACAAGAAGAAAATCAATATTAAACTAGAACCCAAGAAATTTTCTAATATATCTAGCAATCTAAGACTAGATAGATAGACATATACCCGAAGATTGAGCGAGCCAATGTTCAATTATTCAAAGGAATTTGCTAACTATTTGATAGCACTATAAACTGATGCTAAGGGAATATTAATTTAAGCATAACTGAGAGGGAATCCCAGCGAAGCCTGTTTGTCTTCTCTATAAGACGTGAAGTGGAAACATTGAATTGTTGTATTCAAAGGGATTTAGGAATAGGGGATTGAAATACCTACATATTAAAATATATAATATAATTGAGAAACTAAACTCAGTCGTACCACTAAGTTGTAACAGTATTAGGTCAGATTAATTAATTCAAACCAGCTATTTCGGAATTAATATATTGATAGAAACAGATGATGATTTGATAATTTTGCACAATTTCTCTTTAATATGTTATTTCCATTTACTTAGGTAAGGTTTACTATAACATAATTGAGTGAAGGTGGTATTTAAATGATGATGGTATTGGTTCAAACACCAAATATAAATCACAAACTTTAGGCCGAAATGGATGGAAAGGAAAAAATATACTTAGCAAAATGTAATTTAAAAGCGGTAAAACACAGTGTAATTTCATTGCCATTTTAAGTACGTCCAGTTACTTTAATCTCTAAAACATTTGTAGTCAATAAAACGCAGACGTAAAAACAATACGTTAGACGTAACTCAGTCACGTAATTGTTTTCATAAATCTTCCACTAAAATGTATTCTGTGTGTTTACTGCCCTAAACCATAACAAAATGACCTATATCCCAGAGCCTTATTCTCGAGATAATTGCGTTTTATGAAGCAATTTACCCTTGCGATGTCGTAAAAATGTTTATTTTATCACACCTATTCCATTTTAGCGTAATCTGTGGAAAGTTTGATGCTAGGGGTAAGTAAACCTGAGTACCCGTCCATACAGCGACCCGTTAGTTTACTTAATGTAATTATATACTCGTACACCTACCTTGTTATACATTTAGTACTTACAGCTGTAAAGCAAAGGGATGCTAAATGCTATAGACTTTAATGGGCATAGAGAGTAAACAAGCAATAAGCATTATTTAATTCTTTAATAAAACGACACAAACAGTTTTATCTTTCCAATATTCGTCACATCTAGTTCAATTTCATTCTTGTTCACAAAAAAGTATTCCAGGGTCAAGGGTGGTCAAGGTGAAGTAACAATTGAATATTAGCAAAAGTCAAGTTTCAAAGCGAAGCTGCGAAGGCATGAATTACAGAGTTAAAACTAATAGTCTAGAAGTTTTTATAAATTTTAAAACCAGTTTTAAAGATCCCTAATTTTCGTTTTAAATGATGGAGGAGTAGGTAAGTACTCATAACAATTGAGTACGTTTCACTTGAAAGTTGTTACCGAAACCAAAACAAAATGAATTCGAGTCTGAATTTTATTTTTCACCCAGGAACTATTCTTAAACTTCTAGCTTGGTTTAAACGAATTAATCTTAAAAGTACCTATGCATTTTTTTATTTCCCTGTTTGTTTTTGTTAACTGTCACAATAAAAAATCTGTAAATTTTACATAACATAAGTGTTAAGAAATCATAAACACTCAACAAAATACTTCATTTTATAACCAAAAAGAATACAGTAACAATTACCCTATTTCGTTACAAAACGATACGAGAGGTGAAAATGATTTTATTACAGTATGTTCTGAGCAATGGGGATCGTAAATACCCCTTATTACCTTGTGGCAGGCCGGTTGGGGCATTACATTTTATTGTGTAGGTATTCACTTGAGCTTTGGTTTCTTAATGAGACGGTACATCCCGACACATCGTTATAGGTGTAGAAGGAACATGTGGTTGGAGGAAACGGGGAAATAAATTTGTACCGTAATGGGTTTTGTGTCTGAAAATCAGTTATACTACTGTGAAAATTATCTGAGACTCTAGAGTATTTCAATATCCTACTCATATTATAAATGCGAACGGTTGTGCCTATGGATGGATGTACCTTTGTTACTCTTACACGCTCAAACCGCTGGACCGACAAACTTAGTACTTACCAGATTAAGTCCTGGATTAACACATATTCCACCTTTGTTTCTCTCTCTTCGGTCGGAAAGTTGCTAACTTCAACGCTCTCATCATTCATCGAAACGTCGAGGTAAATAAAATGATTTCAATACGCGATTAAGTCCCGATAACATTTTATGTTTCCAAGTCGCGATAGTTAATTTAAAAAGTGTTTCAACGCTCTGTCAAGCAACCTCTTAATTAGCGAAAAACATTTGGGAAAACAGCGAGTTCTCTTACACAAATTATTGTTATAAAAAATATTGCAATTGATTACGTCAGTTTAATCAAGAAATACAATATTGTGAGGAATGTATACGATCATAAATACTAGGGTAGGCGGTAGGTATTGCGGAGGGCACCGTGTTTTGGTAGCCCTAGCTTGGCCCTCGCATTAATAAATTTTATTGCGTAGAGCGAATGTTATTAGCTTTCATATATCTATGTTTACGGTTAGAAGAACCAGTGATGTAGTAAGGTAGCGAACCTTATATATTCATAGTAAGAAAGAAAGAAAATTGGTATTTTTTGCTATTGTTTGCTACTTAATTAGAATCACCTAGCATAACATAGAAAGTCGGAGTAATCCTACCAAAATAAATGTAGGTATCGTTTTTCTTTCAAATCCTTCTAGTATTATAAATGTGAAAGTTTGTGAGAATGTATGTTTGTTATTCTTTCACGCAAAAACGGCTTGACCGATTTGGTTGAAATTTGGTATGTAAATAGGTGATATCCTGGACTTACGCGGGTGAAACCGCGGGGCGCAGCTAGTTGGTTATAGATAGATTAAAATCTGAGCGGTAGAGCTACCCCTCAGCTTTTTGTATCCGGATTCAACAATACGTGTTTGCTTGCATTTAATATTATTATGGGCGCGCAACGTCCCACAAAGCAAAGGCTTCACTTCCTTCCTTCATTTATTCTATTCTATTCTATTGTGTGTTAATGTGGTCCACTTTTCAAATTTATTCTTTTGAAAACTCTTGTAAAGTTTTGATCCTAATTTGTATTGTTTTAACTGTGTATTTAGGTCACGGGTCACTTTAAACGTCGGGATACAAATACATTATTTATATTGGTCTAGTAAACTTACTTTAGCTAACACGGCTAATAAATTTCCTGCTATCACTTTTCAACTATTATTAAAAGTCTTCTTACTTTGACGAACCTTAATGAATAACGTGATAATAAATACCGCGATAAAATCCTGTGCCTATCTATGTCTAAAATATTACGGGTCATGGTGGAAAAGTACCCTGTACTCAAGAAGTCCAAGGAGTAAATTAAGTTCCTTCCAAAGGACAATGTTCATGGATGTATAGGATTCCGTCTAAGCTTGTTACATAATAAATCTTTGTTTAGATTATGTTATCTTTGTTCATTTATATCATACAAATCTGTAAATCGGGTTTTGAGTGAAGAAGTAAATTAAAAATGCAGACGGATCTATCACTCATTTACCTTTCGGATTTATATTAGTGTAATAAATCTAGAGAAGGCAATTAATATCTTACTTTATTCTATTTACTTAAAGATATATTAAGTTGTAAATTGCGCTTTGAAGATCGTAATTAAATTGCTGTGAGGGCCAAGACAATTTGTAGGCCCTAGGGCTGAAACTAGGCCGGCTAAGTTCAATTAAGCACAAAATTATGTCTAGACAGAATCCTCAATCAACACTAAACCTATCTCACATAGGTAATTTAAAATGAAAATTTATAATAACAAACAAACAAACCAACTTTATCTCTTTATAATATTATTATATTAGTTAAGAAGTATACGATACAGTACGATTCGAGAAAATACAGAAATGTGCAGTCTAATGTCTAACAGTAAACTCAAATTATATTCAATAGTTTCAAACTGTGATAATGAGAGTCTGATGTGCAGTCCTCTCTAAAATGAAAGCTCTCCGCGCACCGGGCGAAACCACAAACACAACGTTACATTTTACCATCAATATACAACGCGGGGCGGTCCAAAACTTAGTTACGTCACCACATGCCACACTCGTCATGTTCAAAACAGAGACTCCGGTTGACAGGAAAGGCCTTCTGATGCACGAATTCTAAAATCAACTTACGGATATCCGTAGGCCCATCACAATCCACGTTCCATCTTTATTCTGTGCCATCACCATGGCAACTTTGTTTCACAGCATAAAATGTATGATTTTTTTTGACAAATAACAACATTGCTATGGCGAAAGTCCTACGGACACCCGTACGCCGATTATAAAATTCGATCATAATTCGTTTCTATGTTTCACTAAATGCCAGTCTCAATAACCTATCTGTCTCTGGTCTTACTTACTGTCAGTAAACATTTAACACATTTAGTATGAAAGTAATGTCAAATATATCACAGTAAACTAAACTAAATAAAATTCCACGTCCGAAACTTATACATTCCCAGAACTCTCTGCTAGTAAAACCATACTCGTGTGTCTTACATCGCAGTTGCTACTCGCACATTTAATAGCAGTTTGAACAATTCACGCGTGACCGTTTGACCATAAAGTTTGTTGTGCGAACATTATGCGGGTCAAAGTGGGGCTTACAGAAGATTATTGCACAAAAAGTTGTGTGCCCCTTCTATCCCCAAATTAGTAAACCAAGACGGAATGGAGGCATTATTCCTTTATATAAAGGCTTTTGTTGAAGAGCCTCGGGAATTCTATTGATCATAATGAATCGTAGATCTTATTCGCACATAATTAAGTGGTATTTTCACCCAATTTCGTTCGAAGAGACTGGACGTAATGAAATTTCGTAACCATTACATATATGAATATTGGTAGGGGAACATACGAAGATCATATTTTACGGAAAATTATCAATGTAATAAGAAAATAAGTTGTCGGAAATAATAAGTATCTACTAGCACAGGTAAAATAATACTATGTAGTAATAGGTAACCTTTGAATCAACTTACAAAGGCCTGTAATAAAAGAAATATATTTATAAAAGAAAAACTTGGATTTTTTTATAAAGAAATCATTTTATTACCTGACTAGCAGCACATCGTGGCTTTGCACGGTTGTACTAATAAAACTATCGAAGTAAAATATAGCCTATAACCATCCCGACAGTCCATTCTACTCATCTCGGTGAAAGAATTTTGGATCGATTGAGTAGTTTCGGAGATTACCTCCGTCAAACAAATAAACAAACCAACATTACCTTTTCATAATATTAGTATGTATATATTTAAAATAAATTGAAGATGATTGGCGACAGTTGTAAAATGACGATGAATTCAGGTATATCCACGTAAAAATGATTGCAAACTGAACAATTGCTGAGTCACATATCTTCCAACGAAAAAAGCCGGTAATTGGAATGTTTTTGCTCATTTTGCAACTTGTCAGCTCTTCAAGCGAGCTTTACGAAAAAAATTAATGAACTCGTTTCGTTTCAAATGTAATTTGTTCCTAGAGATCAGTGGTAAATCGGTCGAAGGTTAAGTTGTCGTGCTAGTTAAGTTGTAGGTTACTGCTAGTCTAATGTTATGTTTGACGACTATCAAATAGTGACAATCGTTATACCCTGATCACACGTACCGAGTAAAGTGGCGAGAGAGTGCTCTCGGCCGAGCGCTCGGTACGTGTGAACACTTTGACTGACCCCTCGGCCGAGCCACAGGGCGAGAGAGTCACTCGGACCCTGATCTTTTTCCTCGGCCGAGTACCGCCGAGTACCCTGCCCCCCGCTACTCCGCTCTGTCTCGCTCGCTTACTCGGTTGGTCTGAACACGCGCATGACGTCCACTCGCCACTCGGTGCGATACGGCCACTTTTTTCAATCGAAGTTTTGCTTGCAATTTACGATCCATCGTGTCCCACTTTTGTAGTCAACTGAACTACTGACTGTGCATTTCAAAATACGTGTGAACGGCCGAGACAGATTTCACTCTCTCGGCCGAGACACATTTCACTGTCTCGCCATTTTACTCGGTACGTGTGATCAGGGTATTATGAGCAAATGCTTCTAATTAAAATGTCACAGAAATAGTTAAGCCTTATTAACTAATTGTAAGCATTGTTATTTTATTTTTACTATTGTTTTTATATTTTGGATTTTATTGTTACTTAGACTTTAGATTTTATGTGATTTCTGTTTTTTTTTTAATTATGTGTACTGTTATTTAATAACTATAACGAATTGGAAGCTATCTGTAATGTTGTAGTTAGTTGTGTAAATAAATAATTTGTAATTTGTAATTTGTAATGTCACCTCCAATTCTGATATTTATTTAGTGGTAAACCAGTTTCTTTAAAATGAAGTACGTGTACCATAGATCACAGGGCATTGTACATAAACTTTATAACTTCCGCAGTCGCCCGCTGGCCGTAATATTGTTATGTGGCAGGCAGGGCCGATGCAATTGTACCGTTTATGGCGTCCCCCTCTGAAGAATGCTTGTGTACGAGAAATTTTTCTCGGCAACTATAATCTATAACACGTATATGTGACAAATTTAGATAAAATGCGTTTATACAAGCAACTGGTTCTACACAACTTTGGTTCCAAATGAAATTTAAAAATGAATTATTACTTCGGTTGGAATACTGATCGTTCTTCAACAAAATAAACTTTTACATCACGTAAACTGAGAGACAATACATACAATACTCTCCGTATTATCTGTATTGTCTCTTATATACCACATATAATCTCTTTGTATCTCTGATCACATCGGTGATGTGCAGATCTAAAGCAGGCAGCAACTAAAATGTACAGCTACAATTTACACAATTTATCAAACATTTGGAGCGGATTAAATCTTACGAGTCTAAATCTCTATTACTACTTTGCAACTACCACCTTTTCCAGCAACTTTAATCGCCGGTGTAACGTTCAACAACGATAGAACTATCCCATACACAACACCATTGTCCTCTACGTCCGAAATTTATCATTTCACCACTTTAGTGTCGCCTTAGGATAGCGTAACGCCTCTTTTGGTACAGAATCGTCGACTTGAATTGCAGACGGGATTAACAACTTGGCTCGCCTCGCGAAGCCTAATATCTACATGCATATTGGTTTCTGTTTGTGTAATAATGTTGTTTTCGTTCCGCAGCGTTCCAATTTTGTTTAAAGAGCAACTGATAAAAAAATCCTGTTATTTTTGGGAACCTTTATAGGTTGCAGTTGTGTGATTTTACTGTAGATTGGGATTTGTTATCAAAAAACATTGAACCATGTGGACAATATACATACGAGTACAAAATATAATTTGAACAAATGTTTTAGCGACGTAAAAAATAGCAATGAAAATGTATTAAACCAACTACTATTTCCAGAGTACAAGCTCGTTAGTACATTATAAGCGGATTCATATCAGTAAATGGCAATATTTCTGCATTTTTAAGGTTACTGTGTGTAGGCGTGAGCGGCTCCGAGACTCGTGGTTGGCAAATTGCTACGACGTAGTACCGCCTACGACCTCTACGTCGTAGCGTCGTATGAAATATAGCTAGAAACTTTATACATCTATATAGTTTTATATCTCGATAAGGTACTTCAGTCTTATCGATTTGATAACCTATCGCTGATTCTGATATTCATTACACTTAGCAAATTTAGATTTCACATAGAACTTTCAAAATAAATGAGTTAACTACAAAAAACAAATCCAAATTTATAGATTAAATCATTAATTCTGATAATTTGGCTGCATACCACACCATCCTCAGTCGATACCGTAATTATACAAACCAATTAGTTTATCGACAGAACCAACTCGCTCAAATACAAATCTACCACAATCCACTGGCGGACTATTCCGAATAATTCAGCAATTCGTCATTAGCAATCCACTTACAATAAGGGCTAAGCGACCAAACCGATCAGAACAAAACAGTTTGAGCTCTTCAATTTTATTTAATCCAAGTCTCGATCTGCGGGAGTGAAGTAATTTCCTGGAGGGGATTGAAGGAGAGGGAAGGGCAGGGGTGGCGACTGAAAAACGAGAATTACACCATTCACTAATTGCTGTAATCAGTTTAATGTAGTCGACGAGAACTGAGTGCGAACCCGATTCCCATAAACAACTGGCTGACTTTTTAAATAGTGCTGAGACTGATGACTTAATTGGTGGCACTGATTGGTGGTCATTTTCCGTGATCTAAAATTGTACGTGCTCCAATTTGAACAGATGTTTTATTTTATTCAAACACTAGTACGTCCCGGCTTTGCACGGGTGTACTAATGAAACTGCCCTAACAAAATTTAGCGTATAACATTCCAGACAGTCCACACATCGATGAAAGAATTTTTTAAATCGAAATAGTTTCGGAGATTACCTCCGTCAAACAAACAAACAAACCAACTTACCAAAATTACCTCTTTATAATATTAGTATAGAAAAATTTATGATATTTTTAAATATCTCCAACAGACAATCCAACAATCCAACAGAAACAACACTAAAGTTGCTTGGGAATGAATAACAAAGTTTGGATCAGTTTAGAACTTCAAAACTTGTGAATGATGCAATGCACATTCTATTTCAAGAGAACAGATTTTGTTGTTTATAAAATACATACATACATATAATCTCGATTCTTTCCCAAAGGGGTTAGGACCACGGACTTGCTACGATCCTGACACACCTCTTTTGCCTCATTCACTCTCATCAAATTATTTTTACACGCTCGCCGTTTGAGGGTACTTTTGACCTGACTCTTATCCAAAAAGTCATCAATTTGGTTCAGGTATGTTCGTGTAAGTCTTTCTATTCCAGCTGTCCTATTCTCACTCGCCTTTTACACCTGTTTCGTTAATTGGCTTTCATTCATTCTTTCTACATGCCCAAACCATCTCAACAATATTCCAGTCACTAAAGTGTCTCGTTAAGTAAAGGCAAAGATTGCCTCCTGACTGTGTATAAATCATCTAGTAAGTATTCAAAGACCTGAGTTTAGTTTATATCATTCCATTAGCTTGGGACTAGATGACGCTGTGTGGAATGTCCAAGGATATTTACATAGTTATTAATTTGAACCACTTTGACCTTGACATCTTTTGACTGTTTTAGGAGCCGATATTTGCCTGAACTTGACGAGACAACGTCCGGCCCGAAAAAGACATGTGCAAAAAAACTCTACAATAGAAAACGATTATTTACAAAATGTTCAACGGTTTTATAAGAGCCTTTACTGAGTAAAGGTTTATTAAATTGATTATGTCTCAGTGGACCATTTGCGACGGAAGTCCTTTGATGACGTTTAACTCAGTACAGTACACTCCAATTTCCGCCTTAAGTTTCTTTGAGTTCGACACGGCTAGCAGGAATGAGCACACATGGTTCACAATTTTGTCCAATTTAAAGACTTTTTATTGATAGTGCTCTTTTGAGCTTTGTCAGCCATGATAACGAAGTGGTACTGTTGGATGCGCAATAAAAGAACAGTCGCTTGCAATAATAATGTAGGTACATTTTACAGTTTTGAAACTACTGTCACATGCGATAATTTTTTATTATTCTATGTATAAAAATCTAGAATAAATATATTTTTATACTACCAAGTGGTTTTGGGTAAGTAGTACCTAAATGAGGAACAAATAATAAACAGGCAGAAACGCTGAATAAAATTGCTAATTCATTTTTATTCCATTAAAATGAACTGGCAATTTTAGGCAGTTACAGCGCAAGGAAAGCGATTGTCATAACTGTAGTTGGGTTCTGTTAGAGGTGAAATTTAAACAAATGTTTTCGAGTAGTTAGGCTTCTGTACATATTTTTCTTCTGTGGTTTGCATGAAATACAACAGGCTCGTAACATACATTGAAATCTAGTTCATATTGATCATAACATTACTTATTACTTTTCCATTAATCCATCAATATTATTACTGGTGTATTGCGTGGGTATGAATATTTATGACAAAATACAGGCTGTAATAATCCTAATACGGAAAATCGATGTTCAAAATAAGGTAAAATATTAGATAAAGATGAAGATTTATTTTATTAAAATAAATCTGCAGGTATTATTCTGCGTACTTACCTTTTACATTAAACCAAGAAATAACGAATATGAAGCTTTGTTGATATTGAGTACGCGTAACCAGCAACGAAATCATTATATCAAAGAACAGAAATTAACATACCATACGTGACGAAACATATTTAAAAATTCCGGCCGACTACGCATGACCACACGGTGACTGTAACGTCATCGGAAACGTCGAAGTAAATAGAATGATTTTAACTAAGTACTAACTTAACTTCTTACGGCCGGTTCCTATTACCAACTAACGGTGGTCCGTAGGACCTTTTTATCTATAAAAGTTTCATACATTTTATGCTGTAATAACAAAGTTGCTATAGTGATGGACCTGCGGACATCCGTACGTTGGTTATAAAAATCGAGCATTAATTGAAGTTATACATTTATCGCAGACTGGTGGGTTGAAGCTGAAGGGGCACGTTTGCCCAGCAGTGGGACAGTGGACAAAAAAGTTGAATCAGCACATAAGCCATATTACACCCAGTATAATCCATGACACTAATAAATCAGAATAAATAGTGGAGTATTCATCAGCTGAATAACAAATAATGTGTCGCTTCGCTGTGGCCATGTTGTGACGTGATTAATAGAAGGCTGTGGCGAAACGTAGAGAGTTATGATGAAATTCATTAGTATATATTTCCAACACGATAGCCTTTATCGAAAATCATTTAAGACAACAGTAATATTGTATATTTATTGATTTGTTATACAAAATCAATCTTCACTAATATTATAAGAAAAGATTTGTATGTTTCTATGTAACGAATAAACTCAAAAACTACTATATACCAATTTTAACAATTATTATACTCTTATAAAGTTACATTATCACTGAGTAACAAAGACCAATAGATAATATATGTCAATAAAATTATTTTGTTCTCGAGTTTTATGAAAATCTGTCGTCTTCATACGAACAAGAGAGAGTCGAGTTCATACGAACTTTTTAATTCCCCAGCTCTAATGTTCCTGACCTGATTGTTTATAGGCTAGCCGAGTCGAGATGGCAATCGCCCTGAGAATACCTGTCAGAGCTAATTGGCCAATAACTGAGGTCAGTAGCCTAGCACGAGTTCATTGAAATACTCTAAAAAAATAAATAGTCTAAATAGTCTCTGAGATACTTATTGTTGGCTTTGTTGCACTTTGTCACAATAAATACGAGTAGCTTCGTCTGTCCCAATTTACAATTATACTAAAATTACTAAAGTAGTTATAATATACAGGGTGTAATACTCTATGCCACAAGACGAAGTATCTTAAATATTGTTTGTAGAAGGTAGGTATAGCTAAAAATAAATAATTATTACATTATTTTTTAATATAGTCGCAGAAACAAATATGGGTTCCAACGAACATTTATTTAACACAAGTTGTTATCTATAATCCCCGATAAGCTATTATAAATTGGTTATAAGCTAAAATAGGACAAATAAATCTACTTATACGAGTATATAATAAATTGTTCTATATTCCTGTACAAAACACACTCACCACTCCCAGTAGGAAGCATACCTAAATAACTAGGGAAGTCTTGCATGGATGGCTCATCTCAGCTGAAGTAGCACGAGAGGCGGAACAATAAAACGAGGATTTTTAAGGCTGTTGAGAACAAATTGCTACGGCATTTGCAGTCAGAACTCCCCTACCACGGGAAATCAAAACTTCCATTGTTAGCGCGCCTATTGTGCTCGAATATGAGACACCACTTCGTTTTACAATCGCAATACAAATTGTGCTTCTTTGTTGTGCATGATCTATTTTATTGTGACGCATGAAAGTTATCTATTCATAAGTGTAAATGCTTTGTCAAGATGAAAAGGTTTCGTTTCTGTTTTCATTTCTCAAAGTACACTTGAAGCTAACAGTTTAGACGTTTTGTCCCTAGGGACGCAAAGTTCCCAGTTTCGCTAAGCGAAAAGATAAAAGAAAAAAGTGTCCATAATGCCTACTCACTTTGAAATACTAAATATTATAAATCGTGAAGATTTAAAACGTGTTATCTATATTTGCAATTATTTTCCGTTTCTAGATTACCATTATTCAGTATAGTTTGTCAATTTACGAGGTTTTACACATTTTTCTTACTTGTCACTCGTAAATGAAAAGAGATACAATAACCAATAACATTTACGAGTAGTAAATAAATCCATAAGAATAACGGGGCTAATCATTTATTATCATGTTTAATAATAAAAAAGATCAGTTTTCCTCATCTAGCTAACACTGTAAAAAGATTTGCGTTGGGGTTTGTCAAAAGGATTTCAGTGTGTTGACGTGGCGTAGGCTAATCCCACCCGCTATATTCCATAGGCAATTTCTACGCAAATTTCTGAAATAGAAAACGTGATCCTGACTGTACGCGATTCGATACGCCCCAGTCCTAATTCCCAAGAACACTATCGAACTCGAATCTCTTTGAAGTATGTGAGATACAGATAACTTTGACGGTTAAGATTTCATGTAAAAGTTTTGGTACTACGAGTATAATATATTTTAACCTGTTAGGCTATTCGTTCTGTGACTATGGTTTATAACCTAGTAAAAACATTTTACCAACCATTTCAACTTTAAACGTTTTTAAGTCTGGTTATTTCTTTTTAAAAAAGTATAATTAATTCATTTTAAGAATACTGCAGTTTTAAATTGTTTAGTGAAAGTTTCTCAGAAATTAATGTTCCTCATTCATGAAATAAAACTCGAAAGAAACAAACTATCTTTACAAGAGTTAAAAAGTACAAAACTTCCGCCGCCGTGCAAAAAGTAGCGCAAAAAATTTCTTAAGGCGGTAAACAGAACTCTATAGTAGGGCACGGTTCATCCCTTACGAAGATTTGTTGGTGAGATTTAATTTGAGATACGGTCACAAGCACGCTCCGACGTCGCCAACTTTTTTACGTTACTACCCAGAATTAGCCGCTATTGTACGCAACGATTCACAGTTCATTTTTAAGTCCAGACGAACTGAAACTTATTGATTGGAGAAAATTGAGTGGGGTTCTTGGGTTTTGTGTTGTTAGTTGTTTATGTGCTGGGAACGATATTTTCAGTTTAGCAGTGAAAGATATGCCGTAAAGGTAATACTGTGTATTTGTGATCTCAATGATTGGATTGTTATAAATAGCTGCAAGTGCAAGTGTTAGAAAATGAGAAAATGATTTGTTTTCTCCATTTATTCTAAAAAAATTTAAAATACAAATTGCAGTGTCTTTTTTATTTATTTTTTACGACATTCTGAAAAAAATCTCCTCTCATAAAAGGTTTCCATATAAATTAATAAAAAATAGGTATATACAACTAAACAAATGTGAGTGTCTAGATAAACCTATTAAGGTTTTTAGATACTTAATTAAGCTGGAACATGTATTCTATTTTACGTGAATAAATAAATAAATAAATAAACATTATTGGCGGGACGAACTCGATGGCTACTCCTCTAGCTGGCCGACAGAAGCCCTACACCGCGGCGAATGGAAAAAGGGAAGGTTGGCCTTTGCCCAGCAGTGGGATCCAGCAGGCTGAATAAATAAATAAAATATACAACTACACAAACTGACTGCAGTTTAAAATTATTTCATAAAAATGCCGGTTAGCTTGAATACAAATCGAATACCGCACTTGGTAGATGCAGTGTCGTCTAGCATGTATCATTCATGAGGTCTCCAGCACCGCAATATTTCACACTCGATTTACCGCTTGCATTTTTTCGTCCAACTGTTTGGTAAATATAAACACGAACTGATATCGCATGCAGTGACTAGGCAAAACCGAGTTTATCCGAGTATGGAAACGCAAAGCGCCGACGACCAGCATGTATCATTCATAAGCAGTCCTACTCCGCGAATATTTCACACTCGGTTTATCGAAAGGAGAGGCGTTTAAAGCCTCATAGAGTAGGAGCACAGGTGGTTCGAATATCCTCACCAATAGTATGGAGACGTGATCGGAAAACCGAATTGCAATTGGCAACTCGCGACTTCCTCTTCAAATAATGAAATTTGAAATTTATTGTGCCGATCGAACTCTTCCCTGTTCCATTCTTCCAATAAATTAGGACGTAGGTAAGTTGGGACGCGGTGAGAATTAACGCGAACTTGGGGAGAATCTGTTTCAGAGCGAGGCTTAACTTGAGAAATGTTTAATATCTATTAGAGGACTTTAAATTCTCCCGTAGCTCTCGTATTAGCGGAAAATCTTTTTGTAAGGTAAGGAATAATTAATATTGAGTAAAGGTTTCATCCTTTTAACCTATAACCAAATAATTCAACTTATGTAAAAGTTTTATACTTTAGTAACATTTTAATAGGTCAAAAGCTAACAAAATGTGTTACTAGTAACACCGACTATTGATGACATGCATGCTTCTGACTGACTTCTGATGACTTGTGGCTTCGCTCGCCTAGTACTTAAGTGCATATAATATAGCCTATGTGTTGTTCCATGTCATAAAATATGTAGAATCGAAATTTTAGCCAAACACGTTCTGCAGTTTTTTAAATAGCAACAAACATCCATAGGTACAATACAATCATACATCATTACAAGATTTCTCGTTTATAATACAATAGGATGTAATAGTTATGTAACTATAGAATAGCATATATGCTGAAAAATGCTATGAAAAATGTTATTGGTAAATGCTATTACTTTTCTGGTTTTTATCTTGCACGAGCTTTGTAAATGAGATTGTAGAGATTTATTCTGAAAAATTCAGTTGTCATTGTAAGAAATCATTATTTTCCTTGAAGGAACTCCTGCAATCACTGAGCCGACACTTTGAATAGGACCTGCAACCATGGCCTGACCAGGGCCCGACTGAGAATGCACTCCATTATTTATAATAACAGCAATAAATAAAAGAGAAGATTAATCACATACAACTTTTTAGCCTATCAAGGTTTTGAATATTAAAAACAATTAAAATGGGATATTAATCTACGAATCATGGTAAATATCCCGTTTTAAGTGTTTATAATAATCACATACTACACTATTCTACAAGTGGCAAATCCTGGTATATATCCCGTTTTAAGTGTTTATAATAATCACATAAATATACTCGTACACACACACAAGTATAAATAAGTGGCCAACTCTGTTAGAAGAGTTTTTAGGCCGCCTAAAGGCCTACGTCTTCGTCATGACTTTGAAATATGCAATTCGAAAGAAAATAAAGTGATAACGCCACTTGCATCCAAGATATCAAAGAACGTCTTGCAGCCGATTCCTATTACCAACTTACGGATGATCGTAAACTTTCGCCATAGTAACGTTGCTATCTGTCAAAAAGTTTCATACATTTTGAGTTGTAATAATAAAGTTGCTATAGTGATGGACCTACCAGACATCCGTTGGTTATAGAAACCGGTGTTATCTGGCTTCTAGGTATAAAATATCTACAAGTTTTTGACTACTTTGCGTTTCCTTCAAAATTTCTTTGAAAATCTTGCTTCTCAGTACAGCACTGCGTCCATCCACTGCAACATTTCTATTTTTAATCGAGAATCGTACTTACGGCGTCGCCTCCAGTACTCTCTATTCAGTGGAGCGGTATAATAACGGGGTCTAGCTATAAAATACAAATGTCTGTCTTTTATGATATGCAATGTTTGTTTAGATTGCTTGAGATGGAATTGCAGCGTCTTGTACATTACGTATATAGTGCTCAGAAATTCTGTTTCAGTATTTCCAAAATTGTGAAATGTTTCATGTGTTTCAGTTGTAACTGGTACGAGAACTCGTTTAACAATCTCGTTGGTTTTTGTATTTTTATAGCTAAAAAAATAGACTACATTTTTCATCGGCGAGTCAAAATACACACTGGCTGATATTTTATGTATACCTAGGTTAATTTATAAAAATAAAGGTGATCTTTGAAACTATAATTTATTCTGTCACTACTGCTTATAAAGAAGCTTTCCATTAGTTCTGAGTTCCGAGTGTTAAAGGCTATTTTAAAACTAAAAATTTAATGTAAATTCTATCAAAAACCTTATAAGTCAATGGTTGGAACAACAACAATAATATGGATAACCCGTTTACTTCGCCGTTGGATCCGAATTTTAATATAAATAATACAGTTAAGTACGAATTTCAATATTGACATTCACATTCAATTTATTCATATAATAAACCTACAGTTTACCTTCCACATCTCTTTTACTCAATTTCCGAATTTTCCGATAAAAATTCTGTCTCGTTCGAACCCATTTATCTAAATATATAATCTTTTAAGAGGAAACATTAAACACTTTTAGGTGCTTGGAAATTGACAATATTTTATGACTCCCGATACACCATTCGGGTGTTAAAAGCTTTTTAAGGCTATAAAAAGTTTTTGCAGACGGTTTATTTGAAATTATGTCATAATTTTGAGCTTCTCTTAACTTTGGCCATAACATAGAAAAGTCATTAGTTCTATAAATGCCTAAACTCAGGCCTTTGCATCTTTAGTAGATAATTTTTATAGAGTCAGGAGACTACACATAACTAGACACTGTAGAGCCTGGGACATTGTTGAAATGGCTTGCCCAGCACCTATACTATATACTCTTGGCTAACCATATCCACAGGAGAGACAATGGTCAATACAAGTGGGGCTGACTAAGCCGCGGGATCCTATAAGATAACCTTATATTAAACGTCGAAAACGATTGAGGATGAAAATGATGCTCTATATTGCAGAAGTATTGTTGTTCTTTTTTCGTTTGTCAAAAACAGAGGTATAAAATGTTATTTGATTGCAAAAAAAGACCAAGTAACAATATATAACAAAAATACTGAAATGAATATTGACATGAACCGGGCTAAATCTATTCAACTCGCAAATAAAAGAACCACAGAATGGGTGAGGTTCTTGAAAAAAACTCCGTAGAAATAAAAATGCCCACTTTGATAGATGCTACTTGATTATAAATTAAATTCTAAATTTAAAAATCTCAAACGAAAATGTTTATTAATGAATGAGAATAAACTCTACTACTTGAGATATTTAAAAGATCAAAAAAACTTGGTACTTAGGTTTAAGCATCCAATTGTTCATGACATGTTACTAATAATCATAATCTAGTTCAAATCTGATGAACTAAACAGAATATGTACCTACCATTTCTGTTCATATATTATGTGAGCCTGATTCACATTTCACCACTACAGTAAAATAATTTCCTTACTCTATGGTTTGTAGCTAAAAATGCGTTTCCATTAACAAATCGTACTTTTCTGTGTAAAAAATAGCGCAGCTGTGTTTTACATTCATGTTAGCACAAAGCCTTTTCAAAAACTCTTGGCTATTCACTCGGAAAGAGATTTAAAATATGAAAGTAAACTACAATATGTAAATAGTGATAATTAAAAATACTACAGCTAGGCAAATCAGATATTATGTTTTACATTCATCTAAAAACTGGCTGTTTCGTGCTTGCTTAAAAATATTATGTTTTACATTCATCTAAAAACTGGCTGTTCCGTGCTTACTTAAAAATATATGGCTTATCTACACTTGCGCATACGCGCATTCATCGGATATGCTTGAGCAGTCGAAAGTCACACGTAGGATCGAAACGCACCATGATTAGTCAATTATTTCGCCACTTTAGAATTTCTTTGTAGGTTTCCGCTACTGTAGAGTATCGGCCTAAATCTTTTCTGCAGTAAGCTAAATCGATACTTAAATATTTTGTGACGCGATTAACAGTTTAAGAAGCACTTATTTTTCAGATTCGTATTGACAAACGTCAAATAGTGTCAAAGATAATCACCACTAATATAAGTGACGTCTAAGTGTTTGGCAAAAGTTAATAAACAACTATTTCCAAGATTTTTATAGCTTTCGAGATTTCGAGATTCATACCGAATTAAATCTTTAGTGATGAGATGATCCGATTATAGTAAGCCGGATTGCGATCGATCTACTGTTAATTACTATTGGAGTTTGTGGATTGCCTTTCCAATTTACCTGGACCTTATCTATACGGAAACAGACGGACTTAACTGATTTATCGGCGGGTTACCTGACAAAAAGGAAGTATTATAAGTTTGACCGCTATAAGTGTCTGCGTTTGGGTGGATCTTACAGTAGCACAGCAGCTCTTAAACTGAAATAAAGTGACGTCGTATTGTACTTCGGTTAGAAACGCTTTATGTGAGGGCAATGCACTTTTGTTGATTTACTTCATAAAGTAAACAAAGATATTGCTTTTAAGTTATATTGTGAGAAATACTAAATTTCAAAAGTCGTAGAATAAAGGTTATTGCTTTTAGTGAGTTAAAATAAATAAATAATAACAAGGCACGAGCTTTCTGGTGATTTAAAATTGAAAATTAGTATTATATTTTATAATTTTTTTTGTATTTTAATATAATAATTATAAAATAACCTTGCATGTACAATATTACCGTAAATTGACTTCATTTAGACAGACACACAAAATTTACTTCCTCTCTTTAAATTATAAGAAGAGATTCACCAGTTAATGTAATATCCCGTCCTACCGAAGGTTACCCGGAAGAGATCGCTTATTACGATACCTAACGTATTTTATTACACCCTTTATATTTTTCATCTTGTGTGCAATTTATTTATTACTAAAGTGATATTTGGTTATCGTACCAGGTTTGATATGCTATTAAAAAGGTGACTGGTTTCCTCACTTTGTGTTTTTCTTCGCCGTTTTTAGCTTGTTCTAATGCGCTATAACTTACTAGAAACTTAAACGGACGAAACTTTCGGACAAATCAGATGCACTTGACCCAATCCACGTGTAGGTACAACACAGCTTTTTTACAACTATACATCATCATCATCATTCACAGCCCGACTTCACCCAATGCTGGGTATAGGCCTCCTCAGTATCATCCTGTGCCAATCCGATCCATCGTTTGCCCCGACTATACAATCAAGCAATATTTTATTTTGCAGGTAAGATGCCAAGGTTTTGTCTAAAGACTGCAAACTATTAAACAAGCCAAAGTGAAGCAGTGGGTATTTAGAATTAATAACTGTTGCGGTGGTTCCAGCTTCTGAACCGCAGACCCCAGTCGGCAATAAACGTTGCGAGAAATATTTTCACATCGTTGTCGGAGTAAAATGAAAGTAACTGCACCCAGCAGGGCAATACAACACCGGCTGATAATGTTGAATATTTTGGACAAGTTGCAGTAATAACGCTAATGTTATAAATTTGAAAGTTCGTATATTACGCATGTAGGTTAAAAGTATGTTTGATTATTCTTCGCGCTGAAACGGTAGCACAAATTTGGATTGTCAGGAACAGAGTCAGGGCTTTAGATTAACATGCTACTTGTACATCTTTTTACCATTATTTAGCAAGTGACCAACTCTGGTGACGGAGTTTTAAGACCTCCGTAAGTATGGTTTAACGACTTTCAAAGACGGGACCAACTTTTTTTTATCTTTGGAATCTAAAAGTTGTTGGACACTAAAAGTTATTAGAAAACTCAATAATGCAAAATAAAAAATCAATGCATTTTTGAAAGTATCACATCTTATACTTTCAAAAATGCATTGTATTTTAATTGTAAGTCTTGCGTCCGTTAAAAATATAAATGTACCGTGATTAACCCTTTCACTCCGATGAAAATCTAAAAAATAAATCAAAACATTGGAGATATTTAAATCAACGATATTTTTTATAGCTAATTTACATTATTAGATAAATTTTAGAAGCGCTCGTGATATAAATGAGTCTTCTGATAGATCGTTGGAAATCAGAAACGTTCTGCGATAGCTTAGAATTTTTACGCATGACAAACATAGAGCGCATCTATGCTTCGCAGGGCACGTTTAATGTCAGTCCCGCCTTTATTGGGCCTAAAACTCGTTATCAGAGTTGGCCACTTACTTTAGAAGCAAACACAGTGTAAAATAGCTAGTAATAAATATTTAGGACAACTTTAATAATTTATTCATAAGTTGAGCAATTCTAAGCCTACTGTGCTTCCAGTTCACATGTAATACTCGCTCGCATTGTTCGCCCACAATAGTCAGCTCCTAACTTTTGCCAGTTGGAACTGTAATAAAATTGAACTTTCCTATTGCCACTTTAAGAAACTTGTCTGTTAGCTGAATTACTTTCTGTTGTTGTATATAGACAGCGTCAATCAAAATAAAAATAAACGTTTTAGGGTTATCAATAACTTCGTTCGTATGAGAAAGTGGCCAACTCAGGTGACGGAGTTTTTAGGCCGCCTTGAGGCGTCATCATGGCCTAACGACTTTAAAATCCGGGACCGACAAGTAAGTAATTTCGTAATAGCCAACTCTAGTGACAAACTTTTTAGGCCGCCTAAAAGCCTACGTCTATACTTTATGATGTCTTTGGAGCAGTTACTTTGTAGGTATTAGCTATTGGATAATCTCCAGTCTCAATAACCTATCTGTGATTCCACTCACTGTGGTTATAAATATAAATAAACTGCCAACCATTTATAAATACTCACAATCTAATCCAAAAATTGTACTAATACTTCAAACAGCGGTACGAAAATCGAAGAAAAGAATAATAAATTTTGATTACTTTTTCACGTCCGCAACCGTGATTCGATTCAACAATTTTTCAGCGCACCCCTTGGGAGAACAATGATTAAAATGGAAAGCGTTATTATTTTCAATCACGGAATTTCTGCGACATCCGACATTTTCCTAAATGAAGGTTTATCGATCACTTATTTGCTTAGTTTATTTTGATTTTTGTAAATAATTTAAACTTTAAAAAATATAAATGAAAATTATTTTAACAATAGGCATTATGAATGTTAATGTTTGAGAACCCTAAAGTTCTATTTATGACCTGAACTTATTTTTTCGCTAGAAATAATAATAAAGCAACTTCCACTCATTTGATTAAAAATGTAGAATTGTCCCTCTTTCATGTGATCAAAATTTCCCAACACGGCTCTTCGTTCTTCACTTTCATTCAGTGTCTGTTTTTCGCTTCAACGCAGGCGAAATCACAAGAAAAGTATTTTTTCGTGATAGCATCAACAAGACAAAATTTGTTGTGACTGACAATCTTATAAAACGTAGCCTCAATCTTATTTCACTCACAGGAAGAAAATGTGAATCCTTTTTTCCCTTATTTAAAAAATAATGGAAGCAAATGTACTCATGCGATAGGTAGGCTTAACTTCTGATCTAGGTCTACTGAACTGTACAAACGCACTCTAACAGAAAGCAAATAGTCATTTCATAAAGGAAATACGCCTTCATTTTCGTAAAAATACTGTTTTCTGGTCAGAAACAAAAGGCTATTCCCAATACCATTTCGAAGTCCAATCTTGTTCGCTCAACCCGTGTGCGGGGAACAAATTTTCTCAGGGCGTTGTTTACTAGTTACCAAGTAATAAAAAAGTTTGTTTGATAGCAGATTAGAAACTACGAGATCGGACCACGGCTTACGTGACTAAATAAATCAGCCATGACTGCCGACGGGTGTTGCCTACAGCCGACGGAAAACAAAGTGTTGGTAAATAACTTTGTACTTACCTAATAAGCATCATCTAATATTAATTCGTTCTTGTTGGGCGGAACCAGTGGGTCGCACTTAAATATGGGCCGTAGAAAAGTGTGATGAATGGATTTATGAAGAATATTATTGATCGATAGTCAGAAAAGTCGGGTTGTAGTCGTGATGACATTAGCAGTTTTTTTCATTGCTTTTAGGGTTTTAGCAGTCACAAAAGACACAGACAAACAAACAAACGGACGGACGGATAAAGAGTAATAGTAAAAAGATAATTTTTCTTTGTTCCTACAGAACCCTAAAAACCATTACATTTGCAACTGTCAAAAGAGAGTCAAGTTTTGAAGCTCCTAAAAGTTAAAGTGCGCGGTGTCGTTCTCCAAGCGTTTTTTGTATTGGTACTACCTTAAGCGTTACAGAAAAAAATACGATATTTAAGAGCAAAATCGTGTTATGAAGCAAACTTTTTATGTTACAAAGTTCTGAAGGTGTTCGATTCGAGGCTTTCCAATCCAAAACTATATTAAAGTTGATAGTAAATATTACGGAACAAAGTTTGGAAAAAACGTTTCGTGTTTATTCAATTTGCCTGGAAAATCCAAGTTATTTTACTTTTTGAACTGTGACAGAAGTATAGACTACCTATTACCATAATTTGAAACATAATTTGAAAGAACCCTCTGTAATAAAATATAAACAGAAATAAAATACAAAAAATTCGTGTTTTACATGTACCTACTTAGATTAATAACCGAACAATTAAGTAATTAAAAAATAGAGTAACTAAAAACTCGCATTATTTATTTCTTTACAGACACTGATACTGTTTACTTAAACTGTCCAATTAATTAAAAGCTGATTCAATTCGTTATGCTATTTATTTAGAGTAAAAACACAATCAGAAACAATACCCTTGTCTGTAACCATAATAAGAACTCTTTTGACTTGAGTATAATAAATCTCTACACAAAACTTGTTGTAACATTAAAAAGAGCTACATTTTAAAGCACATTTATTTGAATAGAGACTAATGGGCTACCACTATGTGCTGGAGTTCAGTCTTCTAAAGAGAACTAATTACCTCGTGTAGACCTCAATTTCCTTTCAACTTTTAATTAACTCTGTAGATATATATCGGGCCTTTTCAAACTGTGAACCGAACAAACGAATTGGAATACTTCGTGAGTTTTACAAAAGGTAAACGGAATTTGAATATTCATACTGGAACTTCTTTCATTAGCTGATCATTGGATGTGTCTTTTTGCTCCGATTGTAGAATTGTTATGTCAAGTTATTTAATAATGTGAGGTTATAATAATGCCGAGAAAATCCTTTTTTTTATTTGATATCTACTATTGTACTCGCATTTCTAAATGTTGTACTTTCTTATTGAACAATTAAATTCACAAAAGTAAGTTGTTTTTTTATTATGTTTTATTAAGTAGATGACCGTGACCTCTTAAACACCAGATCCCCTCATCTCAGTCAAATGAGTGCTTAGTCGGTAGGGAATTGTCTCAAAGTCACAGCGCGTCTAAAACGATTTTTTGTAGAAACTGCTCTTTTCGCTATCCGCAAGATTAGATTCAAGAGGATAAATCTCTTCCCCCACTTGTGTCGCCCATTTTGTGTGAAGGCTTTATACAGGATTATTTATACAGAACATTTCGTTTGCCAACTTGATACACTGACTAACGCTATCCTTTGATCTCTGTTAGTGGACACCTAAAACAAAATCAGGGCCAACGAAATAGGTCCTTTTAATGCTAAGTAGCTAGTGAATGTAAATAGAAAGTAGAAGTTCTGTTCTGATGGAAATGATTCGCTGAAAATGGGTCCAAAGTCAAAGCTTTACCAAGCTGTAGGCTAGAAAGAAACAACACAGACCTTTACATCTTTGCTAGATTTTTTATAGAATGACAGGATTTTTGCTTACACTTAACTGGGACACTGCCTGGGACATCATTGAGATGAAATACTCGTAGACTTGCCCAGCACCTAAACCACTTTCTCAGCTTAGCCGGCCGCAGGAAAGACAATGGTCATACGTGTGGGCCTGACTATCAGCTGTAGAGCTCGTCGCGCGTTTCCCATAAAGGACATTGTTAGGTCTGCTAGTATCATCATCATCATCATTCACAGCCCGACTTCACCCACTGATGGGTATAGGCCACCCTCAGTTTGTGCAATCCGCCACGATCCTGCGACATTATGTATATCGTTTGCTATAGTATAAAACAAAAGATTGATTAAAGATTCGATCGGCGCGACGGACACCGGTCCGGTATAAGAAATGGCGGTCATCCACGCCAGTGTATTGGTGCGTGTTGACGCTGCCGGACGTATTGCCTGTTTTCTGTTAATTGAGTGCCGTCTACCTGCGTTCTAAACGCATATAGACGGCAGTCCATCCATCCGGTAAAAAAAATATGTATACAAGGATAGCCGTTTATTGACGGTCCGTTATCCGGTGAAAAAAACGGACGTCTACAAGCGCTCTAATTCTTCGGTAACGAAAACGTGAACCACAAATAACATTTACGAGTAGATCACGTAAGGCCATTTCTGATGCACTAGAAGTTAAATTGGAAAACTTCGCTATACAACGTGCTATTGCTGTAGTTTCCACTTCAATACTCATATTAGAGGCGTCTTTGGTTATATCAAGCCACTTGCCAACTGAATACAACCACTAGTTACAATTTCATGTTAGCTATTGCTAAACTGAGGGCCTAGACAATGTAACAATCGATTAGCGAAAGCGATAGTAGAAAAGTCCAAAAATGTATGGGTTTGACATAAGCTTTAGATATGTCACGTGATCTGTTGTCAACGAATAGATTAATGGTAGACAATGTACATACATTTCGATTCCATCAAACGAATCGACAACATCGAACGATTACTTCCATACAAACGCCTAGCCAAGCGGCACATTTGACAAGCGATTTCGCTTAGTTGTCGAAGTTCGTGATGGAATGGCTAGCGAACGCCAAGACCCTATAGATATCGAAACAAAATGGCGATTTCATAAACAGCTGTACTGTGAAGTCATTGTTAGGTGTGTTTATTGCGTTGTTTGTTTTGTGATTTTAAAAGAATTTTGGTGCAAGTGTTACCTACCTAGTTCAAGATGCATACCCTGCGTTTGCTGTGGTCAGCTCAGAATGAAAATGTTTGGCTTAGACGCCACACAAGGTACCTTTCTCGGCAGCAATTGGAAAGTGTTGAAGAATGCTCAATGCTCAATCATTTAATCAGCAGGTTGTGAATGAAACCTTGAGTATATTACAAATAAAAATACATATTTAACTAACCTCAATAGTTTAATTCGTTTCTGAAATGCATTATTCTAGAACCTTACACTAATTGTGTATTTGTAAACTTGAAACTATTTATTTAAACATGAGAGTACTGTACAAAATACAAATAGAACCAGTTATAATATTTTTTATCAATTTTTGACCGTAATTTAAAAAATAATAAGTTAAACCATAAGTTCTTAAATTTGGTATAAATCCAAACAGTCTATAGGTAGCTGAACTGATCCAAACCACTGCCAGACGAAAGTGTGCCCAAGACACTAGCCGCATTACCACGCTGAATAGTTGCAGTAGATTGAACCTGAAAATATTTTAAATATTTTAAGTACAGTGAATAAATAATTGGTATGACTTTCCCTATTATTACCATAGATTTACGATATAAATCTATGATTATTACCTATCTAAAGGTTAGGTACTCACTTAAGTATGTTTGGTATCTAGGCCTATGTTTTATTGGTATTAAGTTTTGGCAACATGTTAGTAAGTACAAGTTCTAATAACAAACTAGATAGGTAGAGTAAGTAAGAGGTTTTTAAGAAAACTTACCAACTTTAAAACCCTGCTCTTCTATACCAGAGTGGCCTTCCACAGCCTGTGCACCAATGATCCCTATTACCCTGGCCTCCAAAGTGGTTAGGATAGTATTGGTATTAGGACCACCACCAGTGCCACAGGAATGTCTTCGTATGGCTAAAGATTTTTTTTTCGTTTTTGACTTCCAGTCTGCCCACACCTTAAAATTAAGTATATAAGAGTTTTAGTTAAGCGGAGTGCAGGATTTTTTGTTAATTTATTTACTTGTTAAAGTCATAAAAATTATATAGGTAAGTAAGTACCTTTTTCCACTTGTTCGTAGTCTTATGGACACCACCACCAACAGAATTCAAGGTGTTAGCCAGCTCTTGCCACAAACGATCGGCCCTTAGACGTCTCTGCGCACCAGGCTGAGGTGTAGCAAGGTCACCGTGGCTGTAATATAACATAAACAAACTAAAGAGCTCTCGATCTAAGTATTTCTTTGTGAATCGCGTCATTGTTTACGTTATTGCCTTCCGACTCGAAACTTATTAAGTGTTATAATGATTACGCTTTTGTATAGGTACACTTGCCTAGTTATAACAAAGAAAGGTACTAAATTAATATTTTACCTTTCCATAAACTCCAAAAGAGTTGAAAACTGTTGACCACTGCCTGTGCTCTTGATTCCATATCTTAAATAGGCAAAAAGATTCAACTTCTCCTTATTGTTTGTACTTCAAATGATTCCAACACATTATTGACAAAGTACAAACATAAATCAACTTGTATCTATAAACATTAACTCAGTTTTTAATATTTTAAGTCAATCACTGTTTCACAACACGACACAAAACTTTTCAAACGTTCTCCGCTTCCCGGTCGAATGCTCAGCGTTCGAATGACACAATTGACGTTTGATGTCGATAACCATAGACTAAGCGCGGGATTAAGCGATCAGTCGAATGGACAAGGCGATCGCAAAACAAAGGTTACTTTGTCTACCAATCGAACTTCGCTATCGTTTGAGCCATGACGATTGTAGAAATCGAATCGCTTCGTATCGAATGCCGGTTGTCTAGGCCCTCTGAGCAAGTTGATAACTAACAGAATTACATTGTAATATTGCAATGACTTGTATTGTTCGATATTTTTTTGCACTTTTTACACTATCACGACTTGGAAACATTATAAATATTATCGGAACTTATAATTAGCGTATTGAAATCATTTTACTATAATGACGTTACAGAGCGTTACAGTCACCGTGGTCATGAGTAGATTGAAATAAAATGATTTTAATATGCGATTAAATCCTGATAAATTCATACCAAAATATGTTTTTGCACTGCAAGAAAACACGAATAAAAAAATATACTTATTATAAAAATGAATCGTCGCTAGATCAATTTATCGCCCCGAGACCCCTGCATACCAAATATCATGAAAACCATTGGAGCCATATCCGAGATTCCATTTATATTTTCATAAAAATTCCTTAAATAAAGGTAAGTAAGTGTAGAATATTAGATGAATCAACCAACTGCTTACTAACTTAATAAACTAAAGGAGACTTTAAACATGTAAATAAATATAAATGTTTAAAGTCTTTTAGTTTTTCTTTTTTAATTGAATATCACATTAGTGTTTAAACTCATCTTAAGGTTTAAAGATCGTTTCTTTAAATGGATAAAAAACTTACATCTGCGCAAGTGATGATATTTATTTCAGTTTACCAGCGGCTTTTTAGTATCCACATGTTTTGACACTAAATTTGGGGCGTAATTTTAACCAAAAAGTTGATTAATGGTTAAATAATGACCAACACGCCTTCGGCCACCCTTTCACAGTTCGCTGCCCACAGGAATGGGCGCTGCGAGTTACGATTAGAAATGTTTTTGCTTTTTTCTTTTTTGCGCGAAACCCTCAATAATACTTCATTCACCGCCGGTTTACGAAAATCTTTTAGCACCTCTGCTACTTGCTCTACCGCTGCACTTTCAATTCAATTCAATTCAATTCAAAATATCTTTATTGTGGACACAGTTTGCGACACAAATATAAATGGGTTTACAGTAACTACAGCATCCAACAATCGGCGGTCTTATCGCACACGGCGATTTCTTCCAGACAACCAGAAACTAAAACTAAGGAGAAATGCCAGACACCACTTTGGTCCTTAAATGTATGATTTGACAAAACATTCAAAAGAACTGATGACATTACCACGTTGTAACTGGTAATAATTCTTTAAACTAGAAATAGTTCATAGAGTTGTTTTTAGAGCTTTATTTTACATTATAATTTTTCGGTTAAAAATGGGAAAGCCTTTGCCCGGCAGTGAGACTCTAAGAACAAATGAATAACTTCACTCAAGACAAAACGCAGTTCACAACTCTATTGTTTATTTTATACTTAAGTGGAATATAAAAATGGAATATTATCAAGTTGTTCAAATTTTTCTTAGGTAATATCGCCTCTACGTTTGTCGTAAACAGGGGCTTTTGTTGCTGCAATTTCCACGATACCACATTTCTGCGAGATTAAATTCGTGAGGGTTTCACTACATATGTTCCCCCACTCCAGCACTATTCATACATAAGAAAGTGTGCACCTAAGTGAAGTTATTATTGTAAGCTTGTAAGTTACGTTATTTTTGAGAAAATACACAGATGTATTTTTTAATAACGCGCTTAGTGAGAAATGAAACACGGATCAGAATCATAGGTCTGATGTATTTTATCTTGGGACATTTTACACATTACTCATTTAGTTCCTAGCTAAGCACATTTACACATACACACCAACCCCCAATAGCTGTAAGTTTCAAAAATAAAATTACAATACAATACCATTGACCTACCGTCGCTATTACCACATCTTATTTCTCAAAAACAACATTCAGGATTATGAAGAAGTGTAAACTCAAAACATAAAACCTTTTAAATCCCAACAAGTCGCACTGAGATTGGTTTTTTTTCAAAGAACATCAGCATTGAAGTGCAAAATCTGTAGCTCAACCCTAATACGTATTCAGTGCGCCTACTATAGGTATTTGCGTAAGCATCAGGAGTCGAGTCACCCGAACCAATGCTTTCTCATGTAGTTCAATCCCTTGAAAGCATTAGCTGTTCAACTATTTTTCAATTTGCTTTTCGTGCAGCTAAAATGTTCGCCGGGCCATGTATTTGGTAATTTTTTTGAGTTACCAAACAAAGGTTTCAAAATTACCTTTCAACTTTTATTTTATGCATAGAACATTTTTGAATATTTTAAAAGTGCTTGTTTGCATATAACAAAATAGGTGAACCTAATGGTTATCCTTTGTCCATTTTTCCGGTCAACGTTCAAATGACCATTCATTTCAATTTCCACTGAAATATTCATTCTCACGTTATATTAATTAATATTAATAGTAACGTAGTAGGGGTTTTGGGGAAAATGGGATCTTTTTCAGAATGGCTTATTTGTCAATGTCAGGCCAACAGTGACGTTTGCGTCTGTTCTTGATAGCCTCGTTCGGCTCGTTGTTTCGTTTTATCGGCTAGGCGAGCTTTCTCGCGACATACACATGTTAGATAATATTAATAATGATATCTTATATCAAAGGAATACTTTTTCAATAAGAACTAGTCTTTTCTGATACGATCTCTTGTATATTTGCTTCGCCTTTTTGTTAGAAAGATTATTCTGTGAATTTTTGCTTTTGCTATTTCCTAGTAAAGTTTTATGCTTTTCTGAAATTAATTTGAATTCTTGAAAGTCTAAAATATGTAGACTGCTATGTTACAAAAGAGTTTTGTGACTGGACGCACTAATGATAAAGCAGCAGTTGGGCAGGAATTGAAATTAAATTACTTACGCTCGCTTGCACCGTGCTCCATTAACCGACTCGCCTGCAGGTACAATGCCTATTAGAATTCCACAGGTAGTGCATGCCCTCGACGATATTGTGGCCCGATATTGAGACGCTGCCCTCTCCGATACTATAAAGTAAGTGCTCTTCAAATGAAAATTTCATCCCAGCGCCGTTCAGAACCGATACACAGAAGGGGAGGGCCCTTCTGTGTATCGGTTCTGAACGGCCAATATTGAAAGAGCATATGCCCACATGCAACTACAAAGCTATTATAAACTAGAAATTCAAACCTGTACAGAATTTTGATCGTCGATTGAGAGAATCGAAGAGATGAGATTGGAAGAATCCAATATCGTTATACTGTTTTTTCATTTACGTCTTAATTAAGCGACCACCCATTCCAAATAAAAATATACTACGAATTTTTTTCATTTATATCGTCCCCTATAATTCGAGGCGTACATCCCGGCCGTATGTCCGCGCGAAGCCGTCAGCTATTTGTCATTTTATTAGTCGCGCGCCCGCAATATTCCGCAAAATAACTCTGCAGTCGGTGAGATTGCTTCCCAGTTTACTACCGAGACCGGGAGCGGAGAAAAAGTTGTAAATTTGCCACCGAATCGCGCTTTTATACAGCCCGACTGACCTCTTGCGCCTTTACCGGCCGTCTAATCCGACCCACTGGAATTGAACACCTGGTTATGGGCGCGCAGACAGTTTTAATAAAGTTCTGACTACCTGATGCGCCTATCAAGCACGTAAGGTGGCGTTGGCCTCCAATAAAAATTTATCATCGGATTGAAGCAGATGCCTTTAGAAAGCTTTCCACTCGCAAGCGACCGGTGGATTGGAAAGAGGGGAGAAATTGGGGAAGGTTTTTGTCCAGTTATAGTAACAAAATACTGATTAAAAACTAAAATATAGATGATTAAACAATGCATTGTTTTAATAGTTATTTCATCAATCTAAACTAACTAGTATAACAATGCCAATATTAAATTAATTTGATTATAATATTTTGATAGGAAAGGAACGGGATAACTTGCTTTTTATTACTTATATTTCTTCAAAAAACATGATTCATTTTATTCGATTATAATTTGATACTTATTTATCATCGTATCACAGAAAGCTTTGATTCAACTCTCATTAATATTTTTCAGGAATAATAAAAGCAACAAATTATTATCCCAGCCATTAGCAAATTGTGTAATTTTCCTTTTTCAACTTTCAGTTCGCCCGGACAAAATTACTTCGCCCTCGCAACCCACCATTTAGGGAGGACTGATGAAAATAGACTTTGATAATTATACGAATCAAATTATTCATGGCTTTAGTAGAAAAGAAGACGTTACATCTGCAATGATTCAAGTTTCAAAGTTGTTTAAGAATCGAGAGAGATTTCAATTCACACTGCTGTTTAATTAGTGCTAGGTATATCTATACAATATTTATGGATTGATATTTAAAAGTAATTAAGTTCGTATGAGCAGCCAGCCTTTGACGGAGTTTAAGCCTAAAGATCTCTGTTGTAGCTTAGTGACTATAGAATCAACGACAATTTAACGTGCCTTCCGGAATACGGAAACACTGTTGTGTTATAGAAAATTAAGGCCCGTATTCAGAGACTATACTCAAGTGTAAATCGTGTCTCAAGCGGTGAACTCAGTTTTCACAGAGAACTGTCAAAAATCGAGGTAGACTCAAGTTTGAGTGAGATCTCTGAATACGAGCCTTAATGTAACTTCATATAACCAAAGTTATGTAAAGTATATAGATCTATGTGTTTACCCATCATTCAGTCACCCCAACAAATTACTCCCTACAATATTTCAACTTGACCTTTTGCGACAAAAATTGTGTAAAATATAAACAAACAAATTCGCGCTAGTGTCATTTGGCATCCTTGGAGATATGCAAGTTTTGAGTTTTCACATTTGCATTTGATTAAAACCATTTGCTCTGCTAGACCTAGTATCTAGTGTGCAGAGTCTGAGTTTTACGCTTCACAATACTTGCTCGTTATACCTGAGTTTTGTAGTTACAATCCAAAAACCTGGTGGTCTTACCGAATCATTTTGTTCACAGATCGTATCAGCTCGATGGGTGTAAAAATGACACGACAATGTTTCTCAAAACTCAGACTAGGCACTCAGCTTCATTATAGCAGCATTTTTGTTGGTCCCGTGCCAATCTCATCAGCCCCTATGCGAGTATCGCCCTGATGCCCGCTCGTTTATATTTCGTGGATTTATAAAATGTGGAAAACTTGCTTTGAATGACAATCGAAAACTGATGCTGAAAGAATGTGTTTTATCGTAATTTCATTTTCGGATTCATAACAAAATATTTGAAAGGAATAAATATACAACAAGATAACATAAATACAAGATTTTACGTAGCAGATATCTCCGAAGCAAAGTTACTGGATAGCGTAAAAGAACCCAGTTTAGGTTTTTTCTATCATTCTTATTTTTTTTTTAAACCTATTAACCTATATTTACGGAAACACTTATGGTCTTATTCACAAGGATTTGTCAATTGAATAGAGGTTTAAGTATGTTAAAGGTCTCAGCACACTAATGGGAACGGAAAGGGATCGTAACCGTATCGCCTCGAGTCGTTCAGAATGGTTTGTATTAAACTCCCTACTGCAACGCACACTAATCGGAATCGTAACGTGATCGCCTCCCCTCAGAACAGTCTCCGAACTTGCAATTCCCGCTCTTACGGCTCATCGTCTCCGCGCCTACGGCTCATCGTCCCCGCGCTTACGTCTCTCCGTCCCGTCCCCTCCCGCGACTTGCGTGCCAAAGAGAAAAGAGCGTAAGCGCGGTGTCGCCTAGCCGTAGCCGAGTTGACGTACAGGCGCTGCTGATACGCTTTCATTACGTGCATACGGTAGGTTGACGCCTGGTTGACAGCGAGGTGAAAGGCGTTACGGTTACGATCCCTTTCCGATCCCATATGTGTGCTGAGACCTTTACTGGTCCAATATGCATAGAGGGGTAGTTTAATGTTTGTTCTAGAACTCTGTAATTTAAATGTTTATTATTTTTAAATGTGATAAAAAATGCACCTAATATTTTAGTCAAAAAGCTAGCTATGATTGAATTTTCTATGAGAAGGCTCATCCTAGACTAGAGCTGGCCTACTCTCTCTACACTACAATGATGGATAAAGCAGCCCTATTTCATACCCAGTCGAGTGGCCTAAAAATGTAGCGCGGGTTTTTAATATTTGAATTGAAGTAAAAATGTTGGCAGCAGGCTCTGTAATCGCCCTGGCTGTGGCTGCATTATGAATTTGTACTCCTTTGTCCGCAGTTTTTAATTCTACCGGTAAAATGTATTGTTCATGGAACAAAAGTCTCTAGTGTCATTGTTGTTGGCCAAAGTTCATTTAAATTCCGTGCCCGTGAGGGAACAGTAGCAAATATGAATTCCTTTACGTCTATTGTCAAACTGGTTTTAGTCGTTTTGGTATAATACTTCTGAAAGCCACATTGTTAACGATGGCTCTGTAAATATTTTCAAGTGAAGAGTATTTTCGGACTGTAATATCGTAGATTCTGTTTGTTTTGCCATTGTACTGCTCAACAATAGATTAAGTACCTGTACTGAGACTACAATGAATGCGAACATTAGGTTTTACAGAAAAAGTTCGGACTCAATCCACGCTCATGGAAATAATAAATATACTTATTTCGAGAGTCCCATAATCTGAATCAAATGAAAGTGCTCCTGAAAAGAAGTGGGTCAGGATAATTTTACCTCTAACTACCAATATAATGTCAGTAGGTAGTTTGATTGGAATACTCATAATAAGTTGCTGATTGGACAAGCCGTGGTTTCATCGTCAAAGTCGAAGGTCATACGATCTATAAATATTCTCCATTGCCATCTAATTTAATTATTTACTAAAAGACACATTTTTTATCAAGAGACCTCTGAAAAATTAACTATCACTGGTGCCGATCTGGTTATTTTTGTTATTTGCGATCAAAACATAAGTATCCAGATAAAAAAGTCCAGACAGCATTTTATGGTAGACATTTGATCAAGTTATTAGCAATTTAAGTTGTATTTTATAAGGGGAATTCAAAGAATGTGATGCATCATACAACGAAGTAAACGAAGCCAACGCAACCATAATTATGAGATGAGTAATGTGAAAAGTAAAGGCAATTCGTTTATAGAAAATAAACCATGTATATGATAAGCGTGGCGAAGTTTCAATGGCAATGGAAGAAGTGACCACGTTGGCTCTGTTCCAAACATGTCCGTTTTCATCACGTTTCGAAGCGTCGCAACAAGTTATGGACCTTTTCGAACCGATTATGTAGTAGAATTGGGTTGTATTAAAATGATTAAAAGCTCCTACGATCCAAGCATAGATTTTTCAAAATAAGTTTTTTTCCATTTTTTTTACAAACTCAAAGTAAGTTCTAGACAACATTTTGTAATGAGACTGTGGCCCGTAGCTTATATAAAAAATAAATTTGGTATTGTTTTGCCTTTATTTTTTATATAAGCTACGGACCACAGTCTCATTACGATAAACAAAAAAATCTTAAGAGCTCCCTTATCTCATTCGGTAAAATTGCGGCCAAAATGTAACTGTCCGAGAATCCATTTACAATTCCTAAGGAGAAACATTTAATAGGCTTCCAGAACGTTACGCAATAAAAACAAGATGGAACAGCGCGGAATGTCCGCAACGATTGGTTGTGCAGACGAGTCGACGACAACCTCTTATCAGATGGTACATGCTATTTGTCTCGAAAAATACGAAAGTCAGCCAAATGCCTTGGCTCGGACAGCTCATACTCGTAGCGGTGAACTGTTTAGGAATACGAGATGCCGCCTTTCGATTTTATGCAGCAGACAAGTTTACATCGAAACATCGTTGAATTATTGTGATCGTTTATGATTTCTCTGGGATCTGTTTGTCTTAACAAAATAGATACATAATTACTAAAAATACATAGAACCTCTTCCTTTTTCAATTTAGTTATAAAAGATTTCGTTACATTTTTAGTGTGTTTAGTCTAGCTAGACGCTAAAAAAGTTGGTAAGAAAGTTGACTTTTATTCTATTCACAATAAAGCCAAGCACAACAATTTTGAACCAACTAGTTAAGTTAACAATTTCATGGGATAAACTATTATTTATTATTTAATAATAAGTTATTTGAAAAACCTCGCAAATACCTTTGAAAATTATTCTTGTCCCATTGAGGGCAAATTCCGCCCCTATATTCTTAGCGTGTAGCGATTACGCTTGGCTGGTCACTTATCTAAGGTCAAGAACATAAATGCAAGCCAAAAGCCACTTAACGTAAACATAGCTGGAATAGAGATGGACCAGTTTTATAAGCGTTTGTAGAATAGCCAAAATGTAAAATGGGATTTGAAGAGGCAATTGTTCTTGCATGAATTTTCGCACTGCTTTTATAACTTCGGGTTTAGATATGAGATTTCACAGATAAAAAACCAGTTTGTAAGAATTCAAATATTCCAGCCAATTTCTTTAAAAAGCAATCGAACTTTATTGTATTACAAATTGAAGCTGAAATTACTCAGTACACGTAAAATGGACTTCTTATCCAGACCAAGTCGAATCCTAAACAGCGGAAAAGGTATCAAACCAGACAAAAGACAATTAATTAATTAGCAATTAACAAGCCACCTAATTACCTCGGTTAATTACGATGCAAACCATTCCAATTTGCTCAAGATTTTCGTTCATAAGTTGTTTTAAGTTCCGTCTGTGGTATTTTTGCGACGAGTAATAGAGCTCAGTGAGCGAGACGCGACTCTTTGAAGTCGCTCTCTTGACATCTACAGTCCCGTGTTCACTTAAAACTTGTTCTGTTTATGCCCCGATGCTCACGCCGTTTACTCTCAAGGATCTGATCTAAATATCATGATAAAAAGTGAATTTTTAATATTTCAAGCGCTTTTTAAAAACTTTTATTTAGCTTGCGTTGTATAGGTATGTACTACAATTTTTTTTCAAATTTGATTGATGTACGCTCTCAGAATGGATAAGCGTTCGATATAAGGTATTCAAAACCTGCACGTATAGCTACTAGTTTCTGTTTATGACTCTAGCGATAACGACATATTTCTGAATCAGATGATACAATGTTACGATGTGCTTTTACCCGTATTAGATTAGGATGATAAATTTATTTATGTGTGTATATTTAATTGATAATTCCAATTTATGGTTTTATTCGGAATTCAAATAGCGATAAATAGATCTAAAGTGCACTTTTGGTACCTATATCATATTTATAAACACTATGTTTCGTGTAAAGTACTGCCTTGTTTGTGTCATACAGTGATAGCACAGTGATAGATAGTTATACAATTTTGTAAAATATTCGACCAATTTGAAATGGCATAATGTTAAATTAAGAGAATCTTTACATTAACAAAATGAAATAAAATATTATGTAATTATGTTCTATAAGTGGCCGCAAGAACTTCCACAATCTCTAATGGCAACTTACCAATCGGATGGGGATGAACCCTCGAGTTCATGGTATTTATTGACTATACACATAGTTCTACATGTGTGTGGTTATTATCTGTATTTTCCCAGTCGCATTACTTCGTAGAGCAGACTCTTATCTCAAAGGCCTCGGCTTGTTTATCGTCCAACTCCCATTTATGACTTCGTTATTTCCCTATTCTGACGACATAAAAACGTCGTCTAAGAGAATAACTCCCTTCTTTTATCTTTGTTAGTACATTGATAAGGGAAAAATAATGAGAACACTTATTTGGGTCGATGCTGATTGGGTTGTTGTGGTCAAAATAACTTCGGAGACCAACAGATCCTGATTGGATTTTCTTATCAGTTGGCATTCCTTATTCGCATATCATGCGTCATAAAATCAGCCTTCCCCTGTTTCCAATGTTTCCATTTACATATTTCGGAATGATTCACAGCCCAGTTTATAGTCGACAGATGAAACCCCGGATAATTTTCGCATGAAATATTTCCTACGGCTATATATCAAGCAGAGACAGAGGCAACACTGAACTCGCAGATATTGTTGCCGGACAATGGACAGCGTTGGGAACGTTTCGAAAAACAGGTTAGATGCTTCAAATAGTCTTACAACAAATATTTTATATAAAATTGTTGATACCTACGGTATCTTGGCACGTTACTTACGAAACATGGGTATGTGTTAAAATATTTGATTAGATGTTTGAAGATCTGAAGGATCAAATTCTCTACTACGTTGCTTGGAATGTTGAACGTTTTATTTCGTCTTGTTATATTTTATGACGCGAGAATAGTTTTTCAGAACTTGACCTGTTTTCGCCATGGGCTTGATCTTATTATATTTTATGAAGCCCGCTGGCATGCCTCAGGTCTCCGTAATGTTCAACACTCGGTGGAAATATCCCGGATCTTATTACCACCTCCCTACATAAATGGTCCATGTTGATATTTACGTAAGCACGCAGCTAACATGGGTTACCTCTTACCTTACAAGTACACAATATTACGTGAAACAGGTATTCTCACATATTGTGGTTGGTAAACATAATTCGGGAATACATCTATTGCTTTTTCGGACATATTGCTAATGAATATTTAAATAGCTACACGTCCATGACTAACAGCGCCTACAACTATATTTTTTTGAACGCTATTTTACAGCCACGATATATTTTTATGACAGGTTCTTATAAAACTTTCATTTGCTTGAATAGGATTCTAATATCCTTAGGTGTGTAATAAACGTAAAAAATATCTTTAATAAAAATAAGTACAATACCATAAATCTCAAATCCATCGGTTATAAAGAGTAAGTACCTACACTATTTCAAATTCAATTTAGCTTAAACGAATACTCAGAATTTTCTTACGATATTATTACCATATAAAGTCGATATGAAAGCAAGTTACGTAGAATCGTCTGCACCTTGAGCGATATAAGTTTAGTAATATTGATTCTTGAGTTCGGAATGGGGTGAAAGCAATTCTGAATGTGTGTAACAAAAACTCTCAGTAATAGCAGCTAATGCATGTGAATATGGAGAAAGTTTCCGAGCAGCCGTTCTTGGCGCAATCTCAAATTAAATCTGCGCCGGCGGGCCTCATGCGCGGCAGGCTTGCTTATAAAATATGTACACAATAGTCTTTTTTCGGGACTTTTATTGGGTAACAACCACGAGGCACCTTTTTAGGGTTTCGTTACCTGAAAGGCTCAAAAAGAACCCTCACGGCTAGACGTTGTGTGACCTACTTTTAAATGTTGGTCGACTTAACCAGGACTCTCTTAACCACGTTTTATTGTTATCGACTTGTTGAGTTGTGAAATTCATTTTATATGTGTTCAATTGAATTTTAGTACGGATCTTGTTTTATTACAGCTTTGAATGTTAGACAGCTAGTAAGATTTCGACTCGGCGGAATCCTCTATTTGTGAATTCGACTCTCTCTCTTACTGAAATGAAAAAAACTTCTATATTAGGTAGGCACCTATATCAATGGGAAGTTCAAAATGCTAAAACGATTCAGACTCTGTGCAAAATAACTGTTGAACATTTAATAAGGCTTGGGCTCCGCGACGGAATAGTGGCAGCTAATTCTGCGAAGAAATGTTGTAACTTCTTGTGAATTGGCTAGATCAGAAGACTATTGGAAATTCCATTCTTCTTACTTGTATATTAATCTAATTGAGAGTGAAATGTTTGTTCCTGAACCCTAGATTTAATGTCAATATCTACCCGCAGTAAGCAAAATCGAAGATAAATAGTTTATTGAGGCTGGCGGTAAGTCGCAGTATCAAACGCAAAGCCCCTGTCTATAGGTAATACAGAGGTATAGGTTGGTTGATGTTGTGCATATTGCTTATCTAAAACGAGCAGGCAAGCTCTTCAATGCTGAACAATGCAGACTAGCCATTGTGGGCATGTAATGAAAGATTAGTTCAACGACAAGTAGGATTTGATCGAACGCATCAGATTTCGCTAATAGGAGTACCTATAATGTAATTACAGTGCTCATGTAGGTAAAGTACTTACTCCTCCCTTGCTCTCATTACATTCTTCATACACGCTCGCCGGTTTAGGGTAGATACTTTTGACATGGCCCTTTTCCAAAAATTAGTACATAAATCTTCTTTTATGCCGCATACTTACCGGGAAAAAACTACAGATATAGGTACCTAAATACACTACTATGTACGGAGATTATGTATAGGTGCTACTACATATTTAAATGTCCATACTGCAGCAACATTATACCTACATCGGTAATGCAAACTGTCCGAAGCTACCCACCAAATGAAGTGGTCGTTACGGTTGCCTACAATTATCGGGTGGCATGGCGCTTCTATGATACTTGATAGATACGTGTACGAGCTTTGAGAGCTCAAATAAGCACATGAATTTCAGGTATTTAGTCAAAGACAAGCACCCATCCTTACTGAAGTGTCATGCGGTTTATACAGAGCTGTTGTATGTTTGCCGATGAAGGTAAGTGGTACCATTGTTTGTTAGTTTTCATTTTAATTTTTTTGATATCAAATCTCTCAATTGGCAGGGAGTTGGAACATTAGGCACCTATTTAAAGCTTTAAAGTTTTTTTTTACTTAACCTATACTGTCCCACTGCTGGGCAAAGGTCTCCCCTTTCTCCTTCCACACATCCCGGTCCTTTCCTGTTTCATCAAAGTTTAATGTAAGATAAATATTAATTTATTTATATTTCTATTTCATTCCAGAAGTATGCACATGAAAATATAATCTTCATTTAAAACTGTGAGTGTTAGCCACAGCTACAGATTCTACACATTTAAAAGCAATTTTACTAGAATATATTATGTAGCACGTTTTTGAATCTAACAATAAATAATTTTTAGTATCGTAGAGAGCCTATGCGCTCTATAATTTACTAGGATTCTTTCTATGTAAAATAAAACAAGGGGATAAAAAATACAAATTTATTCGTTAACAAAGTCAGGTACCCAACTTATTACGAAACACCGGATTCGTTTAAAAGTATTTTGTATCAACACGGAATCCACATGAAGGTAATCGAGGTATTTTATTTCCTAACAAATGAAAACATACCTTCCATGAAAGAAATCGTTTGAATTTGATTTTGTTTGTATAAACAGAGATCTTTTTAAATGAAAAAGCAGACGCTTAATTGATGTTTTTATTAGAAAGGATAAATAAAAGTTTAACCATTTTCATAGTCTAGTTTTTTCATACGACTTATTAATTTTGGACGTTTGTTTGTAAGTATCATTAAAAATGTAAAATGGCCACCATATAGCTAAACATTGGAGTATTATTAATATTTTATTTCATACCTTAATCTATGTTTAAATTGCGACGACTAGTCACTCTTACACTTAATTACGTATATACAAAAACATACAAAATGTAATCTATTCAGAAACTTCCTGACTTATATTTTCTCTAGCGTTATTTCCAAATAAAATAATTCCAGAATTTAAAACCAAAGAATCAAATATTTAAGGTTTTTAATGTAGAGTCAATTGTATTGTACTGAGTTTTGACACAAAGATCAGTCTTTTTATTGTCATGTGCTGAAAAGATTACTGTTTTATAAATTATTTTCTTAGGTTGTCTGGTATATAATTATCTGTGTCGGGAACGCCTGTGCCGCCAGAATCGCCCAGCCATGGATACCTGGGAGGAAACAAAATAAAGATAAAAAGACGGGTGTCACTCGCGGACTGCCGCGGTTAAGCTATTGCATGCCACCTAGAGGCGAGTTGCTCAACTAAAGTGACAAGCGTTAGGGTTTTTCGTAACGGAATTTCTGGTTTCAGTCTCCACGCTCAAGGCCCGCAATAGAAGCTATGCAATAGCTTAAAACTGTAAACTTTCATGATTATACATATTTTGGTTATCTCTGGACGAAAGTAACAGTATGATTTAAAAGAATTAAATGAATAAGTACTGTCTATTTATGATTTCTTTTCAAAGTTCAATATGATGCTGAGTGCTTCCGTGCTTTGGAAGGCACATTGTCGGTCATGACTTTTAAGTCATTAAACCAAGACAGAGTCCTTAAAGCGGCCAAATGTGTCACCAAAACATACATGCATGCATAAATAATGTGGTTTCACTTTAAATAAACAGAAAAGTAACAAATAAGCAAAAATTGCAAGTAAAGTTAAGTTTTGAACAAGCAACAAAACAATGACTGTAAAATAATGGTCTGAAAATGTGACCTTGCGAGATACCCAAATAACCCGACTCATTAGTAACTTTATTACTCTTCTAACTGTCATTATTCACTTTTCTTACATTTGAGACATTAAAACTATGACAATAGAACAACATTACAGTATAACTTCAAGGTATTGTTTACGAAACTAATAAAATCTTCACAAACAACAATATCAAATGCCTATAGAAAGTCAAGATACAGAGGAGTATTTTGAATAACAAAATGCGTTGATGAAATATAGTCCGTTAAAATGTTACATTTGCTTTGCATTTGTTAGAGGACGCAATTTTATTATTGGGACATGTGTGGGGGGTCAATAGAAGCTTAACCTCAAGTTTGTGGGGTCGCCACCCTTGTTTCCCGGCCGCCATCTTGAAAATAGTGGTGAACACGATATCTCAGAAACTATGCGTCTTACAAAAAAATTGTCAAGCTATCATTTGTAGTAAATTGTTTTGCCTACAAATATGTTTCTATAACTTTTTGCCCTAAATCAAATAATTAAGAAGTTATAAGCAATAAAGTGAGAAAATCTTTCTATTTTGCTCTATCACTTCACGCAAAAACGGCTAGACTGATTTGATTGAAATTTGGTATGTAGATAGGTGATATCTTGGATTAACATAAAAGCTACTTTTTATCCCAATTTTCCCGCGGGAACGGGACTTACACGGATGAAACCGCGGGGCGCAACAACTTAAACCGGATAAAAAGTAGATTATATGTTAATCCAGGATATCACCTATCTACATACCAAATTTCAACCAAATCGGTCCAGCCGTTTTTGCGTGAAGTGATAGAGCAAAATAGAAAGATTTTCTCACTTTATTGCTTATAACTTCTTAATTATTTGATTTAGGGCAAAAAGTTATAGAAACATATTTGTAGGCAAAACAATTTACTACAAATGATAGCTTGACAATTTTTTTGTAAGACGCATAGTTTCTGAGATATCGTGTTCACCACTATTTTCAAGATGGCGGCCGGGAAACAAGGGTGGCGACCCCACAAACTTGAGGTTAAGCTTCTATTGACCCCCCACACATGTCCCAATAATAAAATTGCGTCCTCTAACAAATGCAATACTCGGCCCTCAAATTGTAACATTTCAATGGACTAATATTGCTATATCGTTTCTTCAGATACAACGAAATATAATGTACTATGATAAATAGAATATGATTAAAAAAGTTTTGATGCCTTGAGACTTGAGGTTTCATGTTTAGTTTTAGTTATAGGCGAAAAAAATATTTCGTGTTGCTGAAAAATACCAACAACGCCCATCTCTAGTAATAAATACTCACTGTTTAGGGCATTCGCTGCAAGTCTCCATATATCTCGTATCAGTGAAGTTGTTCTCCGAAGTTTTGAATGGTAATGCACATTTATTTGAAAGATTGCAAGGCGCAGGTGGATATTCCTTGTTGCTGCATTGCCATGCTTCGTAGCTGTTTAGAGATTTTAGTGGCGCTTGCTCCGTCATCCAGAATAGGGCTTGGGTTATTGTCACGAACCATACGTCTTTTCTGTTGAATTTTGAGGGTATTTAGTATGAGCTGTCCATGTTTATAATAATACTAATACCTACTTAAAGTAAAAAAAGTTTAGAAGAAAAATACGAGCATGACTGTTTTCTAAAGTGCAGTGGAAAATTATGTTTGGTCATTTTTAAATCCTTTTGAAGGTGTATAAGTTGATAATCAGAGATTGTCCAAATACATTTTGGCATTTGCCTACTTTTTGTGAAATTTAACATTCTATACGTGACAGGGTGCAAGCCCATCGACGCTGCTCGAAAGCTAACTGGCTTCCTCACGAAGAACGCAGTACAGTCTTACGAAGAAAAGTGAATTTATAGTATATCAGCACTGAATTCCTATTGGATAATAATAATTTATTTTCTTTACACTTTTCTCTGTTTTTGGCAACCATATCCTACATCTTTTCCAAAAGTTTCGACATTTTCACTTTTGTCTACATTACCAAATGCCTCTTAATTTAAAAGATTCCAATATGACTTACTCTTGCGCAGCCCATTTGAGGAACTTATGGAGTCCTTGCTCCAACGCCTTTATTTGGAACCAGTTTGTGTGGAAAGGCATCATGTAGGGCGCGCGGTTCTGATCGTAGTAGCGACTGAAGTCTTCTTGCAGCCATTCGAATACCTGTACAATACATATTTGTAAGACAAGTGATCTGATTTGAGTACGAAATCTTCTACACTATATAATACTGTTTGTTTGTTTGTTTGTTTGGTTGTAATGAATAGGCTCAAAAACTACTGGACCGATTTTAAAAATTCTTTCACCATTCGAAAGCTACATTATCCACGAGTAACATAGGCTACTTTTTATCCCGATATTCCCGCGGGAACGGGACTTACGCGGGTGAAACCGCGGGGAGCAGCTAGTATTGTAATAAACAAAAGAGCAATCTCTAAGGGTTTTATTTATAAAAATTTGACAATTTAATATAGGTTTAAAGAACGTTTTTTTCTTGTCACTCATATGTCAACAAAAAGAGATAGCAACAGATTTAATATGCGTTTTAGCTAATACAGGTTTACTGGTCGAATATGCATAAGGGGGTAAATGTTTAATTGAAAATATTATCTTTGGTTTATTGGTTTGCACTGATAATTCTTGCCTTTCTAGAAATATCGAATAAATAAAAAGCGAAAATCGCCCGAAAACTGCACATAAAATATTTACTGATAAATTACACCCAATTACGTTCACTGGCGTTCGACGGCATTTATTAATTAAAAATTGCAAAAGAACTTCTTTGTATTCATCAACATTTCCGTTAAATTATCATTAAAATGCTCCATCGGAGTGTTTAATTTTCGTTTAAAATTGATGTATTCAGATTTAATTTCGATCACAATAAATGTCGATAAAGAAAATCATTCGTTGCCAGTTTTTTGTGCTCATCAAAATGTGAGGCATGAGGGAAGTGGAATTTTATTGCGAGAATTTTTCGCATCGGAGTTGAATGTGGAATCTGAAAAATCGTGACTATCAGCCAACGTCAAAAACTTTACTAATATTTTAAAAAGAACAAACACTCAACTTCGTTAATTTTTTTACGGAACTGCATACATTTAAAACTCTGGACAGATCCGTTTGGTTTGTCAATAAGGCCTTTCTCTCATGGAGCTACTCAAAAATGACTGAACAAACCAGTTACAAATTGTATCTCGCACACGACGCTACTCAAGTTGTAAGGTCCTCTTCACAAATTGAATATTTAATGTTTGCTCGTTCATTTTTATCACAAAAAAACAAAGAAACTTGGGAAACCAGTAGCGTGGAGATGGAGACCGGCACGACGCGTCGCGCGTGATCGGTTGCTAACGCGTTACCGACCAGTTAGTAACTAGTCGCGTCGTGTGCGAACCGCCATAGAACATGTATGGGCTGTGACGCTCAGGCAACTCGTTAGTAATTTGAGTTTGTGACTAGTTCTTTTTGAGTAGCTCCATGAGAGAAAGGCCTTACAGATTCTGGCCTATAAATAATTTTTGTTTTATTTTTGGTCTATCTTATGCAATGTAAGCTATTGTAAAATATTTCATGCGAAATAGAAATATCTATCTTAATTTGATTATTTTGAACTTACTGATTTTCTAGGAATTTTCTCTTCTACTATTATAAAGAGGTAATGTCGGTTTGTTTGTTTGTTAGTTCGATGGAGATATTCTTTGAAACTACTCAGCCGAATTCAAAATTTTTTTCACTGTTGAGTAGAATGGTCTGTCTTGATAGGCTACATTTTATCCCAGTAGTTTCATTGTACACCTGTGCAAAAACGTGCTGCTAGAAATAAAAACGTAGAATCGACTTAGTTTTAATATTCTGCCCGCGATATGGATATTGAACAAGATAAAATTAAATGTGGATGTAAAATAATAGTGTTCCGATGCTCGGCGTGTGCGGATATGAAATTATTTTCCGAGTGGCCTCGCGACCCGCCCTACTTGGAAACTGTAGTTTTCTATTTAATATAATAGGATTAGCAATACAATGGAACTGTGTTTGCGTTTTATAAACGGAATTTCTTTTGTTATTATTCAATTTAAAATTCATGCTAACATTTATGTTTTAATTATTAGCTGGTTTATTAACGTGTAGTAGTTTTGTGTGCAATAATTTCTGAAATAAAACAATTGCAAAAAATACGACCGAACGGAAGTCGAAGTACCAATCCACTTGGGCAACACGAACAATATCTTTACCTCATCCAAGTCCTCTAAAAAAAGATTTAAAGAAATAATACTTACCAGTGGCCCAGTGTCTTGGACACGCTTCCGTCTGGTATGGTTTGGATCAGTTGAGCTACCATAGACCGTTTGCATTGATCCTTAGGTGGCTCAACTGGTTCTTTTTGTATTTTGTACAGCTATGTAAATATGTATTAGTTTGTTTCTGTAAATAAATGTAATTCTTACCTCATTGGCATCGTGGTTGTGCAGCACACATTGATCCAGATAAGGGCAGTGTCCGCCTTCGTACGTCTCTATGTAGTGCGCGTTGAACGGCACTTCCCATAGACCTGTTCAATTAATAAGTGTTCAACATTAACGCGTTCACTGCCCATGCATGATGCACGTGCCAACTTTTAGGGGTCAGTGGAAGATTTTGGGGGAGACCTTTGCCCAGCAGTGGGACATGAACGGTTCATAAAAAAAATCTTTTTACTATCATGGTTATCTATGATCAGCCACCCTTAGTTATGACAAATTTCTAAAATCAGCCTGGTCAAGTACCTAACAATTTGAGTAAATCTCTGAGTTTGGACAAAAAAACTCCATTCAATTACATTGTATTGTGTACTTTGTTAGCCTAAATGTGTCTACTAATGTATGTCGAAAATACCATACAAAAAAACGAGTTTCAATTTATTACTTCACTGTACATGTACCGTTTTAAGAATCTGTCATTTTATGAATCTGCATATGAGAAAAGCTTCATTTGACTGAGAAAGAGAGAACAAAGAGCTTACTAAACTTTTATAAATCAGTTTCTATAGTCCCTAGATGTGTTTACCTAATTCTGTAGCCTCAAAGCTAAGTTTGAGTTAGTTTCGAGTAAACTAATTTTGGACGAGGCTTTGTATTCAAGTTTCAAATTGCATAATACCTGTTCAATAACTAGAGTACATAAAGCACACAAACGTTGCCAATAGAAAATAGACCGTACCGTCAGAATAATAAGCACTATGCAATGTTTACGCATCAATCAATTTCAGCATTAGCGGAACTAGCATTGACCATTTGCCTCTAAGTTATGTCGCGAAGTGACAGAATTTACTATTCCTAGGTAATGAAGATGCACGGACCTGTATAACCACGTTTTATAGGTCAATTCAAAAGATCATAAACCCACAGTCATCTCATTGCTGTATTTTTTATAGACTGAAAGGCATATAAAACACTATGAGTCTCGCTAACTAAAGCTAGGTTTATATTAACTCGTTCGACGACCTCTGTGCTGCAATAGTTAAAAGACCGCCTGAGACGCACATATTTCGATACAAATGTTTGCATGAAATGTGCAAATATTTGTCACTAGCTGCGCCCCGCGGTTTAACCCGCGTAAGTCCCGTTCCCGCGGGAATATCGGGATAAAAAGTAGCCTATGTGTTAATCCAGGGTATCACCTATCTACATACCAAATTTCAACCAAATCGGTCCAGCCGTTTTTGCGTGAAAGAATAACAAACATACATACAGACATACATTCTCACAAACTTTCACATTTATAATATTATTTAATATTATATATATATATATATATATAGTGGAATAGTGGATAGTGGATAGTGGAATAGTGGATATAGTGGATAGTGGATAGTGGATAGTGGATAGTGGATAGTGGATAGTGGATAGTGGATGGAAGGGAAGTGGGATGGGATAGTGGGACTAGGCGACAATCGATTATCGACAATCGACGGTGACTAGACACGACGGACTGCGGCCAAAAAATTTCATTTTTAACCGACTTCAAAAGAAGGAGGTTCTATGTTTCACTGTATATAATCATTTGTTGTTCAAATTTTCCGTCCCGTTTGAGTCTCCCAGTCGCGAGGATAAGCTAAGGCTCACACTACGCGACAGCGACATCGCGGCGACTTAACGCGGCGACTTAACGCGGCGACTTGTCGCCCAGTGTGCGCTGCCGTTTACAAAACATAGCCCAGTTACTCGGTAATGTTTATAGCATAATGAAGTTATGAAAATTAAGTACCTAATCTCATGGAGCTTTTACCAGCGTCATTTTTATCATCCATCATACAACACCTGCGCTGACATTTTGATATACTCCATTTATTTTGAGGCAAATTAGCAATGCATAATCGTATAGTATTTTTACAGGTGCTTGGGTACCGCGTAAACTTTCTGATGTTGCAAAATTCTAACTGGAAGCGAAGCTTAAGTTAAGTTATTTGAGCTTCTAGTGTACTTTTCTATTTGATGTTTATGTTTAAATCACGCTAATGCATTAACGGTTAGTTAAAACTTTAATTCAATTGATAGTTAGTTTAATTTCTCAGTTAATCGATAGCTCTCAAAAATAAAATAGGTAATAACTTTGCAAGTAGAGTCTAGCTAAAATATAATGTCAATAATTTCAACATGTAACTTCTATAACATATTTTTCTGTCTGTATTTTCATTCATATCTATGTTCACTATTTCAGGATAAAGCTTCCAACTCAAAACTAACCTCTCTCTCTACCTCTTTCCTATAAGTGACCATTTTGTTAGAACAATCAGGTACTCTAAAACACGAAATACATTTGAAAAGGGATATCGTGACGCTAAACCCGCATAATTATTTCTTAAATTTATGCAAAACCTAAGATTAAAACTATTCTTGAAACTATAAACTACTCCGCTAAGAAATTATTTTGGCTAACTTTTCATCCATTCATTCCGAAATACGTTGGATGACAATTAAGCTGGTAGACGTCGAGCAACTAATCGGCGGCGGTGCAATCTTCAACTTTAGAATCGAAATCTCTACTTAAAAAGTTCCGCTAAAAGTTAAGAATCCACTAAAACTCCTTGCACAATGTTCCAGAGATCTTTTAGTGCTTAGTTATCTGAGTATTTTGGTCAGATAGAACTATTCTGAAGCTATTTGTTCTTTAGTCGAGTACTTATTCCCAAGAAACTCTGTAAGTACTTATCTTTGAAATCACAAAACATAGAAGACTGATGGGATTTAAATTAATTCTGATATTAGTTATTAGTATTTACATCATTATGATCATGAAATTGGCGTTATAAAAGCCTATTACCAGTAAATCATTTAGGACTCTCACTTGTTAGGTGTGTACAAGAGTCAAAAAATTCATTAGATGATCACCACATACATTTCGTAGAGTTTCGGTATTCAGGCGAGGCGAATCAGGCGTGTGGTATTTGAAATTAATAACTATAAACATTTCAAACAGAATATTTAGCAGGATTGGTGAGCTTCCTGATATTTCGACACCGTTGCTTGCGCCATGGAACGAATGATATCATCCCGTTTAAAGTGTTTACAATTATTTAAAAAGCAATTGATAATCGTGAAAATGAAAATGAAATATGATCACGACTGTATCCCAAGGAGCGGTAGATATTTCATTCAGATCTTTGTGTAATTCTTCAGAGCCATTGAAGATGTCTAATGGGGTAGTCAGAGGTATGTCCAAATACACATTTGATAATCGTGATACGCAAATAAAATTATAATTAAATACAATTAGTATTAAACTTACCAGGGAAGGATTTAGTAGGACAAGTGCCAGATTTGCACTCGTGCGCAATCTTGTAGTCCAATGTATAAGGCCACACAGGAATGGGGAGTGGGGGCACGCCTACTGAACTGTCGTAGATGTACCCGAAATCTTTCAGTACCTAGAGAGAAAAATAAGGTGAAAACTCAAGCCTTACACAGCGTCTGAAGGCAATCTTTGCCTACATACACTTAACAGAACATAGTGCCTTGCACATTGTTGAGATGTAAGAGGCTTGCCCAACAGCTAAACAAATCTTTCACTATACCTATCTCTGTTTTCCTAGGTTCACAAACAATGAATAAAAAAAGACGTGTGGCACTCGGAGACTGAACGCGAGTTGCTGAACTAAAGTGACAGCGTTAGGTGATATCGTTACGTAATTTCTGGATTCGGTCTCCACGCCACGGCCCGCGATAGAAGCTATGCAATCTTAATAAATAAAATGAAATATTGACCCAGTCAGTAAATGTGAAGTGGCGGACAATAACTCACCACAACAACAAATTTCCAAGTAGCAGACTTTTTCATCAGGCAGGGATATCTTCATTGAGGCTTTAACATTTTGTTTTTACTATATATCGTAAAGAACAAAAAAGTCAACTTTTTTCATTTTGAGTAAAGTATTTTTGCCAAATTGGAATAAAGATTTGATTGTAAAAATAAAACTGTCGAAGTTTTGACACCTTTTTATGTATTTTTTACTTGAAGCAAACGGATTCTTTTTTAATATTTATAACTGTTTCGATAAAATTTAAGACGAGTGCTTACTGCAAATTGTCGAAGAAAAATATTTACTTAAGTACCAACTATCTTTTTATTCACTATAAAACGAGCTCTAAACGGTGAAGGAAAACAACATGAGGCTTAGTCAGCCCCATACTCATTGATCATTGTATTTCCTATAGATATGGCCAGCTAAGCTGAGAGGATGGTTTAGCTTTAGGTGCTTGGCAAGCCTATTCCATCTCAACGATATCTCAGGCACTACATCCTCTAAAGTGTAGGCAAAATTGCCTCCTAACAGTATCATCTAGCAAAGTCAGCCAACCTTGTTAATTCTGCTCAGAACCAGCAGTTAGAATCTCAGATTGGATTCAACCCGTTAAAATAAGGAATAGAACGCAGCTATGTCGGAAAATGGCATTCCCTGTTGTCTAGATTTTAATGGTCAGACTGTATTACAAAGGGAGTAGAGTTTCTCAAATTGGGATTGTTATTTGCAAACGTAGAATTTGATCAAATATGTGTATGGACGTATAGTATTAAAGACCACATAATAAACAATTATATTTTTTTTAATATTATTTAAATTCTGATATGTAGGTATTTTTTAATAAATATAATTATTAATTTTTTTATACTTTCTACACTTAAAACTCAAAAAAAACCGCTGTTGAAATCGCACAAAAAAATTTTCAAAATCAAAGAATTCTTTTAAAATTCAATATATTCCAGAACAAATTTGAACAAATTTTAAATAAATCAGAAACAGCGGGAGTGAAATACGTAATTCAAGTTCAATTTTGTTCACCTGTCGTCGAGTGAAAAAAGTGCCTCCGACGCGACTCACATATTGAATAAGTGACAACCTCGCGGGATCCTTTACTACCTAAAAGCCTTTTGAAATTCACCTTAATTAAATTGGCAGAAAAATCTTCCTGATTTTCTTGTAGGTCCTATTTATAAACCGTTTGCAATGCATTGTTGGTTAAACATTTTAAGAAAACAATTAATAAGTAGGTAAATATTTTTAAGCTATTGCTTCTATCGCGGGCCTTGAGCGTGGAGACGGAATCCAGAAATTCCGTAACGAAAACACCTAATGCTGTCACTTTAGTTCAGCAACTCGCCTCTAGGTGGCATGCTTTACCGCGGCAGTCCCCGAGTGCCACACGTCTTTTTTTAAAGGAATGTAGGTATTCTAGGTATGTAACATAATTTGACGTAATTAAGATAGAATGTAAAAGATTTATACTTAACACAGTCAGAGCTATCACAAAAAATAGTGTAATATCGATATCGCCTAAAATGTGTAAATGGCGCGATTTAAAATAGCCAGTGCCTCTAGCTCGAAACAATCAAGCTGAATATTGACACGGCGACGAGCCAGGTAGATTGTTTACGATTCACAATAGAATGTTGCTGAAATATTGATACGGAGCGATCCCCTCTCGTATCGGATGACTGACGGCTAATTTAAATTTTATTCCGATGAATAAAACATAGAATCGTAAATGAACATAGCCAGTTTTGATATTGTGGATTAAAAGTCATTTTATTATTGATCCCAGTTTACGTTTCAGTTCATTCAATATTTACGAGTATGCGTGAATTTAATATTAAACTGGAATTGGTATATTGAAACTTAGCTATAAACAAATTAAATTTATTAGCGCTGACCGATACTAGGGCGTGTGGCAGGGAAATTAAGTGGCGGTATAAATTCTAGGTCAAATTGGACACCTTCACTTAGGTCCAATTTGACGTGGCGTTTACAAATGAATTTAACATTGGCGCTAGAAGGCAAAGTCCCTTTGTGTCATTATTAGGAGTAATTATATTTTAAACCAAAACTTCTTCATAATCTCTTGCATACTGATCATCTCTCCTGCTCACTCTTCATAGCCTTTGTCATGGAAATATTTTTGTACTTGACAAGTGGTCCTAAGTTATTTACGTCGACTTACTTTGAACTGTGTGTTACGTCCTGGTTTGAGGAAAGGCGCCCGAGTTCCCACTATCTCCGTGCGAGACACATTTGCGAATTTCTTGAGAATCTCTCGCATTCCGATCATCTCGCCTGCCCATTCTTCATAGCCCTTGTCTTGGAGGCCTTGTTGTTGGGAAACTGTGCCTGTTGCTATCTGTTGTGAAATAGACAAGCATTAGTTTTGAAAAAAAAAAACATCTTGGATCAACCTGTTTTTATCGTAATAGAAGATGGTCTCGCATATGGAATAATTACAGCAAAACATATATTTATTATAATTTCAAAATATACATGAATTGAATACCTATACAAGTCGGTAATCGAGACAAAATAAACTAGCATATCGGAAAAAAACAGAAATATTCAAATCCAATTTAATTTTTCCGCACATGATTTTATCAGTTCGGCGGAGCCTAAACTTGTATCGAAATAATTACCTTCATCAGTGCAAAATATGTGCATCAATGAAAATGATACTAATATTAATGAACTATTGAAACAGGCATCTTTTTCAGAATCGTTTCATTATTCGTGCGTTAACGCCATACTATATTTTGAAACACCAACCCCCTTGTATTGGACCAGTATACCTATTTTAGCTAAAACCGATATTAAATCTGTTTCTATCTCTGTTATTGCCATAGGAGTAACAAGAAATAATATTTGAAACCTCAACATATGTTTCGAATACGCTATTTCTTACATATTGGTAGGATAAACACTACTGGCCTATTTATAGTGGACTTTATGTGACACATAGCGTATTTTGACAGTCGTGAAACAACATTAGAATTGTTACTTACTTCATTGTGAGAGTTTCTGTATAATTTAGTACAAAGCTCCCAAGATTCGCAGTACTCGGTAACTAAAGGAATGTGTAATGTTAGTTCGCCTAAAGGCCTAGAGCTGAAATTAAACCCGCGTGAGACTGCTATCCAACTTCTCAGGGTGACAAGCGTAATACCTCTGCATCGTCTAGGTACAGTAAGAGCCTAGTTTAACTGGATTTTGGTACGCTAAGTGACTTTAACGTAGAAGGTAAGTTTTACTGTGCAAAGTTATAAAAATATATTTGTTTTTTTGGTGAATAAATTGTAACTTAGTACTCATAGTACCTACTATAGTTACTAGGTACTAAATTGCCGATAAAAATAGATCTATGCTGAATCACGCAAAAGTTTCCTCAAAAAGTTTCGATTTGTACCCACAACCTACTTATAATAGGATCCAAAGAACTGCAATCGCCTGACATTTTACTTGATATTTTAAATAAAACCGTTGCAACTTGAACGCTCAGTTAAAAGAGATTGGTTGACTTCGTAGTTCAGGTAAGACTGGAAATTGGCTATACCGCGCTATTATTGCAACTTGCAGGGATTCCGATACAAGTATAATGTTTTCAAAGCATAACATTCCTTAAGTAACTACACAGGAGATACCTATACCTACTATATAATAGGTATTAATATCTCTAAAATGTAAGCTACCAACAAATGGTGCGCGAGATCTCATTCGGGGCAAACTACTAGTTTAAAGAACAAGGGATATGTTTTGAATTATGACTATTTAAGCAACACCTGTGCCTAAATCCCACAGAACCTAGTTTTCCTAATCCACGGAAAAGACACAATACACGTATTCACACAACGATATAAACCAGTTAAGCCAAACGATGTGCCATGTAAATAATATTTGCTAACATTATTTGCTTTTCTGGCTCCATTATGCTAATGTTAAATCGAAACGACTATTTAGGACTTTCCATTGAGTTCGCTATTGGCGGCTTAAATTAGATTAGCTTGGTTCGATAAAATAAATTGGAAATCCAGTTTCCAGGTTTCATGTCCAATCTTCATAAAGCTCAAGCTTTTCGAATCGTTCTGATGATTTTATCGTCCAAATAAACATCAATATGAATTTATCAGGTTAATAAATAAAATATCAACTTACTTCGTGACCGTCATGGGCAAGCGACTGGACCATTACATAATTGCTGAAAACAAACAATATGAATTTACTGAGCGGAAAATAACCGAGATCAGAGGAAATCGGCGTAGGTAATAAATATTTCAGCGAGATACAGTATAAATCAAGACGATAATAAACAGTGCGCATCTGGCCTAATAATTCCCTCATATTTCATTCAAAGGGTTCGTAGAAATATCAGTGAGAATAGTCAATTTTGAGCCGAGACAAAACAACGGGACCTTCTAGACCGACGCTTTACGGATAACCCTCACATAATTGCCTGTACGTGAGCTCCCTACGAACAAAGAACTTTTCATATTTGTTTTTCTAATGTTTTTATGATTGCGATAAAAGGGATCGTTCGCGCAATCCGCTTCAGCTGAAAACTTTGAAGTAAGCTTTGAATAACGTTAGCACAAAGGTAATAAAAGCGTAATATTTCGTATTAAAACTGAATGAGGAAAGGTGTGCCCCGAGGGTATGACATTGCGCAGAACAAACGACCACTCTGTGCAGTGGGGATCGTAGCTTATTCAATTCAATTCAATTTATTTATTGCGTATTATGTGTTAGTAAAAGATGGTTAGTGACAGCAGGGTGCCATCGAACATTGAAATCACTCCTATTTTTCTTCGGGCTATTTAGGCATCCGACTACATGCTAGTTAGCACTAGATGGAGTTACTTATTCTTGATTGCAGGCAAGACCTAAACGCCGCTACGTCGCAATAATCAAACACCAAAATATAGCCCGAAGAAAATAGGAGTGATTTCAATGTTCGAGATGAGGTATCTGTACTTATGTAATCTGTGGTGATGGTTAGGGTCAGCTTACCTGTACTCGTGCGATATGAAGAAGGTGCCGCGAATGGGACACCCGTTGGGATTCTTGATTTTTCCATTGAACACCTTCTTGTACAGTTCATAGTTGTTCAAATTGACAGCTCCGTCGAATGTGAGCATAATCATCTGAGGCGTCTGGGAAAGTACGAGGAAACTTCAGCCTTGAACTTAAAGCAAGAGCTATGAATATAAACAAGAAAAGGTAAGCAACTAAGTCTATTTGCAAAGTTTTCGGTTCCAGCAACATTGGCTATAATAGCTTCTGGATGACCTAAAAACTTTGTTGCCAGATTGGACCTCTGTGTACATTTATTTATGAAAAAACCTTTCCTACATTAATGTAGGTACTTAGATTTTGAAATTATATTTTCATTATAATATCAGATAGAAAACAGTTCAGGTCAACAGCAAGGTGAAATGTCCAAAAGAATGGCAGTGTTATTTTGTTGGATCCAGTCTTTTGGTCATTGGTCTCACCTATCAACTTCTTAGAAACCTGATAAAGGAGTTACACTTCTGCAATCAAACTACTTAAAATATACCTAGACAATCTACATACAGACGAACAAAACTATTTATGAAGGGATTCGATGACAAACACTCAAATAGAAAAAATACGAAGATTAAACTACATAAAAAAAAATGAAAAAAAATAGCAAAGGTCATAGAACAGAAACGTTAGGCCCATAACCTCTTAGGGTCTTACTCTAACAGGTTATGGCCCTAACGTTTCTAGTAAGATTTTAGTATTATTTTTTCTACTTACATCTTCAGGGTCCAGTCCGCCAGGGATGAGAGTGCCATCTTTGGAACAGAAGCAGTAAGGCAGCTCGCACTCAGACAGGTCACATTTGGTGGCCAGGTCTAATGGCGTCTCCGTAATTGGCGCTGGTGCTGTTTGAAATTTTGATGTCATGTTGTGAAAGTAAAAAGAAAGCATTTATTTTGGAAGTTATAGTACAATTGGTCTGATTTTGACACCTATAATCCGTCTCAGAAAGCAAGAAAAAATCGTTATAATCAATCAGGTGATATATACGTAAGTACTTATTTAAGAATGTATCTTTTTAAGTGTTTTGATGCTCAAAACCATAATAGTTCATCACTCTTTTCTAAAACCCATATCTTTTCAGTTCTTTTACTTTCAAGTTTATTTTTGTTATAGGTAAGTCGGATTTCAGAAACAATTACTTAACACATAAAATCTAATAGAGTTCATAGAGGACCAAAGAAAAACACGTGAAAGCAAATCTTCCGCTCATTACTAACAATATCAATAAAGCTATTTATTTAGTCCTTATGTAAGCAATCGTATTTGTGATCATAACAAAGACAAAAATATTTATCATCTTATTCGCAAAGTAAAAACAATGAAATTGGGATAAAGTAATCTTTTAATAGGGCTTCCTTCGTATTGCTATGTACCCGTTTCTTTTTCATAAAATATCAGAAGTTATTAATACTTAAAATGTACTTAGGCAGGGTACTTTTTAATTTTATGTTATGGCTGGTACAATGCTGTAACTAATTGGTAACCCAGATGATTTACTAGCTCCCATCTGCCAGATGGATGGATGATAGTTGCTGTTTAAAAACTGCATAAAAAACGCCCAAAGTAATGCTTCTTCACGGTTAAAGATAAACTTATGCCACACTTATATAGTACTCCTCATCGATTTCGACGACGACTATAATTATTCTAAATTAAACTATTTGTTATATTATAGTATTATATTAACAAAATTATAATAATTATTATTATTTTTATTATTATTATTATTATTACCTAGCATTGGATAACTACAAGCTATTAAGATAATAATGCAAATTTAGTTTGAGGGTGTGTTGTGTACATGTAATTTTTATTACTCCTTTACGCTCAAACCGCTGGACGGATTTTAAGTTAACCAGGATAGCTTATAGCCTTTTAATCTCGATATTCTCACGGGAATATTAACCGCGCGTAACACCACGGGACACAGCTAGTTTTATCATAATGATCAGATCATTAACAAAGCCATGAGGCGCAAAAACAGTATAGGTACTCTCGCAGCAATGATTATTTTGGCCCGTTTGAATGTAAATAAATAATTCATGATATAAAAGCACCCGTGAGGCTGAACAAATACGATTCTCCGATTCATATCCTACGGCCAAAATTACTCAAAATATCGCTGTCCGAGCGTTTATAGCAGTATAAGCTCGTATTTCAATTATAGTAATTAATTAAAATTTGCTTCAGTCCGTTTAATCAATTCCATGGCTTAAAGTTAACTGTGTAATGGATTCGGAATCCGTACTAAGAAATTTGTTATTGAGATAATTTCAAACCGACTTTTTTATTTCTAAATACAGTTAGAACCTTCATCTCGGCTAAATAAAGAGACACAGCTAAATAAATAAACAAGTTTAATAAATAAAAATACTCACTTGTTGGAATCGGACCGCATCTAGCCTCAGCTTTGAAAGTACAGAACTTGCTAATATCATCGAAGTAAAGTCCTGAAGGGCATCTATTCAGATAAGGGTATCCATCCACGCACTGAAAAAAGATAACTTTGTTTATTTTATAACTTTTACACGCAATTTACTTGGCTTTTAAATCTATGTAGTGTGATGTCGTGTTTTTTTAGATCAGTGAAGCTTTAGTTTATGTATTGGTTTAGGTTTTATGATATTCTAATTCCAGACAAAAGTTTTGTAGATTCTCTTTTGTTTCTTTTGCTTTTGTTTTGATACTTTTTAAATGTTAAAGACAAAATTAATTAGGACAATTTAAACTTTCGCGATCTTTAGACATAATTTATATGAAACTAGACTTTATCACGTACTTTATTATTTTATATTTTTATATTTTTTATTATTTTATATTTCCCGACGTTTCGAGTCCTATAGTATATGAGGTTTAAGCATATACTTGGTGAACCCAAAACAAAAATCATAAATCTAATACAGTTTATAACTATGAACTTTAAAGCTACAGAAACACGCACAATATTAGGTAGGTCAACAAAATAAAACACACAGCTTATTCAAATAAGGTAGGTACTTAAGACTCGTACTGGGGTAATGGCCGTGTCACCGTTTTTATTTTTGAATCCTCCCAATTTTGCCGACATAACATAAACAGTAGGTAATCCCAAGAGGGGTAGTCACGCGGGGCTATATTATTACACACAAAAAGAAAACCCACAATTTTTTCGCCAGAAATTTTCCGTGTGGTTCATAAAAAATGTTTGTTGTGGTTATATCTATTTGTAAGGAGTTCTAAGAATTGCAAGTAGAATCTGTAAGTACGCTTGTAGCCTCATTTGTGAATTCGAATGTTAACGATTTGAGAGGCTATTCCATTACACAAGAAATAGCGACAACTGCACAGATAATAAAACTCAAGGTTTACATTAAAAAAACTACAATTTAAATAACATAGCGTTCGTTCTTTTTAGCTTTACCTACATTTAGGTACTTAAATGCTTTTTTGATTATTATTGCAATGAACTCCTTGAAAGTGTTCAAAGAATTTAACTTTTGTAAACCCCAGTGAAATTTATCAAAATAAAACGAAAGTAGATACATTTTGATAAACATGATATCGCATTCTCGAAAGAAACTGCCAAATATATGGGAGTCTGTCAAGGCATACCAAAACACATTTTACATATTAACATTCAACGAGCATCGCCACATAATAAATAAGAACATCGATGTGAATACCAAAAAAGCTGTACAAGGTATGTCTACCGCGGGCGAATTCCTATGTTTGTATAAATAAAATACGTGGTCATTTAGATCCTATACCTACTATACCTATAGTAGGTACTATTAAATACGGTGCTCTGTGCTCTAGAGAATAAACATCTGATGTAGCACTTAGTATTTATTTATTCGTCTTAGCACTTTAAGGGGCATACAAATATTCATCATAATTTGTACCTACCCAAATGATGAAGTAGACCTACTTATACGGGTATGTTATAGATCAAAAAAATAGTTTTATGAACATTGATCGCATAATATCCGTATCGCATTAAGCTGTGAACGCTTAACTATAAATGATAAAGCTATTTTTAAAACCTCATTAAGATCGGTCATTCCAATCCAGTTCTACACGAAAACCGGTCGTTCTAGATACAAAAATGCCAAAATTACATTTCCTCATTTCTTACGAAATACTTAATACCTGCTTATTCGTGAGGAAACTCGCGGCTAGTCAGCCCCACACGTATCGACCATTGTTTTTCCTGTGGATATGGACGGCTCTGAGAGGATGGTTAGGTGCTGGGCAAGCCTATGCCATCTCAACAATGTAAAGCACTACAGTGTCCCGTTAAGTACCTTTAAGCATAGACAAATTTGTCTATGGTATAAGCAAGGATGCCTCCTGAAGTTCTGACGCTGTAGGTACCTATATATCATTAGCCTTTACTACAAAGGCCTAACCTAATATTACTTCTAAGCCAATTAACATACCCTAATGAAGGTACTACGAACAGCTGAATAGGTAGATCAACAAGGGTTCATCAAACTATTTAAAAGCTCCTACCTACCTAATTCCAGTGAGGCAACTAAACCGAATGAAAGACTTTTGATGAAGACTAAATTGTAATAATTTTATTCAATTCTGCACGTTGCTCTAGATAGGTACGTTGAAATCTCTTTAATAATTTTATTTCTCATGCTATATTAAATCTAGGGATATTATTATTTTCAAAGGGAAGGTAGCCGGAAAGTAATATAAAAGCAAAATAACATGTCAAAAGTCAAATTAGGGAAGTAAAGAATGCTGTGTTGCGTATGGATGACGACTCGATGGGAATAAGCAAATTGAAGGTTGCCTGAAATTGGATTTTAAATATTCATACATTTTTCATTATATTTTGCCGCTTATTTGAATATGGGACAGTTTTATGATTATTTATGTCAAAAACGTAACGAGAACCATGTATACCCTATGTTGTAAGGGTTGTTGGTAAAATGAGTGATTTAAATAATAGGCCACAGTGGGAGTGTGCCGTTAACTAGGAACCCAAACTTCTATAAAATAAGACAGAATAACCTACCTAACCTACCTACCTAATACTTTTTTTAATGTACCTACTTACCTATAAAACAAATGCTGCTATGTTTTGTTAGAGTTATTTGGACGCTAGCTCTATCATTGTGCCAAGGTACAAGGAGAACCAGTGAAAATGTTTATATTGGTGATGAATATTTTAACTTCAAGTTAGCTGGTAAATGTAAAGCACTTGTATAGTTCTATTTAAACCAGTTAAGTGTAAAAAGGTCTAGAGTTATAATTTAACCACACTGTTCCCATACAACATCGTTTGGCGACATTACTATAAGCTTCCTTACTATTTGTGGCAACATCAGCTTTTTAAAATGGGAACAAAATGGTACCTAGTTCAGATAATCTGAAGGGTGGATATCTGGAATGAGCTCTGAAGAAATCGGGGTGTCTACAGAAAAGTTCCTAAAAAAGAAAAGATGCTACGTATACGTAGGGTATTTTAAGTTGTTGTATCTAGTGAATGTAATACTAGAGACGATTTCAACTACGATTTTTTACTTAGCTTTTTTTTCAAATAGTGCTTAGGTAAGTACTTAAAATAAGGTAAGGTTCACAAACGAATTTGCTTCAAAACGCACTTATTGTATCACTAATAGACCAAACCCTAATAAAAAAAATAGCACAGCAAAATACATTTTATGGAAATGAAAACAAATCTTACTTGATAAAAACGTCTGCAGGTGGCTGGGTCTGCGAAGTTCCCATTGCCTGTTGTGCCTTCGGGACAGATGAAATCCGCCTCCTTTTCTTTCTGCTGGTAGCTACCTGAAATGTAATATTGTAACTCTTATTTATTCGCATTAAGAACGAGGTTGCTGTAACGCATTGGTGGTAATGTTATAAATCGTCGTGAAAAAATGTAGAGTCATTTTAGGTTGTTCTGAAGTTAAAAAATACAAACTAACTGGTTGTTCTTTAAAATTATACTTTGTCTATTGTCTTTATTTCAAATACCCAATGGTTTTAATAACTAAGAAGTGGACAATTTGTAGGTAGGTAGTTACCTAACTAGTGAGGTCCAGTATGCGGAGTAGACAGACACAGTCTAAAACAGTAGTCGCTTTATCGATTTAATGACAATGTACCTTTTAAGAATATATTTTTAGTATCCATTACCTACCTACATCACGTATATCAGTTTATTTAAACAAAACCATCTAGGTGTATTAAAGTAGTTCATTTATAAACACACTTTAATATAACTTTAAAGACCTTTTAGTCATTTTTTTGAGATATTGGGTACAACCTCCATCAAAACTAAGTTTTGGGTAGGGGTTTAGTGGGTGCCCACCCACTCAATTTCAATGGACAATGTCAGAGATATTTTAAGCCTACAGCTTACAGTCGCTGCCAAAAGTGTAAGAGCATTATAATTCCCTATATTATATTAGTAGGTATCGTTTAATGCTGTAGGCTTGCTAATGTAGGTACCTAATGATTCAGATAATTTTCATACTTTTTAATATTAAATAATTTTTAAATGAACTAACGAAAGTACTACAGTACTACAGTGTTGCTTTTTGATATTTGTAAGCTTCAAATTGATTTTATACTCGTTAATTTATAAAGGGTGGGAATTTTTTTGGCAAATGTAGGGTGGCTGAGTTTTCTTTTGATTTGTTGTTAGGAACATTATGTCTTATGTTAAAGATAAGGCAATATTTTTTTAAAAAAAGTACGGTTTACTCGTACGCTTTCTAATTTGAAGAGACCAAAAGATTTTTATTTATTCTGTTTATGATACAATTATAATTTTTTTGTTTATGAAGTGGTCAATTGAGAACACCCTAATAGTCTGTGTTATTTATCTTACGCAAATCAATTAATTTAATCAACTCACTCTACCAAGATAATTGATTGCATACTATTAGCCCCTTATTGCTAATAGACGTTAAGTTATTAATAATTTACCTAAATGAACAAATTATAAAAGTATCTACATAGGTACATACATTGTAAACGCTTCGGACATCAGCCATAGTAGTATAAACAATTAGTTACATAGAATACTTTCAATTGTTATTTATTAATACGCTTAATGTTATTGAGAGAAAGCAGTTACGTAAAACAATTTATGATGAAACAGATTTATGAATATCACTGCCTGGTGTCTGCAACAAATAGTAACCCAGGTAGGTAGGTATACATTATATTATTATATTGTAACGAAAACCATGTTTCATTAGAGGTATGTAGGTATGCCTTCCATTGTTTCAAATAAAACGCGATTCATGAAAAAATAAACTCAAAAGTAATTTAGGTAGGTGTATACAACCAAAGCACATAAATTTGTGGTGGTTGAAAACCTCAAAGTATTTTTACGATCCAAACGACGTGAGAACAGCCCTCAGCTCAGCTCTATAATACTTTAAGTATTTTCATACACAAGCTGGTTTTTCAAAGTTGTTTGACAGTTGCTAATTACTTTTGTTGGCGAATGTACTTTCTGTCCTGCGCGTCATGTCGCGTCGTCCGCACGATTTGCCCTTCAGGGGTTTTAAATAAATTCTCGAAACAAGTTTAGTGTGCCTGAGTGTACCTAAGTAGTGAGAATTGGATTGTGTACCCTTTTTAAATGTCACTTTAACGTAATTTGGTTGTACACGAATGAAAATGGGTCCATGATCAATGAACGTACCTTTCTCAAATATTACTAAGGTACTAATCTATTGTGGTACCTACCTACTTCACTACCAATATGGTGAAAACGTATTCTATAAGTCCCATTTCTTTCGTAGGTAGGTATATTTTTTTAAACATCATGATGCTCTGAGTTCATAGAGTTAGCTTGCTAAAGACGTGGATTGCAACTATTAGATACATTTCTAAAAAAATTACGTAGACAACACGATTGCTTCTGTCTGACCCCACATAATAAATCAAAACATGATAGAAATTAAAATGAATTAGGTAAGATACATGACAGAGCTTTACATTACAATCTGATAAAAAATCTAAAAACAAGTAATTTATTTTTGTTTAGCCGAAATAAAGTGTAAGTAACACATTTTAATAAATAAATAACTGTAGGTATCTAAATAAATAACTGCAAATAAAAATCGCTCACAGGAGTTATTACAAGTTCAGAAGTTTCCGTGATCGTGCTTATGGAAGGCACTGGAAATACTTGAACTTTCTCGTACGTAAGTATTTACACGCGCCTGCCATATTAGCCATGCACGCTTTTTGAACTAATTACTTTACTCGCCGTAGATTACGTTGAGATTGCGTAATGGTTGACATTTGTGATTCTGTGGGAATTTTAATATGCATATGATTTTGCCTAAATTTTAAATAGTTCGCTAGAGCGAGTTTTAGGTAATCTGTGGTACTGCATAGTGCAAGTGGCAAGACTTAGCAGGTACTCAACTCGAGTTTGTACCGAGGTAGGTAAGTAAATTAAATTAAGTAGAGACTTAAAGGGTTCTAGAAAAAAATATTATGAGTATTTGCGTAAGATATTTTGTCGCTCAATGTACCAACGACGAATTTCAGGTAGGTACTTGCGTAAATGCACCACAAGTCAATATCCTTGTTCGACAACCGGTCACGGACCTCAATGTCAAGTGAGAAAGGAAGGACTAAACTTGTCCAGTGAATCACAAATAGAACCTGCGCTTTCTAACAAGAATGCAGTGCAACTATTTATTACATAATACTTAGTTTACGCACAAGAACTTACCTAGATACACTCAGAAATAAGTAAGACATATGAATTAGTTTTAGTCACGAATGTAAATCGGTAGTTAAGTGAAATATAACTTCAAAACACGAATGTAAATAGCTTTCACTGTAATATTTAGCCGTAACAGTTACGTTAACAAATTGATCGGCGATCGCTTGCATAAGATTACTAATTACGAGACCAAAAGCATTCCGTGATTCCAATTACGAAAAGGTAACTTTTTTTTATATTCACATGTTAGTTTTTATATAAAAAGTAGGACTGACCGTTGATGAATAGAGCACAAACGAGTACAATTCGCACGTAAGAGCTGACCATGGTCCGACTGTTAGCTGCTGACATGGTGCCGTGCCTTTCACCGCCGCGCGCGCACTGCGCGCTGAGGCCGGCTGGCCGACCTCGGCTTTCTCTAGACCCCCTGCCTGACATGGCAAATAAAGTCTCGTTAAGTGCTGATTCGTGTGGATTAGCCCGCCAATTTTAACTATTTACGCGTGGTACATAATCAAATTAGATGCCAAAGCATTTTAATTGAAGATTAACCCTTTATTTCGCATCGTGTTGGAGCTGATACACTCAAAACAAAAAATTATTTCTCAAAAACTAAACAATATTTGATTGAAATAACTTTATTGTATTATTTGGAATATTATAGCCATCTTATTTTAAAATTATGAAGACACCTACTTTCACCGTTTTTTTATAAAATACAAAATTATGAAGCCACCCCGATAAGGCCGAGGACGCTTGTTACGTTTTTATTCATTATATTGATGATATTTTATATTTCATCAATATTACATCAGATATTGTTTGTTAGTAATTGTCTTCAACTGAATCATCCGTAATTGGCATGAGATTATGTTTTGTTTTGATTTAGTTTATAGTTTTAGATGTATGTATCACCCGTAATACACCGCGCAACATACGGTAAACTAGTTCTACTACTAGATGTATTACGGGTGTTACGCTGCGCAACTACTAAAAAACCGGCTACATGATTAATTTCTCATTTTAGCCCTTGTAAAGGTTATTGAACCTTTCTATAGACTGATACAGGACTTCAACAATATGAGTAGTACAATTATTTCAAGTTTTGTTGGTATTATAGACAACCGCGATTATGAATGGAGCAGGTTTTCATAGAAAACATGGGGTCATTTAAAGCCTTTATAGAAGCATCACAGTTCCGGGGTTTAAATTTCAATGCTTCTAAACAAGAGTTTCACTTCGGCTCCAGGTTCTTCAAAAGAGTATTTCCAGCACCAAATTCAAATCACATGAAAAATATTGTCAAGAAACTAGTTCATTTTCCGTCAGGATTGCGTTCCATTATCTATCTCACCTAGGCTGTTATTGGAATTCTTCAGCACCTATAAAAAGGAAAAACCTTTCCTAGCTCAAGTAGACCCTAGACGACAAAGGGCTTCCACTGCTGACCATCTTAGTGAGTAAAAGTAGGATGCCATAAGTTACCATCCGGCAAACAGTTGTGAGTACAGCCTTTTTCATGTGTGCAGTCTAAAAGTTAAGAGGTGCTGCTGAAATTTCCCCAACTGTCCTTGCAAGGTGTACTCTATAGTTGGCTCAAGTTCTAACGCGTTTTTTCTGGGGTTTCTGTCAGTTAGGAGTAGTCCTGATCTCCTGAAAGACGGCTTTAGTGCACCTGATCTTGAAAAATGGTGTTTACTCAGACCTGTTCAATTATAGGCATCGCCATCACCTCCCACCACTCCAAAATAATGCCATCATTAGCAGCCAGCACTTATGGCACTATTTGGAGGAGCACCAGCTAGTAAATGTCCGACAGTACAGGTTTCTTTAGGGTCATAGAGCTGTTGATATTCTGGTTGTCCTCACCCATTGATGGAAGGAGGCAGGTACGCCTACAATATTGTTCAACCAAATGCTCCTTGTGGCAATATAGAGATAGCATAGACTATCTTCCTGTATTTCATGAACGTGGGAGGTGCTGATGCTGTAAATAAGGATAGGGGAATGTTCTTTGGGTGAAATTGTACCGGCATCTGTGATTTTTGGCAAAGAAAAACAGTTTTTAAGACTTTGTTCTAAGTAGAATTTACCTATTTTTCGTTAAATTATGTTATTATTGTAATTTGAACCAAAAAACATTTATTTTTTCATTATTTATATTATTTATTTAGACCCCTGAAAAGGGCAATGTAACAAATACAATACGCTCCTTCGACGTCCTACTTCTCTGTATGTTGCGCAACGTAACATATTTGATACATACAATAACTCAAAAACTATAATAGTATGATTTTTTTAATTTATATTTTTGACATCTATATAAACCCTGTATCCATATTATTAACGAAAAATATTAAAAACAAAGAAAAAAAATCTTGGTCGTTAAAGGGTTAAGGTAAATACCTACTTACCTGATAGTGCTCCAGTTCTCTTCTTATCGCTTATCGATTTCTGTTATTCACTGTTTTTAAACTTTTTCCTAGATGTTTTTATTGCATGCTTTGCTTTATTTATTAACAATAAAATCAACAATTTTACAGAACGTTTTCATTTCACATTTAAATTGGCGCGCACGCAACGCACCTACTTCATTCATGTTGCGTTTCCGTTTCCTCCGGATATGTGTGTGTTGTGTGATAAACATTCCACCAACAGTATGATTCAATTTATCAGCCCACAACCTCTAGCCAAACACTAAAGTTAAAGAGTTAGTTTAAATTTAGGTCTAATAAATAATTATTGATAGACCTGTGATTACGACCTAGCAAAGTTGTAATTAGCAGAATTAAAATTAAAATAGGTACTTACTGTGTTATTTGTAGATTCCGAACGCACTTTGTTTGACATTTTGAGGACGTGTCAACAGTTTGTTAAACGTCATACGTCACTTCAGTTTGACATTAATCAGCCTTAATACTGCTTTGCTGCAATGCAAAATTATTGAAATCATTTTAATTAAGTTTTATGGAATTTAAACGGCATTAAATAGCAAATGTCCCTTTGATGAGAAGATATTTATGTTATAAGATAATATGACGACCTTACGGGAACGCCAACTAAGTGAGTTCATATAATTGCTCGTGCCACAAGTTCAATGTTTTTATTGTAGTATTCAATAATAATGTATTTTTGGTGCATTCCAGATGCTTTAAAGCAGATGCTCAACTTGAATCAGCCTCTAACGAAGAGCGTGGCCAATGAACCAACATGGAAAGTGCTAATATACGACAGGGTTGGCCAAGATATTATTTCTCCACTGGTGTCAATAAAAGCACTCAGAGAAATGGGTGTTACTCTTCACGTGTAAGTTTATTGGATTATTAGAAATATTTTGAAACCAAACTAGTGTTTAGTTACTTATATTAATGAGTTAAAAACATTGATTTTTAAGAGATAAAAAAGTCCAAGCAAGGTACTCAAGATAGAAATCCAAAATGAAGCAAGATGACCAATCAGGTGGTCAGGGACACAATCTAATGTAACTTCAGTACAATACATGCCCAAATTTTGTAGAACTATGATGCCCACTTGTAATAATTTTACAATACATTTCAGTCAGTTACATTCAGAACGGGATCCAATACCGGAAGTGCCTGCAGTATATTTCTGCGCCCCAACAGAAGAGAATCTCGGCCGTATTTGCCAAGACCTAGACAATGGGATCTACGATCAGTATCATCTGAACTTTATCTCGCCAATTACAAGGCAAAAACTTGAGGACTTGGCTGCATCGGCAATCCAGTCAAATTCTGCTGTAAATATACACAAAGTATTTGATCAGTACCTGAACTTTATCTGCTTGGAGGATGACTTGTTTATAATGAAGCATCAGCAATCTGATTCCTTGTCTTATTATGGTATGTATATCCTATGCTAATATTTTAAAGATAAAGAATAAGTCCATTTCTGGTCCATTCCAGGTTTTGGAAGGAGAAAGAGGAGACCTTTGCCCAGCAGTGGGACAATATAGGTTAAGTAAAAAAAATGAATAGGTTTTGTGAGTTTCTGTGTATGTGGTGAGCTCAGAGACAGTAGGTGATTGAAACAATCTTTAATTGTTTAAAAGGTAGTTGAACTTTATTATTATGTTCATAAATTGATCCTTATTATTAAAAAAACCTTATAAATGTGAATTGTACTCAGGCCTTTACATCTCTACTAGATGATTCATATAGTGTGTACAGGCAATATTTTGCCTACACTTACAGAACACTGTAGTGCCTGAGACATTGTGGAAATCAAATGGGCTTTCAACCTCACATAAAAATGAATTATTTCCAGCCATCAACAAAGGTGACACAAAAGACACTGAAATGGAAGTGATTATGGACAATATTGTGGAGAGCCTGTTTTCAGTATTTGTTACTTTAGGTAAGTTATCTTAGTTTTTATATTAAACTTCTGTTATCCTTCTACAAGAAAATATAATTTTATTCTCCAACTATTATTATGGAATCATGAACATTGAAAATAGTGTTACTTACCTCTACATAATTGTTTCTGTGTGTATTTATAGAGCTGATGTTGCAATGCTAGTTAGAACTTTGATTTAAAAAATACAAAAATGCTCTATGGGTTTTTGTGAAATTAATTAAAAAAAAAATATTAGACATTTGTGTTAAAAGCTTGCTCTTATAATATAAAATTTCAGGTAATGTTCCTATCATAAGAAACACCAAAGGAAATGCAGCGGAGATGGTTGCAAAGAAGCTGGATAAAAAGTTAAGAGAGAATCTATGGGACGCCAGAAACAACCTCTTTCATGGCAACACTGGCCAGTCCGGCGCATTCAGCTTCTCAAGGCCCATGTTGATACTTCTGGATAGGAATATTGATATGGCAACACCATTACATCACACATGGACGTATCAGGCTCTAGCTCATGATGTTTTGGATTTATCTTTAAATAGGTTTGTGTAAATTATTTATATTCGTTTATTTATTTAGTCAAAGTAAACAAGTTCTTAGTCCAAAAATTGTAAAGCCTAATATTTCTACGAACTTTGATGTACTTAGTTAAATGATCTCTGATATTATTAAGACGAATTAATAGCGCACTAGCGTGAGCTTTCTTGTAGTCTTCTTCTTTCGAGTCAATGGCTTGACTTCAAATTTTGTTCGCCCAATATACAGCAACTCTGATGCCCCTTTCTGTTGGCTGGTTCAAGTCCTCTCTAGTTCAGGTGGTCGGACAGAGAGGGCATGAGAGCAGGTGGCATACTCTTAGCGAGCGCTCCGCAACTGCAATTGCTCTGAGATGGATCCCCACTTCTAGATTTCTTGTAGTGAATAATAAGCTCACAGTTTGATTTACATTTCAGAGCAGCAGTGCCTGAAAGCACGGCCGCGCCGGCGCCCGGACAGAAAGTCAAGATGAGGGTATGTGACTTGGACTCGAGAGATCCTCTGTGGACGGAGCACAAAGGAAGCCCCTTCCCAACAGTCGCCGAAGCTATTCAGGAGGATTTAGATAAATACAGGTAATTTAAAGGCAGGATGGTCTGATGACTTACCACCTTCTCAATAACCTATCTATCTAGTTTTGCTTACTGTGGGTAGATGTTTGTCATTTTATGTACTTATGGAAAAAATTTACCCACAGATATGCTAAATCTGTTCACTGCTATTGGCAGTAAGCAAAAACATAGATAGATAGGTTATTGTGACTGGCAATTAAAGGCAGCATGGTAGTAGATGCTAATGGCAAGGCTATTCTATCCTATCCACTATCCCATCTGATTATATGATCCCTTTGTGGTTGCATCAACACAGGATCGAAGAGAATGACGTATAAGGAGGCCTGTACCCAGCAGTTGGTGAAGTTATTGTGATGACTAGTAGCAGTTTTAGTTACCCGCGGTGTCTAGTTCCCGTGGGAGGGATTTAAAGTAGCCTATGTGTTAATCTAGAGATTCTAGAGTATAGCTATCTTTCACCTACTAACTCTTTGCTAACTGCTGGCCTTTAAGCCACCTTAAAAATTAATCTTTTATTTTTAACAGGAGTTCAGAAGCGGAAGTGAAGAAGCTTAAGAGCTCGATGGGTTTAGACGCGGAAAGCGACGTGGCGCTCAGCATGGTCAGCATGGTCAGCGACAACACGCAGCGACTCACCAGCGCCGTCAACTCACTGCCACAGCTCATGGAGAAGAAACGACTCATTGATATGCACACTACTATTGCCACTGGTAAGGATATTACAAAAAATGATACCTACTAAAGTATACGGGACGAGTTGGACGCCTTTAGCGATAACCAGTGCCAGCTAATGGCGGACAACCGAAGAAATTGGAAAGCTCGATGAGAGGCCTTTGCCCAGCAGTGGGACACTCCAGGCTAGGAACAACAACAACTAAAATCATAAAGGTGAAAGTATGTGTGTAACTGAGTCAGTGATGTCCACCATTCCATAAGTTACAGATCAGTTGATAAAATATAATTTACGGATATTTATCGCAACTACCTTAATTTGGTCCACGGTTGTGCAATCCAGTTGAAACGTCGAGATGAAATTTAACTAAGGTAATTGCAATAAATACATATATGTTTTTTCATGTGTTCTGATCGCGAAAGTTTACAGATCAGTTCCAAACAGCGAGAACATCGATGCCGGTTTCCTCATAACTTTTTCTTTATGTTTTAGAGTTACGTTCTAAACATAAAATCACATTCATAATTTTGAAATAAGTAAACACAGGTTTTTATTGCGTTAATTGCCTTATTTATTCCCGACGTTTCGACTATGTTACAATAGTCAATAGTCAGTACAATAGTGTTATGAATTGTGATCGAGAAAGTTTAAGAAATAACATAAAATTAAATTATTTCAGCTATCCTAACTTCAATTAAATCAAGACGACTGGACTCCTTCTTTGAGTTAGAAGAGAAAATAATGAGCAAAAGCAGCGGCGTCGAAAGCAAAGCAGTTATGGACCTCGTGTCCGATCCCACTGCTGGGACTGAGGAGGACAAGATGAGACTGTTCATTATATATTATCTGTGCACTGATGTGACAGAAGAGGAATATAAGAAGTTTGAAAGTGCACTTGTAGCGGCGAATTGTGATGTCAAACCTATGGCTTATATGAAACGGTGGAAGTAAGTACTTTAATGTCCTCTCTAATATCACAGACTAAGTAGAATAATATAGAATCATCATCATCATTAGCCCTTCTCATCCCACTGCTGGCTTCTCTTCGCTTCCGGCACTCGCCCCTGTCTCGCGCCAATCTCACCCAAGTCCGACGTGTATAAAATGAAAATACAATAAGAACAATAAAATAAGAATAGAATATAGATATTTCTAGCACTCGTTCGTTCGTTCGTATGAGCAAGTGGCCAACTCTGGTGACGGAGTTTTTAGACCGCCTAAAGGCCTAATTTCTAGTGCTAATTCTAGCACTAATTTCAGGTCACATCGGCAAGGTAACTATAATCTGGTTTGTAATGTTTCAGAGGCTTTACCAAAATGTCGAGTCAATACGAAGGAGGCGGCACCAGGACAGTGTCCATGTTCTCGAAGCTCGTGTCTCAAGGATCCTCCTTCGTGATGGAGGGCGTCAAGAACTTAGTTGTTAAGAAACATGTGAGTACTAGCTGCGCCCCGCGGTTGCACCCGCGTAAGTCCCGTTCCCACGGGAATATCGGGATAAAAAGTAGCATGTCTTAATCCAGGGTATCACCTATCTTCATACGAAATATCCCGATATTCCCGCGGGAACGGGACTTACGCGGTTGAAACCGCGGGGCGCAGCTAGTCAATAATATTACAGACTACATAGGTACCTACTTAAATGAGAAATTCATCAACCTTATAATGGCATTGATCGATAAGCCGTTTTATCTATTTTAATTTAAAGGATTGCATTGAGTAATTACTGAAATTTTCTTCCAGAAACTGCCAGTCAGCCGTACAGTGGACGCAGCGCTAAGTGGCACAGAGACAGGCGCCGAGCTGGACTGGCTGGACCCTCGCGCCGCTCGCTCGGACGCCGCGGGGCGCGCGAGATCCCGGCATGTCACACCCACTGACGCTGTCGTCTTCGTTGTGGGGGGAGGGAACTATATCGAGTATCATAATCTTATGGATGCGGCTAAGGTGAGTGACGTGTACTGTAAGATAAATTTCGCTAAGATGAGTATCTGTTGGTAAAAACGCCGTGGATTTCGTGGTGGGAGGAAGAACTATATCGAGTATCATAACCTTACGGATGCGGCTAAGGTGAGTGACCTGTACTGTGATGGAAGCGACTAATGGGGTCGTTAGTTAAACTCTAAATAGTTATTGATTCAATAAAGATACCAATACAGTTATCGAATAGATAAACTGCCAATAAAAGAGACTCAGAAACAGGCTATAAGTTGAGTTTAATTTGGACTGCCTCATCTTACACGCCCCCCGACTGACGCTGTTGTCTTTGTTGTGGGGGGAGGGAACTATATCGAGTATCATAATCTTAAGGATGCGGCTAAGGTGAGTATTTATTACTGGCTAGAAGAAGGCGGTCCCGACATGTTATGGTGCTCCCACACTGCTGTTACAAAATGTTTATAAACATTTTTGAACACTAAAACATTTACTAACAAATGTTGTCAATTGTTACATTTTGTTAGGAACTGTTATATGTTATAAGTGCTCCTACACTGATGGAAAGTGTTACGACTCACCGCATTCCCCGCCGTCACCTGTATAAAATGTTTACAAACAAAATTTTGTTCAAAAATGTTAATTAACATTTACTAACATGAAAACATTTTTTGACTTTGGTGATTAAATGTTAGCTAACAAATGTTTACTAACGTTACTTAACATTATATAACAGCAGTGTGGGAGCACCATTACACCCACTGACTCTAAGCCCATGTTTTTTATTTTGTGAAAAAGCTTTGGACTGTCACTTTTCGTCCAATTTTTTGGTCAAAGAACAACCAATTCCAAGTAAGATTTAAATCTTTCTATAAACCTTCTATTTCCCCCTTTTTTATGTCTAGTTCAACTCACGATAGTTTTGAAAGTGAAAGCCTCTTATTGTTTACAGCAACAAGCCGCAAACGGAATGCCTCGCAAGATAATCTACGGCGCCACAACTCTCCCAAACGCCTCGCAATTCCTCAAGCAACTCTCGCTTCTCGGCGAGGAGATCCAGTGAACATTCCAACACATTCATATTTATACATAGAACCTATATTACTATATCACATAATGAAATTATGTTCAGGGGAATACACAATCAAACAAACATTTCAACAAGTTGGCATTTTATTTACAATGACATTGAAAATATAGCTAACATCTAATAGACTACTAATAATTTTGATTGTTTTAAACAAGAAGTATAAAATCTAAATCACAAGATTAGTATAATTCAACATTAGTCAGATCTTAACCCCGCATTTAAAAACTTTCCACAGAATGTAGTTGACGTAATAAGAAAATAATCTCACAACCAAAAGAAAAACTTCAGATAGTATTAAACAAACTTGTTGAATTTATATCCCAACCCTTAAAACTATTGTGCTTAATTAGTTAAATAGAAACTAAAATGTGTATGTCGTTTTTAAAACATATAATAGTCAATAACCCTCGAAAAATAGTATATGTGTAAGATTTCACTTAGACTAAACAATCTAAATATTAATGAACAAAGAAATTTTAAAATACGAGGAACTTCACATCTCGCACGGCAGACTCGGAGAAGTCTAATGCCGGCTACACACGCTACGGTGCATTGGACAAGATAGAACCTGCGCAGGTCATCGGACAATAGGGTCAGATACCTCTCCGGTGGACCTCTCCCCACACACGTTCTGGTGTACCTGAACAGACGACCTGCGCAGGTCGACTTCTATGCACCGTAGCGTGTGTGGCCGGCATAACGAATATGAAACCTTAAGTTAACGTTATCACTGATCATGATATGGTTTTGGCACAATGAAAACTGAACATACCAACCGAGTGTCTAGAGAGCAACTTTGAACAAAGTACACTTCAATGGCAAGATAAACGATGTTCAATACACAAATTGATTTGTGCAGTAACAAAATTGATAATCTCTTGGTAATAAAATTAATCACGTTATTAGTGACAAAGGCAGACGCTGGACAAGGGGACTTATTAGGTCTTACAATTTTACGATTTTAAGACGAACGCTACCTAATGCCCCTTGCATACTCGAGCCAATCAAACGTAAGTATAAAAGAGAAAGACTATAAATTGACCAATAGCTGGCAGTCTGTCGTTGGGGCAATTGATTGACATTGGCTGAATTTAAGTATGCAAGTTCCGATGCGTACGCCTTTATCATGAACATAGTGGTTATCTACAGGGGTTACTTAATTTAGAAATGTTGTGCGCAGTTGTAAAACTATAAAATTAACAACAAACATTAGTAACATAAATCATGGCACATACATAACATAAACTCAATATTAAAACATAGTTTTATACAGATCATAGATAACTCAATAAAATCGATTTGAACCTTTGATAGGCAATAAAATATAATAATCATAATTTTGACTGGAAAGATACACAACACAAGACATTACGATACATACACAAGACATGGTCAGTACACATTATATTGTAATGTAAGTCAAAATAAGGAAGTTTCCTTTAGTGAATTTGCTCAAACAATGTGGTCAAGACTTAATCTATACAGCAGTTACTACAAGGAGCTCGGAAAAAACTATTAATATTACAGATTGATAAGGCGCATTTAGATAATTTATTGAATTCACTACATCTTAAAATATTAGACGTTAAATACAGCAGTGCATTGCTTAACAATCAAGCGATTATAATCATTATTATATGTTTATAGACAATTCAAAAGCGACAACAACAATAACAAGTTAATAGGTTAACTTATAAGTAGATAAAGAAGCAGAACTTGAAGATAGAAAGGTCACTGCTTATCAACTTTCCATCCGGGCCCAAACAATAAAAATAAACAGAACGTTATAACAAATAGGTCATGATTGAAGAACGATGTCATATACGAATAATTATTAGAAAACATTAATTCAATTCAAAAATGGACATAATTTAGTAAAATATATATATATATGGACGGTCAGTATGTTAACAAACTGTTTTCTTTTTAAACTATCGCGAGTTAGAATCATATTTATAAATATTAACGGGACTTAATTGTCTACTCGTGACCACGGTGACTGTAACGTCATCGAAACGTCGAGGTAAATAAAATTATTTCAATAATTAAGTCCCGTTAATATTTATAAATAAAACTGTTTTCTTTACAAACGTATATTTTATTAAATAAAAATCGGCAATGTTACGGCTATTAAACTACTATAACCTAGTATGGCCAATTAGGAATGTCACAAGAAAACAAGCCGAAATAAAAATAATAAAATTAAAATAGCAAATTCTTAAAAATCCTGTTCCTATGCCGACGCACAAATTCAACAAATAACAATAGTAATTGACAAAAAATGCTTTACATATTTTAAATACTGAATTCTGGAATGTAAGGAATTGTAAAGAGAAATAAATTATAATAATCAGTGATTTTTCATTATAAAAGGAATGTAAATATAGAATATGAAAACTATACACTATTTTGGGGACAGAGTCACACCATATAACAATAACACAATAAATCAAAAAATAAAAACAAGTATATAGAGAGAATGGGTTAATGATGTCATGTGAAAACCGAGATTCTTATTCATAAATAAGTTCAACAATGAGACTAGTGTATTATTATTATTTCACAAATTATTCCTTCCTTGAATAACAAACTGAAAAGGCTGCTGATATTACCATCTCTTTTAGTTGCTAAAACAACAATATTATGATTAATTTTAGCCTTGTTTTAATGGTTATAAGTAGGTATAATGAACAGGAAAATAAAATGGATATACATACCTAACTCGTTTTTGGGTTGATGTTGACGAAATCTGAATAAAGGATATTTCAATAGATGAAGGTAATTGACTGAATGGGAAAGACACTCGGTCAACAGTGATGGTGGTTTCGAAAGTGTGCAAGAAGTCGTCTCGCGGTGGGTCTTAAAGTTGAAGGTGTAATGAACAATGACATGAACGGAAATTAACAGCGTAAAGAAAGTGAGACTACGGATGTTATGTGATTACAATTGCATGAGAATGATGAAGGTTTCAGAATTAGACATAATATTCATAATAAAATAGAAGAACACGCCGTTTTATCATACACCACATCCCAATGCAGAGTTAAAAGTACCCTTATTAAGTTAGGAGTTAGTTTACCTGTCTGTCAGACAGTCACATAGAAAATGCTATTATCTAAGTCAAGAGTACCATATTTTCAGATAACATACCGATATTCATTTTGAATAAGTGATCACAAGTAATCATATTACAGAGTATTTAAAGATAAACATTTAATTTAACAGATAGGTACAATAACTTTCTACATTATGTTAGTTACTTGATTATTAAGAGAGTGCATAGATAGGTATGTTTAACTTTTAAAATCACAATCTTAATCTAAGAATAACATGGGATAGAACGAATTGAAAACCACTACATTAAAAGGGGATTATATATTAATATTGTATTATAATCACAAAGACACGCAACCGCAATAGCGAAATTTTTTAATCTACTATCAAGTCGTAATTTAATATAACACCACAGTGTAATAAACACTTCTCAACAATTTACTCACCGAACGGTAACGGGAAATTTTTCAACAAATTTTGCAACAGATCTTACTTAGTGATTTTCATAACTAACTTTATAACTAGTCAGAAAACTTTTTAAACCTAGCTAGGTATATATTTTTTAAAAAGATTGTTTTAAAACTTTACATATATACTCTCAGATGGATTGGGTATTATTGTACTTTCTCAAGCATATATATCTTAACTTTAAATAGGACAGATCAAGCATGAGATTCCAGCACAGTAAGGTGTAGTCAAGTTAAATATTGATATATTAATCATACACATTGCTTGTTAGTGCAATCTACTGTAGCATAGACATTCAAATCGCAAGTTAAGGCCGCAAGGCTTACCGCTATGGTAAAGAGCCGACATTGACGAACCTTAAGTACCTATTATTCTCACCTCTCGAAGCGAGGCAGGCATTTCAATCACACTTTAAGGCCAAAGTAAGAGCCTTTCTGTGAACATTATACTCCTGTATGCAAGCAAGTAATTAAAATGACTAGACTTATGTCTTTAAAAAGTTCGTTGATTCTCCAATTTTATCTAATAGCTAAATCAAGCACTGGCTTCTTAATACGCATAAATTTCGAAGCATTGATATAATATAAGTAATATGCTGTTATGAACAGCTATGACACAAATCTTGCACTCCTAGCAACTGACTACAATGAATTTCAATTAGTGTGAGGCATCTGCCAATTTGCAGAGTGCCCACAAACCAAAGCTCTGATAATATGATTGGAGCAAGCTACTATATTGACCCCCAACCTAAGATTCTGTCTGCGAGATTTAGCTGGATTTTTGATCTGTTTATGATCCAAAATATTTTATTTCATTTCTACTGGTACCAAGCTTGTACCATTCCACAAAACCAAGGTGATTGTGTGGTTACTATTATCTGTGATAGGTATGGTAATAGAAATTACCTAGGTTTTAGAATGGAAGATTCTTATCAGTATTTTAATTATTACTTCATCATCATCATCATCATCATCATCCACAGCCCGACTTTACCCACTGCTGGGCATTATTACTTAACAGCATCAAATTAAAATCCTTTTTTTTTCTAGTTGGGGGTCACATCAAAAGTGTTATTAAGTACCTTGAATCAGATGGAGGTGGAGGATGACTATTGCTTGGGTTGGTTGACTTGACGGCTTGAACTGCTGCTGTTGAGAGCCATTTTCTGCATTTGCCTGATAACGGTGGTCGCGTGGTACGCTTGTTTCCAGCGTGACTTCGCAAAGTTCTTCTTGAGCTGTTCGGACACAGTTCCATGGATATTCTTGTTGCTGGCTTCGTTGCCTGAAATCCATGGGTGTGCCAGAGCCTGCCTGTAAAATAGGTGACATTCAAAAATCAATAATAGGATCAACAGATTAGGATGTTGATTTTAGACGACTTTCAAAACATGGCGCGGTAAGAGATTGCACGTTATCTAGCGTTTGTTTTCTGAAATCCATTGCAATATTCAAAAAAACCACGCTGTATCGTGCCAAGTCAAGACATGGTTTATTTGGATTTGGCGAAAGGTTTATTAATTAAAGAGTACCCAGGGTGGTGCTATTAAAACATTTTGAGGAATTTAATGAAAATCTTTGGAGTTATGAATGAGAGCGCAAAAACTTGCTCTCATTACGAAAATTAAGGTTGGTTTAGTAAGTTTTTGATTTTGACATTGTGTGTTTTCTATTTGTGCATTTTTTTAACTATCTATAACACAACATAAGATTGCGACTTCTGATATGGATAGATATAGTGTGGACCTAGTTATTACAAATTTAACATATTTTTTTTTATAGGACTGCAATAGAATCTATGCACAGGATCAAGTATTGTGGCGTTTAAGGGAGACCTACACCCAGCAGTGGGTACCTATGGGCTGTGGATGATGATGATAATGATGATGATGAATCTTTGCAGTAAACCTTATAGTAGGGCTAAACTTATGGTCAAAACACATTAAGTACTATAGAAGTATAGACTACAAAATAATCTGTGAATGACATAAAACTTGATTATTAAAATTAATTATGTAAATCAAATCACTGACAAAAGAACTAAACAATTTGAGATTTTTATTATAAACTACTGCGGTGTTTCTCACGGTAAATAGTTCCCGTTCGAATAGAAATAGCTGGTTTAAAAGTAGCCTGTGTGTTAATAACGGATATAAGCTATTTTGGTACCAAACTACATTCAATTCTGTCCAGCTGTTTGAGCCAAGAAGGGGAAACAAACATCACACTTACACACAAACTTTCACCTTATAATATGTATTAGTGTGATAAGTGTGATTTCTAAGTTTTTAAGATAAGGCATACCTATTTATTAAGTCAAAGTAGTTTGGACCCACATATTGTGTATGTAAAGTAAAATTCTAATAGGTATTCTAGAAGGCTATACCTGTGTTCCAAACTTATACCTGGGACTATTATTAAAACCATCAAAATGAATGGTTTGGTATCTTTTTTGGTTTTTTCCTAAATAAATATATGTATTCCACTACATCTTATTAGCATACTAATATTATAAAGAGGTAAAATTTGTTTGTTTGATGGAGGTAATCTCCGAAACTACTGGACCGATTTCAAAAATTCTTTCACCAATGTGTAGAATGAACTGTTGGAAAGGTTATAGGCTATATTTTATCCCGGTAGTTTCATTAGTACACCCGTGCGAAGCTGGGACATGCTGCTAGTTTTAGATAAACTAGTTTTACTACTCCAATAATGGGGTACCTAATAGGTGCTCTATATACATTTAAAGATGTAATGATAAAACATCTCATCAAATAGGCTTCTTTCTCACCAAAATGTATTGGGATCAAAAAGCACATTGATATTATAATAACTCTGGCTGGTTGCATGATAAAAAAGTTATTGAATAAGTATGAAACCTTTATGGTGATAATTGTAACCAGTCAGTATGAATTTACCATTACTCAGAAACAAAAACCAATCAGATTTAATAAACTTAATGAAAAGTCTATTTGATTGATGAGTAAGTAGTCATTTATATTATTGGGTAAAACAAATTGGGGTACAGGTTTTAAGATAATGATTAAAGCAGTTAAGTTGTACTTACTTGCAGGTATATCTCTTCTCAACATCAACACACATTAAATGCCGAATGAAGTCTTTAGCAGATTCACTGATGTCGTCCCAGTAAGGCGAGTCAAACTCAAAATCTCCTTTCAAGATCTGAGCAAAAAGGTTAGCATCATTCTCATCATAGAAAGGAGGGTAACCACAGAGAAGGATGTATGAAATAACTCCTATACTCCAAACATCAACCGCCTTGCCATAGGGCTTCTGCGCCAAAACTTCAGGGGCCACATAGCCAGGTGTCCCACAAGCAGTGGCCATTATTCCCGAGTCTTCAATCTTGGATAAACCAAAGTCGCTAATCATGATTTTACTGTCTTCATCAGCACTGTAATACAAGAGATTTTCAGGTTTCAAGTCTCTATGTACTACTCCTTGGCAGTGCATGTAATCTACAGCCTCCAAGACCTGCCTCATCAGGACGGAAGCATCCTTCTCTGTGTAAGAACCTTTTTCTACAATCCTGTCAAACAACTCGCCACCCGTAACGAGCTCCATGACAAGGTACACTTTGCTTTTGTCTTCAAAAGTGTCTAACAGCTGGACGATGTTGGGATGAGAAAACATTTTCTTCTCTGCACCCTCCGCTTTAGCTTCGCTAAAACGTTTCAGTACTCTAATTTCGTTCTCTAGAGAATCTTCTTTACCTTTTAGGGCCTTCTTATCAATGATTTTGCAAGCAAACATCTGCCCATTCTCTTTGCTTTCTATCAAACGCACTTCGGAAAATGCACCCGTTCCGAGAAGATCTTTGATGACAAACTTATCCTCAATCGATGGTGGTTTATCTGCTTCTTTGGCATCTTTTTTGGATTTTCTCCCAAAATCTTTTTTACCGAAAAGAGGCATCTTTGCGCTCCACTTTCACTGATTTAACTACACTACTACTTAGCTAAAAAATATCTACGTACACACAGTAGACACAGCGAGTCTGGCTGGTGGACATGGACAGGATAATAATCTCGCGCTCGCTCGCTCCCTTCGCGAGGCTCTCGAGAGCAAGACAAGAACGTTGCGTGCGTTGCGCAGGGCGCCCAAGGTCAGGCAGTGTTTGTCAAAAATTCGCTTCACGTTTCGTTACACTCAGCTTACGTTGAGCCATTATTTTGATGCTAAACATAAATTTAAAGGGCACAAGAAATATTTAAATAGCTCCTAGATAAATAATACGTATGTTTAATGTTTTACGCAGTGGACCTAGAGGACAATCTATAAATATTCATTCAATTATTTTGCATTATGTCTCTCACTTTATTCCTGCGTAAAATGAAACGCTATTTTCTGATTGTGTAAAGTAAAGGTAAGTTCACCAAGGACTTTTTATTTTAATTTTATTTAACTTAGACAGACTTTTACTGGAATGTCTCTGATTACCTACCAGTTGTTCTTTTGTTATTTAAGTTTAATGATAGAGGTCTTTAGAATCGCTCATATCTAGCCGTAGGTGCCTAGGTATTTAAATAATAGTTTCGTCTTTGTATGTAGGTAATAATATTAAAGGACATCTAGAGATCCAACCTATACTTCATGTCTTGAAACGAGCTAATAGGAAGCAAAATAAACGAACGTGATTGGTCGTCGAAAATAATTGTTTGTTCTCGTATTGGCTAGATTGTCAAATCAATTGTCAATTGTCAAATCTAGCCAATACGAGAACAAATAATTATTTTCTACGACCAATCACGTTCGTTTATTTTGCTTCCTATTAGCTCGTTTCAAGAAATGAAGTATAGGTGCAACCTATGGGCCAGTAGGTACTGTAGGTACCTACCTACCTACCAATAGGTAAATCTACCTTTTTAAGTAGTTACAATACTACCTACAGGTATTAGCGTAATGTCAATCTTTAAGCGTCAATACTGTTTTTATGCTGGCATCCCCGTTGTTTCAACCCCAACCCTCGCAATTTCCTTGTCTATGCTGCTTAGCCTGTCTGCCAGTTCTGCCACCCCCTGACGTCACCGTGAAAATCGACCAATCCCATAAGACGCAGTGTTCGATGGCCCTCATAAGCGGCATCACTACCGCGCATCCGTTCATGCCTTTTCTCTAAATGTTTTCGTTGTGCAACAAATATGTATCCTTCCAAAATGTTCTTGTTGGTGATTAAAGTTGTATAAAATGTTCATAATCTTAACGAGATTACTGTGAGATATTGTTTTCATTTTATTTTTGTATAGAGTGTATTAGCTATCTAAAATTACATTTGGGGGTGGTGCCGTGATGCCAGTTCGTAAGCAAGGTATATTTCTTAAATGAGTATTACAGTAATAAGCATTAAAAATATAGTTATTAAGCGTTACAACGAAGCGATGATATTGTCTTCGATGTATTATTTAATTTGCGCAAGGGGTTGTGTGCGCCTACAATAGCACCCTTCGAGTAATTCGTATCGACGTTAGAGGGTTGCCAGGCGGTCTAAGCCCTGTAACTCATTCATGTAACTCCACTCCACGTTGTTTTACTCAATTATTGTAATATTTATATTTAAGACAATGGAATGCTGAACTTTTATTTAATACGCCCACAATATTGTCTGATAGGTATCAATATGATGTGGACAATGAGGTTATTCCTGTTCCATTTTGCGCCAATCATGCTTCTGACCTATTTTCTATCTAGTAGGTACCTACATGACAGGTATTTAATCTAGGCCTTAGGGCCCCCGCAGACGGCCGACTTTTTGTAGGTGGAAAAGTAGGTCGCTTTTTCGACCGATTTTGTCACCTACTTTGTCACCGACTCCAACGCACACGACCGTCACTTTGTAGGTGGCTAGTGAGGGGACAACATCGAAAAATACTAGAACGGTGGATTTGCAAAGGAAGATAATTAAGTAGATAATATAGTAGAAGATAAGACTACCTAGCTTTCTTTTCTTATAATGCAGCCGAAATATACTTCGGTTATAATCCTTTCTACTAATCCTACGAAAATTCCTACTATAATTTACTTATCGAAAGTTTGTGAGTATGGATGTATGGTTATTTCTCTTTCACGAAAAAACTACAAAACCTATTGTATACCTACTTTGGGATATAGGTAGCTAATGACATGGTATTATACATAGGCTACTTTTATCCTGATATTCCCGCGGAATTCGTTGAAATTACTTTAAATTACAATAAGTACTTAATAAATTATAATATAATTATAATATACATGGTTAGGTAAGTACCTACTTGTAATATTATTATTATTAATCCAATAACAATAAATTATAATTATGAATGATTGAACCTACATAACTACCAGAAGTGTACCTAGGTACCTAAGCAAATAAAATTCGGAGTAAATAGTCCACTTGCGGAGTAAGCTCTATCACTTATTCCGAAAAGCGCATCACTAAACGACCTACACATTCGGAGTCGGTGTCGGGTCGGTCGGAATGCCACCTACTTTTTTCTCACCTACTTTTTGTAGGTCGTGTCAAGTCGTGTGCGTTGCACTATTGTTGTCAGTACGTTCTATTTTTCGACCGATTTTTCCACCTACAAAAAGTCGGCCGTCTGCGGGGGCCCTTAGCCTTTTACGTGGGGTAGGCTCGTCGTCCCACTAGATAGATATGCGAAGGTCAATCGTTGTTTTTGTTATATATTGTGTAGGTATTTAGTATTTACCTACCTGCCTTCTTATACGTAGGTACTAAGGCACGTACACAATTTTAGGATGCTAAAAGTAGTTTGTAAATTCAAACTCACGTGGTTTGATGAGTATTAACCGCCGAATATTTGATTCACAGAGGCCCACCGTGCATTAGAATTGCTGGAAGACTACCACGGCAAGCTAACAAGGCCACAGGACCGGCAACTTCGCCTTGCGATTGAGAGAGTCATCAGAATTTTCAAATCTAGGCTGTTCCAAGCTCTTCTTGGTAATAATCTATCTTATAACATTTAACATTCTACACCTACACGGTAACTAGCTACCTTACCTTACCTATTTTATTTCCTTTGAATTCATTCAGAAAATATTAATTTGTTAGGACTGGTATACTTATTTATACCTAACCTACCTGTTACGTTAAAATTGTATATCTTAGTTATTTCTCCGACGTATGTCTTTGCTATCGTTACATCTCCCTCCCCATCAAAGTATCTTACTAAGGTCTAGGGGGCTAAAAAGGCCGTTTCGGGCATTTTCACCAAACTTTAGTAAGTTTGGTGAAAATGCCCGAAACGGCCTTTTTAGCGCTCAAATTGATCCATTTTACCAAATTTTGGTCAAAATGCTTAAACAATTCATGATATTAAAGAATTTTATGAATTGTTAGCAGAAATGCTCGAAACGGCCTTATTAGTCACCCTGATATTTGAAGTAAATAAGTAACCAACGCTACAGGAATCGAACCTTCAATCTCTTAGCTCAGCAAATCAGCAATGTCTCGAGGTCTTCTAATGACATTCTTGACCGTTAGGTACTTTTTTAAGTCTAGTTCTGTTGTTAAGGTTGGTTAGTTACTTATCTTGGTGCATACATACATAGTACGAACATGCTACGAATCTGTTTCAATACTAGATAATCTTCCATGGTAGAAACAGGAATTTGTACAGGATTCATGAATTAGTACCTCGTCTACCTGTTTCACTGCTCGAACTATTGCCATGAACATGTCGATCGAATTTACATAGCCAATCGAAGGGATTTAGTACAATCAGTTGCTCTGCTTCTATAAATATCCGAAACACGCGCGTGACCGCACCATACGTCATCGACGCTCTTGAGTCTTCCTTGACCACGACACTGCTATTGTGATCCGCATTATATTTAGCCAGTTGCAACTAAGATCAGGCAAAAAGTAATAAAGGAAGCTTGATTCAAAACGCTCGCTGGTTGCTATAAATCTACGAACACCATGGCACCAGCATTACGTTGGTAATGTCGGTGTCAGTAAGCTAAGGCACCTAGTGATTATTACCTTCTTTTAACATTGCTATGTCAGGTCCAACGTTGACTGAAATTTTGTAATCAGTAAAAAGTAGTTATATATGCTGATTGATGGAAAATTTGAGTGATAAAGAATTTACCTACAAGATAGACCAAATGCCTAGGATAGGTCTGATGATGTAGTGATAGGTATAAACAGAAAACTGACGTAAAAATATTACCTTTTAGGGGTAACTTTTATGATCGATTACTAAATGAAGTGTCGCTTACATATTTATCTTCATTGCACCTATTGTAACCTTACGCACATTAACCTTGCATTGCATCGTTGACGGGGCGCTTTGATTGCAGCTGGTGATAAAATTATAACATACGTTGACATAAGTTGTTCAAGTTCAATTTAGGTTAATAAAGCAGTCACAATGTTGAGTAGGTATGCTATGTGTTAATTAGAACAGTTAGCAAAACTCTATAAAAATCTTGACACACCTGTTTGACCACCGAGTAGTTCAATGTGAAGGCATTTTAAATTTACCTGCTGATAATTATTAATTTGATTGATAAAAAAAAATCTCAAAAACAAAATAGGTAATGCATGTGAGGTAGGTATAGTAGAGCACGTGAAAATTAAAGTTACAAAACGGAATCTTTGTCATACCTAACCACCCAGGTACCTATAGGTGGTAGATGAATGATATAAAGTGGTAGTGATTCTTTTATTAAAAAATAACAGGTCTTTAATGAATTTGTCAGTATAGATAGATAGAGGGTCAATTATAATATCTAATCTTGACCTGTGATTAAAACTGCGGAAGGGTGATGCGTTTGCAAACTTCACACGACGATAATGTGCGATGATTCGTTTGACCCAGATCGTTGATACGGGTCGCCGAGTATTCCAAAGCCGCTGACACAGATTTGCTTTTCAACTTGCTTTAATTAACATTTTAAAGCTCAACACCCTTATTTTCCGCCATCGTTGATCGGTAAATCAATTCTGCGATCAAGACGCTTGATAACTTGACCTAGAGACCCTTGTCACAGAATAAAGATGGATGCCATCATCATCATCATCATCATCATCATCATCATGTGCAGCCCCCCGTCTCATCCCACTGCTGGGCATACTGCGCCAGTCTGACCCATGTACGACCTGCTGTTTGATGGATGCCTATGTCAGGAAAATAGAAATATTTTTAACTTAGGATCTTGGATTCACATCACCTATTTAGTAACTTAGCACGTCATCAGCTACCTATAGTACCTATCGAGTACAATGTTGTTGTAAAATATCCACCAAATTATTTTAAGCGTGAAGATAAATTTCTTATCAATAGTTTTCAGTTACTGTATACCTAGATAGAATGTGTGTAGAAATATACCTACCATCACAATTTGTTAAAATTAGAAACCTACATACCTAGAATAACAAGAAAGCTGAAAAGGGGCTCAGTAAAACTGAAACCAAATACCTAGGTACCTACTTGGAAAGTTTAGAGACCCCTCTTCAAGTACCTTACCTACTCTGTCTAGTACAATAGGTACATTTAATACCTACTACCGTTGTTGTTGGTTATCTAGATGGAATTGTAAATTTACCAGGGTGAAATACCTATGAGTGCAAATAAGTTTTCCGTGTTAGTATGTGGAGCTTTGTTCCTATTCATTATGTGCATTAACTAAGTTCATCTACTCTATGAAGCAGTGGGGTCGCCGTCCGCTGTCGACTCGGTCGATATCGATCTCCAACTCAACTCACGCGATATTTCTACCTACCCGCCTACAGCACAAATTGTTTCAAATAGCTATTCCAGATAAAAGCTTTCGTATTCATTTTATACCAAAACAATAGCATGCACGCTATATCTAAAAAAAGAAGGCTCTCCGTGGAGTTGGTCCGACTGAAGATAATAGGTGGTATAATAGTGGTATATATTTTCAGATATCCAGGAATTCTATGAGCTTACTCTCCTCGATGACACGAAGTCGATGCAACAAAAGACTGCTGAAACAATACGAATCGCGAATAAATGGGAAACGGATGGAACGAGACGTGATGTAAGTTTTTTTTTAGTATAAAATGACACAAACAGTTCTTAATAAGGTAAGTACCCCCGTAGTTCATAGTAGGCAATATTTCATGTTTCACTTCAGCTAGAGAACTAAAAAACAACAAACAAAAATACTGAAATACGAAATGTTTCGTCAGCAATTTGCTCAGCAAGTTGCAATGAGCATATTGTTATTTATTGCTTTATCAGTATTTGCATTCAAGCTTCGCAACTTTTGGAAACAATTTCTGGTTTTGTTTGTACAATATTTTTCTTAGATTGCACCCGGTAGGTAGTTACTATGATTTAGTGGTAAAACCACAGATTACATAGGGTAAAACCAATAGAGTAGGTAGCTTAGCACCTACTGTGTAGATCTATAAATCGTCATTCTCTACCTCAGAGCAATCATCTTGTTCTTACTGCTTTCTCTATGTTCTCTACACAACATAACGATGTACGATTTTAAGAAAGAACTACGTAGGTACTCGGTCTTAGCCCAACCACTTTCACATTAGTGTGAACAAGACCTAAGAATATTTTATGAATTTTGTTTGACAGGAAGGTACCTAGATACTACAATTACCTACTTACATTTTTCAGAAAATAGGAGCACTTTTTTGGTAGGTTTGGTGCTTAGAAAATTTATTCTATAAGCCCAGGCGCGCACTAGGCAGCCAGGCTGCGGCAGCCAGTAAAACATTTAGCGTGGCTGCTGCAGCCGAGATTTATTGGCTGCCTGCCACAGCCGAGATTTCGTGGCTGCCTAGTGCGCGGGCTCCTATACAACGTCATAATTATGTTTTACTGGCTGCCGCAGCCTGGCTGCCTAGTGCGCGCCTACGCTAAGGGTAGGTAGGTACTTACATAATATTTAAGTAGGTACCTACCTACTTAAATATTATGTACTTAGATGGTTTACTAAACTAGGTACCTAATTCAAAAAAATTGTTTCAGGTACCGTCTGACGAGATTGACTTTAGATCGGTATCAAATGCATTTCTCCAAGAAAACAATAGAAAAACGGAGTCGCGTAATGAGACACCGGATTCCGCTAGGGTCTGTTTTTTTATTTAAACTTCAGGTACCCTACTTTGCAGTTATTTCAGTGTTCTTTATATTAAAATAATTATGTTGTGCAGGTGCGATCCATTGTGTCTCCGCCACCTACAGCTGGAGATGCAGAAGAAAAGAAGGTAGGTGCCTATCTCATTAGATAGGTAGGTACCTAAAGATCTATTTTTTTTTATGAATGTACTTAGTAAGTACTGTACCTAGGTACCTAGATCTACACAATACAGTTTAGTTTATAGAAGGGGTACACATAAATTGTAGGTAGGTAAGCACCTAATCTATGGTTATAGTATAGGTACACTATATAAGTACCTACACTAACTATAGTGGAGGCAGGTAAGTAGGTATCTACAGAAAGGAATGTTTTGTAAAGTTGGATAGGTAGGTACCTATCCAACTTTACAAAACATTCCGAACATTAGCTTGTTGAATAAAATTGTCCGTCTTGCTCTTGCTTGTCTTGCTTGGCCCACTTGAACTCGTAAAGTACCTACAGTAGAGTAGGTGTAGGTACTTAATTTGAGGTCAGGTCATCAACCAACGCCACCTTTTGAAGAAACTAGTCCAACATTTTAAAAATGTCTGTTGCTTTGCTTGAGAAGTTGAGAAACTCGCTTCACTTGCTGTCTGTGTTCGATCGATTTTGATCTCAGTATTATGTTCTGTGATTTTGATCCTCGAATTCTTCGATCGATCGATCGTTATCGAAGTGTACGGTACGGTATCGTTCGAATTTCATTGGTTTGGTGCTCCCACACTGCTGTTATATAATGTTAAGTAACGTTAGTAAACATTTGTTAGCTAACATTTAATCACAAAAGTTAAAAAATGTTTTCATGTTAGTAAATGTTAATTAACATTTTTGAACAAAATTTTGTTTGTAAACATTTTATACAGGTGACGGCGGGGTAGTAAACAGTAGTAAACACTTTCCATCAGTGTAGGAGCACTTATAACATATAACAGTTCCTAACAAAATGTAACAATTGACAACATTTGTTAGTAAATGTTTTAGTGTTCAAAAATGTTTATAAACATTTTGTAACAGCAGTGTGGGAGCACCAGTTGAAAACATTACTTACGTTCCGTTCCACTTTTAGTTCGGCTTCGAGGTGATGACGTGACGGCTGCGCATAGGCAGCAAAACGGAACGTAGATTTATTAAGTTGGTCGGTAATGGCGGATTGGTTGGGGTTTCGCGTCTCCGTAGTACTATTTATAACCTAAATTAAACTACAGGTTTTCGGCGATAATATGTGCGCTTACGTTTCTTCGTTCTGTGGATTGGTGCCGTTGAATTTCACAACTGTGCCAATGACGTCTGAACGCTACATCGACTGAAAGTATACTGTTTGTTCCTGAATCAGTGAAATGATATTGTACACAAAATTTTGACATTCACAGACACTGCTGATATTTCGTATTCGTTTCAAGTAAGGCCATTTAATAAACACTAATCTATTTTTAAACGTTTAGTAATTTCTTTACGCTGGGAACGTTTTCGATTCTTGGTGAGGATAATGAGATTTCAGAGTTAGTTTTGCTTGTAACAAATCGCTGTTACTCATTGATGTTTCTGCCCATATTCGATACTGATAAATCAACTATCGTCAAGTGCTCATGAATTGCACACTAATAACGTAACACGGACATTCTAATTAAGGTTCATCGCTTTGACATTCATAGCATCCCATCATGGTCTGCGGCCGCCGCCAGTCGGTCACAATCCTAATAATTACCCAGTCACACATATCTACTAAAAATCGCTATCAGAAAAGGGCTCGGTTCGATTGGGACATTCATTAGATAAGGACTTGTGCAGTTCTAAGCCAGCTAACATGATAATAAGCTTCAATATTTGAAGGGATTATAATGTAGCCAAGAAAACAGGACTTACCTTCTAAAAGAGGTCACATTCATGATATATTTTGGTGTATGTTAGTTCTGGGTTCTAGGTAGACAATGGTGCATGCAGATCATCCAAGGTGCTGACAGTGGACACAAGTGTGTAACTAACAATGCATGCTGTGTACATAGTATAGTGAGAGAACTGTTTGAGACACCCAACCGTTGGCTATGCACACTTGCTCATCAAAATGACAGAAAGAAGGAAGAAAAAATCACATAATGGATTCCTACGGAAAGTGTCTTCCTTGTTTAATCTTGACACGGTGAGTAGGTGACAAAATTGGCTCTCAATTAAAATCAATAAGACTACAATAGTGCTGTTTCTTGAATTGTAAACAGCTATGTTGCTCTATTACTGTTCAAACAAATCTTAAAGATATGTAGGTACCTATAATATAAAAAAAAACTTGTTCAATTTAGTTTTATGTGTGTACCCCTTCATTTAATAAACTGTGCTGTAAATAATTAATTATAATTTGGTATTAACAAAACATTATCTCATCATCATTTGTCTTGACTAAGCTAACATTTCATGTTATTGACAAACAAAATATTCATCAAAAAGTTTGGATCATTTAATAGGTAACTCTGTTGCAATCAAAATCCTGTGGTGCTGGCTCATTGTCTAATGTACCACCTATTTCTACTTTTAAACAGCTTACTAAAGAACATATCAAATACTTCATTATTTTTGTCTATTAAAATTTTTATCACTACATGTGTACATGCATTATTAAACACTTGAAGACTTGTGCTGCTGAACAAGGTAATTAGATCTCTCCATTGAGCTACTATGACTGTTAAAAGCGATTTAGTTTAGGTCCTATATGAACTGCTTTTGTCTAAGCTAAAATGCTGACGTAAAGTTAGAACAGTTAGAACCTAAACTGAATTGTTTAATATGTCATGGTAAGCCTTCTGTTTTTATACACACTATTTTCTGTTAACAGTTTGTGCATAAAAATCATACTTTTACTTCCAACTCAGAGAACAATATTGAGTAATTGTTTTGGTATTGCAGGCTCACGTCTCATCACCAGAAATGAAGCAGGTAATTTTACTTTTTAAAATATATTTTTCTTAAACCTCTTTTGTCCCACTCCTGGGCAAAGGTTTCCCCCAAACTCTTCCAACCATCTTTGACTGAGTCCCACCATTCTTCATGAAAGAAATTAATATGTATGTGTAATTATTATTCATGATTCAATTTTAGTTAGTTTAAATTTCCCATGATTTTGCTAAACTACAGTATGGTTTGATATTAATATTTTTTCTAGTTGTTAATTGTTATTTTTAAGCTCTTGTTCCACTGCTGGTCACAGGTCTCCCCCAAACTAAATGTCACTAAATATCTTAATTTAGAATCTACCCAAGAAAGCTCATTGGCTAAATACTATTCCGTTACACTAAAATTTGATACTGTAAATATTATGACTTCAAATAAAAAAAAAATTATTAGTAAAATTACACATGTAGAAGTACAGAAACCCTTGAAAGTATCACCCTGAGAGAACACTGATTAGATAAAACACAATCAAACACCACTATCTAAAGCATCTTCAACTTGACCCCTAACAAATCTGAAAGTTACAGGTAAATGGAATAGACGGCGGTGGCACAGGAATTCAAAATGAAGAGGGTTACATCTACCTCACCGTGGTGTTGTCTCGGGCTGGGGGGGCCGGGCTTGGGTTCAGTATCGCCGGGGGCTCGGACAACCCTCACGTCGCTGATGATCCACATATCTATGTCACGAAGCTGATCCCTGGGGGTGCTGCTGCTGCCAGCCAGTTGCTTATCAATGATGCTATATTGTCGGTAAGTTTTTTAAAATAAAATTACTTAAGAAAAGTTAAGGTTGATGACTACCTACTCTTTGAAATTAAATTTGTCTTGTGTTGTTGACAATGTCTGGGTTGTATGTTGATCAGAATAACTATCTTACTGAAAACATTGGTGTATGTTCATAGTTATTTAAAGATCAGAAAGAATCATCAATACAATTCTGTAGCTTAGATTTGGTTGATAAATATGACTTGAATTTTCTATTGTCAAATAACTGTAAATAAATCGCATGATTAATTACTTCTTCTAAAATCAATCTCATTTTTGTAGAATATTGTCTAAGAAAAAGTTGTTACATAAAACTTACCAAAGAACTTTACATCTAAAGCCTGCTCTACACGTCTACAGATACGTCCGCGGACGCTGACAGATGCATCCGCAGATGGATCACCTCGAGTCGTCCACACGTCTGTTGCTTGATCAGTATAAGTTCATTCTCGACAGAGACACAACGTTTAAATATGGATATTGAGATCATAGCTTATTATTAATCATAGCAATGACAATAAGATTATAATAGTCAAAAAGGTACACGAATACATTTCCTTGACTAGATACATAGATTATTAAAATTATAATAACAGTTTAGGTACCTACAACATTTTTATTTTTGTGGTATTTATTTTTAGGGTTCCATAAACAGTTTTCAGCTTGATATAGCTCAATGAACTTAAAAGTTTCCTCAGTGCTCATATTGTTAGCCATTTCATAAGTTTTCACGAATGCTGCGCAAAGTAAATTAAAGCACAAGAACGCGTGCACATTCAATCGCGATTCCGAGCAAACTGATGCGTCGTAAGACGTGTGGACAGGACGCCGGACGTTCGCGCCGAAACCCTTTGATCCGTGCCACAAAAACCGACAACAAACGGATAAGTGGCAGACGCATCTCCGGACGTTAAATACCTACAACAGACGCGCAAATTACCCCGTCTACACGTCGGCGGACGCATCGGCAGATGACGTCTGCAGATGCGTCCGCCGACGTGTAGAGGAGCCTTAATATGATTGACAGTTTTCTTCGAACTATGAATCACCTACTCAAAATTCCTGTACCGATTTTTATGATGATAAAGGGTATTGTTCGTGGCATTACTAATCCATTAGGCAGCCAATACTGAACACAATATGAAGCACCAAGAAAAGAACTATTTTTACACAGGTAATCAACGCGATAAAAACCTGTGTAAAAATAGTTCTAAAACACCAAGAAGAGATTTTAACTTTTCTACGATTTTCTCCAATTAACATTAATTATTCATCATTCGCTTGCCTTTATCCTACGTACTAGGAGGGGTCGGACTAACATGTTTTTTGCTTCCATTTATCAACTCCGAATTTACTCCTCTCACATTCATATCCTCTTTCACACAATCCATCCATTTATTCCTCGGCCTTCCTCTACTTGTATATCCATCCATACTCATACTCATTACTTTCTTAGTTATATTACTAAAAAAGACCTGTATAGATCTTATTATTAAATCACTCTCATGTCCACGGTTCTTACGGTGAATATCCAATGACTAACAGTTTTTTATTTTCGACTAACCAATTTTAAAATACTATTTAAACTGTCGCGACTTGGAAACATATTTATAAATATTAACGGTACTTAATGTTTTCAATACGCGATTAAGTCCCGTTAATATTTATAAATATGTACTTAACCAATTTTATTTCTTCAATAAAATTGAAGAAATTTCTATCCAAGAATCTATCATATTTTTGTTCAAATAACGTTTATTCGTTGTGTACATTCCAGTCCAAAAACTTTAAATGCAAATAAAAAGTAATAACTTAACGGTACGTTGACGTGAGGCATGGCTAATCAGTATAGCCATTACAATCTTCACACTTAACGCGATCGACATACACTATATTGAAACATTAATATTATGATTAAGTAAGTTCTCGTATGAAAGAAAGAAAGAAAAATATGTTTATTTCGTAGGACCTCAAGGATCGCTCAAAAACGTACAGTCTTAAAAGCTAGTTGACTCTATTGCCTGTTCCAAAACAATTCCCTACACCAGGGAAAGAATCGGCAATGGGCAAGTGAACTCTGACGATGGCATGTTTAAAGCCTAAAGGCCTCATGGCTTAGCGCTTAAAAAGCCGGTACCGATAATTTAACGTGCCCTCCACATAACAGAAAAAACAATTATGTTCTGTGGTGCCCTCTGAAGTACGGAAGCGCTCAGTTGTTTATTTTACTTATCTGGGGTCACAACACAGGTTTAAATTGTACATTTAAAAATATTATGTATTGTATCTCTAGATCTAGTGCTCCCATAAAATTATAGGGTACCACAACATGCGCAATATTTAAACAATTTGTAATGCCACTTGCGGTCACCCATCGAAGTTATGACCGTTCAGAACGTTGCTTTCACTTAAAATGATCAAGAACGTCTTAGCAAACTGCGCCAAGAGCGTATCAATTCAATCAAATTGGATGTGATTGGCATAGCAAAGAGTACCTTATATCACGCTATAGCGTTGCTGTAGCGTTCTTGTATACAAGAAAACTTTTTAATGTTTGTTTAGAACTATAAATATTCCACGGTGCTAATGTGGTTACATAACCAAAGGTTGTAAATATGGAGGTACTTAATTATTCTATAACATTGAGTTGGGACCTTGAGTATGGCAGATAGACGTAATTAGATGTTCACAATGCGTAGATCGCAAGATAAACGAGTGTGTGCTATTTAATTTACTCATCGAATCGATACCTTTAACTGTGAAAATTCCGTGAATGTGCGATTTTAAAAGTGGGTACCTACTTATTCATTATTATAATTTTGTTGCTGTGTTAAATTATTTGGTTGAAAGTTAATTAATTAAAAACTTAAGGTAAAAAAAATAAAAAACTTTACCTTGAGTAAATTCAGTTTTTTATAACGATTCGACGTTATTAAACGTGGCCGTAGACATCAACTTATTATTTTATTGTTGTACATTTCACCTTGGAATTTCTCCAACTTTGTGTTCGATTCTAAAAATCAGTAAAGTGTTCCTTACTTATTATCATCATCTTACGCAGCCTTTTCCCTCAGCGTTCTTTCAACGTGGCGCGACCTATACCTAATTTTGTTTTATTATTTATTATTTCAGGTAAACGATGTGAATGTGATTAACGTGACACACGCGGATGCAGTGGACGCTCTGAAGAAGGCCGGCAGTACAGTCAGAATGGTAATACTTTCTCCAAATTATACAATTTACATACATTATTACGGATAATTAGTGCGTACGAAATGGTGACCTTGAAATTTAATTGGTATGAAGAATGCTTTTAACTGCTTTTTTTCTGAAGATTTGCTTTTATAGTTCAAGAATCTTATGTATTTTAAAAGATTTGTAAAGTAAAGTAAAGTAAATATTTATTGTAAAACTGTTACATGGTTACAAAGATGCTAGGTTGTTTTTATAGGTGTACAAACAGTTTGCCCTTTTCGGACGTACAATATTACAATATTTGGTCCATCATCTAAAAATTTTGAGTCATTTCATAGAGTTTCATTTATGTGATTGATTTATCTGCTGCGAAAATAGTGTGATGAAGAATATAGTAACTTGCAAGACGATATAATAAAATAAATAGACGCCTACTGACGCTAGTAGATAATTTATTTCAAAATGTTTGCTCATGGGGGCATGTACCAAATATGTATTTGGACATACCTCTGACTACCTTAGATATCTTCAAAGGATCTAAAGAACTACATAAAAGATCTGAAAGAAATGTCTACCGCTCCCTGGGATACAGTCGTTATATTTCATTTTATGTTTGATCATTACAGAAAGTGAGACGCCGAGCGGTAGAAACAGACACGCTTAACGTAACCCAACCCGCCAAGGAAGAATCTGTGGAGATTGAGCTCGTGAAAGGAGGGGCTGGCCTGGGCTTCAGCATAGCCGGGGGGCTGGGCAACCAGCACATTCCCGGGGACAATGGGATATACGTCACCAAGATAATGGCCGGGGGCGCTGCGCATCGCGATGGAAGGCTGCGTGTTGGAGACAAGTTGCTAATGGTCAAGAATACTTCAGTAAGTCATTTTTTTTCCGACGGACTATTCTGTTAAGTGGTCTTTGGGACCTTTATAACTTTACCGGAACTTAGGGACGAAGGCCTCTACGCCGGTACAAAGATTTTAAGGCAATTTAGCTCAAGGGCACCAGAGTGGTACGGACCTCGGCTTGGGCTGTTGCTTGAGTGGCTGATCGGAGTTTATGCCTAGCCCTGAACTCCTTCAGGGCTAGGCATAAACTCCGAATCAGAAAAAGCTGAGAGAGAATCGTCATGATCACGATTAAACTAAAGTTTACACGCGAACTAAAGTTCTTTAGTTCGCGAGTCACTGACAGACAAAACGGTCTACCATCCTCTCTCCCTCGTTTAAATATCCCGTTTTCAGTGTTTACATTGTTCAAAACCATGATAGTCAAAAACCTATTTATTATGTTACAGAATGGTGACGTAGACTTAGATAACGTGACGCACGAAGACGCAGTAGCGGCGCTGAAGGCGACCGGCGAGCGAGTCGTGCTAGTGTTGGTTCCCGGACCGAGACACGGACAACCCTCGCCGCGGGCTTCACCTGCCAACACACGTGAGTGGATATATAGGGTAATACAACACTGTGGATATATTGGAGCAATACAGCATTTTGGATATATTAGGCCAAAACGGTACTGAATATATTAGGGCAGTACGACATTTTTCTGGATATATTAGGGCAATACAGCACTTGGATATAGAGCAATACGGAACTTTTGTAGATATTTTATGGCAACACAGCACTTTTGACATCGTTGAAAATATTCTTTTATCCTTGTTTCACACAATAAAAACCGAGCAAATCCCAAAAATCATAAAGGGATACAGTACTGACTCTGTTTTCCTCAACAGCAACTCCAAGTGCATGCAACTCGCTCCGGCGCGAGAACGTAACGGACAGCGCCGAGGAGACTCGCGTCGTTGAACTAGAGAAGGGAACGCAGGGGCTTGGATTCAACATCGTCGGCGGTGAAGACGGCCACGGGATATACGTCTCTTTCTTACTGGCCGGCGGGCCCGCTGAGAAGTAAGTATGCAACTCGCTCCGGCGCGAGAACGTAACGGACAGCGCCTAGGAGACTCGCGTCGTTGAACTAGAGAAGGGAACGCAGGGGCTTGGATTCAACATCGTCGGCGGTGAAGACGGGCACGGGATATACGTCTCGTTCTTACTGGCCGGCGGGCCCGCTGAGAAGTAAGTTGCTAGCCAGTCGGCCTAACATGCAACATGAGAAATCATCTCATCGACAAACGCCGCTAGGTGACGCCGCAAAAATCAAACACCAAAAATAGCTCGAGGCAAAAAAAAAAAGAGTCATTTCAATGTTCGAGATGAGGTACCAGTGCCATAACCACAGATTACCTTCATAAGACAGATACCTCATCTCGAACATTGTTCATTTTTCTTCGGGCTATTTTTGTGTTTGATTTTTGCGGCGCCCCTAGCGGCGTTTCGGCGCAAAAACAGCCCGAAGAAAAAAGGAGGAGTTATTTCAATGTTCTAAATGAGGTACCAGTGCCATAACACAAGCATTAAATTGCTTAGCTTGGGACTAGAGACGCTGTGTGAAATGTCCAAGGAAATTTATTGATTTAATGTTTTTTGTTATAGATCCAACGAATTGCGCCGCGGCGACCGCTTGTTGGCCGTCAACGACACCGACATCACTCACGCCACTCATGAACAAGCCGCTAAAGCTCTCAAGGTATGTCTATTTTCAACCCCCAACACAAAAATAGGGGGTTAAAAGTCCGAACGCTGTGTGTGTCTGTCCATGCTACTATAGATTGTAAACGAGTAGATAGTAGTGGTTAAAGAGGGATGAGCAATCAAAACTTAGTACTTAGTCTTAAGCAGGTCGTCTGGAAGAAATCGCTTAGTCGATAAGATCGCTTTTTGCAACAACCTTTATTATACCTAGTTAAGATAGTATTAGTTACTTTCTGTACAATTAATAATAATAATAATAATAATAATTGTTTATTTCTCTCAAAATGGTTAGAATTTAGGCCTTGTGACAACAGCTAAGATGAAGTATAATAAAAACAATTGTTGCAATAAAGTTCTTATTTATTTTATTTATTTAACTTTATTACAGAGCACCGGACAGCAAGTCAAGCTGACAGTAGTGTACAGGCCACAGGAATACAACAAGTTTGAAGCGCGCATCAACGAGTTGAAACAGCATCACACGCTCCTGAGGACGTCGCAAAAACGGTCCTTGTATGTGCGGTAAGTCTTAACTGGGCCTACCGCAAATTATCTGTGTGCTTAACATGTGCAACGCGATAAATCATCTCGTCGTCGACAAAATATTCTCTCTTGCTCTAACATAATAGGTTAGAGCAGTCTGACATGAATGAGATATTTCATTTGTCGTCTTGTAAAGTGTAAGTTGACGTGTTGCACATGTTAGGCCTACTGTCGTACTAACATGTGCAACACGAGAAATTATCTCGTCGTCGACAAAACATTCTCTCTTGCTCTAACATAATAGGTTAGAGCAGTCTGACATGAATGAGATATTTCATTTGTCGTGTCGAAATGTTGCACATGTTAGGCCTACTGGTCTCGGCCTTTGTCGATCTCTTACTATTGTAAGTAATTAAAAATAGCGGTAAATACGTGATAAAGTCCCGTAATTACATATAAATTACGTCTAAAGATCGCGAAAGTTTAAATTGTACTACTGTGACCTTATAAGTTTATTACTCTTTTCTACGGAAACTATTGAACCGATTTGGCTGAAACTTTGTATATATCTGTCCTGGAAAAGTACATAGGTTACTTTTTATCCAATAACCTTAGTAACCTTGTATTGTTTATTTCAGAGCGCTCTTCGACTATGACCCGATAAGAGATGACGGTCTGCCATCCCGAGGGTTGCCATTCCGATATGGAGACATTCTTCACGTCACCAACGCGTCTGACGATGAGTGGTGGCAAGCAAAGTTAGTTTTATTCAAAATAAGTTTTTTTTTGCTAACCTATGTTGTCTGCTGGGCAACGGTCTCCCCCAAAATAAGTTATACGTTAAAAAAAAATATGAAGACTGTGCTAGAAAGCTAACTGCTTACCTCGATGTTTTTTTCACTGTTTAGAGCTTGCGCATTAAAAAAATCTAAACATACTTCATTTCATACCCAGAAAGATTCTCCGGAAGAATCGAAATATTGTCGGTATCTTAATTCGATATTATTACGAGTGTATTTTCCCGCTGCAATTTTCTACTAGACTATAAGTAACTCAAATAATTTCAGACGAATAGACACAACGGACGCTGATGCTATGGGTATAATTCCGTCGAAGCGTCGCTGGGAGAGAAAGCAGCGCGCGCGCGACCGCCAAGTCAAGTTCCAAGGGCAGGGCACGCCAGTTAGCACTGTAAGTATATACTTTTGACGGCCTCTGTGGCGCAGTGGGCAAAAGCCCGGCTGAGATGCGGAGGTTGCGGGTTCGATCCCCGCTACGGGTCAAATGTTTGCATGTTCTGCAAAGGCCTATGTTTTTGTATGGTGTTCATTTAATTAAACTACCAAATTATACTGACTCTGTAATATTTTGTATGTTGTTTGTCAAGCTCAACTCTGAAGGAGCTTTGTTCAAAAAAAGTGCATGTAACTTTTTAAAATAATTGTTATTTTTTATGTAAACCTCACTCTCAAAGTCATACTATTTTCCTTAATTAATGCATCAAGTCATAACAATTGATTCCATATTGTCATGACTTGATGTAGATCTATCTAGTCTGTCTTTCAACTCTTCTTTCTTTTATGCCAATAGGATGACAAGGTACTATAGAATATAATAGGAGTATGACTAGAAATTTACTTGTAGTTGCACTGTGAATAACATTTACTTAATAATCATAATGTATAGCTGATACTCAACCATTTTGTAATTAAATAGCTCATAGAATTTATGAACACAACATAGCAATGTAATAATGTATCTTGTTTACTTTCACTGTAGGCCCAGGTAAGTGTCTAGCTAGGTGATACGTGTACTACCGTTCTTTATGTATGACTATAGCAGCACGTCCCGGCTTCGCACGGGTGTACTGATGAAACTACCGGGATAAAATATAGCCTATAACCTTCCCAGTCCATTCTACACATCGGTGAAAGAATTTTTGAAGTAGTTTTGGAGATTACCCCCGTCAAACAAACAAACAAATGAACAAACAAATCTTACCTCTTTATAATATTAGTGTAGACACGTGTAGATTAGTATAGATTAAGAAAGTACTTGCCCCACGTTGGGCGCCAAAGATGATTATGAATGTTAATAAAACTGTATACTTTGTGACTGAGAATTTATCGCAGTATTATCTAAATTGTGATCTTCGTTACCATGAGGTGTTAGGTTTTTAATTTATAAATCTCTTACCTTTGGATAAAGATTTTTTAAATCTTGGCGCCCACTACTGGGGCTACACTATTTTAGAATAAACTTTACACAGGTTTTTATCGCGTTAATTACCTTATTTATATCCCGACGTTTCGACTATGTTACAATAGTCGTGGTCGCGGGCAGACTGGAGTATGTATCTGAGTTTCGTTGTGAAGCGGCGGATAGTTATGCAGAACTACCCTCGCTATCTTCAGAAAATGAATCGGCTGCATTTACACCACAACACACGACACTAACAGTATCTTTACACCGAAAGTTTATATTACGACGTGCACTGCATCTACTTATGACCGGATTCCATGATAACGGGAGCCTAAATCCATCCTCACGATTGAAATTCGGATATTTTTTGATTTCGATTGCTTCACGAATTATTCGCTTATAATACTGGCGTTCGTTTGCAAGAATCTTAGGATCATGAAGTTCAATCCAGTGATTAGGCCCTGAATCCACAAGGTGCTCTGCTATCGCTGATTTATTAACTTGGCGGTTCTTAACTGCAGCAATGTGCTGCTTTTGTGTAAAGTTTATTCTAAAATATGAATTTTGATCGCGAAAGTTTAAGAAATAATGGGGCTACACTACTTTTAAAATACACATACTTCGGCTAACCAAATAAAGTTATTCAACACATGCTGTACATACAATAATTATAAATATGTAAAGTAGAATGCAAAACTAAGAAATATTGTAAATAATAGCTAACTATTACAGAGCCAATCGACCCTTGAGCGGAAAAAGAAAACTCTATCGTTCAGCAGAAAGTTCCCATTCATGAAGAGTCGAGAGGACGGCAAGTCGGAGGATGGTTCGGATCAAGAACGTGAGTATTGTAAATAACCTGCACTTCATTTCTGGAAGCGAGCTAATAGGAACAAAAATAAACGCACGTGATTGGTCGTCGAAAATAATTGTCTTTCTCGTGATCGGCTAGATTTGACCATTGACAATTGATTTGACAATCTAGACGAAAACTCTGTTATAATAGTCATGGTAGCTGACTGGATATAGCCGAAACGTCGGGACGTAGATAAAATAAATAACGCAATTAGAAAGATTTATGAAATTAGTGACTTAGCGGCCAAAAAATCATGAATGTGGATAACTGTTAACCGGATAAAGTATTAAAGTGTAAATGTGAAATATATTCTTATGCCCGATTACGCCAAAGCGGCGACTAGTGGAGCTAAACGGCGCAAGAATTGACCAATCGCAAATCACATAAGATCGAAACGCGTCCTGATTGGTCAATCCTTGCGCCGCTTATGTGGAGTCCAAGCCTCACTTACTTTGTACCATGTACTTCTATTTTCTAGCGGATTTTAAGGGTACTGGTTATTTCTTGGCCACATTTTTTCCAAGTGCACCGGTGAAGATCACGGAAATAGCACAATCACGATTTATAGCATTAAGCTTCTTTTTGTTAGCGATTCGATTGGGAATTACATTATTTGATACTAAAAATGACGGCACATACCGCTTAAGTCTTGAACCAAATATACCAATAGAACATTTTTGGTAGTAAGTGTAATTAATTTCAATTTATAGATAAAATTAACCTGAAGACTAATGTTTAATGTTGCTTTTGCTTCTCATAAGACATTAACAAAAAACATAGGACATTGAAAAAATTAACCTATTTTAGTAAAATAACATACATTTTTAAAGATATCATTGCCTAATATATTTTTAAGATAAGAATTATTCACCTTATTCTTACTAGAACAACTCCCAGTTCGTTATATCACAGCCCTATTTCATCGATACGCTAACACCAAGAAGCTACAATGCAAACTGCCTTCTGACTTCCACGGTCTGTCTCATAAACAATCCAATTTAGCGAGCCTGTAAATACATTTAGTTTCAATTGCAAAATTTAAATCTTATCGGAATAAAAAGAGATGACAATAGATTCAGCCACTTTTGAGGCTTATAAACAATAATCTTTCTTGCCTCTCATAGAATGAGTTGGCAATAGATGTACCTAGTAGTCTGAACTATACCAAACTAATAAAATAATTGATTTTTAAAACGTTCTTATCATCCAAAAATATTAATGGTTTTTTTTTTTTTTTTTCTATTTCTATAATAGTTTAAAGGGAAAGTTTTTTTTTTTTGAAGAAACGAATAAACTTAGAAACTTCTAGACTGATTTCACAAAATTATTTTAAGATTTGAAAGCTACACACTGCTACATAAGCTAGGTTAATAACCCGTGCGAAGTCAAAAGCCGTATGAGACAGACCACTGTACAAACTAAGATAACAATTTTGTTACAGCTTTCATGCTTTGTTACACTCAGGAGGATACGAATGCTGATGGTAAGTGACACACAAACATTCCGCTAAGCTCCTAAGGTCAGGTTAATTTGCGTTTGCCAATAACAAATAAAAATAACTGAAGCTAATGCTTTACCTAACTGCACAATGTGAATATTGCTCATTCAAAATGGACAATACCCAGGAATTACGGAGTATACCCCGTAAGGTATGATATATTATACCCCTGGAAATATCAAAAATAATGATTTATGCTTATGTTTGTTTTGCCTTTATTTATTCGTTTTAGAAACAAACAAAATGTTGTAGGCAATACAGACTACTTTTAAAACGATAAATCGTGCTATGTTTTGAAGTTCAAAAGTATTTAATTAATGTCCAATTAATACCAAAACTAAAAACGTCATTTCACGCCAATTTTGGAAAATGTTTGGAACTTTTAACTGCGCTGAACTACGAAAATAGGCACGAAATTTCGTTTTTTGTTTTGATAGTAAATGTTCTGGACAGAACCACACAATAATTATCCTTGTATTATCTGGCAAAACTTGACAAAACTAAAATAACTGTCCGATGTACGAAAACCCCCTTTGATCTTTGTTTGTGTCGGATCTATGTGAGTAAACTATCGCTTGTAGTTGAGAAGCATGGTGAAGCCTAAATTCTATAAAACAATAGCCATATTTATTCTGTATCGGCGTATTTGTCGCTTAACGTTGTAAGCGACGGAAGGGATGTGCTCTACCTTTGTGTGTTAGATAGTTTTATTTTTTATTATGTATCCAAGCTATTTTATTGTACAACTGTGTCGGTTTGGAGCTGTTAACTCATTATTATGGGGACGATCCAAACCTACGATTCTCTTTTCAATTAAAAGTGTTGATTGAAATCTCATTATCAACAAGAATGTTAAAATTGTAAATGAATTATTTGGGTAATGATTTGGTTCCTAAGTACGTTTTAGAATTTTAATGTGGAATGATTATCACTTCTCGAAATGCATCCGATTCGATCTTTGACGTTCATTGAAAAAACATCAATTTATCGAAGAAAATCTTGGAACTGTGTGCATTCCTGAAGTTTGAATCATCCAGGTAAGATGTTCTTGTTGTAAATGAGAGCTTTGAGACAATATTGAACACAGTGGTGCAGTAAAAGCATAGAGAATACTGTTCGGTGTTCCACATGTAGGTAGTGTTGGTACTAAGAATGGGTCGCAGCGAGCACACGGATTGGTTTGAGTCCGGCAGCCGTCCCGTGCTTCTAGTTGCCTAACCGAAGCAAGACATCCCTACATGTTAACATTCATCTGGTCTGATCCGTATTTTGATTTGCTCCTTGTTTTCTAAGCGCTTATTCATGAATGTAGAAAGCCGCTAAATACTCGAGCCACACGATCTCCCGTCAGTCCCCTCCCTGGTCCCGAGACGACGCGACATGTTATAAATGTATGTAACGTTAATTTTTCTACGTGTAGGGGAAATCTTGTACCGAGTGGAACTTCCCATGATGGAGGAGATAACGCTCATTTATCTCGAGGACGAGTGTAAGTGTTGGGAGTGAGGCGTAGCTTGCGAGTGCCGTAGCCGATACCTTACCTCCCGCATTCTGGTTATGATCATCAATTAGAACCGTAGTTTTCATAATAACACTCCAGTTTTATTTTTATTCTTTTTATTCCATTACGTTCGGTTTTCGTTTCATCAAACGCGAAATGATAGCCTCTCCGCACTCGAAAAGCCATCGAGCTCACGTGTTTTTGTTGATTTGGACCGTGACGGGCTCACGTGACTTACATCCGACTCGCATTCGATAGTTAGTTGTGGAGGGAGTGTGGGCCACTGGAAGCACACGACGACACAGAGGCACACTGTAGCTTGGCCGCCGGCCATCACCGGCCATCTGGCTTGGCAAGGCCGCACACGCGCCTTTAGCTATCACACGCCACGCCACGTCACGCCACGCCACGCCACCGGCATGACGCGTCACCTCATCAGAGCTTGGTTTTCAGTTTCGCTGTGCTGGTTTATAGAATAGTACGCTTCAGTTGTAGGGGTCGCAACACTTAGCGGTCGCTGTTGTACTGCTTGATGAAGCTTAGCCAGAATTAACGGTGATACTGAAGTCTATATTGCACTTTATGGTTTAATTCTGGCTGTGAGAGCATGGACAGATTGTATATATACATTTAGTTTAGATATAGGCATTGTAGCATTACATTTTAGATGTTAGACCTGCTTTGTTGTTATAAATATAGGGGCCTCATGTAGTTAGCTAAGCCATAAGTTTAAACTTACAATAGATCACGTACATACTCCACTCAGCAGGATCAAATGAAAGAGCTTGCAAAACATATGTCGTCTATGCAAGTTGCAACCATGTAGTACACAAATCTCGTGCCATGTTTTGTGGTTAGATTTTAGGATGATATTGCTTTGTATAAGACAAGTACATCATTTATCAATAGATAGGTTTAGAACATAAATTCAAGGCTTTTACACTTACAAATATGATACAAATATCTAAATGTAAGTACATAAATGTCTAAGATCATTTTGCATTGGCTAGTAATTTTCTGTATGTATTTAGACAACAATTTAGACAGTTCGTTTTAGACAATAGCTATCGGAATTTGAAATGATTTGTTCACCATGTTTTAATTAGGTATATTTACACTTGTACACACTGAACTACAAGTACTGTTTTGTAATTAAAATAGATGTTTCTTATGGTTTTGGTATTGTGAATTTCGATATTTCTTAAGTTTTCAACACTGCACAAAAACCTAGATGTAATGGAAGCACGCGTAGCACGAAGGTTCTAGAATTATAGATGTTTTATAATTTCACAGAACATACTAACTTTGCAAGATCCATATCAGAAAGTTCATTTACTAGAGAAGCCTAGTAACGACTTGTGTACATAAACGAGTGTATAACGTGTTACAGGTCAGGACGAATCGGTGCTATCATACGAAACTGTCCAGCAGTTGACAATAAGTTACACGCGGCCCGTTATCATACTCGGCCCGCTGAAGGATCGGATCAATGACGATCTCATATCCGAGTTTCCTGACAAGTTCGGTAGCTGCGTGCCTCGTGAGTAATTTATTTTATTTAAGTATTTAGAGTCCAATACTTGCATCTTTATAGGTTATAATATACGTTATACAGGTTTAAAGAATGTTATTGCATAGCTTCTATCGCGGGCCTTGGCGTGGAGACCGAATCCAGAAATTCCGTAACGAAATCACCTAACGCTGTCACTTTAGTGTAGCAACTCGCCTCTAGGTGGCATGCAATAGCTTTACCGCGGCAGTCCCCGAGTGCCACACGTCTTTTTTTTCTTCTTACTTCTAGGTCAACGAAAAGAGCATTTTTTCTTGTTACTTCTATGGCAACGAAAAGAGATAGCAATAGATTTAATATCGGTTTTAGCTAATATAGTTTTATTGGTCGAATATGCATAAGAGGGTTAGATTCTTTGTAATAGTAATATTTGTTGCAGACACAACCCGACCGCGACGCGACTACGAAGTGGACGGCCGTGACTACCACTTTGTCGCGAGTCGCGAGCAAATGGAGCGCGACATACAAAACCATCTGTTCATTGAGGCGGGACAATACAATGACAACCTGTACGGAACCTCGGTCGCGTCTGTTAGGGAGGTCGCTGAGAAGGTATAGTCTTCGGAAATATCATCTTACTTATAGTTCCGAGCTACGACATTAGGGCTTCGTGGCCGAGTGGCAACATATCTATTTTAGAAAAAACAAATAAAATAAGACTATCAGAGTTTTGCATTAGATATTTAAAATAACAATTGAGTGTGAGATACGATCACGAGGGGTAGCCATGCTCATACCCAGATGAATATTCACCGGAAGAATTAAAACATTATCGGTATCTAAATTGATATTTTGACGTAACTCCTTGTGTTATAATAATGTCTTATTCTTGTTTCAGGGCAAACACTGCATTTTAGACGTTAGCGGGAACGCAATCAAGAGATTACAAGTGGCGCAACTCTATCCCGTTGCCATATTTATCAAACCAAAGAGTGTAGAATCTATAATGTAAGTCTATTTAAATACGGTAATATAAATATTTATTTCAGAAACCAAGGACGTTGCAGAAACTTAACTTGATATATTTTTTAACCTATACTTTCCCACTGCTGGGCAAAGGTCTCTCCCAATTGTTCCCCCTATCTCTCTTTTGCTAGGTCTCAACAACCCCCTTGAAAGGTGTTAAGGTCAATAACTGTACAAAATACAGTTAGAGCCAGTTGAGCCACCTAAAGATGTAAAAATTAAAGTTACGGTTAGAATGAATTCTTATTATTAATTTCTTATGAATTCTTATTATAAATTCTTATTATTGACTGTGAATGTATTCTAATGTATGTATTTAATTTCAGGGAAATGAATAAGCGAATGACTGAAGAACAAGCGAAGAAAACATACGAACGAGCTCTTAAAATGGAGCAGGAGTTCGCCGAGTACTTTACTGGTAAGTAGAGATGCTATGCTTTGAAAAAAAAATAGATTATGATCACGACTGTATCCCAGGGAGCGGTAGACATCACATCACATAAAGATCTTTCAGATTTCTATGTAATTCTTTAGATCCTTTGAAGATGTCTGTCTAAGGGGGTAGACAGAGGCTACACATAAATATTTGGTGTTATGGTATTGGTAATAAATATGTCCAAATAAAAACACATCATCAAAATCTCATCATCATCACAAACCCAATCATTAGTTGAGGCAACAAACATAAACAGCCGCATTGCCAACAATTTTGTCAAAGTGGTCTTTAATAAGTATTTATTGAATAAATATATTTTGACTTTTGACTTTTTTGAAGTCTATTAAAAGTGTCTAATAATATAATACCATTCCAGCGGTAGTAACCGGCGACACACCAGAAGAGATCTACACTAAGGTGAAAGCGGTGATCACGGCGGAGAGCGGGCCCGCGGTGTGGGTGCCTCGTCGCGATCCGCTCTGAGCCACCCGCGTGCCATACACACACTGCCCAGGCTTACTCACACACACTGACCTTATACCCATGAAAGGGTAACCTGTAACTCTCTCTTTGAAGATAGGGGTACTCCATTTGATCTTTGTTTAAAACCTTTGAAATAGGGGTGACTCTTAACTTTCTCTGAAGATAGGGGTAACGGGAAACTATAACTCTCTCTCTCTTTGAAGATAGGAGTAACCCATTATGAAAACCCTTAGAAATAGGGAAAACTCTTTAAAGATACGGGTAATCTAAATCTTCAGGGCTCTCTCTCTCTTTGAAGATAGGGGTAACCCATAACTCTCTTTTGAAGATAGGGGTAGCCCATAACTCTCTTTGAAGATAGGGGTAACTCATAATTCTATCATTACAATTGATTGCTTTTGATTTAAGTTCGTTCGAAGTTAGATGAGGGTTACTTATGACTCTCTTCATAGTTAGACAGGGGTAACTCTTAACTCTCTTCCAAGTTAGATAAGGGCAACTTATGTTATGACTCTATTCTTAGGAGGTTCTCATGTCTGGTTGTTCAGATTCACAGTCAACAAATATATAGCTATAATAGCTCATAAGTGCTACAATAACAAGAAAAGATTTCTTAAAAAACTATTTCTTTCATATAAGAATCGTTCTCTCTCGGGGAGACAAAACCGTTTTTAAATCACGGAAAATGTTAGTATTTTGTCTCCTCTGGATAAATGAAGTATCTTAGAATAGAAAAATCTCTTTGTCAAGGACAACTCTCTTAAAATCTTTTGATCAATGTAGAGTTCTTTCTGTCAGCGTAGTGTGTGACGTCAGAAGCCTGGGATGAGTGTTGAAGTGCTCTAGTAATCTAGTACCTATCATAGTGCCTCGAGTTCGCTCGCCAACGCATCATAGTCGGCTCCCATATTTTTACTTAGATAATGATGAAAATCGCCGAATCTCCAGTATTTCTTGGTCACAGTTAAACGGACACTGGGCGCATTCTGAGCAATACGTAGAATCGTCGTTGGCAATAAGTGATTGTGCCCGTGTGTTCGTGAATCATGTAGATTACAGTTTCCATCACCGCTTCATAGACACCTCAAAGTTGTTTTAGCTTTTTGATTACTATTTTAATGTAAAATATCACCTGTGCATTATTGTTGACCAAGAATTCGCTATTTGTATAGCTATCACTGTAGATCACTATACGCTTGTGTTATGTGCAAGTTTAATATAGCGATAAATTCGAATCCAATGTTTAATATCAAGAATAATTTTAGAATGTCTGACAAAGCCCTATAAGCGTGCTGCAACTGTACATTTATTGTATATTGAATACATTTTAAATGGTAATTTATTGTAAAAATTGATTTACTACAGTTTAAAATTTATCATGTTATTTAGTCATTTCAATTTTCAAATAGTGAATTTTACGAGACAAATCAAAGAGCACTTGGTGATATCAAAGTGCTATAGTAATAATGAATTATGAATAATTTAAGTTATGAATTGAGTACTGACGCGGAGTAGAACCCACCTCCTGCATGGCTAGGCTAAGACATATTCAGGATTATTTGCTCAAGCGGCAACCTTTATTGTAACCGTTGAATCTCATGGCATATATACCTTTTTATGCACACCCAATGTCCTCTTTGACACATTAGGCGAGGTGCAAAGTTGTTTGTTGATCATTTTTATAGTAAGCAATTGTGTTATACGGTGTGAAATGTCTCACCAATTTAAATAGTGTTTGACATTTATTTATTGAGAATTTTATTTTCTTACGAAGTAATTGAGTGCCCATCTGCAAATATGGAGCTAGAAGCCGATAATATTGAATGGCTTGTATTGCAATATAATATTGTTACGTTGTGGCGTAAAATTTCTAATCAATTATACTTAATTATTAGTAAGTTGATTGTATTTTTATCTCAAACATTTTCACTCACAATAATAGATGTACTTAAATATTTTAATTTTAATGTAGCTTTGACCTATGTAGCCAAACAGAGTATTAATTTTTTAATTCATGACAAAAGTTTTATAATTTTTGACTAAGGAAAGAAATTATGACAAAATATAGTGTTCAATACTTAATGATAACTTTTTCATTGAATTTTTAAGCATACAACTGCCAAAGATTCCAAAATAGTTTATGAATCTATAAGAAAATATTTACTAAACAGTGACACATTATTTTGTCTTAATTTCTTTGTGATGTTTTGGTTTGTTGTAAATAAGTAGTTTTAAATTTAATTTATTATTAAGTTCTATACCGATGTATTAACAATTTATAAATAAGAGAATGTTTTATTTTATTAGGTATTTATTTTACTATGTAGTCATTTTATTTAAATTGAGTGTGTGATCATTTGTAAAAAATATAAGTGTAATTAATGTCATTTTAAAACTAATTTTAACCATATTTGCAGATGTACAATGTTTATGAGTTAGTGATGTTCAATAGAATAGTTTGAATAAAATTATTTAGGTTGAAAAATTTGATTATTGTTTTCCTGCTATGATAAGTTTTTCTCCCTTGGCAATAGCAGCTTAGCAGCCGAAGCAATACCTATATCAGAAACATTGCTGATGGAAATCTGAAGGGCTATTCGAATCTTTTACTTATGGCTAGTCTCAATAACCTATCCAGATATAGAGAACCAGTAGCCGTATTATGGGTTACATAGGTTTTGATTACTTTTAGATTTTTGGATCATTTTGTATGGAAGTAATGTCAAATGTCTACCTACAGTAGGTACATAGGTACAGTAAAGCTAAACCATAGGTTGGTTATTGAGACAGGCTGTAGTCCGTTAGTTTTCGGGATGCGGGATGATCACAGGGGTCTCGGTGCAAATATGGCATGAAAGAAAAGTTCCGTTTATTTCGGTAGAAAAGATCTATTTCAACCCTCCTTGAGAGCATGAGTAGCATCACAGGAGTAATACACATACACACCATTTATTTAGCCATGGACGAATTTACCTAACTAAAACCTTACGAAATTGAATAGCTCTCAGTAACAATCAACAAAGAAGTACTCTGTGGATCAATATAGCGTCACCTCCCAGAGGGTATCGCAGGTGTGCTTGAATCAGTATTATCGGCAATTTTTTTTAAACCAAGTTCTACTAATAAGCTAATTCAACAAATTATCACTATAATTAGGTGAAATAATAAAGCAGAATGATGGTAAAATTATTTTATGTGCTTATATCTCATCAAGTTCAACAGTTGTTTTCTCAGACACATAAAGACCGTCCAAGAACTTTCTGATATCCTTGTTTTTGACTGTGGTGGACTGCTGGATAAGGGCGGCTGAGCTCGAAACATCTTCCAAGGAGTTTCCTTCGATGATCAGCTCATCCTTTTGCTTGGGGGAGTTGACAACTGTCACTCCAGGTGCCATCTTTACCCTCCTGATGTATTTCTCACCAAGGAAATTACGGATCTCAATGATTGAGTTAGCTTCGGTGGTGACACAGTTGATGGGGAAATGGGCGTATACAGCACGCATTTTGTATTGGAATCCCTTTGTCACTCCTGAAACAAATAAAATTACATTTTATTACAAGACTTATTTTAACATTAAGCAGCTGGAAGGATTTTAATGAAATTAAAACCTGGGATAGCTTATATCTTCGATTAACACATCGGTTACTTTTGATTACTATTGACTGCAGGGTGCAGTTAAATATAATTTAAAATGTTGAAACATCCAGTGTCATTGTCCAATTACAAGAGTAAAATGGCTGAAGTGCACAGAACCAGTTAATAAGCCTTGTATCAAAATACCTATTTTACATTTCAAAACAATGTAAGGAAACAACATTGCCAACTATGGGTTTGCAACTTAGACTACTGCAAATATGAGCATTGTAACTGTGCGTAGAAAATAAAAAATAACAGTAATCTGCAAAGACAACTATGAAATATGACGGTTACTAAATATGTACTATACTTTATTTAGCGTAAAAACTGACCCTTGGTTTATTAGATTACTGTTATTTTATATTATATTAAAATTTTTAGAATCAGGGGGCAGATTTGTGATTGGTTGCAGTACAATTTCAGTTAAGAAATGGGAAGACAGCATGTTAGATTTGATGCTTCTGGTAATGTAAAACTCAACAGTTCTTAGCCTGTGCTGTTTCATTGTTATGCAAACTACATTTCAAATAAAAAACAAAACATTTCTTCTCCTAAGGCCCCGGTCTCGAATTCTGCGGGCAGCGGGGCGGGAGCGGGCGACGAGCGGGCAATGAGCGGGCAATGAGCGGGCGACGAGCGGGCGACGAGCGGGCGACCAGCGGGAGACGAGCGGGCACTGACAGTCCGCGCGTCATAATTGTGTAGTGTTGTGCGGATAGTTATACCAAATCTCATTTTCTATTCCTGGTTCGATGTTTTTGATAAAGTACCTAAGTACTTAGAAATGTTACTATTATTACTATTATTACTATTAAAAAGAGATAAATTAAAAAGAGATCGAAACTAAAACCATTTTAATTACAACAATTTTGATTTACGTTTTTCATTTGTATGTTTTTCGTGTGAACAATTTGTTTGGTTCATTAACTATTCACGTACAGATGAACAATAACTCTCACATTTAAACAAAAATAAAAAAATAAATTGTATGGATTCAATTCAGTCTCGCTCGATCCCCTGAACCATGAATAGGTACAACACTACACCGCGTAATCTGTCCGTCTTGCCAACTGTACCATCATCTTAGTAGCTATATCTTTTGCAAAAAGTTTCCAGATAACCATATCAATCATCATCATCATCATCATCATCACGTCTAGATTTGTTGCATAAGTACTTGTGGTCGGTTATATATTAGGTACTTATGTAAAAAGTGTTTATTTGTTTTGTATTTGTTTTTGCTTAATAGTTGACTTTAAATATATGTATTTTTTTGTGATTGTTTTGAAATTTTTTGACATGAATCTTTTTAATAATAAATTAGGTACCTAATAGATACGTAGCTAAATTGATATAAAGTATTTTAACAATATATTATTTGCATGTTATGAAATTATGACAAATACCTGAATATGTATTATGAACTATTTAATGAAATTTTAACACCTGAATGTAAATTACCATATTCAAAGCAAATAAATGATTTAGATTTAGATTTTGATTTAGAAATAGTTTAAATCAAAATATAAAAAATCATTGACGTCTTTTTTCAAAATAATTTGCTTGAATGGTTGATTTAGTGGAAAGTTGCTAGAAAAATTGATCAATCGTCTAGCTACAATTTTATTGAAATAGTTGCTGATGGGGGTATAAAATTGCTAGAACTAGCTATGAAGTTTCATAGTTGGCAATGGTGACTGTCAGTGCCCGCTCCTTGCCCGCTCGTTACCCGCGCCGCCGCCGCCCCGCTGCCCGCAGAATTCGAGACCGGGCACTAAGGCCCCGGTCTCGAATTCTGCGGGCAGCGGGGCGGGAGCGGGCGACGAGCGGGCAATGAGCGGGCGACGAGCGGGCGACGAGCGGGCGACCAGCGGGAGACGAGCGGGCACTGACAGTCCGCGCGTCATCATTGTGTAGTGTTGTGCGGATAGATAAACCAAATCTCATTTTCTATTCCAGGTTCGATGTTTTAGATAAAGTACCTAAGTACTTAGAAATGTAACTATTATTACTATTAAAAAGAGATAAATTAAAAAGAGATCGAAACTAAAACCATTTTAATTACAACAATTTTGATTTACGTTTTTCATTTGTATGTTTTTCGTGTGAACAATTTGTTTGGTTCATTAAGTATTCACGTACAGATGAACAATAACTCTCACATTTAAACAAAAATAAAAAAATAAATTGTATGGATTCAATTCAGTCTCGCTCGATCCCCTAAACCATGAATAGGTACAACACTACACCGCGTAATCTGTCCGTCTTGCCAACTGTACCATCATCTTAGTAGCTATATCTTTTGCAAAAAGTTTCCAGATAACCATATCAATCATCATCATCATCATCACGTCTACATTTGTTGCATAAGTACTTGTGGTCGGTTATACATATATAAGGTACTTATGTAAAAAGTGTTTATTTGTTTTGTATTTGTTTTTGCTTAATAGTTGACTTTAAATATATGTATTTTTTTGTGATTGTTTTGAAATTTTTTGACATGAATGTTTTTAATAATAAATTAGGTACCTAATAGATACGTAGCTAAATTGATATAAAGTATTTTAACAATATATTATTTGCATGTTATGAAATTATGACAAATACCTGAATATGTATTATGAACTATTTAATGAAATTTTAACACCTGTATGTAAATTACCATATTCAAAGCAAATAAATGATTTAGATTTAGATTTTGATTTAGAAATAGTTTAAATCAAAATATAAAAAATCATTGACGTCTTTTTTCAAAATAATTTGCTTGAATGGTTGATTTAGTGGAAAGTTGCTAGAAAAATTGATCAATCGTCTAGCTACAATTTTATTGAAATAGTTGCTGATGGGGGTATAAAAATTGCTAGAACTAGCTATGAAGTTTCATAGTTGGCAATGGTGACTGTCAGTGCCCGCTCCTTGCCCGCTCGTTACCCGCTCGTTACCCGCGCCGCCGCCGCCCCGCTGCCCGCAGAATTCGAGACCGGGCACTAAGACTATGGAAGAAGATGCAGGATCACTTCACTGTTTTCTAAGTACATAATGTAAACAAATTTAGGTAAGTAGTGTGGTTAGTTCTGAACTTTCTTATTGTTTTTGTTTACATTAATTTAATGTAGTATCACAGGTAAGACAGACGTGAGTTTATTGCTACGAACTATAACCGTATCTCCGCGAATAAGCACTAACAACAAACCACAGTTTTCAACACTTTCACAACACTATCACTTACCTTTGATCATGTTCTCAACGTGTGAGCAAACTGTCCTTACTGCGGCTAGTTCTTTCTTGGAACCGAACCATTTCTCCACCTTCAGCAGGCGAGGGCTCACCATGCGAATGTCAACAGCCAAGTGTTTGAAGTTCCTCTTCAGAACTCCGCGGGGTCCTTTCACAGTCACCAAGCGGGACTTCACGTTCACGGTGAGCCCATCAGGGATCTTCACCTTTTGGTTAGCAACAATTTGCTTCATGTCTAGGCCTAAAAAGAAACAAACCGATGAATTCTAACCTATTCAGAGCATCAGTTGACAACTTGTGTTGAACTGTTTTTGTGCATTCCGTAAATGAAATATTGCGTTGAACTTATAGGGAACAATATGGAGCTTGAAAGACAATCACTGGATTAGCTTCAACTTATTTATTTTATTAGATTTTTTACGATTTTCACGAATAAAATCAAATTCACCTACGTTCTTTGACACTAGAACCGGAAAAAGAGTTTGACAGATACAAATTATTGCCAACAGCAAAAACTAAATGCCAAACAAAAATGTTATTCTCGACATCTGTATAAACTTGAGCTCCGTCACACTTCAAACAAAAATGTACAATTTATACATAGCTATTTTATATAAAAGATTAAAAGACGATGCGATAACAACAAAGCTTGTAGCTGGTAAAACAAGATGTTGGGCCCTTTTTAGTATTTTTTTCTCTCTTCTTTGCTGTAGTCACCACAAAGCTAATGTCAAAATGACAATTTAAAAACTTGCCTGTTATGTCAATGTCATTGTCATTCAGTTTGTTTTGTCAGTGCCTTGGTACTCCATTCCATTTCTTATTAAAAAATAGTTTGATTTTTCTTTAAATAAGTACCAAATTGTAAGAGAAATATTGAAATAAAATGCTCAGCAGATCACTGTTAAATGCGGAATTCAGTCTCTGCTACAGGATTTATACAAGAGGTTGGTGTTTTTTGGATAACCTGCAACCTAACCAAAAACCAAAACAATGATCAGAAATACACAAATTTTAAGTTGACGTGAAGAATATGAAGAAGTCTGCTGAAGTTATAACTTCCATTATTTTTTATGATTTTTTTTCATTAAATTTTATTCATCATTTTAGGTAAGTTTAAACTTACCTACTTATTTGTTTATTCCAGGGCTAAGTACAAGTTTATCATGGGACATTCTAACAGGAGTGTGTGTGGAAAGATTGCCTGTCGTTACTCCTCCTTTAAATGAAATGCAGAAAAAATACAAAAACCTACTGAGCACTATTGAAATAGAGAACAGCTTGAAGTCCGATCATGAGTTGAGGCATGAGAGTGACAAGTAAGTACCTCTTAAATATTTTATTATTATAGCTTTAAACAATGAAAGAAAACAGTATCATTAGCAAGAGTGAATATCGCCTGTACTTACTATAATAATATGTATTTTATTCATTTATTATTTATTTCTAGCCCATATTGTCCCAGGGCAAAGGCCTCCCTCCTCTCTTTCCAGTTTTTTTATTATAATAATATTGGTACTTATTTATAACTAACAGAATAGGCTTTCTATTTACATATTCTTGTTCCAGCTCTAAAGTAAAACAATAAGTAAGTAATATGTTGATGTAGGTAGATGTATAACCATACATAACATTATTCCCTGGTCATACATAGTCTTGATTGAGTATAAACAGATCAATTCTTAAAATGTTTTCCAATTATTATTCAGTATTTTTTTCAAGGATTCGAGCAGAACTTTTGAAAAAAGACAGTCCTGATGTGGATATGGATGCTGCTAGCAAAATAACAGCACAGGACTTCTTAGACGCTGCCAATGAGGAACTAGCCAAGTTTACATTTGCAGATATTGTTACCGGTTAGTTGACACAACAGGCAATAGAATCACCTATTTATTTATTTAACGATGATAGATGAGCAGCCACCGGCATAAAATATAGCTTACAACTATCCGGACAGTCCATTCTACACATCGAGGAATTGAGGATTTTTTTAATCAGCTGAGTAGTTTCAGAGATTATCTGCGTCAAACAAGCACACCAACCTCCTTATAATATTAGAATAGAATAGAAAAAAAAACGATAGGTGAAAAAAAAAATCTCCAAACAAAAACATCAATCCTAAAAAAACCAAAAAAACTTATGCAATTTCAGAGGCAGATAAGAAAGCAGATAAATCATCACTAGACAGAGCATTGCAGAGGCATCTGATTCTGCTCACAGAACAGAAGCTCGGCAATGATGTCAAGTCTGTACTACCTCAGGGGAAGTGGAAGGAAGGGGAGACACTGAGACAGGTACTAATGAGTGAAACGGGTATATTCTAATGTCCAGTCTCAATAACCTCAGTAGTCTCAATTAATAAATAAAATAAATAGCCTGGGACATTCCACACAGCGTCATCTAGTCCCAAGCTAAGCAACTGAATGCTTGTGTTGTGATAACCAGACGACTGATACTTACACACATTTTTTTTGTAATTACATACATATAATAGGTAGAAACCACCCAGACACGGAACAAATATCTGCATAACATACAAACATTTGTCCCGTAGCGGGGATCGAACCCGCGACCCCCGCGTCTCAGCCGAGCGTTCGCCCACTGCGCCATAGAGATCGTCAATTATGGCAACAATTATTAGTAATGAAAATGAAAACTATTCAAAAAATAAAACAATTGCACTGCGTTTTAAAGCTATGGGTCTTATTTGTAAATTTAATAAAGATTTGAAGAATGATTTTATTGTCACTCCTATGGCAACGAAAAGAGGATAGATTTAATATCCGTATTAGCTAATTGACGATCTCGTCACCTTCGACGAGGAATGGTGGGACTCCGCCAGGGATCGGGATGGTTGGAGAAGTTTGGGGGAGACCTTTGCCCAGCAGTGGGACGAAATAGGATGATTAAAAAAAAAAAATTAGCTAATTATAAGTTTACTGGTCCAATATGCATAATGGGGTATACCTTTATTTCAGACAGCAGAAAGGATAGTAAAAGAGCAATGTGGTCCCGAACTTAAAGTGAAGTTCTTATCGAACGCGCCGTGTGGCTTTTATAAGTACAAATATCCAAAGGAGATAGACGGCAAAGTCGGAGCTAAGGTGAGGACGTGCCCCTGACTAGCAGATACAAAAAAGGGTCAATGATATCGAAATATACTAATATATAAATATAAATATAATAATATCGAATCTTCCAGGTTTTTTTAGTATAAAGTTTTCTGATCTTCCTCCAAGCCAAACAAAAAGCTTTTATAACCTTTAGTTAAGTAAATCCAATAAGATTCTTCATAAAAATTATAACTTAAAAAAAACTCTTCTGCTGTACCTATTCAAAATCCAATAAGATTTATATAGGTACCGCTATAAATAGATTGGAAAGTGCACCGTAAGTGTTGTATTTGAATTATTCTTCTTTATCCAAATAATATTTAACAGTTAAGTAGGTATTCTAGTTACTAGAAAATAAAAAATAGAAAAATACTTGAGGTATTTCATTTCCATAAATACCTTTCTCCAACTAGTAAAGGGTCTCGAGAAGTTTTTTATTGTAAAGCTAAATAAAATATTATTGGGCATGCTTCCGTCTGGCAGTGGTTTGGATCAGTTGAGTTACCTATAGACCGTTTGCAACGGTCCTTAGGTGGCTCAACTGGTTCTATTTGCATTTTGTACAGATATGTAGATATGTATTATTTTAGTTTCTGTTGATAAATTAACAACAACAACAACAATACAATAACAAATAACAACAACAATACAACTCATTATATTTTTGTTTCAGATATTTTTCTACTACGCAAACTATCACAGCGGACAAGTAACTAAAATGAAGCCAGCCTGGCTCACGCGCGCCGAGATGATGCAATCATTGCCTGAAAGATACCACAAATCTGTGCGAGAGTTCTTATTAGAAGAAACTTACTAATTAGTTCTGTAATTAGAGTAGTAATAAAGTTTTGTTAAAAGTTTCTTTGGATATTTTTTTGAAATTTTGATTACTTGAAAATGTATTCTTACATTTTATTATGATAATTTCCGAGCATAACATAATTTTTTATCGTTGTTAAAGTTTTTTTTTACTATACAAAATTGAATCAAAATTGAGATTATGATCGGAATTATATTACTAGAATTGTTTTATTATAAACAACCGTTCCAAAAGGAAATGAGCAATGAATATATAATAATATATTATAAATAACTTAGACTTAGCTCTTAGCTCATACTACAAAAGTGTTTGTACTAAGTGCAGTCGGACACAAGATTCAATTGTGATTAAAACAAGCTTATAGACAATTTTTGTCAAGAAAAAAAGTCCAAGTTTGATTGGTTCCCTTTTTAGGGTCCTTTTAGGGTCATCTTAGCCGACCAAGCAAAATTGGCGTGACAGAGCTTAAAAAAAGCTCATGAACTTGAGACAGTACCTAGTCATCCTTTTAACAAGGCCTTTCTATCTTTACTAGATGATCTATACAGAGTCATGAGGGAATCTTTGCCTTCACCTAACGGGACACTGCAGTGCTTGGGACATTGTTGAGATGGAATAGGCATGCCCAGCACCTAAACCACCCTCTCAGCTGTTGGCCATATCGACAGGAAAGATAATGGTCAATACGTACGGCTGACTAGCCTCGGGATTCCTCACGTTGTTTTCCTTCACCGTTTATAGCTCGTGTTAAAGCGCATATAAACTTTCCGACACGAAAAGTCCTTTTAACAAGAGAAGATTAAAAAAACCTTTATACAAGGTAGGTATCAACGTTTGCTCCTATCTGTACCCACTTAAGTCTCTAAATATTCCATTTCGTCTGTTTACAAACATTAGCTATGCAAGCACTGAGAAATCTAGGTATCCATAATGCGCAATTACTTACTGAGAATATTGTTGGCGCGAACCGCACTTCTAACTAAACCGTCAAAATAGAAGTTTACCTACTCAAGTGCGTGATTTATGAGTAAACACTTTTGGGTCTTTAGCTCCTGAACTAAATAATCGTCACGCAAAAACCATACTTATTATAATCTGAACTAAAGCTCACATTTCCACGGCGAGAAAAAGCTAACTAACTTTGTTTAATCATCTCTCGAATTTGCTCCTTGTAATAAAAACAATAGAATACATAATTCCGTGGCAAAGAAAAGCTTCTAGCTCATAGAGCTTTCGAAATGCCAAAGCAATTTGATAGTTAGGGTATACAAATAGAGTTCAAATTGTGATGTGGTTTATTATGCTTACTAAAGATCACCCTCAAGGCTTACCGACTTTCCGTTTACAAACATCGGGAGTTTGTTTTTCGTTCGCTAAGATTAATTTTCCGAGGAAAGTAGATACACTGTGTTGCGTTATATTCCAATGTTGTGTTTTAAAGTTTTAATTGTTGGTACTTTTCTTGATTTTTTAATCGATGAGTACCTAAAGATGACATGACTATAAAGTAAGTTGACAGCACTAACTATAAAAAATTACAAAATTGTAAACATAACCACTTTAAGTTTAAGCAAAACCACAAAGAGAATATTGAAACTGTCTGTAAGCTGATTAAATGTTAGTTTACGAGCGAACCTGCGGTCGGAAGTTAGTGTTGGTAAACCGCTTCCTACCTAACATCGAAGGTCCTAATCCACAGGGGGCCTCCTCGACTATAAATTGATGACATTCTCAACACTCTTTATGCTTTCCAGCATTCTTTTATCTTATGAATTATTTTATTTGTTTTATTTTAATATTTAATTTTTATATGTAAAAAATCTTTTGGAATTTTAAGCTTTCGTGCTTAATGTCGTCATGTTTTCTTTTTAACCGGCTTCAAAAAGGAGGTGATATGTTTTACTGTACCTATTATTTGTTTATGTTATGATTATTCCGCCAATAGTGTAATGCTATTGTCATTTTGATACTACATATAAGAGGAAGGTGCATTGTAACAAACTGTAAAGGTAGTAGAGTCTCTAATGGCCAGTCTCAATAATCTGTCTGTGGGTAGATATTTGACCTACCTGACAAAAAATTACAAATAACTACTATAGTAAGCAATACCAAAGATAGATAGGCTATTGAGACTGGCCGAAGCTACAAGTAAGTTTATACAAAGAAAGGATTACTTTACTACCCTAAATTCCTCTGACTCAACCGCCACAAAAAGCTCTGATTAGTCATTAGTCCTATGAAAAACAAACTTCGACAAAATTCACATAAACTGCGTCAAAGTTAGATAAAACGGCTAATAGAAACGGCATTGTTCCAATCTAATGGACCACCGGCCGAAGCGCAAAAACCGACCAAAAAACCAGAGACATTTCAACCATTGAACACAAGGCAGCCGAAGAATTCGACAAAGTATTTTATCTTCGTTCACAGTTCGTTGGCGGCCAGTGTCAAATTGTGGAACAAAGGACCGACATACTTATAGATAACATATCTACAGCTCCACTCTCTAAAGTTTCGCAAACAATTCTATTACAGTTTTAAGTTAAATCTGTAGATTCTCATCAGATAAAGCATTGTTAAATCCTGGAAAGGTAGGTAGCAATAAATGCCTCATTAACATAATGAGGTTTCAATGTAACAGTAAAAAAGTCCTTTTGAAAGTTCCCGGGAACAGTACCTACCGCAAAGTAGGCATAGAACAAAGTAAGATCCATATTCTTTTGTTTGTTTGAAAGGGCACGCTCTTGAGAGCGGTTATGTCAGCTACTTAGGTTTTTAGAAGGATAATATTTTTAACTGTTGGTTTTTAATCTTCGTGAGAGAGACCTGAATAACCAACGTAGGTAACCTGAATAGGTAGAACGGTTTTTTTTGTTTGATCATGAAGCAACTCACTTGCATAATAAAGTCAAAACATTGGATGGTTCTAAGATTCACCTTTTTGAAATATCTACTTATAAAGAAGCAGTCCAGCATGTTGGTTCTTGTAAACTAAATAGTTAGTCTTCTGAAAATATGTTTTACATTGGATGCAATTTTCTTGTCTAATAAGAATGAAGAAAAGTGTCTTAGAACTTTGGAAAAAACTAATAGGTAAAAGCAGGATCACAACAGAACTGTTTTAGGCAACCCTAGGGCACTACGGCAGATGCCATCTAGATCGTTAACAAATTCAAAACCTTTGGAAATGTTTATGGGGGTAGAAAGTGGCAGCATTTTTAGGACTTTTAAAAGACACATAAGTACCTACCTACCTGCCTCATTTCAGATTACAAAGAAAGCATGTTTTGATCGAGAAAGCTTAGCCTTATCTATTCATAAAACTAAGCACGATTTGATTTGTTAATAGAAAAAAATGTTTGTATTCCACTGCGTCGAATTTTACCAGGGGCAATCAAAAACCAATCATGTCCTTATTAGTTTTACGGCGGAGATGAGTCTGTCGGTGGAATGCGCGAGGAGTCGCAGCCAGGTGGGCCCCCATTAGGCCCGCGCGGCCGCTCTTCATCTTTATGATAATTATTTTCTGTTTGTTTTCGTTCGTATCGGGCCGCGTTCGGTACGTTTCTCGGAACCCACTTCCATTGTGGTAAATTAAAGCCGTGGACCCCTGCCTCGACGAGAGATAATTCGACAGGATGCCGCATATTATTAATTGCACTATGACTTGTGGAAATGGAGCTTTGAGATTAGTGAGTCATTCATTCCGACGCTACCCTCCGCGTGGGAACGTGGACCACTGTTTCAACTTTTATTTCAATCCAATTGTACTGCACCTGAAGATCGCGGCTTGCAGAGAACAGCGCGAATCAATTAAGCTCTGGGGCAAAGCGATAAATATCCAATTAAGTGCATCGCAAGGACTGTACAGAGCGATCGGTTCGTTAACTAGAGTTTAACAAGGCAATAAATAGAGGCTCGGCGACCAATAAAAAGAGGACCGTAAATAAGCCGAATGCCCTCACTAAAAAAGGGAACCTCGTAATGTTTACAATCTTGTGGCTTTATTCACTTTGTGTTCCAATTTCATGGTAAATCGAGCGGATAAAATCCTCCTTTATCAGCAGACTGGCCGTCTGTCGGCGGCCCTCCCCCCGTCCCCCCTCTTGCCCCCGGCCCCCCGCAGCCCGCGGGCCCCGAACACGCCGCGTCAGTCCGTCTCGCACGCCTAAAGCCCTCATTAAATACAAATCTAACATTAACCCTGAATGAATCCTAATTCGTTGAAAGGATCAAAAATATGATAATTCAATTAGTGGGCGGTCAAAAGTTTATATTTATTGCCGTGTCTATGGTCGCTGAGCTTTTATTTTAGATAAGCAACTTTGTATTTTTAATAGGTTGTAGGTACCTAGATATTTTAGGTTAGGTATAAGTTCTAGTATTCCTATACCTATAAATTTGAGTAGACAGTAAGTACTTGGTACTTATAAGGTACTTCAGTTCTTAACTCGGTGAGGCCCCTTAGTCCTCGTAAAATGGAAATTGGATTGCCCGCGCATACCACAGCTTTTAATTTATGTATTGTGTTGTGCGCTTATTGTGAAAGAAGGATAAACTCTTGACATTTCTACAAAAAAATCAGAATGCTTTATTACGCTTCCATTAATTTAAACAAAGAATTAACTTGATAAAGTAGAGAACTGAACATAAACGTTTATAATTAGAATACTAATAGAAGTAATCTGTATAAAAGAGTTAGTAGTTTGATTGACTTTACAGCCTCTGAACCTGAATTCGTTGGTAGTAGAGATTTCTTAATATTTTTTTTCTATGACCAGTAACTTTTACTAACTGTAAGATAAAAAGTTATTGGTAGATCTGACGTTAAGGTATGTTAGGTATTTTTTTTTGAGAATTTCCAGAATCTAGCATTACCTACTACCTACTACAACTTAACCGTTAATTCGTCGAAGTATTTTTGTATCGTCACTAACAAAAGTTGATGCGCAATGTAAAAGTGATGCATAGCTTTGTGTTTAGGTATAGAGGTATAGAGTAGAGGGATACTCTACAATCCGAAAACGATACATCGTGGCATTAATTCTAGTGCTAGATCGATCTAGCTAGACTGTATGTCCTAGTTTTCCTGTCAATGATTTATTTATTTATTTACAACTTACTACTATCGTTACAGGCTGTGCCTAATGCAATAGTGTAGTATGATAGGACATACAGTCCTAGTTTTTCTGTCAATGATCGATCTAGCACTGGAATGATGTTCATCATCTTTTCTCGTTGACTGTACCATAACTTAAGATCACTAGCCAGCTGATAGTATAAAAACCCTTGTATGTCAGAGCTTTAGGAATTGGCAGCGCAATGAGGGGACCGTTCGGATCGACAGGAAGAGAAGAGTTAACGCGTTCTCGCGATCAAATACGTCTTCGCATTCTTGCATTTCGACTATTCTGTATGTTCTGTGTGTGTTATTTAGATGACAAAAACGCTTGGGACTGAACATGCACCAACTTAGCTATTGGTACAGTAAAAAAATGTTATATTTCTTGTTTCTACAGAAATGTACTACCTAGATGAAAAACGTGAAGAGGTAAGTCACTTAAGTATACCTACCTATAGATTTAGAGAGACAGTTCGCATAAAACATATTTTCGTATTCTCATACTGCATTTGAAGTGACCATTCAGATAGAAAGCTGGTTATATTGAGCTGTTTTTCTGCCGGCCACATCGACTTATTAGCTAGTAGACTCCTAATACCTACAATACTCACAATACAAAAAAATCTGCAAACCAACTAAGTAGTGCGTGGGAGCGGGAAAGTGATCGCTTATTGGTCCGTTCAAGTTCACGAACAAATCATGACAAATCAGAAATGTTTACGGGTCTCTAGTCTGTTCGTTATTAGTCAAACGTAAGGGGGCGTGGATTGTTATAAGATCTTTTTATCTAATGTGTTATCTGAAAACGTTCGCAGTTTATTAGGTGTCTACTGGATATGTCGATGGCCGGTTATATGGTGGTTCCATCATCAGAGTAAGCCACTTGCTTACTTATAACTGGTGGCTGGTAAAAGCGTACTGTTGCAATGCGTCCAGAGTGCATTGGTTAGAAGGCTCGACGGGTTATTAATTTTATGGTGTCGATGGCCGCTTGCACCTGGCTGCTTCGGTCAGTGCGCCCGGCCCAGAGATGGGCGCTTACCCGGTAAAAACCCGAACATTGGGTTTTTACCCATTTATACCCATTTATACCCACCCATTTAGAATTAATACCGGGTAAAAATTCAATACATCTTTTTTTGAGATTCATCAAACTATTTTTAGCTTTTACTTGTTCGTTTTTATTCTACACACTTGAAAAAAGTCTAAGCTACATAAATTCTTATAAAGAAGATATTTATACCTTCCCATTTAGAATTAATACCTGGTAAAAATTCAATACATATTTTTTCGAGATAAATCGAACTATTTTAAGCTTTTACTTGTTAGTTTTAGTCTAGATACTTGAAAAAGTTTATATTTAAAAAAAAATTCAAATTGTTAATTTTTTTTTTATAATTTTTTTTTATTCTTATTCAGGTTTAAGTTATTTCAAATGTACCTACACGAATCACAATTAAGTGGACTTTTAAAAGAAATTTTTGTCGATTTTATTTGTCTAATGAAATCATATTTTAGACCAAAAATTAAGGGTTTTCCTGTGTTATATCAATGACACTCTACTTACTACTTATTTTCATAATAATTTATAATATTTCATAATATTTTTAACATTAAATAATTCAAAAATACATGTCGAATTTTTACCCGGTAAAAATAAAAAATACCCGGTATAAATGGGTATTTATTCATTTTTACCTATTTTACCAATTCCTTCCTATTTTACCCACCCGAATTTTTACCCACCCGCCCATCTCTAGCCCGGCCGCCCCTCTCCGCGGGATCAATCACGTACTGATGCTGTTCAACTAGATCCTTACATTGATCCTAACTGATTTTCAGTTCAAAGTTTGCTCATTTCTAAAGATCCACAAAATAATCATCAAGGCTATAGAGTTTTTTTCTAGACACTTAAATCACGATGTAATTGAAAAGGAATATTGTTGTTATTATTATTAACTTGTTCCTTTATAAATTGAAATAAATGTTTTGCTGTTCTATCTTAAAATTAGTGATGAGTTCTAGAAAGCTTATAAGTCCCTTAACGATAGCTTTAAACCTGAAAAAATGCTTCTACCGCAACTATAAATTACGGTCGTGATGGCATTTTTCCATTCATACACATAACACGTTCAGTCCTAATGAGGCACCAATCTATTTGACGATCCTGAACGTCACTTTCAACAATAACTAATGCCATACGCCTCGGTATCCCTGATTGCAACAATGTTGCAGATTCTATCTCTGCAACTTGTAATGTATTTTGTAAAGCTGGTACACATGATACTTAATTAGTATATTTGTAAGCTGTAAGCGAACCTTTACATAATAAAGTAGTTTTGAAGTATTTAATTTATGTTGCTAGAGACTAAGGTTCGTTATATCATTAAGTATTCTCAAGGAGCTAAGGACCTACACTTAAAACTAGAATTTTAAATTAATCAATAAATTCCACCATAGATTGATTAAGCCAGATGGCGAGGATTTGACTTCCTCTTTGAAGCATGAACGCGCAGGGCTATGGCCAAGAGCATCTAATCACACCACGTGCGTCTTCAAAATTGCAAAATAGTTGAAAAATAAAACTGTAAAAAACATTATAAGCCGTGTTGGCCAAGTGGATTGGTACCTACTTTCAGTCGTGGGACCGCGGCTAGTCAGCCCCACACGTAGGTATTGACCATTGTCTTTCCTGTAGATATGACCGGCTAAGCTGAGAGGATGGTTTAGGTGCTGGGCAAACCTATTCCTTCTCAAGAATGTCCCAGGCACTACAGTGTCCCGTTAAGTGTAGGCAAAGATTTCTTCCTGACGCTGTATAAATCATCTAGTAAAGATGCAAAGGAGTTTTTATGTTACAGCATATTTGATTTTGTCATAAAACAAACTTACTTCTATTCTATTCTAAGACAAAAACATCCAAGCAAGATATAAAACTAAAAGAAAAATAGTACTGCATCTTCTACGCCGGTATGTGGACAGCATTCCCTTCTTAATCTAACTGGTTGGAGGCAGTGCGTATTACAATGTAAATGGCACATTCGTCTACAGGTGCCGTGAGGTGCCGTATGCCCGCATTTGTTGTGGAAACAGGTTTACCGGCGCTTACCGGTATTGAAGATGACACTGGTTGTTGCCTACATTCAGTGTCATATAGGAACATCAGTGGCCTGCTGAGTTTTAAAATATGTAATAATTTTAAAAGTACTAGAAACCAAAAACTAGTGTCAGAGGAAGATAGCTTTTTATTTTAGGGTCAAAGCCTTAAAGTTCCATTTTAATCTTGAAATCACTGATAATTCTGTTTTATAATTATGATGTAGCTTTAGGTTGTAAACTTCAGAACATCATTATGCTCATCGTAGTACATCGTAATTAAATATAATGTGGCACATAATAAAACAGCCTTTTTTGTTAAAAAGTCTAGAAAATACGAAGATAATTGTAGCATTAATGTTAAATTATCACCAGCAAATCTCACAGATGACTGCAACCCGCTTGCTCTACAAATGCGGTCCATAGAACCTGAATCGTGTACCGGTACCACATCGCACATTAGAATTTCACCTATCGCTCACCGCGGTTACATTGCTTGTTTAACAGAGCTAAGACTACACCCAGACTTAAAAAAACAAGCGATAGGTATCACACATTGTGTTTATGACGTGGAATGTGAAGAGATTTGGATACGTTTTGGTGTAGGTCACAGGTGTAGTAGACATGCGGGCGACGTTCTTAAGTTAGTACATAGAGAGTATGTGGGTATTTGTGTGCCTTTAATATATTTTGATTAAATAGGCACTGGACTGTATTTCCAGGAATACTGCGTTAATGATTATTAAGATGTGCGGGAGTAGTCAGAGTTTCAAACAAATGTTAGAAACATGTCTAAATCTTGTAACCAAGTAAGTTGTTACAAGATATAGAAACAGGTTGCTTATGCTCGCTGTTCAGAATTTTCTTTGAAATACTATATTCAAAAAAACAATGTAGAGTTTATTTTAATAGTAGGTCCTTTCCAAAGAGTATAAAATGAAAATTAGAACCTATTATTTATAGTCGACTTAGAGCTTTACTAACTCTTTGATACTACTCTGTTACTTTCTCTTTGAATTGATATAAGTAAGAGAGACAAAGAAAAAATTTTTAATCGAAAACTGGCTAAAGAATATTATTTTAAATAATAAATGGCGGTTCATGAACTTATTTGTAGGTTGAAAAGAAGTAAAAAAATCCAAATCTTGACCGCTCAGCACGTCGCTTAACATAACGATCTACTAAGAACATCTAACCAATACGCCGTGAGCTTTCTATTGAAAACTGTCATTGCAATACTTAACGATAAACGCTATCGAAAACGCTTGAGACTCAAGTGCAGTCTTTGAAAAGGTCCCAGAGCCTGCACTAAGTCCTAATGATCTCTTAGCTTTATTGAGGGAGTTAAAACGGCTTTAAGCTTTTATTACATTGCACAAGCCTAGGATCGCATAAAAACAAAAGCGAAAAGGACATTTTAGCACCTCCATAAAAACTGAAGTGAACTCGCCATAAACATTGTCAATAAATTAATAAGTCATCGTTGAATACCCCCAATTACAATGAGTCAGGCAGGTAGAATAATATAGAGCTGTTGTAAATTCAAAAGCTTCTTTTTTGCGGCGTGGCTATTGCTTTGCGTACTTCCGTCGCCTTTTTTTATAGTGGCGCTAAGTTTTTGACAAAAGCTTGAAGCGCCATTCGGCCCTCGGGTATATTCATAACCGCAGCTCAACGCGTCACCACCTCGGCATTTTGTATTCTTTGCATTTGATGTTAACAAACTTTTTTGTAAACAAAATACTTTCGACTTGTCGTGTCTAGTTTTTACTAGTTAGGTAATATAATGCACAAAACAAAACTTGGGCGTGGATACTAAATTTGTTACAAAACATTTTCTTAACCCGAAAGTTAACACGAAACCCCTAAAACTTTACGGGCTTCGTAAGTAAAATTCATAAATAATAAAATAAAGTACCAAATTTTACGATATATGGTCCACCTGTTCATATACCTACACCTAACATCTATTTGATAGCCGTTGAAATAGGTAATGAATGTAATTTGATATTCACGAAATTCTAAGAAGTTTATTAAATATTCATAAAATTAATAGGTAATAATGATGTAATCAAATTATTAAAGCTATGTGATATCATCTCTGTCCCATAGAGATATCAGATTTTCATTTTACTTAAAACATTTACTTTAAACGCATATCGGTAACTAATGGATTTGGTTGCATTTGTTTCCAGGCCCATTGTTACCTATGTAAATTCCAAGTTTAATCCAAATCAGTTCAGTAGTTTTTACATTTCTCACCAGCAACGGATGTTTGTGTAGAACAAACATACAAAAAATGTGCATTGCACTTAATCAATCTCAAAACATTGGGAGGAAACCTTAGCAGCATGATGTGCATGTATCAAATGTGTATTTGGACATGCCTCTGACTACCCCATTAGACATCTTCAAAAGAAACCAATAATACCTAAAAAGATCTCAAAGAATATGTCTACCTCTCTTAGGAATACAGCCGTTATCATTTCATTTATTTTTATTTTTAATCCGTGATCTAAAGTCTGACCGACTGCGCTGAAGGTATTCAAGTTAGCCAGAGGCACATCCACTTAACAGTACATATTTAGATATAACATCTTAACAATAGCCACTACAAAAAGGTACCGTATTTCGAGTGTTCAAAAGTTTCAAATGTTTGTGTTATCTCAAGCCTCCAGGTTTTGTGTACCTGTTAACTTTCCCTTGGCGTTTTTTCATAGGTTTTTTTTACGCGGGTGTAATATTGGGGTGGCCTGTTTGTGTTTTTGTCTGCAAGTTAGATTATCTATTGTGTTACTAGCGCCATCACCTTCGCCGGCATTTAAAAGGACAGTTTTGTTACATTTGGTATTATATGGGATAATATTCTGTAGTGTTCGGTATTAGAGATGGTTTTTCAGTGGTTTTTAGTTTGTTTCATGGTACCTAGTTCTTTGAAAATCATGTTATCAAATCAGTTAAATGTTATAGAATGTAGCGGTAAGTATGAGTCAGTGGTGTGACTCATTGATTTCTTAAATTCCAATAGTTTGAAAAAATAATTTAATTATCCACCTGAAGCGATGTCCGCTAATTGCTGAGGAATTTGCCGAAACCGTTTAAAATGCTTTTGTAATTTACATAGTTGAGGACTTATAGTTTTTTTGGAAGTCGTTAAAAATGCACGTCGAAAACTCAAAATTGTCGATTGAGTCATTGTTAATCGAGTTGAAATCTCTTGTTTTAGGTTTTGTCAATATTTAGATAGTTCAAAATCTTATTTATTTTTTGGAAAAATTAAAAAGAAATGATAGACTTTTTTGGAAATATGTATGTTGACTATCCTTAGAGATCTGACGATGAATGACTTTGGTAATGATAATGATCTGAATGATTAGAACAAAGTAGATTCTCTTGAAGCTTAAGTAAAAAAAAGTACAAATAAGATTAAAAATAATTATTTTAAATAAGAGCGAAATAGCTATAACAAACTTTGATTTATAAATTCATTACTACCTAATGAATTTATAAATCATAGTTTGAAATTGAAACATTTTCAGAACGCGTTCAAATCTTTTGTATGCAAGATGCTTCACGATGTATATTTGATTAATTTACTGTCTTGATTATTTACGCCATTGCAAAGTTATTAAAACAGCAACTTGTTTGTATTATAACACAGGTGTTAAGTATTATATTACTCCTTATTATTTATCTGCCGTCGATTTTAATAAAAATTAATGACATGTATAAATTATATTGATAAATGAATACCTAGTCTAACTTATAAAATAATATCTTAAAGTTTTATTATCAAGTGATGATCTATTAATATAAAGTGAGTATTTATTTAATTTATGTTTTTTACCATAGTAGGAACATTAACGATGTTTTTACTCTTTTTTATTCTGATTATTTTTTATTTTACAGTTTTCCTGTCATTTAATTAGCACTGACACTTAAATAAATACTATTATGCTATTCTTAGTTACAAACGACTTCTATTAAACTCAATTGATCGGATTCCCAGGTATAGACTTCGACTTTTTATTGAAAAGTCGTGGCTTTTGATCCAAGTCGCGTACCAAGACATTGGGAAATCTAATCTTGTATACTAATATTATAAAGAGGTAATGTTGGTTTGTTTGTTTGACGGAGGTTATCTCCGAAACTACTCAGCCGATTTTAAAAATTCGTTTACTGATGTGTAAAATGGACTGTCGGGATGGTTATAGGCTATATTTTATCCCGTTTGTTTTATTATTACACCCTTACAAAGCCAAGACGTGCTGCTAATATTAGTTGGTATAGGATTAGGACTTTTCGAGTAACAAGAAAAAAACATATTTGAAACCTGTATTAAATTGACATAACTTTATGAATAAGACCATTGACTTACCTATGTTTTTGTTAAACAACTCTAAATTTTATTTATTTACAGAAACTAAACTAATACATTTTTACATAACTATACAAAATAGAAATAGAACCAGTTGAGCCATCTAAGGACCGTTGCAAACGGTCTATAGGTAGCTCAACTGATCCAAACTACTGCCAGACGGAAGCGTGCCCAAGACACTGGCCGCATTGCCATTTTTGTTAATATTACTTTCAAGAAACTTACATGTCTGTATAGGTACTTCCTAAACTGTATGTTTGTGGTTGCCGGCACCCAATTAGTCGTGATGCAGTTATGCTCGTTAGTCGGTGAGGGGATAATTTCTTTATCGCGCAGGCGCGGGCGCGTGTGGGGTCCGCCTGCTCTCAGTGTTGCCAACTACACACTAAAGAAACTTAACACAAAACACACAACACTTAAGAATGTAGTAGATTATAAATATTTTAGATACAATAGACAAGTAAAGGAAGGCCGAGAAGGAGTGGATGGATTTTGTGAAAGAGGATATGAATGTGAGAGGAGTGAGTTCGGAGTTGACGAATGATGGAGATGAATGGAAGAAAAAGATGTGGGCCGACCCCACCTAGCGTGGGATAAGGGCATTAGAATAATAAGGATATAAATATTTTAGATGTAGATATAGTTTATAATTAATCAGGATTATAATATTTACTTATTGCCCGCAAAAGTCCCGACGCGTATTATAAGCGGTTAAGCTAAAATTTTCATTATTTTTTTTCTTTATAGCATCTAGAAAATGCGTAAAGATGTGAAAAATAATCGTAATGATTTATATTTATTTATTCAATAATCATAATATTTTTTAAATTAATTAATTCGTAAATTTTAAGATGTACATAGTAATAATTTGAAACGTGGCCTGATGTATCATAAACAGGCTAAGCTGGCAAGAACACATGCAGCCTTCTCACTATTTCAATTAACCTCCCAGGGACTCCATAAACTTCTCACTAATGGTTTTAAACAATAATTGACTATTTAGGGGGAAATTGTTACATTCGAACGTGAGAAACACGTAGATTTAATTGAGCCTTTGGAATTCTGACTTTTCTACGATTCCAATTAGTATATATTTCCTACGTGTATTTTTCCGCCTCTTATGCCTTGACCATGAAAATCTATGTTAAAATAACTCATCAAGTGTTTACTTTCGGTGAGTTACAAAATCAATCGAAACATAAAACATGGCAATACCTTTGAGGCTTATTATGAAAGTGCCGACTTAAAAATCTCGAATGAAACCCGGAGCATAACAAAGCAACGAGTCATCATCATTACTTTAAGAACTGGTAGTATGAAAACAAGATTTTGAAAATCGTGAGTAAATATTTGCTCGCCTGACCATTCCATAAAGCTGGTTGAGAGGAACAAAAAATACGTTAACAAGAAAGGTCCTGTGGGAGCGGCCGGGGTGAGATGGAGATAGGGAGAGTCCTGGTGGGGGAAAGAGATAGAATGTGCCACGCCCACAACCACCCACGTAGTCGTAAACAGTCCAAATCCTTTGCACGCTTTCATGTATCCCAAATCGAAATCGCTTCGAGCATCGCCCGATATTTTGATATCCAACTACCGTTTCTCTCTCATCGACATAAAAACCAGAATCCTTTAAAGCTTCTAAATAAGTTATTCCAAGTTGTTGTCCTTTTGTGATCGAGATCATAATGATAAATAACTCAAAGGATAGGTTCAGTTTGGGCATAATAATTGATTTTGATGTCTTAAACATAAAAATATTCTCGTTGGTATTTGGGAACCAATTGGGGTGTTGTGACTCGGGTTATTTATTGTTAAAATTATGCTTGCCTGTGAATAGTAATCTTTTCAATATCTAAACAATGTCAATGTCAGCTTCTGACAGCTATCGTTATGTCTAATCGATTAGCGCCATATTGTGATTTTGCTTTGTCTCTTTCTCTTTTCCCGTTCATCAAGCATGTTGTATGTAAAACCATTAATCACTTTAAATCAATAGATCTATATATTTTGTATTGTAACTTTTTATGCTGAGTAATAAACAGTGCAATAGAGTGCCGAGTTTTCACTGTATTTTGGGATCCTGATTTCCTGGACAGGCAGGCACCGTATCCAATCCAATACCAGAGCACTCACGTGCTGCCGATTCTGACGCTGCCACTCTGTTCATCATCTCCAACAGGTTTTGGGTCCAGGCTTTGCGCCCAGGATTGCATACCAAGGATCAAGCTCCTAAAACTGATAATACGAAGAATTGGTGTTGGTGCTGTCTTTGTCTTGACTCCGGCTTGTGTGCGCGGATGTCATGGAGGACAGAATGTCTGGAAATGGAGTAGTGTTGCCTAGCGCCGGTGGAGCAATGTCCTCGCTCGGCGGAGGCGTTCACATTGAGAAACTTGAAGGTGTCGGAAATTACAATACATGGAAGTTTCAAATGAAGATGATTTTAACCCTTGAAGGGCTATGGGAGTGCATAGAGAGTACTGCGGACAGTGTGATCGAAGCAATGCGAGATCAAAGAGCTTTGGCACGAATATGCCTTAGTGTGAAGGCGGCGTGCTTTCAACATGTGAGACACTGCATCACATCTAGAGATGCGTGGCAAAGGCTTGCTAATACCTTTGAGGACAAGGGGCTTTATAGGCGAGTGCTATTATTGAGACAGCTGCATCATACCGAGTATGGACAATTTGTGTCAATGACTGAATACATAGATGGAATAATGACACGTGTTCAGCAGCTTGCGGATATTGGCAAAGTTATAGAGGATGCTGAGGTTGCGGAATTACTCCTCAGTGGCCTACCCCAGGAGTTCGACGCGCTGGTTTCTAACTTAGAAACAGCATGTATTACCAACGAGTTATCAAGCGAGCTGGTTCGAGCTAGACTTATTCAGGAAGAATTCAGAAAAAGTAACAATAATAATAGTGACACTGCCTACATCTCTAAAAGAAGAAGAGAACCATTCAAGATCTTCTGTCACTATTGTAAGAAACCTGGTCACATTAAGTCTAAGTGCTTCAAGTTGAAGAATGAAAAGGCGAATTCAGAAGATTCAGCGCTTGTTGCTTCAGCGTTTGTGGTGAAAACGCAAGAAGATAGTTGTGTAATTTGACTCTGGGTGCTCCGCTCACATGTGCAATGACAGAACTTGATTTTGTGAGCATGTGAACTCTAAGTAGTAGTAATGTTATAAGTATTGCTAACAATGATGGCATACTTGGGAAGAGGTAACATACAATAAAAGACTGGAAATTTGGTAAGGTATCTTTTATATGTTTTTGTATGTGCCTAAACTTGCTCACAATTTATTAACTGTCAGCTGTCTAACGCAGGAAGGTTACATGGTTTTATTTGATGAACGGGGGTGTTTTATTTTTATGACAAGAGCAATAAAGTTTCTGGTAACCCAATATTGTGTGCTATAAAGGTTAATGTTAATGTTAATATTTGGTATATTATATCAAATTGGGGGTGTGTCAGTTAGGGTATTCGCAAGGTGTGCATTCTTCTCTCATGTGATAGACAAGAGACCCAGAGTGCACAGGTTGCTGCTCATGTTGTGCCTGTTGAAATTTGGCACAAGAGGTTAGGTCATTATAAGAAGTATGCAAGGTTTGTGTGCTTTAAAGAATGGTGTTATAACTGGTATTCTGTTTCAGACTGACAATGTACAGGTTCTGAAGCTTTGTGTGCCATGTTTGGAGGGAAAGATGGCTGCCATGCAGTTTCCGATTGGAGAGGCAAGGCAAGCTACCCAGTCCCTCGATTTGATACATTCTGATGTTTATGGACCGTTACCTGAGAGCAGCTGGAGTGATGCGAATTACTTGGTAAGGTTTACCAATGACTACACCAGGAAGACCTTTGGATATTTAATGAAGCACAAATCTGAGGTATTGTCTCATTTTATTAATTTGAAAAATTTTGTTTGAGAGACAATTGTTGGGGTTACCAGTGAAGATTTTGAGGTCTGATGGGGGTGGTGAATTTTGTAATGATAATTTTTTCTAAGTTTTTGCAACAGCAAGGAATCATTCACCAAAAGACTGTACCTTATTGTCCGAGCCAAAATGGCGGCAGTGAATGTCTAAACAAGGCATGTATGGAGAAGGTTCGGTGTATGCTGAGAAGTGCTGGTCTCTGTGGGCGATATCGGGGACAGGCGGTTATGACTGCAATTTATCTACAGAACAGGTGCCCCACTTCTGCTCTTTCAGGACACACACCGGAGGAGGTTTGGACCGGATCTAAACCAGATCTTAGTCACCTCCATCTATTTGGTTGTATAGCATACTCTCTAGTTCCCGAACAGAAACGTTGTAAGTTAGACCCTAAAAGCAAAAGGTATGTTTTTGTTGGGTATTTTGAAACATTAAAAGGTTACAGGTTGTTGGACCCATTAGTTCCTACTAAAGTAATTAGATCAAGAAATGTGGCATTTCTGTAAAATAAGTTTTATAAGAATTTTCAGGACATGGATAATACAAACAATGATTGTATTTATTATGAATTGACTAGTGAAATGGATAATTTGAATTTAAATAGCAATGTAATGGATGAATCGAGTAATAGTCTCTGTGATAATAAAATTAGTAATTTTAATTCCATTAATGATAATGCTATGAATTCTAGTCAATGTGTTAGTCCAAATGAACAGTCTGTAATATCTAGCGAAAGTTCAGAGGAAATTGTGTTTTTTTTTCAGATCCTGATGAGGAGTACTGCACTGGTAGCGAGGACCAGGGTGTCCCTGCTGAGTCCCGCGGAGAGCGTGTGACGTCACCGCATAACTCACCGGCTGTGAGACAGCGTTCCGTGCGTACTATTAGGCCACTGGTAAAGTACAAGATGTTCCATTTGTCGAACCTCAATTATATGAGGAAGCTGTTAGTTCACCTGATAGGAATGAATGGCAGGCTGCAATGCCAAGTGAATATGAATCGCTGATTTCTAGCAATGTATGGAAGTTAGTTGATAGGCCATCTAGTGTAAATGTTGTTAAATGTTAAATGGATTTATAAGGTTAAATATGATAATGTTTGGTTGCCAGGGGTTTTACTCAAGTAAAAGGTTTAGATTATACTGATACTTTTTCCCCTGTGGTTTGTCATAGTACTATGAGAATATTATTTTCATTAGCTACTGAATTAAAACTTAATATTTATCATATTGATGTAACAACTGTGTTTTTAAATGGTGAGCTATAAGAAACTATTTATATAGAACAGCCTCCTGGTTTTAGTGATAATAATTGTAAAGACAAGGTTTGTTTACTGTTAAAAGGTATTTATGGCCTTAATCAGGCAAGTAAAATATGGAATCAAAAAGTATATCATTTGTTGACAAGTAATGGATATACTTATAAAAAGTAAATGTGAACCTTGTGTACCTATACATAAAAAGATGTGATAAACATATTACTGTTATATCATTTTAAGTTGATGACTTTTATGTATTTTACAGTACTGAGTGTAATGAGATATTTCCTTTACTTGAAGAAAATTTCATTGTTAGAAACTTGGAAAGTTTGAAAAATTGTTTGGAATTCATATTGTGAGAGATAAAGTAAAGGGAGTAATGAAAATTGATCGGACTGAATACATAAAGAGATTGGTAAAACACTTTGGTATGGAAAATTGTAAAGTTGTTAAAATTCCTATGCCTAACAACTGTAAGCTAGTATAGAGTGAAACTAGCTTTTGTGATGAACAGTATATTATAGGTAGCTCATGGGATGTCTTAATGTATATGTATATCTGTGTGTACTAGACCTGACATCTCATTTGCGTTACTTATAAGAAATTTTGTTTATGAGGTCATGCTTAAAAATTGTAAGGTAACAATTTATAATGATAATAATCATTCAGCTCAGAAATTGTTACAAGTCACAGAATATTGTCATAAACGTACTAAGCATAGAGACATAAGATATTCTGTAAAAGATTTTGTTAAAAAATGATTCTGTGACACTGAAATATTTGCAGACCGATTGTATGGTAGCAGATGTTTTACAAAGCCACTAGGTGCTGTAAAACATGATAAGTTTGTAAATGATATGAATGTTATTTGACACAGTTAATGAATGTTTATGTGAATTGTTTTTATTTGTTAACTGACATGATATTGTTTACAAAATAACTATCTATCTATATTACTAAAAATTGTTGACTAGAATGTATGTATAGATAGATAAAATAGGTACTGACCATTGTGATTGTCTTTGTTAAGTGTAAAGTTTACTTATTTGACATTGTAATGGACTTATGTAGAGCCCTAGAGAATAGTATTTCCTATTGATTGAGATGTAGAGTTTTGTCTTGATGTAGAGCTCTTAAAAATGTACCTTAAAGTTTAATTGATTGTTTGTGGCATGATATTGTTTCGATTAAGGGGTAGTGTTAAAATTATGCTTGCCTGTGAATAGTAATCTTTTCAATATCTAAACAATGTCAATGTCAGCTTCTGACAGCTATCGTTATGTCTAATCGATTAGCGCCATATTGTGATTTTGCTTTGTCTCTTTCTCTTTTCCCGTTCATCGAGCATGTTGTATGTAAAACCATTAATCACTTTAAATCAATAGATCTATATATTTTGTATTGTAACTTTTTATGCTGAGTAATAAACAGTGCAATAGAGTGCCGAGTTTTCACTGTATTTTGGGATCCTGATTTCCTGGACAGGCAGGCACCGTATCCAATCCAATACCAGAGCACTCACGTGCTGCCGATTCTGACGCTGCCACTCTGTTCATCATCTCCAACATTTATGACAATGAATGAATATCAGGAATCTATGTGCTTTGCTTTGTTCAGTACTACCTATATGACTTTTAAGGGCTTCTTTCAACCTTTTGACTGAGAGAAAAGTAGGTATTATTACCTCTAGGTAATAAATTTTCCTCTGACTGTCCCTTTAGACAAAAGATCATGAATGCCTAAATATCGATAGAAATTAAATGGATCACTTGATGAATAAATGATTATGGTAGTCAGAGGGCCATTAAAATTATATCTGGTAGATGCCTACTTTTTGTTACTCAGACCATCAATATCTCAACGTTTGACTGAATTACACGGAACAAAAAAGGTACCCGATGACGGAATTCTCATCAGACCAAAACTCAAAATCTATCAAAGACATACGAAAATCCCTTGGTAATCGACAGGTATATAATTTGCCCCTCTGTAATTATAGGACCACGTGACGCAATAAGTGGTAATGGTAATAACCCGAGCATTCCCACATGGTCACGGCAAGGACAACACATAATTTTGACCCATTATTTTGACCGCAAATTGATATCTACGGTCACACCGCGCGGCTTTTTGTCGATTGATATTTATAATGTAGGTAAAAAAGCTATCAATGAACAACCAACAGACCATCTACGTGAAATTATTTTAACTTTTTACGTTTTCATATACCTACTGCACATTATTTGCTTTTTTTGATCAGCCCAGTTTATCTTTCTTCTACGCTTAACAATACGTAATGGGCTAGGAATATATTTTCTTTAAAAATGATTACTTTATACATTTCTTACGTTACGTTTTACATTACCTAGTATTGGAAGCCTGAATTTTCAGTAAAACAGTCATTCATAATAGAATTGCTTTTAATAACAGTCTATATTTAAATTACCACTGTTGGGTATAGGCCTCTTTTACTCCACTCATTCCTGTCCCTCTCTCTACTCTACAATCGTGACAATCATCGCTAGCCAGATTATTTTGGTTAATCTTCCGAATTTAGCTTGAACCAACTTAAGCTGACCTGCAATTAGATGCCGTAATTTTCTTATTTCGTTTTGCATAGTAGACCCCCTGTGCGAACCTCTGCGACATTTTCGGCAACGTTCATGATCTGACCATCAGGCTATGTTCTGCCCCTTGGTCGTTATTATTTAAGTCAGTAAATTAGTAAAACTTTAAATAAAGCACACTTTAAATACAGCTACGTTACACATCAGTGTAAAACCGTCCACCCAAAAACGTGGGACTAAAAAACGTCGGTAACCAGCCTCAGGCCTCTCCCATTTATTGGCCAAATTGGTTTTCGTAGATCAAATGGCATTCTATTTCTTATGTGATCTGTAATTATGCTGTTTCCGATGTTCCACGTGGTTCGATGTTCTTCTTTTTATTTGTAGGTTAGAAAAAAACACTACGTTGTAGACTTTAAGAATCGTCATTGTGTGATAAAGATTTTCCTCCAAATTAACACAGTGTCATTCTCATGGTTTTAGAAGTAGGATACATAATTAACTTACGGTAGGTAATTTAAACAAAAATATTGTGAAAATGAACATCTAACAAATCGTCTGGAATTTGTAGGGATTTGTTTTTCTGAAATGACAGGAAGTATAGGTAATATCAGTGGGTTTTCTGATAGGTACCTACCGATTTATTTAAATAATATTCTAATGGGAAACTTTGTAGCATAAGTAATCTACTTTTGCCACTCGGTGGTAGGTAGGTACTTACCTTATTTATTTATATACTACCGAGGATGATATAGAAATATCGTCATTGATGACTTATGATTACTTACAATTTTATGCAATATTTTTATGTCACCAGAATTATATTTCCCTACATTCTTATTCCTTCTATAAACAGGTGAAGCATCCGAAATCATAAACATATTTCATCACGCACACACACAGAGCCGACATTAGACACTACCTGTTAAAAAGAATTACCACAAAAAAACACGGCGCAGCTTCAGACGGTGCGTCTGCCTCGCTCACTCAAAATCAAAACAAATAAAATATAAAAAGGTGCGTAGCATTAAGTGCATATAAACATGTTTCTGTAGTGTCAATATTTGCGAGAGCTTTCCCATGGGAACCTGCGCCTGCGCCGCGTCGCTAAATCATTTGGGATGCGCACACAAACTTTTCGTTTTTGCTATTGAAATGTCAATTTCATTTTGCGGTGGCCTAAATTAAGTGTAGGTCTTGTCCTTTGTCTTTCTTTTCAGAGCTTTTTACAGCTTTTGTTGAATCACTTTCGTTTCCAATTTGGAAACGTTTCGTTAATCGGTACCGAGATATTCCATTTTATTGTTCGGTTGGAGGTTATTGTCGGTAAGTGATTACGACGTAATGGGGAATTTTAACTTGTCAAAGAAACGCCGAGACATAATGATGTGTCGGTGAGTAAAAACTTTTGAAATGAAACATTATTTTATTTTATTGAATTTGGAGAACTTACAGCTAAATACACAATTAGGATACTATCTAAAAATATGTAGGTTGAACATGTATTGTGTTTTGAAATTATGAAGTTAGCGTCTCAATGCTGGGAAAAGTGTTATTTTTTCCCACTTCTTACGAGCCCGCGCAACATCCAGGCTTCTAAAAATGGTCTAGTCATTCTTAAAATAGTTAACAACATTTTCATAATGAGACTATGTATTACGATCAATATAGCTGTAGGTTAGGTAGGTATACCTATTGCTAAGTAAACAAACATTTTTACTTTGAAGCAAGTGAACACAAATGATGAATTTTATTTTGAAAGTACCTTTTTTCAATATTTTTCGTCCCGCCAATATTTTTGATTTTCAAAAACATTTCCGAAGGTTTCCGAGTCCGAGTAAAGATCACGATGTCGGGTGATGTAAGCAAGGCGGTCGAGATAAGGTAATTGTGAATACGTGTTCTTGTCCACGGGATGTTTGGAAGGAATTTGGCCTCCCTGCGAGTTGTAGATTTGATCATCTTAACTGCCCAATAGTAATTAATCATTGGGACATTTTTAAGCACGATGAATGTTTAGTTATGCCTATAACATCTTATTAATGTTTTATATTAATACAACGGGAAATTACTCACGTAAAAATATTGTCGATTTAGATACCGACTATGTTACCGTTGTATTAATATAATGTCTAGTACACAAGTCACGATAGTTTTGAAAGTGAAATAGTAAACCTAATGTTGTTGCTATTTAGCCTTATGTTGGTATAGAGTCCCTCTCGCCTTTGCTTAGAAAAAACTTTTTTGAATTTTCAGAAAATAATAAGGTTCTGTTCCACTGCCAGTGTTTTTTTATTCCGGTGCCATGATTTTAAAATTATTTTACTGTCTAAAAATATGTATCTGAGGATTCTGAGGTGGTGCAATTAAGGACTTAGAATGCATTTCTCGAGATGGATTAGGAGATTTTCCTGTACTCTCGAGTATAGGAAAATCTTCAAAAGTGGACCGGTTTTAATAAAAAATATTTTTATAAATAGGTATTTAAAAAATTGTTTTACGTATCTTTTACTGCGAAATATCAAGAAATCGCAGTTAATTCAAAAAGCTTTGATATAAGCCGCAATATCAATATTCTTATTAAAATATGTCGTGCGTGTAGTAGAAATCAAAGATCTACTTTACTCTGATGTTGTTAATGGTATTTATGACTCATTCATGTTTAATGCATAATACTTCTATTAATTACGTATTTACATTTTATTTATTTTACATTCTAATTATTCCAACATAAAACACAACAATAGTTGTAATGTAAACCTATTAACTGTGCTATAAATCTATGTAGGTATTATCATACTAACGCAAAGCAAACATTTTCCTGACACAAATATAAATATGTGTATTTGGTACAAATTGGTACTACTTTTGTATTTATGCCACATACTATTTCATATTCCCTATTATCCATTCATAGGTTGTCTGGTAGAGATCGCTTCTTAGCGATAAGACCGCCGCTTGTATGTCATATAGAAAGTATATATAGGTAAGGTATATAGTGGAAATTCATGAAATCTAGAAACGCATGGCCCTGATCTCGTACGATTAAATCTTTATTTGTTCGGTGTTTTCCAAGGATGCGATGATTCAACTGTTTTTGCTGTTTTGCTATTTTCTTTCGGGAGATATATTAGATCACTAAACTGTTTCAAATTGAGTGAAACCAGATTGTTTTGGAGTAGTAACTGTGTGTGCTTTATCTCACAGTTCTCAAATAAGAGTTACCCACGTGCTCTTAGGCACGTAGACAAAAGCTTCACTTCCATACAAAGATATCGTATTTCGTCCTAAATTGAACCATGGAAGTCTTTTTTGACCAGGCGGTTAAAAAGTAGGTACACTTTAAGTTATTTACCATAGCTTAGAAGAAAAGCTCGTGGAATTTGAATAGGACTTATTTTGATAATACGATGTCATAAAATTTTCAAATCATAAAGCTTTAAAATATTATTAAAAGAATGTACCTAAATAATTGTTGCAAAATGAATCAAATAATACCAAGGACGATGTATTAAAAAACTACATTATGATCATATTTCTACATCGCCCCACATTCGCCCTTCATAAAACTAACCAACCGACTGTAATTTTGCTGCTCAAGCTGCATCTATTCAACCATTCCCCATGTCCTTTGAACACTAGAATCAGCATCGTCATGGCGGTGTTATATCCTAGGCCTTTAGGCATCCTAAAAACTCCGTCACCAGAGTTGGCCTCTCATACAAACTTCCTTATTACCATAAAATGTTATTATTTGTAGTGCGTATTACACGATGATTGATGTAAACCATTAATTCCACATAATTTAGTCAGAGCTTCACAGAGTAATAACTCAAACACATTTGTATAAAGAGACACTGGAATATTTGCAGAAATAATAACATATTGAGAACCGATGAGGACCAGTACCTACCACGTATTTGCGTAGCTTGCGGCTCGTTGATATAAAAATTGAGATTAACATCGTATCCTGTTAGAAATAAGGTTGGTTTTGTGAAGGTTGTGCTGCGTGGCGGTAAAGTTGTTTTTGTTTGTGCACGTGAGATTATTGAAGGCAAGTTTTGCATACCGCGGGCCACGATCGTAAAATACAAAACATTACGAGTGGACAAGCAGCTCCCGGGTTACGTGACGTGCGCTTTTAAAACGAATATCAATGAATAATCAATTAATATTGCACACTTTCATTTTAATTAACCTACTGGTGAACTGGCCTAGCTGTAGTCAGTGACATTTCTCACTCTCTCAGTAGTAAAGTTTACTCAGTGACGAAGGGAGAGAAGCGAAACTTGTGAAAAACCAACTTTATTGTCGAATAAAAATTGTCTACATGAAATCATTACCTAGCGCACTTCATTTTAAATTAAGTACTTACTTAATTATAATGCATAAATTTTTAATTCACTGTGCTGTAAACAACTGTTACCCATCGATCATGTAAAACTCTTACAAACACACCTACAAATCAGAGTTTGTAGTGATGTGTTAACCTACTTTTCGTGAAAAGTTGCACGTGATTATCCGTTATTGACCATGATCTTGTTACGCGATGTAGTATGTAGTTTATAATAAACTTTATGGTCGATCGAATGAACCTGGCCGTTTTAAATATTTTTTTAAACTATTTTTTTTGTACGTTCTAAGATATTTTAAATTTCAAAAATAGAACAACATAATTTATAGCCTTTCTTTACTCAAACAATAATGAAAATGATCTATCAATCTTTTAGTCTAAAATCTTATCACAGATCGCAAAAACTTAAAATAACTGAACTCGGTTTCTAAATTATGTAAATACAATCGACCGGTTTGTTTTATATTCAATAGTTTTAAATAACCGTTTCAATCAAGATATCAAGCGATGCCTACAAGTCTATTGACTAAAAACTACGAGGAAAAGTTGAGTTATACGAATAGGTCAAATTAAGCCTTCGAATAAACACATTTACAAGCTAGTAAACGTTTTAAATCAGGTTTTAACAATACAGAGTGTTTACACGGCGCGTTCAGGACCCCCTACGAAAGGAATGTGGTAAGGACCATCAGAAACGCTCGCTCATTCATCGGTGCATCATAAACGACAATTCCAATCCTAAAACATCGTTATCAGTGTACCCACTCTAATCTCGAAGCAATAAAATTCCGAGGGTCTAAGAAAAACTGGGCAGGTTCGATAACCATAAATTTGGACCGAAACGGATGGGACAAATTTTTATAATGGCTCTCCTCCATTTGAGCGCCGAGTTGCGTTAATGACAGGCTAACAGTTTGTTTGAACATCATTATAGGAGCGTATCTTGAATTCCATCGGTACCTGCACTACACATGTCGGGTCGCGGTCCCCCACCGATGCACGCGTTGATAACAGCACTCGAATGATTTCCATCTTAGAGACTTCATTGAACATGTAATATTAAATTAATCACCCATTATACTGTTCAGTGCCTCAAAAATAAATTAGGTAAACAAGCCTGTAAATTAAAAATTAGTGCAGTGGTAGAGAGAAGCACTAAGTATATAAGTAGATAAGTTAGTTTAAATTCTTGTCTATCTTCTATCTATTAAAATAAATAACGCCTAATAGTGTTATTTATTTGAAAAACAAACAATAACATTTTTGTGTTTATTTGAAAGTTTGGGTAAATAGGTGGAACCACACAGCTTTTAGACTCGTATTCAGAGTCCACACTCAAGCGTGAATCGTTTCTTAAGCTAATGCTGCTATTTGAGCGATGATTTAAGTCCGAATAAAGGCTCTGAACGCGGACTTAGACTTTGATCTGAGTCTCACACTCAAGGTATGGGAAAGTAGCCCATCACCGTTATCTCGCGGTGACTTTGATTGTTTCGGGCCCTGTCCCCATGACAGCATGACGAATGACCCGATGCAAACCATAGATAATGATAAACGCGTCCACTACACTCCTGTCACCGTAAAAAAAGAAAAAATATATAAGTGCTAATGATCGATCGTTGGGCCGCGGTTATTGGGCCTTAAACGCACTTATCTTACCTGCAGGCCGTTGAAGTGACCGCATTGGTCAAGGTGCGTCACTGACGGCTTAATTCATCATCTGAGATATTAATTATCGAGGGAAATTAAGTCGATTTTATGCCAATGATTAATACTTTGCTGCGCAGACTAATTAGAACGTAAAGTTGAGTGTATCACGGGAGACCATGTCTTTTCAGCGAAATGTAACTTGAAAATGTTCCAGTATTCTTTTACAAACTTTTAAAATCAACTGATGAAATTTGATGGTGAAAAATCTGGAAGCTCGTAATTGTTAACCAATGGATAAATAAAATAATCATTTATTTGCACTATAAAGGAGGATTTAGTGGGTACAGTATTGTAAGTAGTGTTTAAAAATAAATAGTTTGTCAAAAACAAGTGCTTGCTATAATTGCTATAAATAATTATTTTTAAGTACCTAAAAATGAATACAACACTACTACCTGGTAATTGAAACAAATTGAAGGAACCGCCTTTAAATCTAACGAACTAAATGTCTTATTCATAAAAACTTGACAATTTAATTTAGGTTTAAGGAATGTTTTTTCTTGTTACTTAAACGTGATAGGTATAGGTGTAATGGTCGAATATGCATAAGGGGGCAATAGTTTAGTAGCTATTTAGCAGTCAGTGTGTCAATGCAAAACGGTCTATTTACATTAGTTATCGTTGCGGTTAAGAGCTCGACGCTAGACCAAGAATCTGGGCTAAAAATAGCCGCAAACTGAAGTATCTAAAGCATAATATTTTATGCAAAACGAGTAAGCTGTATCCACTAAAGTTTTATAGTTATTAGAGACCGTAACTATTGAGTATGGCAATCTATATTATATTAAAAAGCGGTAACATTTTACGTTTGTTAGAAGTTATCTGGTTCCAATTATAGGATTCTAGAAATTACTTCATTTCATAGAAAAATTATTTTCTTGTATATTTAAGTTTTAATTCTAAAAAATATCGATTTTCTATAATCTTAACGCGAGTGAAGCTATATGCAAAACTAGTGAATGATAAATAGAGTGCAAATGTGTCAAGTGTTTTAGCAAATATCATATTCTCAAGATAATGTACTACTAAAGTATAATCACAAACAAAAACAGAACTCTGTCAAAATACAAAGGTCTCTAAACAGTAGGTACAGTTATGTTACGTTTTACAACTGAAAAATAGCGCTATGTGTCACAATAGAGTCCTCCATAAATTATAGACCAGTATTAAGTAGTGGTAGTAGTGTTTATCCCACTAATATGTAAGAAATGGCGTATTTTAACTTATGTAGAACCTATTCTTATATTATGAAACAAGGCCTTAAAATTTTCAATCATCACTATCTTTTAACCAGCTGGTTTCAACTTCATATTTTCCGCCTTTCAGTTCTTTGAAAGTTCCACTTTCATGTTGTGGTTTCTGACTACACTGACAACAAAATAATATTAATTAGCTTGGTTTGGTATTTTGGTTGTTATATGTCTAAGTCATGGGCAAACTCGGTGTAGGGTGTAGGTGGTGTAGGGAGTTGTTTTGGAACAGGCAATAGAGTCACCTAGCATAAACGACTGTACTATTTTAAGTGATCCTTGAGGTCCTACGAAAAAAACATATTTTTCTTTCTTTCTTACTCTGTTGTTAGCATATGTGTAGGTTTTGTTTTCGAAATCTTTTTACTTTGAGCTCCAGTTAATTGTGTATTCGTGGAATGAGAAGATTGACCACCCGAAGATCTGTTATTGCTAGCTTTGATAACCATTTGACTCAATACTCTTGTCTTGTAGGTACGTAGTTTAAAAAGGTAACAGGTGCTTGCAACGCGTCAAACGAATCGAATTGGAAATTGGTCAACCATTTCCTTCTGCAACTGTACAAAGCTTATGCACGTGCGGCACCAATCCACTGACAAAATGCAATATAATTTATGTACGCTATTAATAGTTTGCTGAATATCGAGGTTCTTAAGATTTGCTTGAAGTATCACACACGTACGTGAAGGATCAGGGACGACAACAAAATCCCGTTTGTGATAAAACACCTTCAAATGTAGGCTTTTCTACTCAAGTTGTAGAACCGTTAAAAATGTTTGAATCGAACGCATTCGGTGTAGGTACCTAATCTGAATCATGACACTACTTCTATTCTTGCATTACGCAACACTCAAACCATTTACTCAGATTATCTATAAAATAACAACAGGTTTTTTCACAGTGTTTTTCAACACCGTTAAAGCTAAGTACCTATAAGCTTCAGCTTAGAGCACTAATCATTTTGATCATTTAACTTGTCTTGTTACCTACCAGTCGTAATTTATTTTCATGTTGCAAATAAAATTGACATGTATTTTTCAGTGAAAACGATGGTATTTGTAAGCCTACTCGGATCGATGTGAACGCGCTCAGATGTCCCTCGCCCCTTCTAATTGAAACCGAACCCCGGTCAAACTAGAACTTTGAATATTCTAGAGCCATTTGAACTAGTTTAGTTCATTTGACAAACTCAGAATTCATCTTAGATTTTGTATCCACGCGACACAGAGTCAGGCACAGAAGTGTATTACTGTAGGCAATTCAAAAATTGTCATAATAACAGCTCACGGCGAAGCTTTTAAACGTTCCTGACAGATTATTGAAGCTTCATGACTTTTTAAGTGGTCCAATTTTAAGTGAGAAAGTTAATGGCAACAAAATCCGAGTTTTCACTGAAAATTGTCCAGTAGAAAAGAGGGGCATTCATGTAATACCGTGATAAAGAAGTCGGTCCACCTTTCAGGCTATTATATATTTAGTTGTCAGTGGTCTCGTTTCCTCGTAATCAATGATATTATAGCATTCCAGTGAAAATGTTTGCGGCTAGGTCAGGTGGTGGCGCGGTGCAGTAGCCGGCCTTGCGGGCTCGGTGTCGGGTGGCGGCCGCATTGCCGCGCACCGTCCGAGACGGAATGCACCATCCGATAGCCGGCACCACACGGCATTGCACGCATAGCTGACACGCACCCAATGTGACAAGAAAGGCCGTTGCGAATCTACATCCCGGACTTGGGCTTTTATCAGTCTCGAAGCGCTAGTGGCGAAGCTGGCTAAGACGTTCTTGATAGATCGATGTTCTGAGCGGTCACTACTTGGATAGGTGACCGCAAGTGGCAGTAACAACTGTCGTTCCCGGTTTTTAGAAGTCGTTAAGCCATGGAGGCCTTTTGGCGGCCTCAAAACTCCGTCACCAGAGTTGGCTACTTGCTCATACGAACGAACGAACGAACGATCAGCCTCCGAACATTTGCCATTGAGGACATCATGGAAAGAAAGAAAAAATCGTTTATTTCGGTAGGTTCTCTAGGATCACATCACCCCAAGGATTAAGACTGTACATTTTTAAGTGATCCTTGTGGTTCCGGAACTGATTATTTATTAGCAGACCTCCCTGTTTAAATATTTAGGTAACAGGCACTATACTTTTTTGGTACTGTAGTATTTTATAACATCTGTTACTTACTAAGTTTTTTAAATGTTGCTTTACCCTACGTATTGAGCAGTTCAAACAGTCATACCGACCCGTATAAAAAGGAAGTTTATATTCTCGTATTACTCAAGATTCTACTACGTTTTACCTGTCCCCCCTTGCCACACCTGTTTAAAGAAATATTAGATTCCAGATCTCGTTATCTCATTTGCCTTTCAATGCAGGCAAATTGTTGTTTATTGCCGGTGATGGATGTCAACAGTGGTTAGATCACATCTCGGATTGTGGTAATCGTATGTAGAAGAAATCTGCTTACGACCAGTTCAGTCTGTGACTTTGATTGTGGTTAGATGTTTATTATTTTTCGTATTCTTCTTATTCTTCGTTATTCTTCACTTAAGATACTTTTGGATCTAAAAACTTAAAACATGCTTTCTGCCCTTGTGCTGGTGTTTTCTCTACTTTAGTACGAGTATGCATGAATTTAACTTTCCTCGGTAATCAATCTATATAGTGATGAAAACCGAAAACGTATTTGTTGTATTAAAATCAGTTTTAAATTTAAAAACGCCGGGAAGCGATATTTTATTTTTTTTTATTTTAGAGAAGCATATAGGTACGGTACTAAATATCATAATTTACCATAAATAAATAAATATAATAAATAAATATCTTTGGACATTCCACACAGCGTCATCTAGTCCCAAGCTAAGCAACTTAATGCTTGTGTTATGGTAACCAGATGACTGATATAATACTTAGATAATACTTAGATATAAATTATGTGCTTATTAATAAATTAGATAATGCAAAAGGAATATTTTCATTGATGGGAACGTTTGCCAACGTCGCAAAGTCTAGGCTTTGAATAATACAACGAATGCCAGCAAGTCAGATATATCCTTCATTTGCATCTATACATTTATATACTCGTAGTACAGTCAACATTATAAACGATAAAACATATGCATAAACACAAGCCAAAGGAAAGGCGAAGGCATCTCTCGATGTTTTAGGGGCAAGGGTTTTGCGATTTTAAATTTGTAAAATGAGTAGGTATGTGCATTGTATATTGTAATCAATAATTTTCATGTAAATGATGAAAAAAATCACCATGATTATCTAATTGTCATTGTTACGTGCATGGAAATCTGTAAAGTAAGGCCCCGGTCTCGAATTCTGCGGGCAGCGGGGCGGGAGCGGGCGACGAGCGGGCAATGAGCGGGCAATGAGCGGGCGACGAGCGGGCGACGAGCGGGCGACCAGCGGGAGACGAGCGGGCACTGACAGTCCGCGCGTCATTATTGTGTAGTGTTGTGCGGATAGTTATACCAAATCTCATTTTCTATTCCTGGTTCGATATTTTTGATAAAGTACCTAAGTACTTAGAAATGTAACTATTATTACTATTATTACTATTAAAAAGAGATAAATTAGAAAGAGATCGAAACTAAAACCATTTTAATTACAACAATTTTGATTTACGTTTTTCATTTGTATGTTTTTCGTGTGAACAATTTGTTTGGTTCATTAAGTATTCACGTACAGATGAACAATAACTCTCACATTTAAACAAAAATAATTTTATGGATTCAATTCAGTCTCGCTCGATCCCCTGAACCATGAATAGGTACAACACTAAACCGCGTAATCTGTCCGTCTTGCCAACTGTACCATCATCATAGTAGCTAATATCTTTTGCAAAAAGTTTCCAGATAACCATATCAATCATCATCATCATCATCATCATCACTTGTCTAGATTTGTTGCATAAGTACTTGTGGTCGGTTATATATTAGGTACTTATGTAAAAAGTGTTTATTTGTTTTGTATTTGTTTTTGCTTAATAGTTGACTTTAAATATAGATGTATTTTTTTGTGATTGTTTTGAAATTTTTTGACATGAATGTTTTTAATAATAAATTAGGTACCTATTAGATACGTAGCTAAATTGATATAAAGTATTTTAACAATATATTATTTGCATGTTATGAAATTATGACAAATACCTGAATAATGTATTATGAACTATTTAATGAAATTTTAACACTTGTATGTAAATTCAAAGCAAATAAATGATTTAGATTTAGATTTTGATTTAGAAATAGTTTAAATCAAAATATAAAAAATCATTGACGTCTTTTTTCAAAATAATTTGCTTGAATGGTTGATTTAGTGGAAAGTTGCTAGAAAAATTGATCAATCGTCTAGCTACAATTTTATTGAAATAGTTGCTGATGGGGGTATAAAAATTGCTAGAACTAGCTATGAAGTTTCATAGTTGGCAATGGTGACTGTCAGTGCCCGCTCCTTGCCCGCTCGTTACCCGCTCGTTACCCGCGCCGCCGCCGCCCCGCTCTGCCCGCAGAATTCGAGACCGGGCACTAAAAAGCATTGCGCGTCTCTTGGACAAGCTTCAGTCCGAAAGGGGATCGATCTGAGTTAACGATCGTTTACAAATATTTCTGAACTGAATCTAATTGAATTTTGCATTATGTAAATTCGAAGTAGGTAGTTAAGTTTCTGTTAATATTATGTAATTAATATGATAAGTCCTTAAAGTATAACTATAAATTTTCTAGTTTGACTGCACAATATAGGAATTGTACAAATGATTCGTATTTTACTCACTCCACAATATTTCAATGGTAATTTAATCACAAGATTAAAGAGCGTGTCTAATTTGCAATGTGTAAAGTACACATAAAACGTGTTGATTTATACAAACGTAAATACTTATGATAATAGGGTGCGGCTTGTACTGTCAACTGTTGGAAACACCCAACTAAACTGACTGACTGACTGATTAAAATAATAACTAACAGTAGTAGTATACTAGTAGTACTTAGTAGTAACACTAGAAGTAGTATACTAACGGCCGGTTCCTGTAACGAACTTACGGATGTCCGTAGGCGTCATAGCAACGTTGTTATCTGTCAAAAAATTTATACATTGTATGTTGTAAAAACAAAGTTGCTATGGTGATGGACCTACGGACATCCGTCGTTATAGTTACCATTTATAGAAATCGGGCATAAGAATTCCTGAAACGAAGACTGACATAAGCTTTACATTACATTCCAATAGGAAAACCAAAATTAAGAATTTAATTTCAATGGTTTGTAGAGATTTCTCTCGGTAACATCCAATGCTTGTGTATATTGTAATTATTGATTACTTGCTAATTGCTATAATAATTTGCGTAAAGTAATATTAATTCATATTAAAGTATGAGTAAGTGCTTGATATTTTAATAATTTATTCACATAGGTACTAGTGATTACCTACTTCTGGTATTGAGAAAATAAAATAAGAATCAATAGGCATAAGTTAAATACGTTATGTTATGTATGTACTTTATAATTTAACTAGCAGCACGTCGCGGCTTTGCACGGGTGTACCTTGGACATAAATAAATAAATATCCTTAGACATTCCACACAGCGTGAAGTGTGATATTATTTGCAAATAATAACTGCTTTATAAATTGATTGCAATCCCTATGTAATGTTTAGGAGTGGTATCTACTTACGTAAAAGTAGATTGCATAAAGAAAGCGCTTTCTACTTGTAAACATTATTTAAACATTAGATTTTAGATTTACCTACTTTATCATTTTTAAATAATTATATAATTCATGCATTTATTATAAAAAAAATGTTACTGCTTTTTTACCCGCATCGAGCTTTTATCGAATGCTTATTTGGGACGATCTATAAAATTAGCGTCTTTCGCTGCTCTTTTGTATTTTAAGTTAAATGTTTCTCCATTTACAGGGTTCATTATTTTATTTTCTAAGATAAAACAAAGATTATCTACCCAAAAGAAGGCGAATCGGCGGTCAAAAATGACGTGTTTTATACCTGTGACATAAATTAAACCTTTTTAAGAGCATCTTCACTAATTAAATTCAATATACCACTAAACAACTCAACGAGTAAATAAATAACAGATTGATAGAATAACCGTTCCAAGTGACGTATTTTAATTATCAACAGATGTCTCAGACATTGTGTCAGTTTGGTCGCCGCAATTGCGGTGTAAACCGGTTGTATCCGATGTTTACCGGTACGAAGCGGTTTGCAAATAAAAGCTGCAGAGATCATAAAATGCGCGTTTAGGTATGCAATTGATTTGTATGTAGCCCTTAACCTATTAGTGAATTGCGTTACGTTTAGCGTTAAGATGCTGAGGTCGTCCACAGAGCTACTATAATGACTCTCGTAATGTACGAGTTTTATGTCGATGAATTAAAATGAAATGTCACTTAATTTAATCAGCGCGCCCCGCGGTGCCCACTTCTGCCCGCAAAATAATCGCATGAATCATCCTTGTTTTGCAGTCGATTCTCGGAACCGATTAATAAATAATAATTTATCTCGTCAATAAAACAATAATTATAATTAACAGTCGGTAGTCATATGAGACGTCGTATAAATTTCCTAATGTGAAACCTAGTGTAACGTGATACTCGGGGCAACAGGTCGCGCGACCACCTGGCCGACCTCACCTTAACTTCGCTAATAGACCACTCAAACTTGTAATCCAGAAATATCGATTACGCCGACGATTCGCAAAAAAACTACGAAATGTTTGAATAGTTAATTAAATTCCATACTTTATGGTGCCGCTTGAAAAACCGTGGAACCCGAACATACCTAAATTACCTAATCCACTTAATTTATCACCGTTTTATACAGACTCGCTCTTGTCCGATTATTTTCCCACACAGTCGGAGCTATTTGATAAACTGTGTAATAATATCAATCCCTTTTTATATAAATTTACTACTCACGAGCTTAATTGTCTACGAACATAGGATAGCCCTATTTGCATTACCTAAAATAATTGTTTGTAAGACCATGAAAATGGTCGGCGCATACAGGGTGTGTGCAATCTTGTGTCGCCTTGCTTCTCCAAATAAGGGAAGGTCGTTGCTCCGTCTTTGTTAAAAAAAACATGTCGCATGTCTTTACATTGACGTGTAATGTAAGTACGTGCGCGGAAAACCAATGAGAATGCGCAATACAAGAAAACCTTTTCTCCAAAATAAAAAATAACCGATGATATTTAAATATTCACGTTTTACTAAAAAATATAATTTATAATCGATGGCTAATAAAAACGATGATGACATTACCGTATAGATTATTTTTCGATTCGACCTGTGACCTACGAACCTAGGGACGTGAATCAAGTTCGTAGATTATGTCAGTTTGACCGGTCGGTTTAATGTCATTGTTTTATGAATATGGAATGTTTTTTCGGCTTCGGGTTACACGGTGTCGGGCTGGCTGGCCAGGTGTTCTGGGACATTAATCGTCGATCCACCTTCGTATAGATCACAATCGAAACCAGTTTTATTATTTTAAAGTTGTAAATGACGCAAGTGCGGAGCGCAGGTGGGTGCGTGTACGGTAACATGAGACAGTCTTACAGGGCACGGGACTGACGAGCTTGTACTCTTAATCAATATTTGATGACCTCTGTGGCGATAAGAGTATGACATATTTTGTATATCTAGGTACTCTAATGCTTTAGTTGAAGTTTGTATTCCTGATTTAAACTGATACACAGGTTTTACCTTATTTAAATCCCGACGTTTTGACTATGTTACATTACAATAGTCGTGGTCGCGGTCTGCCCGCGCTGTGTATAAATATGAATTGTGATCGCGAAAGATCTTCAAAGTGTCTTCATCTTAAAAGTAAAGCATACCTTCATAGTAGATTTCCACGATTATTTCATAATGAGCTAATACTAGCTAATACTTAAATGAAAGCGAAAAAAAGGTCCAAATTCCGTTAAACATTACACGCAGATGATATAGAACAAATAGTTGCTTGTGAGCTTGATGAGCCGTGTGTATCGCGCAATGCGTTGGTCTCAGGCAGCGCGGCGTCGCCTCTCGGCGCCCTCTCGTCTACCGCACTCACCGGCCGAACCTAACTCAAACACTAACAAAACCCTTAAACAGCTCTTCACATTAGTACATCAGTACAAACTTCTCTCATAACCAAATAAACGTAAAAATGAGGATAACTACAAATGTATTACCAGTTTTTGTTGGTTTTAAAAATTTCGTAAGTGTTCCGGTTTAAAACCCGATTTTACGTGGATTATAAAGTTTATGTAACAAGTAAAGCTTATCTCATAAGGAAGGGTTTATATTGAGTCAGCGATTTAGCCTTCCAATTACAACGGTAATGAGAATCGAAGAAAAAGTCGTTCGAAATGTTTGTCATCACGTGGGATGAAGAATAAAACCAGTGACCGACTCAATGTAAATTCAGCGTTATAGGTACTGCAATAAACACCACAAAACGATATATTTTTACGCAGTTCTGTATCAATATGACACTTAAAATCCTCATTCAGCCCACGTTGAAGGTTTAATGACTGCTACATTTGAGATAGTCATTTCTTCAGTGAAGAAACGAGTCCCCCCTATAAGAGCATGCGAGTCAGGTATTTATAAGTGAGTAGGTAGGCATTGAATGCAATCGGGATTCCATTTATATCTGTCCTTGTTTTCCTGTTTCTGAGCAATAGTGGCAGTACATCGATCTCTGGAACGGGTTTCACGTCTTTTGATTCCTTTGATGGTCGCTATTGCTTCATAGTTTTAGCCATTTGCATGTATTCAACTCTAGGACATGTTTTACCTTCAAGTAAAGTGTTTATTGGTTGCCAGGCAGCTTATTTCTTATTTAGGACCTCGTAATTTCATGGAGGAGTTCTGTTGAATAGACATACTTCATTGTCCAATCAGCTCGCTTTCAGCATACATATTTCAGTTTGGGCCATCCTAATTATCGCAGCAAAAATGCTCAATATGACATTTTGATCCGAGGTTAAATACAATTCGATGGTGGTTATTCATTCGTTCTTCGCATAAATTACAGCACCAACTGATATTTCAGGCCCAACTTTTATTAAGTTAGGACACATTTAATAGATTTACTTCGACTAGTGTATGTAACTATTTAACTTTGTTTGACTATTTAGTTTTGGTTCATCAATGTTTTTTATTTTGTGATTTACTCGTGAAAACGTGTAATTGGCTTTCTGATTTATTTTATACTTGTTTGTTATCTGTTATGAAGCTGTCGGTTTTCTATAAAAAGTAAAAATAAAATTACAGAAAATTATCTGAAGCCTCAATTATCTATTTATCTTTGGTTTTACTAACTATGAAATTCTATTGTAAAAATTTGTCATTTCTTCCTTACAAAAAATGACACACAACAGAAAGCAAATCCAAAGATAGGCTGTTTGGGGTGTCCACTCTCAATAACTTATCTATCTTTGGTTTAGATTTAGATATTTTATTTTATTTCTATACAAAATGTGTTAAATATCAGACAGTAATCTAAACCAGAGATAGGTTATTGAGAGTGTCCGTAAGTTGAGTGCAGTTGGGCAAGCTTCGCGGAAGCACGGCGACCGCGCGTCTGCCGTTCGCGCACCTGCCTTCGCCGCAGGTTATTTATAAACCAGACCGTACCGAGAGCATAGAGCATATATTCAGCTCTTAGTCTTAGCTCTTGCAGATTTCATTACACACTGAATACGAAAAAACGAAGCCGCATTCACACAATGCAACTTTCTTGCCTGTTGCAAACAGTTAAATTGACTGTCATCATGACTTGCAATGTCTAAGGGCCGGTTCCTATAATCAACTGACGGATGGTCGTAGGATATTTGCCATAGCAACGTTGTTATCTGTCAAAAAGCTTCATACATTTTATGTTGTTAAAACAAAGTTGCTATGGTGATGGTCCTGCTGAGGTACGTTAGTTATAGAAATCATTTCAAAAATCATGTCGCAAAATGCTATTTTGAACCCTATATGATCAGGCAACTTCATGCGTACTTTCCTTGTACCTATGAGTAATGAAAAGATATTTCTTGCAATTACTTAACTTACTTTGACTTTTAACACTTGCGAATAGGTAATATCAATGATAATTCAATTGTTATTCCCATCTGTCGCCACTTAGTCTTTGATGTGCCGCAACGTTATATCGACACTCGTTGGACTAACTTTACCTATACCACCTATACTTAGGATTGATGTAAACAAGTTAAGTAGGTATACCTAAGCATGCATATGACTAGGAACACCCAATGACATATCGTTTAGGTACAATCGCTTGCGCATCAAGATAATTTTCCATTAGATCTTTGCATGCATGCCGTGTTGAGATGTACTCTCGATTTAAGATATTTTAAACGTGTTTAAATCGAAGTAGAGCAGAAAAAAACGGAGACTTATATAAAAGCTGAAGAAAAACATCGTGAGAAAATCAGGACAGGAGCTGACCACAGAACGTAATAATGTGCTTGTCATTTCAAATAATTCTTGTCACTTCTGTCTATTTACACTTAGTTAATTGAAATCACCAGAAACATCTCGTATTTCTTTTTGATTTGACTTCTAATTAATGAATATGGATTCCAAAAATCTTAAGTACCTAACAATTCATGAACTTTACCTGTTTGTACAATCTTAAGAATTTGTATTTGACTACTTTTCTTGCTTTGCCAGACTACTGGACTACTAAATATTTGATTTTAAAATGCCAATAACACTTGACGGAGTGCATTGATTTCACAGTCAACAAATGATTTAATAAGATCAACAAGAACTCTGTTTACTATGGGTGGTATAAGTACATTAAATTCATATTATTGAGATTGACGACCACAAACTTTGGATAAACCGCAAGAAATAACTAATTATCAGAACTACATATAATCTGAGCTTACTTCGCAAGGAGCTTTCAGTTCTAACCTTCATAGATACCTACATTGTTTTTTTTCTAAATATAAGTATACATTATTAAAAATAGAATACCTCCAGACTCAAGACAAATATTTGCAAACATACTAGATACAATTTTGTCCGCGGGGATCAAACCCACAACACGCAACCTCTACGTCTCAAACGGGCTTTCACCCACTGCGCTAGGTCCGTCAAAATACGAACATAGTTCAAATATTTTGTATGTAATGTAGAGATACAGGTCACATTGACTATCCAAATTCGTGATCCATACCAACTGATATTAAAAAGAAGTTATGCTGGTTTGTTTGTTTGTTTGATGGAGGTAAGTAATCTACGAAACTACTCAGCCGAATCAAAAAAGTTATTTCACTGCTGTGTAGAATGGACTGTCGAGATGGCTATATTTTATCCCGGTAATTTAATAAATACACCCGTGCAAAGCCGGGACGTGCCGCTAGTACGTGGTAAAGCTTTCCAGATAAAAAAAAATAAACTTTACCCAAACGATTTACGGTAAGTTATTGAACCGTGGAAGCTGAGAGCACGGTAGTTGTTTAAATATTGTTTTTAGTGATCAGTGCAAGATGTTTGTGCAGTGTCCGACATGTTTACGTAACAGTGGTGCAGGAATGGTGTTCGGTGTCGGCAAACATCGGTGTCTTCAGACCGGGCCAGTTTGACATCACAGTGTACATCTGTCCAACACTTAGCTAATGTTTCTTTAGAATCTAACTGTATTTGGTTTTATTGAAAGTGTACATTCTGTAATTTTGGAACGAATAGTTATTATGTAGAGCTAAGTTTGAGTTTGAGTATGAGTAGTTATAAGTAGAGCTTTAGGTAGTACAAAGATCTTTTAATTAACGAAGACAAAAATTAAAATAAAGTTGTTTGACTAATTTTTAGATGTTTTTCTGAAAAAAATAAATGAAAAAATATAATAATATTTTATAATCAAACACTCAAATCGAACTATTATTTCATCAATTTTGAAGATCAAAAAACAGAATAAAACTCCTTTGGTTGTTATTCTCTCTGATGTTTAGAAAACATGAGGTCCTTTGACAATATCTAAAGGGTAGTTAGATAAATACACATTTAGCACATATATTATTTTAATTAAAACGTTATGGTTAGTAAAAAGTGTGGTTAAGCGAAGCTGATTAGGAACCGCGAAATCAAATAAACCAGTCTGAATTTATACCCGTAACCCACTGCGAACGGGTATATAAGTTTTGACAGGTTTTATAAGGCCATTAGTCACGGCAAAGGACCAGTAGATTCCTAAATATGCTAAATCACGCGATTAGCCAGTCGTTTTGTGGCAAAAAACAAAGGGCTCTGTCCTTCATCTTAGCCGAGGCAGTCGTAAAAAAGCAAGGTGAACTACGTTTAGCACAAGTTTCCAGCTTTTAGAATACAGCGAATAGGTACCTAATTGTAAATTTTCGTTAGGTAGCCTATGCTAGTCAATTTATGAAATAGTGGTCAACTGAGCACACACCTTTACAATTTGACTTTATCGTGACCTAAGCTGTGTAGATATGTTATATAACTATTATTTAATTGCACGGTTCCCTGGTTCCGCTCGGGGTACCTATTGGTTAAAACCAATCTTCACAGCATCATCACCCGCTTGGTTAATCTGAAGATTGCACACATACATCGATTTCAAAACCGGCTTAAAAAAGGAAGTTAAGTACATCATAATGAATCTTTTTTTATGTATGTTCCGAATACCGATGCCTTAACTGATTTGAAAAAATCCTATTTACTAAGTTTGAAAATGTTAGTTAGTATCATCAGAAATGTTGTGGATTTGATAAGAATCTCTCTCCGTCGCGGCGCTTTCCGAGTACTTTACGGTACCTCAGTACTTCTAGAGCTCTAAAGAGCTGAGTCAAAGAATGGGTTAATCTTATACAATTCTGAAACTAGTGCTCAGTATCCCGATCAGTTAGACAAAGGCGCATCGCCTGTAATTGGGCGCGCGGAATGCCCCGCCGGCCGCCGTGTAATTGCAGAGCGAGCGACTCCCCCTCTTCTCCTCCCCACGTCTCCCCCCCTCCAGCAGAGATGGAGCACACCACACAACTTGCTACAGCAATGTAAAATGAATTGTATTGTAAGTATTGAACACTTTCAGTAGGTATCCATAACGCGTTAATAGAGCACACTGGGCTGCCGCATCGAAAAAGGCAGGGAATGGGTTGGAGAAGGGTAAGGGGAGGGGTCGTACCATACTTCAACGAGAGTTGAAGTATGGTACGACCCCTATCCTTACCCTTCCCCTCCAGCAGAGATAGGAGCTCTCCACACCACTTGTAGCAGCAGTGTAAAATGTATCAAATAATTATGTATTTAATGTTTAAGTAGGAATACGGAACAGAAAGACGAGCTTTCGCACTCCAAGCTACCTGCCCCCTTTCATCACTTTAGAATAGATATTATGTTTAGGAATTGCCATAGAAAAATATAAGTCACGTGATCAAATATGTCAAAACATAGCTTTGAAACTGAATAGAAACGAATCGTTTGTAAAAAGGAACGGCTGAGCCTGTAGCCATGGCAGAAACGCTTCTATTGTAATGTAATACTCGTATACCTAGCTAGGGGGGCAGATCTACTGTAATTCATAAATTAAGGTTCACTCTATCATCGCTGTAAAGTTGTATTTCAGGTATCCGAAGTTTTGAAGTTATTTGGTTGGCGAGCAAAGCTTTCGCGAATGAGCTTTATTGCGTTGGATTAAAAATTAAGTAAAGTTGGGGGTTGCGGGTTCGATTCCCGCTACGGGACAAATGTTTGTATGTTCTGCATATATTTGTTCCGTGTCTGGGTGTTTTCTATCTATAATGTGTATCTATTTACAAAAAAAAATGTATCTAAGTAATTTATTAGTCATCTGGTTACCATAACACAAGCATTAAGTTGCTTAGCTTGGGACTAGATGACGCTGTGTGGAATGTCGCAGGATATTTATATTTTAAGAAATACCTTGACTTACCAATGTTATGCTATATAACTTTATGGAAAAAAAAATTACTTGAAACTTAAAACACTATCTAAAAGTCGGTCAAACACATCGGAATCTAGTATATGATATCTGACATAGTGACAGAAAATAAACCACTACCTAACATAATAAACAACCGATCGATATTTAATTACATCGAGCTTATTTTAACTTTTTATGTCATTTTAATGTATGCAAATGTAGCAGTAAATAATGTCGTCAAATCAATTTATTGCTTTGATAACGGTATTGAGAGAAAAAATTGTTTGCGCGCCTGTGGAGTGTAACATAACAGAAACCCGGTCGGCAATAACTGTGAGGGGTTTTTTGTTTGGTCTCATATATTCAATGTATGGGCTTTTATGCATGAGGTTTGTATTAAAGTTCTTGGATTTTGCTCCGTGGGTTTTAATCCAAAATTTTAAAGATACATTCCTAATTTTAGACATTGTGGACATAATCGTGGTTTATAACTAAAAACCACCCCTGTTCGAGTTTTCTCTAACACATAAACACACATGCACATAAACTAATTACGTTAGCGACAACAGGAGGTACGAGAAAAACCCGAATTAATTTAAATTATCTTTAATGTTAAAAGATATAAAAATTACTGAAAACTTAATAATTAATTATTCTAAGTACAGTCAATTCGAAGTATGAATTTCATGTGGTTAAAACTGTCCTAATTAGATGCTCGTCCGGTCGATTGACGTCAATGCAATGCTGCATCGGCATTTCCCTAGTTTGATAGATACAGAGTTGCACTCAGTACAGAGTTGCACTCAGTATGTAATTCCTCCATCCTCAGAAGGGCGATTATTTTAAAACGTTTAGTGAAAATGTCGCCGGCATGTTCCCAGGGTCCAGAGAAAGGGATGTAGTTGCAGGTTCCTGGTTCCTTTTAACGGCTGGTTTGCAGGTATCCTTGTAACGTCGTATGATGAAAATGAGAGCGATTGTTAATACAGCTAGTAGTACTGCATAAAAAGGGATGGTCGTGTGGTAAAGTGTATCAGCCTTAAAATTTTCAATTTGTGGAGGCGATTGCATCATGACTTTGTCCTGGACATCGTGTAGTCCTTGGAGATCAATTGAGTTCAGATGGATTTGAGTTGGTGTCTCTGCATCCCATTTTTCTTTGTCAAAAGGTATCTTCGTTAGTTTTAGCGGTGATCCTTTGATTTCATCATCATCATTGACGATTGTAAAGGCTTCGGTTCTCAGTTGGCATCTTACAGGAACGGTAATGAGAAAGCTTCCTTGAAGTGTGGTGTAGTCCTTGCGATTGCAGATGAGCTGTATCTTCGTTTGATGTGGGAAAGATAAAACATAGTGTTGATCATCGAGCTTTGCCATTCCTTCTCTCGTAAGGGTAACCTTGGTGAATTGACAGGACTGTTGCAGGGTTTGCTTGGTGATTAACTCCATAACGCAGTCTGGGTTGGACCGAACTTGATTCATAACTTCTTTATCGCATAGATATTGATCCTTTACCTTCGGGCATTCTGCCTCAATGTACACGAATGACATCTCGTTAGTTGCTATGTAAGGAGAGGATGGGATAAGAGCCTGCGCGTGCCTATTAGGTACTACAGTTAGTTTAAATAATTCGTAAATGTCTTTAGAAATTATTGGAAATTTAAAAACGAAGACTATCTGATTCTCAAAATAATAGTATCCTGGCTTAATAGTATCGTAATATTCTCTTAATTCTAAATCTAAAATATGCTCTGTACCATAGATTATTTTTAATTTATCAATCATGGTTGCTAGAGTACCTATATCTATCATAGAATGATGAGTGCTTTGGGCACGAATAAAAGCTAAACTATTTTCTATATTCATTAATTCTTGCATTAAGTCTACTATATTTTCGCTAACTATTCCCAGAAGTTGAGCAAGCTTAGCGTACTTAATTAAGTTCTGTTCTCTATACGCGTCACCGTTTAGGATTAATTCCATAGTCGTATTAATTTTACTTTGGTTCTCTACGAGCTGTACCAGTACGTTATTATGTTTAGACATCCATTCTTTGCTAATACTAATATGATTGCTAAATTCAGTTGATATTTTATCCTGGTTATCTTTTAGGATTCGAATTGCTTCATTATATTTCAATGCATCATTATTATCTAAATTTCCACTTATACTTTTTATAATTGAACCTAAGCCGTCTACAAGACCTCTCTTGACTCTACTAGGCTTTAAAGATTTTAGTTGATTAAGTATTTTATCTGTTTTTTCAAGAAGATATTTAATTTGTGTTTCATAAACTGCATAAGTGTCATTAGTCATTCGTTTTTCATAGCTAAGCAATTGAGTGTATAATAGGTTAACTTTGTCTTCGATGTCATTTATCTGTACGTACTGTATAAATGTATGATGGTGGGTAGTCAGTCGCATAAGTCCAAGTTTATAGGGCAATATTCCGGGTCCATCTTCGAGGCTCTCAAGTTTTATCTCTTGAGATCGAGTCCGTTGGAGAAGAGTTATTAAGAGGATTCTGTAACAAATTTACTGCTTTAGGAACACGTTTAAGTCTAGATTTTGCTACAGGACCACGTTTTTTCGACGTGTAGATATGAATGGGTAAGTCGGCTAAGACTGTATCTTGCGTGTAGCGGGCAGCTGTCTTTTGACGGCTTGCTAAAGGATTTTTAACAAAGACTTGTTGCTGAGGTGCATATTCTACTTCAGGTTCACGTGTTTTATTTCTGTTTTCGATTAAAGCAGTACGATCTGTAAGAGATGATGAATTAATGATATCGTAAACTTTTCTCATCTGTTCTTTATGCGTCTGAACATACTGTTGTAATAGTTGCTGCGTTAAGTCAATATCATGGCAGTCACGAGGGTCGAAATGTCCAGTGAGTAAGTCAAAAGGTCTACATCTCGTAAAACTATGAATAGAGCTGTTATATGCTATTAAAGCGTATGGCAAAAGATTGCTTAAAGGTTCATCTTTTTGTTGTAATTTTAAGATTCTGAGATGTTCTAATAGGGTTGAATGAAATCGTTCGATGTTACCATTATCATTGGGAGAGTGAGCTAATATTCTATGATGATTGATTTTATGAAGTCTAGTAAATTCCATGAACAGTTGATTGGTGAATTCCGTACCATTATCGGTGATTATAGTGGTAGGGACACCATGATGGGTAGAGTACCGTAAAAGGGCTTGTAATATACTAATAGCTGTTCCATCACGAAGGTGATATGCCTGTCCGTACTTGGTGAAGACATCCATGAAAGTTACATATTTTTCACTCTGAACAGTGAACAAGTCCATATGAACTATTTCAAATGGTTTAGTAGCTGGGGGCACGACATTAAATTGTGGTCTAATGGGGTTTCTATCGTATTTTGCCTGTCCACAAATAGTGCATTCATTTATAAATTTTGTTATCTGATCCTTCATTTTAGGCCAAAAGTATTTACGAGATAAACTTAAATAACTTTCATTGATTCCGCGATGGTTGGTTTTACCATCATGATAGTGGCGGATTATATCTTGTTGCCTGAGATATTCCTTAACGTTTTCTAACTCGTGTTTGCATAGGACAATGTTCATTGATGAACTTTTAAACTTATCCTGTAAAATAGGAATAATAGGCTACTTGACTCATAACAAATTTATCACAATAAGTTGGTATTTCCTGCGGTTTTTGACTTACGAAACCTCACTATATCGATTTCAGTTAATTAAAGTTCAAGATGGTTGCATATTTTCAATTGCAAAATTGTTGTTTATATTTTTAATTTCGAAAGCTGAAAACGCTGTCGGCCATTATAGCTGGATGTGATGTCATTAAACTCCCGGATGTGATGTAAACAAACCAATGTCACTTTGTCATTTTCATACATTTCTAAAATGTCAAATGATTATTTACGATTCGTATGACGTCACAGCACAGATAGTCTATTGACTAATATGGCTGACAGCGTTTTTGGATAGTTATGAAAAGTTAAACTTTAAAATCAAATTTCGCTGTTTGCATGGTTCCAAAAAACATAATAATGTTTATTTTGGTCTAATAGAACAATTATCAATTATTTAAGACCCACTTTAAAAATAAGTCAACTAGCCTATTGAGTACAACGCCAAAGGTGGATTAATTAGGATAGCGGTTTTGACTTTTGGATTGACATACTCTTTAACAGCTTTTATAACGTCGTCTTCTAAATTATTTTCCGATAATTGTATACTAGTGCGCGTATGGGTGTCAAATGGTTTTGTCACCGTCGGTCGTTTTTTAACGTCGTTGACCAATGTAAAGTAAATCTGTCGGTGGAATTTGTTAAGGGGTTCGTCTGTAATAGGAATTTCTAAAATTGGGTTTTCGTTACTAGTATGGACCGTTTCAGTTGAAGAGTTGGCTTGCGCAAGTATGGATTCAGATGGATTGCCCATTAAAGAGTTTGGTTCGTCAATTTCTTCTATCAAGGACAAGGCCTCGCCTACATGAATTTCAACACGGGAAAGAGCGTCAGCATTTGTATTGGCCTTTCCTTTCTTATAGAAAACAGTATAGTCGTATTCGCTCATTTTAAGTCGCCATCTAGTGAGACGTGAATTTGGTTCTTTTAAATTCACCATCCACTGTAGAGGTTTATGGTCAGTCAATATCTTAAATTTTCGTCCAAAAAGGTAGGGTCTGAAATACTTCGTCGCCCAGACTATGGCAAGAAGTTCCTTCTCAATAGTGCTGTAATTCATTTCACTTTCGTTAAGAGTCCGGGATGCGTAACAAACTGGTTTGTCTGATCCTACTGGTCCTTGAGAAAGGACAGCTCCAATGGCCACGTTTGAAGCGTCAGTCGTTAAGTTAAATTCCTTCTCGAAGTCAGGGTATTGTAAGATAGGGTCATTAGTCAGGAGTGTCTTACATTTCTCGAAGCAGTTAACATAGTCATTGTCCATTACAATTTTCTTTCCTTTTTTAAGGCATTGTGTGAAAGGTTTTGTCGTACGAGCGAAATCTGGTATGAATTTTCGGTAATATCCTAAGAGACCTAAAAATTGTTTTATCTCTTTTTGAGTTTTTGGAATAGGATATTTTTTAATGGCTACAATCTTATCAGGGTTTGGTTTTATGCCTTCCCTGGTGATGATATGACCGAGATAAGCTGTTTCTAGTTTCAAAAACTCAGATTTGTCCATTTGTATTTTAAAGTTAGAGTCACGTAGTCTTTGGAAGACTTGACCGAGATTTACCATGTGTTCTTGAAGAGAAGTACTGAATACTATTATATCATCCAAGTACACAAGGCAGATTTCGTTCTGGAGTCCTCTGAGGACATTGTCCATCACCCGTTGGAAAGTGGATGGAGAGTTCTTGAGCCCCATAGGCATTCTTAAGAATTCAAAATGCCCTTGCTCTACGTTAAAAGATGTTTTTTGAATGTCTTGTGGGTCCATTTCCACTTGATAGAAGCCACTAGCCAAGTCTAAGGTGGTGAAATATTGGCACTTCCCTAATTTATCTAAAACATCACTAATGTTAGGGATAGGGTACCTATCATCTATCGTCTTCTCATTAACTTTACGAAAGTCAACTACTAGTCGCCATTTCTTCTTCCCAGATGCGTCAATCTTCTTAGGTACTATCCAAATTGGGGAACTCCATGCGGATTCAGATGGTCTTATTATTCCCTGCTCAAGCATTTTACCTATCTGTTCTTTAACTTCCTGACGATGGACAAAAGGATAGCGGTAGCTTTTGGTATGAACGGGCACTTCGTCAGTAGTTCTGATTCGGTGCTTTATCTTATTAGTGAAGGTGAGCGGTTCGCCTTCAATGTAAAACACATCTGAGTATTGGGAACAAAGAGTTATGAGGTTAGCTTTTTCCTCTTCGTTCAGGTGGTCTGTTCGTAATCGTGATACTACATCTTGTGCACGGGGTGTCATTGGTACATACTCAGTATTATAAAGTTCTGCGTGGGCTGGCTGATCTAATGAAAAGATGATATCGTTTTCTGATGGATTTTCGATCTCTAAATAGCCACGATTATTATTAACGGTTGTAACGCATTCGTGAATTATACAATTACATAGAACTTGTTCTTCTATGAGAACATCACCGTCACAAGTATCAATGGGCACGCGAATGATCTTAGAGGTCTTCGCTGGTATTATTTCCTCATAAAGGTTTACGTTACGGGAATTGTACATCCTGATGGGATTTGATGCGTTCCTAGTTATAAGTTGTCCTTCTCTCAAATCAATTCTAGCTTCCCAATTACTTAACAAGTCTAATCCTATGAGCCCGTCGAAATAATCATGAAAGCGATATATGAATAATTTAATTTCATCATTATCATTAAACTCAGAGAAACAAGGCAGTGTAATAGAATAGTCATTTCTACTAGATGCATGTATATTTGTTACTTCAAAGGGGTCCAAGTTTAATGGAAAGTCAGAAAAGAAGTACTCGACGGCTTCAGGGCTTATAAAAGACTGATTTGCACCTGTATCTATAAGTAATTTTAAGGGTGGATTCGCAATTTGTATATATGGTAATTGTCGTTGAGTTTGGAGGTTTAACTCTATTTTGGTTTTTGTAATGTTAAATCCTTCTGAAAATCCTGCTCTACATGGCTAGGTCCTGCTTGTGGTTGAGAATCGTTAACTTGGGGTTGATTGTCCGAGTTCATGTCAAAGTATTGGGATTCATAACCATAAGTAGGGGTCATTTCACTGTAGTCATTATAGTCAGTACAGTAGCTATACTCTGGTTCTTGATAATAGTCATAGTATGAGTCATCGTAAGTCACACAGTCATTCACATTCATCTCACGAGTTTTGAAGTAGTTACTAGGCGGTGGGTTCCCGAATCTACTCCAGTCATGTCCAGTCATTGTCCTTCTAGGAGGTTGAGGTTTAGAAATAGTCTGTACTCCACTCATCGGCTCGGCCCTCTGATTAGAGAACTGTGGGGCACCGTATCGTGGTGGTAATTTAAAGACGTTACTGCGAGGGTTGTAGTTAGGTGGTGCTGCAGAGAACATTCTTTGAGTGTTAGTTGGCATGCGATGTCCCGGTACGTTAAACTTAAAAGGTTGAGGCGAAGGCCCCATGGGTCGGTGGCCCATAGGCGAAGGCCATTTCGGCATCGGCGCCGGGTAATTTAGACGCGGAGGAACAAAACTAGTTTGTGGTAGCGCATTTGCGACTTTAGGGGTCTTAGAAGGTTCACCACGATTTTGTATGTACATTACGTTCATCTCCTCTTGTACGAATTCGAGAGCTTTCTCTAAGGTAGGGGGCCGCATGCAGCGTATGCGGGACCCTAATGGTTCTTTTAGTCCACGTATATACCCTTGCATGGTAACTTTCCTGTAAAGTTCACGTTTCGCTTCGATAGTCGTCGGTATAGTCTCATGTAAAGTCACGTATGTCATAATGGTACTAAACAGTGTCTGGCAATGATTATAAAATTCCTGGGGTGTGCTATTACCCTGTGAGGCAGTTGATAAATCATTGTAGAGGGCTGTCTCATCACGTTGATCCGAAAAATTATTAATCAAAGCATTTCGAATGCCTAACCAATTCTCAGGAATCCCGTTTGAATTTATAATAGAGGCAGCGGTACCAGTAATTTTATTTAATATACCATTTAACAGACATAGGTTAACTAGTTCGTTATTCGGGTGCAAATACTGTGCAGCTAACTGATCACATATTTTAATAAATCGGGTTAAAACGTTTGGGTTCCCGTCAAATTCAGGAACGAGACGGAGAACCTTATAAACGGTATCTGGGTCGAGTGACATATTGCGATTTAAAGAATAATCTGGGTCAAAATCTAAATTAATATTACTATCTATATTCCTATTTCTATCTGCGGCGCGGCGTCTGTTAGATTCAGGCGCTCGCGAACTAGATGCTCTGGGGTGGTAAATCTTGAAGGATAAGAAGTACAGGGACCCAAGGAAGCAACACAAGAGAAGTATTCAAGTGTACTTACATATATTTCATTTTCCGGTTTTTCTCGTTGAATCGATTGCTGGATTCACCTCGTAGCTCGTCGCAGGCCCGTAGAAAATATGTTCGGATATTCGGTATGGAGCTTGACAGCACCCCGGGGGCTCGCGTCGCGGGTTCTCGATGTGGAGGTCCCGAATTTCGCGAGATATTCCCGTGAATACCCTACCAGCTGCGCCAATTACGTTAGCGACAACAGGAGGTACGAGAAAAACCCGAATTAATTTAAATTATCTTTAATGTTAAAAGATATAAAAATTACTGAAAACTTAATAATTAATTATTCTAAGTACAGTCAATTCGAAGTATGAATTTCATGTGGTTAAAACTGTCCTAATTAGATGCTCGTCCGGTCGATTGACGTCAATGCAATGCTGCATCGGCATTTCCCTAGTTTGATAGATACAGAGTTGCACTCAGTACAGAGTTGCACTCAGTATGTAATTAACTTCCCTGAAATTAAAAAAATAAACACAATCGTGAAAGAGCTTTCCATTGTGCACGTGCAAAGCCGGGACGTGTTGCTAGTACTGTATATTTTCGTATCTTACTCAGATGAGTTACCTCCTTGAATTACCAAGTACCTTCCTACTCACTGTTGCCACCTCTAAAAGTAGTTCTAAAAGAACTGTGCCATAATTCACTAACCCAATAACAAAACACGTGGATATGAACAACACTTGCCAGATCTTGGTAAACGAATTTGGGTCACGAAAATAAATTACTGACATACAAACAAACCACAGATTTTGTAGAAACATACAAATTGATGTGTTGGAAAAGCGGAACTGTTCTTAAAAGGACTAACGTAAGTTTTATTTTATTTTAGTTGATCCTAAACAAAGAAAAAACTTGGTAACTTTTGGCCAAGACATTTTCTTTTTCATTTATCTCTCTAAAGATAAAGATAAAGATGTTACTCTACCTACGTAAAGTAGTCAGAAAAATCAACTAAGTACTATTCGTTGAATTAAAGGGAACATAAATAAAATACCCACTTATGTCAAAAATTTCTTAAAATAAAACACTAAAAAATATGTACCTTTCATTTCATAAAAGGAATATTTGCTGAAAATGAAAGAAATGTATGGAAAAACGTCAAGCTCTTGTATTATTCTATTTTACACTTAACTTAAACTATTGTTTTCAATAAATAAACGAAGGTAAAGATAATGAGTTTTTGTAATAATTGGCAGACTTCCAGTACGTACTTCTGGTAAATCTCATCCCTGAGTCCATGACTCAAGATCGTGAAACAAAACTCCTCTGTCTTTTTTACCTAAACTTTCGCGATCAGAACACATGATTGATTCCAGTTGTAACGTCGGGATAAAATAAACCAAGGTAATTGAGAGAAATACCTGTAAATGTTGTTTTATAAAAACTCCTCTGATCCACTAGAACCTATCTAACTACAGAATATTGTTTTAAATTCAGAAAAGTCTGCATTCCGATAATACGTTTCACGATTTAAATCAGTTAATTTTTGTTCAAGCGATCAACAATTCGACTTTCGCATTTATAATTATAAGGTACAGATTCACAGTCGTATAATTTCTATTGCGTTCCACGATATAAGTTATCACATCGGTTCGGGCATTAGTTATGATGTTTTTACTGGCCAGTTGTGGTTGGCCTTCGTGAGACAAGGGGCTTGGGTTGCCACTTTCACTCGCAACCACATCCATGCCAACTAACTATTTGGATATGGCAGTTCGTACGTAAAGGCTTTATCAGAACTTAAAGTCCGATAAACGTGCCCGGGTTTTAATCCTGACTGTGACCCACCATTTTTGACGGTTTGTGTTTCTCGTGGAAGTGCTGTTGTGAGTTCAGCTGGAACTAAGATCCACCTGAGCCCTCTGTAACTGTTAAGTCATATTCAATAGTTTATGTACTTACTGCGAAAGAGAATGTCAAATATTTCATAGATCGATGTACCATGCATGTACATTTTGTGATGTTCGTTTATAGGCTTACTTAAAAAATGTGGCTATAATAACAACAACAAACCTCTTTTATGTGCCGAGCTGGGCTTTTTCCAGTCGTGGTACGCACTGGTAGGTACCAACATCTTGTCGCAATTAAATAAACGCATGATGTTTGCAATGCTTTAATTAAAGTAATTTCTTAGTTATAAACACTTAAAACGGGATATTTACCATGATTCATGTTCATGTTATGTAGTGTAAAACTTTTTGACAGATAACAACGTTGGTAAGGCGCAAGTCCAACGGCCATCCGTAAGTTGGTTATCGCAGTTATAGGAACCGGACGATCTTTTTGTTTTTAAATTTTATATTAGGAATAAATACTCTATTACAACAAATTTAGGAAATACCAAATTTCGTATACCTATACGAAAACATTTAATTGGCAACGAAAACATTTATTCGTAGGTACCTATTTGGTGTAGGTTAGGTTAGGTTACCAGATTATTATGTATCTCGTGATAGCTGTAATGTGAATTCAATGCTTCCTAGTAGGTACTTATTTACGACAGATAATTAATTTAATATCCACAATCAAATATAGAGTCAGTTACTAAGAAATGTTTTTTTTAGATTATAAGTATTTTGTTTACGGATTTTCATACATAGATTTAATTTCAAGATGTTAACAATGCATTTTGCAACCACTACTTAAAATATTCTGAAAATATATTTTTTGAATTTTTACTATACGAGTATAGTAGCATACCCGTGCAAAGCCGGGACGTGCTGCTGGTAGGGTATCAAAATATCCTAATTTTCGCACTAAAGTGTAGGTATTAATAGTTATTAGAGAATACTAGGTATTTATTATACAAATTGCTATGCAAATTATTGCCATTACCTCGTATTTGCACGATAACATGGCTTTTGTGCGCGGGCGCACCTCTTAGCTAAACACCCAATATTAGCTTAGAGTAAATTAGCTCCTGTTTTGATTGGTGGCTTGTCGTGCGATGAACATTATATAGTATCTACAAATATAATATGACTCAGTAAATATATTTGGCTTAGAAATGCCAATTTAGACAGTTTGTTTTGTCAATGGAATGCGATGTGATCACAATGGAAATTCTAGTTGAACAAAAATATAGGTAAACTTTTAAAGAAAATAAAACGATTGTATTGTTGCCTTGAAATACTTTTCTCATCAAAAATTTGTAAGGTTGGTGTTGTTTCAAAGGATAGTTTATAATGAAAACATGTTTGTGGGTATATTTTGATTCTATTTTAATACATTTCAAATTGTTGTGATAAACATGTTCTCAGATCAACCATTTAAAATATTTGAAGAACTACGCAAATCTCAAAGTAAATTAGATCCTCAAAGGTAAATCCACTTCTGTTATTAAATTTAATTCATTTAACGCTCAAAACTTTGCAGAATAATGTTTGCATTTCAATATCCACACTGTCTACGATTTTGCTTACCGGTTGCGGTTAGATATTTGACAGTCTTATGGATATACATCAGTCATTATATTAGCAGAGTAAGCAATGCAGAACAGTAGCCTACTGAAAACGGTCGTTATTAAGTGCGCGATAGGTTAATTAAATAAATATCTTTGGACATTCAACGCATTTGCAAGTCCATTCCCGATATGTGAAAAATGGCACAGAATCAAGAAAAAATAAGAAGTATAAAAGCCTGACTACGCGAAATCGTTCCTTTAAATAGCGACTCATACATACTTCAACGCATAAGGGCCCCCGCAGACGGCAGACTTTTTGTAGGTCGAAAAATCGGTCATACCTACTGACAAAACGACTACTGCAAGGAAAAATATTGTAACTCACATTTTGGCCAAATTGAGTTAGAATCATATTCGTGCTGAGCGTATCTGAGCTCAATTTTTAAATGTGACTTTCGTATCTCTTTATTGTTAAACGAATAAAAACAAGCTAAAGAGCAAAAAGTATTATTTTTATAAATATTTTCTAACGTTGTTGCTTATAACTTCTTTTTTAGTTGATTTATGGCAAAAAGTTATAGCAACATATTGGTAGGTAAAACAATTTGCTACAAATTATGTCTTGTCATTTTTTTTGTAAGACGCAAAGTTTAAGAGATTTCGCAAAATAAGAGTTTTCATCCCTTTTTTTCAAAATGGCGGCCGGGGAACAAGAGTGGCGACCCCACAAACTTGAGGTTAAGCTTTTATTGACCCCCCACACATGTCCTAAAAATAAAATTACGTCCTCTTACAAATGCAAAGTTCATGGTAGTAACATTTCAATGAACTATTATGTAAAGTTACGAAAAATAATCTAGCCCATTCATAATAAGATAACAGTAACAAAATTGCAACATAATTTACAGTCATTATTAGACTTAAATGAATTTTTTGAAACTTTAACACGCTCCCCTAAAAAGTAGTGAAAAATGGGTTACAATGATTTTCCTTGTAGGCGCCAAAAAAGTCGGTGAGAAATAAAATCGGTGCATTCCGACTAGGGATGGGTCATACTTGTAAAATCGAGTACCAGGGCTTGCAAGTGCGTTTAAAAACCAGGGCTCAATACCTTCAAAGTATTTTAAGGGTCCGACTTTCTTCTTCATTCGGAGCGAGCGCGAGTGCGCCAAAAAGTCTTTTTCTACATAGTATTTTACCTGGAAATATCAATTCACGTATATTACGGCGTATTACGCCGTAATTCTTTTTATTTGGATGAACAAAGAGAAATTCTTCAAAAGTATTTTTGGCTTGAAGTATTTTTAGCAAAAAAGTTTTTTCTGCAAAGCACACAATTATGATATGACAAAAGGGGTTTTAATTCTTTAATAGTATTTTTGAGATGGGCCTTATTTTTTTTAAAGTATTTTTGACCTACTCAATTATGCTTTTGAGTAAATGGAAACAAAGATCATTATTCTAAAGTGAATACCTACAACTAAGTCATAAAAATATGACTTTTAATTGGAAAGATAGGTACCTATCTACTTACTTTTTGTTAATTACGTACATTCAATAAGTAATTTACTACAACCTTTTATAAAATTACGATGTTTATTTCAGAGTTTTTGATTTGACCGCGATTTTTCAATTAGCCAGGCAAAATTATTATGGAACTTACATACGTAAGTAGGTAACTAAATAAATTAATGGAAAATTGTTTAGAGGAATTACTCGCATACGTACTCACTCTTACCTACGGTTACCCCGTAGGTAGAAGTGAGTATGCGAGTATGCGTACTGTCCCCTCACTAGCACCGACAAATGAGTCGGTGACAAAATATTTAGTAGGTATGACCGATTTTTCCACCGACAAAAAGTCTGCCGTATGCGGGGGCCCTAAGTTCATTCTTCCCGCCCCTATAATATAACTGCTTAAAATTGGCATTTTATTCTTGGATATCTCTGTCACTGTCAAGCGCGTAAGTATTTCTGGGTGACCAATTTTAATCGCCCAATTTGTCTCCCTAAACAGAGAAGTGTTCTAGGCCTGATAATCATAAGATTAGTAGGATAAGTCAAAAGCTTACGTTTTTTATCACGAGGTTTGATAGTTGCGCGTGCGTTTCGAAACAGGTGTTGCGTAATAAGGTCGGCGTCAAGGACGTCGGTTCGTTGCCAGAAATAAATTGTTGTTTATGTCTGCCTAGTACACTACAGCCACTCTAGCAAGTACTGTCGAATAATGAGGACATATATCATGTTCAGAGGTATCAGGTACTATCGATACTTCCGTGTGAGTTCTTGGCAAAATTGTCCTTTGCTTTGCTTGGTAGGTGAACTACCGATGTCACTCGATTTTACTCTTAATTTCTTTCACCTAGGAGACCATTCTACGCAGAATGGTATTCCTGTCATGAGAAAATAACCTCCTTGGTTTTCAAGTTGGGAAAAAAAAGAAAAAAATTTAAAAAAAATTATTAACTAAAATTTGTTAGGAAAGAAAGGAGGTCTATGACCTATTTCCAGCTCTATTAATTTTTTTGATCACCAGAGCTTTTATACCTCATTTCTTGAGGATCGTTTTAGGCTATTTAATAAAATCGGTATACCTACATGACTAGTAGTGAGTAGTAGTGAAACTGCCAGGCACAGCTAGCATAATTATTACAACACAATAGGTGGCTGTATTACACGCACCTTTAAGTAATATTATAGGAAGTTACTACTTATTGTTAAAGGTAAACGTGTAACTAAGAACTGTGTCAACTATTTCCACTGCTGGGAACAACGAGTGCAACTTAAACTAGGTTATCAGCAAATAGCGATAGAAAAAGCAACTGCAAACGAAAGATACCACCGCCCTTTTGGTGAAAGTCGATTTAAAATGAGGTGTGTACGTACGAGACAAACAAACTCTTCGGCACGCGACTATATCATTTTTTACCTCCGTAAAACTACAGATGAAAATAAACCTTGTGATAGAATGTTTAGGTTGGTACTGCGATGAATGTGGAGGCTCTGGCCGAGATGCGATGCTCAAATTGGAAACGCAAATAAGAGTGCAACGTGATAAATGTTCCATGATGCTTCGGGATGTTACGCCGAGGCCTTTCGTAAGAATCTGTGCAGGTACTTTGTTTTTGAATAGAATGACACAGAAATAATCAGATGCTTTTCAGCTTTATTTATATAATAGACAAAATAGTTATTGATTCAGGCATGACTTAGCGAAAGTTTATTTCAAATATAGGAAATTACCTAAATAAAATTGAAAATTATCTAGGTTTTCCGCTAAACAGCCAGATAGACTTTAGCTCACCCAAGTCTATTTTCAAGCCTAACTATGCCAGGCTAGCAAGTTAAATAAATAAAGGGAACAGAACAGAACAAAATCTAAATGGTTTTCTGTTTTCAACACATGTTTTGGCTTTCCACTGGGCATCCCCAAAAGGGAAGAAGAAACATGAAATTGCCTGATAAATTAATTAAAATTACCAAAGGAATAATTTATTTATTAATTTGAGGGTGTCCTCAGTCAATTTTACTGAAGGAAACTTGTTTAATATTATAAGAGGAGAGCTCAAATAAAAGAAACAGGTCCTCAAAGCAAGCTTGTCCTGTTTCATTTCGGTATTGGTCGTGAACTAGTTTTTCAGACTACTCTCCTATATTATTTGACTTTGAATTCAAAGCTCGTTGATTATCAGTCAGATAAATTTACATAGATTAGCTTGTCCATGCGAGAGAAATGCTCAAAGAAGTCCTAACCCTTCTAAAGGAGGATCCCAGTATGCAAGTAATACCTGTGGTGTGCCACGCGCGCGCATGGAGCCAGTCCGCGGCCATCGACCGCTCGCCTCAAATATTTCAAGCATGCACAAATTAAACTGGTTTTTTCTTTACTTTATTACTTTTGCATAAAATACATTGTATTGCGCGCATCGTGCCCTAGTTACGTAGGCGGTACGGATTATGTCAGTACTCCGTTTATGAGATGGGGTTAATTACTGGACATGCATTATTTCATAGTTTTTTAAAAACGGCGATTTTATAAAAAGTAATCCTGATCAAAATTTACATCTCCAATCCTTTTTTTCTTTAGATACCACAATCCTTTCCCTAATTTATGTTTGCTCTCTAATTAACAATCGAAAGATAAATTCGGTTCTATTATACCTTCACACAAAAAAAGCAATATCTTTCTAATCGAATCCGAAAGCTCACTCTAATTCATTCGTAGCTTTTTGTCTGAAGGGAATGCGAGTCGTCAGACTTTAGTCTGGTCTGCAGCAGCGCGGGGGGCCCGTGCCTCGCCCTTTTGTTTTTATACCCGTGCAAGAATGCAAAACAATTATAATTCCCTGAGGAGAGACCGCGCCTTGGGAAGCGAAGCCTCCGCTAGTCACAAAACAATCCTATCTTGCGGTTGGAGGTATTATAATCACTTAATTGGAATATCTCGGGGAAAATTAGTCGGCGTTACGGGGATGGAGAGGTGAGTGTGGGGAATGTAAGCAGGGAGGGGTCAACGTGACGCAGAGGTGCGCGGGGCGGCGCGCGCACTCCGACCAATCCATTTACGTTAATTACGCCAAGATGGGGATAAATCGGCGTCCAACCGTCCGCGCTCGAGTTACGAGCGAGCCGACTATAAAATAAATTATACCCACTTCGACTCCACTCAGTTTTTTGTTGTCGGCGAACGAAAAAAACAAAAGCGAAATCTCGAAAGGACGAAATACGAGGCAAAGACAGAGCATGAATTTATCTACTGATAATATAGACGTAGGGCGGCCGCGGCAGACGAGAGGTTGCCGGGTGGCCAAATTATACGGCCAGGCATTCCTCGGCCTGCGCAAAAACATTATATATGGCCACCTTGTGACGAAATATTTCAGAATCGGACTCCTGCCGGCCACACTTTCAATGGAAAACTTTAAAAATCTGAAATTTTTGTTGGTATGGATTTATAGTGTCATTCCTCTTCTTTTCAAAAGATTAAAACAAGCTTTCTGTTTACTTTTTAACTGATTTAAAACTTTACTGAATTACGCGGACGATAAGGCTTACTGAAAACCTACACAATGTAGTACTCCTTGGAAGTACCTACCTTCTGATTTCAAAGATTTTAAAAAAGGTTTTTTTAAATATTATATCGCGAAAGATTGTACAAATGTATTGTTGCTCTTCCACGAGGAACCTACTCAAGCGATTTGGCTGTAACTTGGACTTTAGATAGTTTAGAATCTATAATAAATAGCCAAGAACTAAGAAGCACTAAAAGAACAATCTTACTAGTATTAAATGCAAAAGTTTGTAATCATGGATAAATGTAAGGATGCGTCTTCCTTACTCTTTCACGCTTAACCGCTAGTACGGATTGTATGAAATTGAGAACCACAATGGTTTAATATCTTTGATTTACACAGAGCAGAGGCTACTTTTGATCTCGGTATTCCCACGGGAACGGGAATTATTCACTGCGGGAAACACCGCAGGGCGCAGCTAGTTTCAAATAAGAAAGAGTTATGTGTTGAACCTACCACAAGGTATTCATGGTTCGTATAACATATTACACTCGAACAATGGTGGTCATTATGAGTTTATTCATTCAGAAAGTTCAATTACCCTTGACCTTGTTACAGGTGACCTAGTACTTTATAATGGGTACTTATGGTGACTAGGTCTTATTCGGTCTTCGGCTAAACAAAATCCTTGTTCTTTGTTATTGTTTGTTTGAATGTTTTTTTCTCTGTAATTATAATATTTTTTATAATAAATAATTATAGTATTTAGATACTCTTGATCGAGTATAATTTTAGATGATGTAAAATCTTGACCTATGCTGATAGAAAAGTGGGTTTTAACGTACATTTGCCGTCTCCTTGCAATAAACTTAGCTTAGCCAAAATATTTCCTGTTATATTTTGACTGCAGCCAATTAAGTATTAGGTAATTTATTTTGTAGGTCTCTGACCTGTGTTTTAAGCTTTTCAAGTTAAGTTTTAAAGCTCAGCGAAATTGTAAGAATAGTTACGCTTATAAAGTCAACAAAGACTGTCCAATCCGATTGAACAAAATTTTGACTATATTCAGATAATTTACTTGAGATAAACGTATCAAACATTATTTCATTTCGATTAGGAGCGGTCATGCCACATCGCATTATCACATTAAAACTGCACACATTTTATAAAATTACATGATTTATTATATCTTTCATTTCAATAAAATAATAATTACACAAGTATATACACAGATAGTTATTTACAGTTTTTCGAGGCCATCACTATATTTACACTGGGTCCACGATATATCACTAGGTAAAGGTCCGCACTGGGCGCCCGGGCGCCGGGGCGGAGGCACTGGGCGCCGGGGCGGGGGCGCCTGTCATCGGCAGCCGCACCCCAGCACCATCATGTCCTGATAGTTTTTGAGCACCACTTTATTGTGTTCGTCGAGATACAACATCGAGATGGAGGTGAGCTGCGTCGGCACGCAGCACGCCTTCGGCACCGCGGCCGGGTTCACAGAGTTCACCAGCGTCTGCACGATCGCATGGTTCGTGCCGTTCAGATGGTCCGCCAGCGGGAACGGACAGTCGCCCTGGCAGTAGTACGCCTCGTAGCCGTGCGGCGCCACGATCCAGTCGCTCCAGCCGACCTCCGCGAAGTCCACGTACAGCGACCGACGCTGGCACACCTCGCGCGCCTCCTTGCGCCGGTGGTGCTGCCGGTGCGAGCGGCGCGGCGCCGCGCGCTTGCCGCGCGTCAGCCGCGCCGCCGCCGCGCGCGCGTCCTCCGTGTACACCAGGAGCACCGGCGCCAGCGCGCGCCAGCTCGCCTCCGTCTCGCGCGCGCCGCGCCGCACCCGCACGTGCGGCCGCGGCACGCCCGCCTCGCTCGAGCCCTCCTCCACCACCCGCACCAGCAGGCCGTGGTTGTGCTCCGGCTCGCGCAGCCAGCGGCGCACGGCGTCGATCGCGTCCGCGGTGACGGACCCGTTGCCGAACGAGAGCGGCTTCGAGTCTACGAGCCGCAGCACCGGCGGCGTGCGCCCGCGCCGGCCCGGCCGCACCACGTCGTACAGCAGCAGCCGCTGCCGGCCGGGGGAGACGCGCTCGGCGTCCGCTCGCTGGAAAGCGATCTCCGCGCCGCGCGGCGCCTCGTCCGACGGCACCGCGCTCAGGTTGAAGTGCAGGCGGAAGCGGTGCTCGGCCGGGAAGCGGTCGTCGATCGCGGAGGGCGAGTGGTGGAAGGAGCGCGCCGTGTTGGCGGCGGCGGCGGGCAGAGCCCCGTCGGCGGCGTAGAGCAGGCGCATGGCTCGCGGCACGGGCGGCGGCGGCGCGGAGTCGGCGGCGCGCGGCGGCCGGCGCGGCAGGCCCAGCAGCGCCAGCAGCTGCCGCTCGGCCGCGAGCCGCGTCTCGGCGTCCAGTGTGCTGGCCCCCGCGCCCCCCGCGCCGCATCCCCACAGCGCGACCAGCGCGCACACCACCGTGCATGCGCACGCACCACGCATAATTCTCCTCGACCCACCTGGAAAGACGGAAATACGAAGGTTAACTTGTGAAAAGTCTTAATTTAATTAACTTAACTTAATTCGTAGGTGCGCATCTTAAAGTATTCTAAGAAATAATAAACCTGATGTGTGATTGAATGAACCGGACGACAGGTCGATTGACCATTCGAGATGCAAGTCTCTGATCGGGATATGAGTATAAGCTACTTTTTACATTTATATAGATCAACTGCAACTGAATCGATGTCGAAGTATCGATCGTACGAGTAGCCAGTTTGATAAGGTTTAGTTTTGAGAATTTCCAAAGGATTCGAGGGAACGGATGGTGCATGGCTGTGAGCCTTGACAAAGAACGACGTTGTCCAACCGACTGTTTGTTTATCTCTGGACATGTTTCTAATAAATGCAACATACATTGTAAAATGCTCATAATACCATATTATATTCATTTAAAAATGTCTATGCAACGCATCGGTCTTCTGTAATTATTATCTCCAATAGATAATAATTAAAGAAGACCGATGCGCTGTTCAAATTTAACAAATGAGTTTTTTTACAGCCTGAAAAACTGTTATAAATAATTTAGGTAGAAAATGCTCATCGTTATGGACGCATAATGAACTTTACGTACAACAAAAAACGGTCTCCGATTCTTAGGAAGCCGCACCTTATGTGCAGAGAATGCATAATGTTTTACACAATAGTACATAATGTAAATACAACTATTAATAGGACGTTCAACTGATAAATCATTTGTTATGCAATTGATAAGGCACATGCAAGCGTCGGTCAATCCTAAACTCAATGATAACCGACATTTATGATTCTGTTCAGAATTATCAAACGCTAACTTTTGCCCTCGACTTCGATTATTACCGATATAGTCCATACTATTCCATTCAAAATTAATGCGTTTTTCACCCGAGAAATGATTTTTTGATTCGGTTTACTAGTTTCCGCTTGAATTACATTCAAACTCAAAAACTGCAAACTTTACCAATGTTAAAGAAAATAGTATATCCTACTGACATATTTATTTATTTTATTTATTTATTATTTATATTATACAAGGACTATAAATACATCATGATAAAAAGATACAGGGCGTAATTTAAATTTAATTCGGCAGATAAAGACAAAGTAAGTATAATATACTTACAATTAATAACGTTTAAATTAAGACCAATCTATACTTCATTTCTTGAATCGAGCTAATAGGAACAAAAATAAACGCACGTGATTGGTCGTCGAAAATAATGTAATTTCTCGTAATTGGCTAGATTGTCAAATCAATTGTCAATTGTCAGATCTAGCCAATCCAATGAATTTCGACGACCAATCACGTGAGATTATTTTTCTTCCTATTAGTTCGCTTCAAGAAATGAAGTATAGTTAAAATTGGTCTACATTTTAACTACACAATTTAGAGGACTACTTTGCTTTGATAAAAACATTTTTTACTAAATATAGGTTAATTGATTGACTAAGTGGATAAAGAACAGTTTTCATAATATGAAAACAATGCAAATAAGATTAATTTTAAAATTAATGTTACCCGTGTTATAGGCTCAATCACGCACTTTAAAAGTCTAAATACTTTTGATATACCTAAATAAATAAATATGTCGGTAGGATATACTATTTATTTGTGAATAATGTAAAAAAATAGGTTCTATAATTAATACCTAATATAATTTGTATGAAAGTCGGAATAAATTTGTAAGCAACAAAATTAAATTTTCAGTGTTTGCCTATATTTATTTAACAGATTTATATTTTACTGTATTTATTTTTATTTTGAGAAATCAATAAGTAAATGATTGATTGATTTATGATTAGAAGGTATATCAGAGATATGTAGCTGTCCTTTGCCAGATTAAATACTTCCTAAGTAGCATACTAGGCAGCCTCTAAACATTACTAGCGCAACATTTGACCTCAAACACAGAATCAAAGGCCGTTTCCACCAAGTGCATGAATCTCAAGATTTTGCCAATCATAAAACATTCTCAACTTGTACATCAAAAATTACAACGTCGTATTGTTCGGAATTTTAATTAAGATTTTATATTGCAGACCATTAAGACTGTATTAAAATTAAGAGAAACGAAGAACAAGATATGTTACACAAACACCCAATAAACATGGTTTTATCGTTGAAGCACTTTCCAAAACCGTGCTGTAAAAGACTTGAACGGGATGCGGTGCAGCACCATTCCGATTATATGGCACTGCCTCTATGTCCAGTCCACTGTTACTTGTTTACACTTGCTGCTATTGTGAAAACATTAAAATGTGATTTGAAAGCTGTACCTTTTAGCTAAGTCTCATAAGACAGGTGTACTTAGGTGTTTCTTCTAAGTCCTAGGCAAGCGAACTATAGACCGATCGGTGCGAAACTGCTATCCCATCTGGATAAGTTTTTGACATCGCCTAATTTTATATGTTGTTGTTGTAATGTTTTGATCTCCGTAGCGCGGTCGACCGGATCGTGGCGTACGTATTTCGAAAATAATGCGGTCAAACCGGCTGCGGGCGCACGGCCGCTCGACTCTCTCACTCACCCGAAATTTTAACGCATCCAACGTCGACGGGTTCACACAGATCCGCGATATCCTCGCACACTCAACGCTTGGGGAACAGATGGCACGTCACGGGTTCACGAACGGACGGATGGCACATAACAGCGGAGTGCGGTAACATCACTGGCGCGTGCGTGTGTGTCGCGCGGCTAGCGAGTTCGAGCTCGCATGACGTGCGCGCGGGGCGGCGGTCGCGGCCGAAGTGCTGAGCCGCGCCAGACGCGGCGGCGTCGGCGCACCGGGCGTGTCGCCGACCCGCCCCCCTCGCCCCTTACCCCTCGCCCCGCGACCCGCGACCCTCGCCCCGCCTCACGCACCACCAACCTACCCCAATCCAACCCGCAGCTACCCATGAAAACCTTCCCTAAATTACTCGCCCCACTCCTAAGTCCACTCCACCATCATTTCCTTATTTCCCTTTTAGTCGCACCGCACGTTTGCCACCTACGTCGTCGTCGCCCTATTAGTCATCTCAATATTGACTTATCTCTATGAAACTTTGTCATCTCTTTCAATCTCATCCTGTTTTCTTTAAAATACAGGGCCTACAGCCGAGGTAACATTTTTATGTTACCTCAGCTTACGACACTAGAATCTGACCACAGAAAACATCTTGTCAAATTCACAACAGTTAGATTTCTGTAGGTTTTCTTATAAAATTTACATCAGAACAGTTTCGCTGTTCTTGACTCATGGTTATAATTAAGATTCAAATTAAATTATCTGGATAATTGGCCACATAAACCTAATAAACCCTGCATATGCACATAAAATCGTGAAACCATAAAAATAAATAGATTTGCATTACACGTTGTTCTTGGCCTATAAAAGTTTATGATCTCGAAGGTCCATCAGATGAAATACCATTAAAAGGTTTAGAACACCGAAGTGGGCAGTTTCTCCTGCCTACAGCTACAATACATTAAAAAAAACTCATTTTGGAAATCAAATTCTGTCTGTCTACGAAATGCTACGAGATGCTACGAAGCGCTACGAGCAACATGCAATTAGAAAAGTGATGTAACCGAAGTATCTGTGCCGAAGTTTAACAAAATTATTTTGGTGTTTAGAGTAACTTGAGGTTTCTAAAAGATTTTTAGACTTTCTATTCAGTTATTGTTATTACAATATATTATATTATTATTATAGAATGTATTACATTCTAGTTACATTTTTATTTTGCTAAGAAGTAAATTTACAGTGAACGTTTGAATGAATTATTTTTATAAAATTAATAAATTATTGTGTAAGCATTGTGTAAGCAGCAGTATTTCACACAGGCTTCATTATAAAAAAGTCTTTCTTTTATAATTGAACTCACACTCATTAAAAATATCTGTTTCTGAAATTAGATATTTAGAAACTTAAAATTGAACCGAATCTTTTAGAAGAAACTACAAAGCCCTAGCAAATACATCCAACTTCATTAAAATAACCAGTTAGAAAAATAAATATCCTTGGAAGTTTTATCGGGATCTAGTCGCAAGCTAAGCAACTTAACGCTTGTGTTATGGGAACCGATGACTGATATAATACTTAGATACATTTTTTTAAATAAATACATTTATAAAAAAAAATCACTCATACACGAAGCTAACAACGAACATTGACAAATGCGTGGTGCGTGACAATGAAGGTGCTTGACCAGTAAAGCCTCATTCTCCAGCCAGTCGCAACAAGTTACATCACTAAAGAAATGACATCCGTCCACCTGTCCATAAAAACTAAGACAAGTTTAAAATCTTGCAGCTGATCTCGCATTGTTCTTGCACACTCATAGTACAGGCATGTATTTTATCTCCCCAATATTTACTTTACCATCTTCCTATTGTCAGACAGGTGCAGAAAAAGTATGAAAACATTACGCGTTGAACGTGGAAATAATGACGGTACGAGTATTAAAGTTAGAGGAAGCGGCCCTTAAGTGTACCGTAATGGGTAGGTGACTCATATGACAGTTGATGAGTAACCATTTCTTTTAAATTTTGTATATCTTGTACTCGTATACGAAGAGGGCTATACCCAAACATTAGATGGCTGTAGGATAATATAGAATCAGTACTCAAACGTAAAGCGTCGGTAATTAATCAAAGATATGGTTGATGGGTTTGAATCTGGTCGTGCATCAATTATTTTTTCATTTCGATGTAGGAATGACTGAAAATATCAACCACATAGAAAAATAATCTCACTTGCTAAGCAAATAAAGTGTTTTTTTTAAAGAAATGGTATTGTAAAGTTTGAAGTTTAAGGTAATTTCAGATGCTATAAATATGCAAACTTTTGATGACCCGTAGTGCATCTTTCAAACAAGTTTAACGTTATCCAAAAGCGAAACAGCTTTTGAGCTCATGAATATTGAGAGTATTATTAATTATACACATTAAATTCAACTAGAAACTTGATCACGATGTGGATAAAAAACCACGTTATGGCGCCCAAATGACAAAATATAGTAAGACTATCATCGTCCCGGCTTTGCATGGGCGTACTAATGAAACTCCCGGGATAAATAGCCTATAATAACCATCCCGACAGTCCATTCTACACATGGGTGAAAGAATTTTTGAAATTGGCTGAGTAGTTTCGGAGATTATCTCCGTCAAATAAACAAACTGACTGATTTTATTAAATAAGTTGTTCTCTTTAAAATAGTTATAAATGAGCATTTTCTGACCGACTTTATAGGTACATTTTTTTTTTTTTTTTTTTTTTTTTTTTTTTTTTTTTTTTTTACATCATCGCAATCCAACGTGCCATTTCAATGTGAGAGGTAATTTCAAAAACATTATCAACTCAATCTCAAACTATAAAAACCAGTTACTATAAGATCCAATCGCTATAATTGTATGAAATCATTTTGCAAATCACCGGGGCTTCGGCTACTGGATCCGTTACGCGCAAATCACTAAAACTGTGCTCTTTTTAGGGTTCCTTACCCAAAGAGTAAAACCACGGACAGCCATCTGTCTGTCACCAGGCTGTATATCATTCAATGTGATAGGCAGGCTGGCTAAAAATGCAGTTTCAGCTGAATTATAATTGAATGTGATGAAAATAAATTTGTCAAATTATGGTTTTGCTAATGATTTTTTTTTTATATCTGGCCAGTTGGAATATTCACTAGGTACTGAAAATGGAATAAAACTTAATATTTAGGGGGCTATAATACAACAAAAGCCTTTTTTGCAGGATATGAATAACGTCAACATGTACCTCACCTAGACGATTGAAATAATCACAGAGGGTACGGATCCTTTCGTGCGCGAGTCCGACTCGCACTTAGCTGTTTTTTTTGGCGCGTGTTGTACCTACTTAATTCAGCCGGCGAAAGTTTCTGAGATCATATATTCTGTGCCAAGAAACAAAAGGAACGTGCGGCGAAATCGATAAAGTAAATTAAAGCCAATTAAGATTGTTCGATAGAATGAGGCAGAGGATTCCGTTTTAGAAATGTAATTCAGTTTTTTTATGTATCTATATATTTGGCTCAACGAATAAGCATTGCCATTCAACGTGGTAATGCGGCCAGTGTCTTGGGCATGCTTCCGTCTAACAGAGGTTTGGATCAGTTGAGCTACCTATAGACTGTTTGCAACGGTCCTTAGGTGGCTCAACTGGTTCTATTTGTATCCTATGTCATATTCCTTCTCTACTTTACAGATGACAGGTCATCATCGGTGATCTGAATTTATCTACTGCTCACAAATAACAGTGCAAAGTGGAGCCGCCTCTAGACTAAAAACTTTTTCGTGCTATTTGTTTCGATTTTTGGGACGTTTCTAAACAACATCTAAAGTTAATTAATTCACTGCTTTTGTCCTCATGAAAACAGTATGCGCCAATTTATTATTTATGAAACGTACAACGTAATTTTGCATTTCTTTGTTTCGACAAAGTTAAGTACCTATTAACTACTTATTAAGTATACCAAAAATTTAATTTGAAACATTAATTTTAAATTGGTTTTTATTTCCCGATGTTGTCTGAAAATTGACGTAGTAAGGAAGTCTCCACTTGCTTTGTTTATGCACTCTCTTATAGCAAATAGCTTTTGTCGAGAAATATTAGGTGCTATGATTAATTGAATAACTCTAAAAACGGGACATAAATCGTTCTTGATTTACCAAATGGTTGAGTCTTTGAATAGTTTATACTTCATCACCATTGAACGCTAAGTAATTAACTTATTAAATCTTAAAGTACAATTTACATGATGCCCTTTCCTTGCCTGTTGCATACAATTATCTAAACTAAACATTGTATAAACCATAGATGTCTTTTGCTTCAATAAAATGACATCCTGATGGTACTTGAATTGGAAATATCGTGGATTTAAGAAAATCAACAATGTGTCCAAAGAAAATTTCCAAAGTACCTAATAAAGAGAAGTAAGCTAGGAGCCACGCTGTCTGCCACCCACGGCCAGCCGCGTCCGCCTTGACTCACCAATTCACGTCTCGTAATTAGTCCATTAAAACATTTAGCACGCACGCACTGTTCAAATGCTCAATTAGATCAACGACCGTCGCATGAGATTATTCGTCTCTTGGATAAAGGGACGAGTTTATTAAAATGTTGAAGCGCTCCTGGCGAAGCTTGCTTTTTTTGTTTTTCCAAAATGGAAAATCCTAAATGCCATGTTCCAACCAAGTCGTCTGCGGGTCTTCCGAGATTTCGTTAGTTAAATAACGTCCTATTGAATGATTTCTTCAACATCCTAACAAAATCCAATAATAAAGAAGCTATGACTTTGTGATTGTACGTTTCCTTTCTTTAAATTATTTGTACAATTTGTTATGAAGTTCAGGGTTCAACAAAACACTAAAACCAATAGGGATTGTTACTTACAAAACCTGTCAAATAATATCAATGATCTTTCAGTTGCATAATTCTCAACTATCCCAATGCACAAACTTTCTCGGTGCTGTAGAACTATAATTAGTAATATCTACCACCGGCACATAACTATGCCCACTTGCGTACCTTACGTAGGTACTTAATTAACCTTGCAGACAATTAGAACGGTCTGTAGTATCATCCCAGTACATTCACTTAGAGAATTAATTGGGTAATTATTCAAGGCATAAATAGCACTCGTTCGTAGTTTCTACGAAGGATCCTATTTCACTTCCCGTAAATTGTGCGAAGTGCAAGTAATGTTATTTTATTTTATTGTTCATAAAGTTCACTTTACTGCAGCTACTTCGTACCAATGCATATTTAACGCAGGTTATTTCATAGTTACAATCTTATTATTTGTCACTGCTAAACCGATTGCGCAGAAAGATGTTTGAAACTAACTTTTAACTACTTATCTACTTTATAATATTTTTTTAAAATATGAATTGTGATCACTAAAGTTTAACAAATGTCACTTTTAACTTTCAAAATGAGAACGAACCCAAAATGTGACAATTTCGATTTGAACATGATGCACATGTTTCCTCGATGCAAGAGTTTTTGGCAAAGGTAAGATTAAAATCAAAAAATAGTTGACTTCCATATAAACAATGCTTAGACCATTCAAGCCATGATGACAGTCAACTTAATTGTACATTTTCATAAGATACTTGCATCACAAGTGAACATAAAGTGGCACAGGCAGGCCACATTCGCAAGAGTCTGGTTGCATTGGCAGAATTGTCATACTGCTGATTACAACCATAAATGCACGTAAGAAGGGTTATGTATCAATTCTAGAGAAGACTCAAGAGACCGCTCAAATAATGCAACTATAATATTTCTTGAGAGAAAGTAAGCAATTGAGTACCTATATTTAATTACATGGTAGCCTATCAACTCTCTTATAGAAAAAGTTTGCATAATGTTATTCTTTAAATTTTGTTATTAAATTTTTATTACCTATTATTTTATTACTAAGGTATATTATGTTTGATATACTTATGAATATCAGGTATTTTGAGTGATTTTAACAAGACTATCAATAACTATGATCTAAAGGATTTATAAACTGCCTAAGAAACCATTTTGATCGTTTTGAGAAAATCATTTTGAATAATGATGATTAAATATTAATTTTCTTCAAAAAACATAATTTAAACTCATCTATATTTTGTTCTTCCCATCTTCCTACACAACAATAACAAACCAAAAATAGGTACATAACTGCATCTGACGTTCAGCTACAGGAAATATCGGTACTTACATTGAAACGTTTTATCTATTCTACAAAGGAATCCACTGTTTTAATGGAATTAAATCAATGAATGGGCATTAATTTGCGCTTTATTTGTTCATTTTGTTCTACACTCAATGACTTCTGTTGGCCATTGTACTTTTGTTACCGATATGTACAGGTAAGTCCATTAGGCTTTAATGAGCTTTCTTGGAATATTTCGGCAGTAGATGGACTTTTAGTCGCGCAACCGTGAGAAAGCTAGGACCGACAGTGTTTCTAAAAAGATTTCAAAGTACTTAAAGCAAAGGTACCGTTGAGTGCATTAGAGGTGATTAAGGGATTAGAGTTTGAGCAATGTGCTGAAAAAATGGTGGTTTGAATATATTTCTGGTTAAAACTGAAGCAGTCATTTGAAAAACATACTTATACCTACAGATCAACGTTTGTTTCTTATAAACCGTAATAGAACCGTAAAAAAATTATTTTAATTTGTATTGTACCTTACCTACAGAGTGATAATAATTATAAATAAATGTTTTTCTATTCCATTCCAGTTATTAAAATACAAAGGTTAAAAATAATATAAATTGTCGACAGATTTAACTGCGTAAATTGTAAACAACGTAACTACTAACTAGAATAATAAAGTATGTAATTTTATATCAAAATCAATGTCTATTGAGAGGAGAGACTATCATATTGTACAACTTCAACTCAAATCAATCTTGAAAAACATGTTATGCAAAATCTTTTAATATCACGACCAAAAATAAAAAGTCCAGTACAACGTGTTTAGCGTGAAATTGGAAAATCTGTGCGATGGTGGTGAATTTGGAGATCTAAGATTAAATAGAAATAATTATATCATGATTAATATTCCGTTCAGAAGTTTTCGCGTTAAAGATTAACAAACACAAATGCATCATTATTCAAAAATGATAGACAATAGACAACCTAAATACCCAATCAAACAAAATCAATCAAAAAAACTATAGGTAACACTGTTTTATGTCAATGAATACTAGGTATTTTGGTTTGTTTGTTTAAAATCATTTCAAGTTAAGCTATTACTTCTAACGTGTAAAAAGTTATTATTTAAACTTCAATTTTCCTTTTAAATAGTTCTGAAAATGGAAACATGTTATTTTTGTCCATACAATAACTTAGGTAGATACTGTGGTTTGCTCTTTGGAATTGCACATGGTGAACGTGTGAAGGAAAATAAACTATTATTACCCATTAATTGATTAATAATCGTTAACCTAATTACTTTAGTAGGTATGCTAATTATACAAACTGTAAATGAATGTAAATACTGTCATGTGCTGCCGGAATGACCTATCACAAATTAGGTACATTTGCTTACGGTCAGGTACAGTCGCAGAATGAAAAGGTAAACCAGAATAAGATCTGTTTTTGCTTGATAGGTTTGATAACTATTTGACAACACTATTGTTTAGTAGGTCCCCATTTTTAAAAGATAACATTAGCTTGCAACGCGTCAAACGAAAAGATATTAAAATTTCAAAACCAACCGCAGAAAAAGAGATGTGTTGTTACTAATGACGAAGCTTTTAGGCCGTCTTTTTGGGCTTCTTGAAATGTTAGCTATTACATAACAAATACTAAACTTTCTTAGCAGTTTTTATTTGTCAAATTTCATTTCATTACATTTCAATTTCATTTAATTTCAAATTTTATCTTTATCATTGCACAGCACTAGCAGCACGTCGTCGCGGCTATGCAAGGGTGTACTGATATAACAACTGGGATAAAATACTTAGTCAACAAAACAAATCAACATTACCTACCTCTTTATAACATTAGTATACTTAAATTGGATATACTTAATAAATGGTAAAATTAAATCTATTACTGCATGTCCTATAACGATATATATATGTTATAACGACCGGTTAAGCTGAGAGCACGCACACAGGCGCACTCGCTGCAAACCTGCCTAGAAGCCTCCACAGTCCAGACTTTATTATATAGATAGTATAGAACAGATATAATTAGCTATCAATGGGCAATTTCTCTTGGACAATTATTTCATAGGTAGAATAGAGTAGGCTTGCACAGATGCTGAAAAGAAAATGCTGAAAAGAATGGCTTATTTTTCCTATTTGTGAAGAATACCTAATACTGCTGATAACGCTAGGGCTACACACATAAACACACAGGTACATTATTGAGATGGAGTAGGCTTCCCCAACTCGGGTTTAATTGGCCTTATGATGTAGGTATAGGACGGTTGGTCATCCACCATGAAGTTTTTCCTACTCTAAACAGAGACTCTAAATTGTTTGTATACACCTATAATGTATAATGTGCCAGTTAGGATTGGTGGTCAGTGGAGCATTCAACGGCAGAAGGCCTTCAAGTCATGCATCGATGAATTTACCGACGCCTCCTCTTTTACGCAATCATTTTATACTACTGGCAAAACTGTAGAATTACCTGGTTCACATTTATTACATTTGATTAAGAACTAAGTAGGTACCTACTTTTGTGACTTAGGATGATATGAACGGACTTAGGATGATAATTTTATTATGAACGGTATAGGCTGAAACTTGGAAAATAGGTAGTGTGGGGATCCTCTCCACAATTCAATACACCTCATTCATTTCATTCATTATCTATAAAGCGTGCCATCCGCGTGATGTGGGGATCCTCTCCACAGGTAGGTAGATACTTATAGGTATTTTGCCAAGTTTCAGATAGCTAGGTTGCACTTAACCAAACTCTGTGAACTTTATTTATTTATTAGAAGTTCCTTTAAGGTTTTACGTTGATAAATCATGGAAGCAAAACGGTTTTTCATTGGGACTTCCCAAACATCATTTAAAATAGGTACATGGCTGTTTTGGTACCTACTTAATACCTGCGTCACTCAATGGGGATAGTCAGAGGTAGGAAGGTATTAGAAAATGGTTAGTTCCTATTTTTCCTGTTTTGTAAATATTTTCAAGTGACTGTTTTGTTTACTAACTTTGTTTGTTATTCGTGCGTAGTGTCGGAGGTATTAGTTTTCTTTCGATTTGTCTTTAATAGATAAGTTTCTCTACGTCATTAGTTCATTACTGTTCGATAAAACAAATACCTAAACATTTGGTTGCTAAAACGTCATAATTATATTATTGCAGAGATTTAATTGGAACAAGGTAATAATTTACATGCTCATATCTTGGCATATGCTCATTATCATCGCAAATGAGCTCTAGAAGTCTGCCGTTCTGAGAATCTAGAGTCGACCTATGTTCTTGTGGAACTTTAGCCTAGGTCTAGGTACCTTATCCACTGTTTTGATGTAATAAAACCGTATAAGATTAAATCAGTTTTACTGTGTAATTAGTAGAGGTAGATGTAAAACTTTTTTTTTTCCAAAATGACTCAAGTTAATTTGAATCACATTTATTAAATACCAGTAAGACTGTTTCTCCTAAGAATCCTATAAGATAGTAGAGTCGCCTGTAAGATTTTTGAAACCATTTTGAAACCATGTAGAGTCAGTTCTAATGGTCCTTGTAGCAATCTAGTTAGACTAATGTAGAGCAATTCCTACAAGCTAGAGAACATAGTGTCACTTGAAACTTTGTTGCAAAAGCACTCAACAGTAACAATGTTATATAGAGACACAATCTGTAACGTGTAAGTACAATATATTGTAGCACAATCTGTAGCGCGCTCTAGAACGTGTCGAGATAATAAAAAGAATACAATTACCGGGTAGTTAGAAGCGGTTGGGAGACTTGTGAGAGTGGAGAGACAGGCGCAGGCGACGGTGGAAGCCATGCGTGGAGGCAGGCGGAGGCCGGCGCGGCCGCAGCGGCCAGGCGGGCGCGCTCGGCCGCGGCCCGCAGCCTGCGCAGATCGAAAGTTCGACGCGAGATCGAGCGCGCATATGTAAATATCGGCACATTTACAAGCGAAAGGGTTCACCAGAGCGGCGCACTAACAGCGTTGCGCGGGAACCAGTCCGGTGAGATTCCTGCGATAGAAAAACCAAGATCGGTTCTATCGGTGGCGCGGTGTGCAGTGCGACGCGGCCGCAACTCGACTGCCGCCCTCCTCTCGCCGCCGCGATGCTGGTATATTTATCGCTTAATTATTGAAGTCTGTGTAGCAATTATATGAAGCTCGGCGAAACCAGGCGCTGGCCGCGGCGCTACCGCGTCTGCGGCGCGCGTTGCGTCACGGCCCTGCGAGCGTGCGACCCGCGCGCGCGCAGCCTTCGGATTTTATCTCAGCCGCACGACACCCATTCCGCTGCTCACCTGTTATTCATATTATACCATTAACCTCCAACTTACGGCAATTAGCGATATCTTCCTGCCTTTTGCTTCCGTGGTGGGTAGATATCTTTTAAACTTTGTAAACGCACGTGGGCGTACGTACGATAGCACTACCTACGTACCTATGACTTCTGCAGCTACCCAGCTACCTAAACTTGGCACTTAGGTACACAGAACTAGTCTAGTCTGACCTATGTACCTAGGTTACTCTACCCCAAACCCATTTAGGCCAATTGTATTTATCAAGTCAAGCCCCTAAACCTATAGTCTGTCTATAAAGTCGTGACAATAAATGAGGGCGCTGCTAAAATGTATATAGCAACCCTATAGTGTGACTACTGATTTTGATACTTGCAGTTCGTTCCATGTAAAAGTTCCTACCAGCTTTTAGGTGGGAATTTGGGAAGGCATGTTTTATTTTTTAAATCTTGTGCTTATCTGTGTAATAATGTTGGATTAAAAGGTTAAACTGTTGAGTGTTCATACATAGGTACATAGGTGAAGGCAAATGAAACAAAATTGGATTTCATTGTCATTTTTATAAGAATTTTATTTTTTGCCGTAGTGCACAAATATTAAAATTGTCCATTGCTTTCTTGGCAGACCCTACTGTGTTTCACAGCAGTTTCAAACTTCCCATCATTCTTGAATTCGCCTAACCGTAGGTACTTTCTGATTTACCTACCTGAAAATAAAAAAAAAATACTGAAAGTAGGTAATCAAAAGCATTTTAAACATAAAGCAATTAGTTAAAATTTTAAATACTTAGGTAGGCAGAAAACGTAGCTAGACTGTGTGCCATTTTAATGTATCAAGATTAGATGGTCTCACTACAACATGACTTACTGTGATGTTCAATCTGACGTAAAAATGTGCAATGTAAACAATGCCTTTTTTGGTCTCCAAATCGTAATTTAGGTCAATTTGTTACTTCAGGCAGATTAGAAACAACCAATAAAACGATTACATACCCGTTATAGATGCTGTTCGCCCATTTAAATCATCCAAATCCCACAAAATATGTCCAACTTGGTATTCCGCTAAACATTGCTTAAAAACTAAAAAATCACTTCCCGCGTGTCACTCTCATTTACTTTACTTATTTGTGATACTTTTGTGCGTAGTTCGGTTTCATTTCATTGCAGTTTAACTAAGAAAACAATAAAAAATAGAGGAAAATATGTTCTTGAACTCACTCGATGACAGCTGACGACAGCTGTTATACCTTTGTTTGGTGCTGCCAGATACACGAATAATTTTAGTTCCTCAAACATTCATGCCAGGACTAGATAGACTATAACATGTTGCAAAAAATGCAACTAGCTAACAGCCAGTCTCAATAACCTCTCCGGCTTACCTACTATCACGTCAATTTTTGTATAGGTAGGTATCTAACATACATAACTAACTTCCATAGAAAAATGCTGCTTGGTAGGTAGGTACCAACAATAAAGAAAGCAAAAATGATTAGTTGCCCGTAAGCCCATAGCAATACTCGTATTATGTCATGTTAGAGGTGTAGGTAGGTATCGCAAATATAGGTACTTAATCTTATTGTCAATATGTACTCGTATGTTCTTACTCAGATAATTTACGACAATTTGAAAAAAAAAAACATTATATATTCAATGGAAAATCAAAAAAGGTTCAAAAGCTCATTATCCAAGCCATTCACAAAGCCGTCATAAAAACTATAACTGACAGTGTCAATAAATGTCAAGTGTCAATGTCAAAAGGAATCCAGCGTGCGACTAAAATCAAAACACCAACCAAAACACCAAGGTCATGAAATCAAAAAAATGTGAAAAGCACAACTAAATAACTATACAAAGTGCGAAAATATCCGTAAATATATGCTTACATTCATCTTAATATTAAAAATGTACTCCAGGCTTAAATTACGGTATGTATGTACATTTTATTCAAACAGGAACGGCAGCTATTTCATTTTATTTTCTATACATTATTGGACTTGGAGAAAACATGTGACGCTAGACAGTATTCAACAACGTACAAAGCTCTAGCTTTGTAGAACAAAGCTAGAGCTTTGTCCAGTTGTATACAAAAAATTAACAAATTTATTATCTTTTACACTATTTGCAGATGCAACTGTCCCCCTGGAGTACTTTGCAGGTACCTAAGTTCAGCAGAAGTATCTACTGCGTTGAGACCTTTTTACTTTAGCGTACACCCTGATCTATTCGGCAAATATCCTGAACAGAGAGTAAGTAAGACAGGATACATGAAAAAACAAACTTTTAATGATGTTCTAATGATGAGATTTAGGGTTCCTCTTCAAGGCTATGATTGACTCCTATTTCAATTTTCATTGCAATGGTTAAGATTTGATTGAAATACAAAGACATTTATATTCGGATTATAATATTGGTATGTTTTGATGTTATGTTCTTTACAGAAAATTAATGAAAGCTCCCTGCAACAACTAAGCGCACTTCTAGAAGCCCAGCAGTCTAGTCAAAGATTCACTCCACCACCACTTTCATTTTACTTAAGACAACAAAATGTTCCTGAAGGTATGTTAACCCTTAACTACCTACCTGCGGTCTCACAGACACCAGCGATCATATTTTTGTGAATTACTAAGCGAGGACGCATTGTTACATTTTGTGCTTCCATGTACCTTTTCCCCACTACCCACAGCACCGCGACTGCGATTTTCGAGGCAATACTTGCGCGAGTTTTCTATCGGTGAGTGAAAAACTTCAGTCAGCGGTCTGAGTGACCGCAGGTAGGTAGTTACGTGACAATTTTTCATGAAGTTATTTTTCATTATTTTAGTGCATAATGGCTTATAACGATTGAATTATTGAGAACTGGTTATAGGAAGACCCTTCCGATAAACAAGAACTGCCGGTGATGCGAATATCAACTTTTGAGATGATTTTGATAGAAGTGTTTCGCGGTTCGGATTTTGAAGTTGATGGTGAAGATGAAACAGTTTTGGCAGCTACTGGAGTTTCTGCAGGTGCAGATAAGTTGGAAAATCGCAAGACCTGCTTTATTTGTAACCCTAAGAAGAAACACAAGACCCAATACTCGTGTTTTCATTGCAAAAAACCAAATTGCTTTGGGCGCGTAGACATTCTATATGTGTACAAAAAACCATAAAGTTGATGACTTGCAATTTTGTGAAAATATCTACTTTTTTATTGAAATAAATGTGTAGTTGTATAAGTTGGTAACTTAATTTATAGAAATTAGCAAAGTAAAGTTTATTATTTATGTTTCTTTTATTGTAGATCTAATTTACTAGATAAGGTACAGTTTTCTGTGTTTTACTCATGTTTTCGAAGAAGTTATTATATTGTTAATAAACAATTTAGATTTTTATGTCTTTTATATTTAAATATGTTCATAAGACTCATTAAAATATGATTTTAATTTTAAATTATCACCCACTGCCCCACATTTTTTTCTAGAGCGATATATCGCAGACGTCTCACAGACCGCGGGTAGGTAGTTACGTGACAAAAATAGAGGGTAGGTAGTTAAGGGTTAATATAATAGGTGCCCCGAGCGGCGTTTAGGTCTTATCTCCAATCAAAAATAAGTAACTCCATCTGGTGCTAAGTAGCATGCAGTTGGATGCCTAAACTACTACGTGACGCCGCAAAAATCAAACACCATAAAATAGCCCGAAGAAAGACGGAGTGATTCCAATGATCGAGATGAGGTACCAGTGCTAAGACCTATGTATATTTTCAGGGGAATTTAAACTAGTGAAAATTCAACTGAACGGACACAATGTAAGAGAAACAGTGATCAAAGTGCTGCATGCTTGTGATATGCCAACAAACTATGTTGATAAAATACCTCCTAGTCAACCTAAACCTGATTTTAAGTGAGTTTCTCTTATTTACCTTAATAACTTGTTAATAGTTTGTTCCTTCGTTTGTATGAGCAAGTGACCAACTCTGGTGATGGGGTTTTTAAGTAGGTAGCGAATGTAAAGTACGTAGGTAATGAAGTACTTACTGTTAATATATTTATAGGCTTTTTTTGCTATCTGTACCTACATATTAAGTAATCCCTGAATGATCTGAATTGTTTGATATTTAGATTGTGTTTACCTTTATTATTTTAACATAAACTGAACATTAATACTAACTTTATTTGTATATGTAGTATTGCATTTGTAGTATGCCACATTTTAATATTGTCTGTGGATATCCATTATAACTGAATTCGTTTAGGAGAAACAATCAAAAATATTAGCTGACATCGCAGATATTATAGTAAGTTAGGTATACGAGACATAACCAAATTAAAAAATACGTTTTTAATTAATTTCAGAACTGAATTCAACAAAGCATATAAAAAGTATAATGATGAATTTGAAGCAACTCGAATGAAAAGGAAAGTTGATGAGAAGAAGGCTGTTGAAAATGTTGTGTAAGTAACCTATAAGTCGCGCCACGTAAAAAGAACGTATGGGTGTACTAATGAAGCTACCGGGATAAAATATAGCCTATAACCTTCCCAACAGTCCATTCTACACATCAGTGAAAGAATTTTTGAAATCGGCCCTGTAGTTTCGGAGATTACCTACCTCCGACAAACAAGCAAATTTTACCGCTTTATAATATTAGTATAGAAATGAGCGCTTTAGCGCTTATAACAAGCCACGCCCCCTTACGTTCGACCAATAAAAACCAGATTAGTGACCCGTGTACATTTCTGATTTGTCATGATTTGTCCGTGACCTTGAACTGACCAATAAGCGCTTACTTTCCCGCTCCCGCACATCTCAGTCGGTTGACTGAAAAGTTTGTATTGCGAAGTAGTACTATTATGGGGTCCCTAGACGATCAAAATTTTGACCGTCTAGAACGAAGTTTGATGTGCTTGACAAGCAAACTCGATGCTTGATGAAGCTTGATGAAAAATTATATTTTTGCAATGCTTTTTGCTTTTTGCAATGATGCGAATGCTTGACAAGAATGTTCTTTGATGTCGTGGCCTCGTCAAGCATGCTTGTCAAGCACGTAAATGCTTGTCAAGCAATTTTGACTGTCTAGGGACCTCTATTAGGTGTCAACTGGGTAAGACGTCTATGTTAGTTGTATAACATAGAATAATTTTCAGGGAATGGATATACGAGAACAGTGTGATAGCTAAAGATAAATATGAATCGACGAGCGCGACGCGGGAACAAGTGACGTGTCTCATCACCAACCTACGCGATACTTATGGTATAAAAGAAGTTGGTAAAATCTAATTTTAGTTGCATTTTATTTTATTTATATTAGATTTTTCAAGCATAATCGAGAGAATTCGAAGTGCATGTTAAATAGATATGGTCATATTCATAAACATTTGACAAATTTAATATAGGTTAAAAATATTGTTTTTTTTGTTACTCTTATTTCAGCTAAAAGAGATAGCAACATATTTAATATCAGTTTTAGCTAATATAGGTTTACTGGCCCAAAATGCATAAGGGGGTTATATAAGCTAAGCCAAGATTTTAAAGGCCTCCAAGCTGCCTTGAATTCCATCACCGGTTTGAGAATTATAATTTTGATGTCCTTTTTAGGTGAAGTACGATGACGGATGGAATATAAGCCATATAAGAGGGTCCTTGCAAAGCCTCGCCGCCTTAGCGTCGCAGCATTCCAAGGCTATGGCCAATTTAGAGGGTAAGCATCGCTAATAAATAATACGAGTTTGACCTATAAATTAACAACCAGTCTCAATAAACTATTTAATTTTATAGGTTCTGGAGACTGACCGTAAAGAAAGAGGCAGTTTCACAGTAGACCTATTAGAATAAAAACTTTGCTTTTGAAAAGTTTTTGGTAAACTATTTTGGGAGAGACTTGCCCACTACTGGGCAAAAGCTCTAAATATATTTAATGATCTCCCCCAATCCTTCGTTGTCTACCTTTCTCTGGCACCCAAGGAATAACAATATTACAATCGAAAAACTATTCAAAATTTTTTAAGCTATGTATAGCTTATATCGCGGGCCTTGAGCGTGGAGACCGAATCCAGAAATTCCGTAACGAAAATAACCTAACGCTGTCACTTTAGTTCAGCAACTCACCTCTAGGTGGCATGCAATAGCTTTACCGCGGCAGTCCCCGAGTGACACACGTCTTTTTTATTTCCAGGACGCACTATAGCCCTCGGAGCTTTTACAGGTGTGAGTTTAGACGGAGATGTTTATTTAAACATCATTGATGTCAGAAACGAGTGGCTTTCGGTAAGATACTGCCCTAAATAATACTATAATAACTGAAATAAATGCGTAGAAATTACCTAACATGTCGACGACATTGTCAAAACAGCAGGTCCTACATGGGTCAGACAGACTGGCACAAGATAGGAAGGGTTGGCACAAGCAAAGAGAGGCCTATGCCCAGCAGTGGGATGAGACGGGCTGCACATAATGATGATGATGATGAAATTACCTAAATGATCTTTTATGGAAGTAGATACGCCTCGCGGTTTTACCCGCCCGCGTAAGTCCCGCGGAAATATTAGAATAAAAAGTAGCTTATGTCACTTTTCATCTCTTCAACAATCACTACTCAAAAAGTCCGTCGCTCCGTTTTGCCGTGAAAGACGGACAAACAGACACACACACGATTTCCCATTTACAATATTAAAGTATGGAAGTATGGATACAAATTGAATAACAAGCTTAATCTAGAATCTACATAATTATGATTTACTTTCAGCTAATCAAAAAAGTGAGCCAACAAGACAGTGCCTTAGTAATGATACCGAATTATGAGAAAGCTCTGTCGAGTATATTACGGGATATCCACATTCGTAGGAGGTAAGATAAAGACTAAGGGGTTTATTCATAAAAACTTGACAATTTAATACAGGTTTAAGAACGTTTTTTTCTTGTCACCCATATGTCAACGAAAAGAGATAGCAACAGATTTAATATGCGTTTTAGCTAATACAGGTTTAATACAGGTTTTAGGTCGAATATGCATAATGGGGAAACAATACTTGAAACTGTTTGAAACCATATGGTTTCAATGTTATTTCTTAAACTTTCGCGATCACAATTCATAATTTTGAAATATGTAGGCACAAAAAAATGTAATTACCGCGATAAAAACCTGTGCTTACATATTTCAAAATTACATATGGTTCCAAACAGCATTTTTTGGCATATGCTAAAAAATCATTAACAATTTAACTAACAAAATGAGGTTTATGGATGTTTTTAATTCCAGAAAGTTCATGCCGAAAGTGTCAGCAATACAATACTGTTCGCATCTACGGCAGCTGATCACAACCATCGGTGATTTCTACGGACGCGGGCACAAGTTCGCAGGTTCAGTGCCCGACTCGCTAAGCAAATATGAAATTGTCGTTGAACCGTAAGGAATGTTATCTATGTAATTTCACTAGCTGCGCCCCGCGGTTTCACGAAAAGCTGCAAAAAGCACAAAGTTTGTGAGAATGTATGTATGTTTGTTATTCTTTCACGCAAAAACGGCTGCACCGATTTAGTTGAAATTTGGTATGTAGATGTGACTCTGGATTAACAGATAGGCTACTTTTTATCTCGATATTCCCGCGGGAACGGGACTTACGCGGCTGTAACCGCGGGGCGCAACTAGTTATTGAATAAATCTGCATTGTAATAAGCATTGAGGTTGAAACACATTATTAACACGCGACGCGACCTGATGAAACGCGACGCGTGTTGAGTCGAATCAAATTGTATTATTTTCTATGACCAAAATCACACTATGAACATCCGAACATTTCAATTTGATTCGACTCAACACGCGTCGCGTTTCATCAGGTCGCGTCGCGTGTTAATGATAAATGATTTATTGCAACAGAAAGACAAGCAGACAAAACACTCATAAAAACTAAATTAGGAAGGTAATACACGCTAATAATGTGTTTCAACCTTAATATCTGTGTGCAGAGAAGCGGGTCCCCTGATGTTATCACCGACTGGTCAGTTCATATCGCCGTCGTCGTGTCCCGCGGGGGAGCTGTTGCGATTCATAGAGACGCACCTCGACGACGCGACGCAACTACTCACTGAGTACAGCATGTGAGATTATTATATATTTTCAGCCGTTTACTTAAGAGGTCCCTAGACGGTCAAAATTGCTTGACAAGCATGCTTGACGAGGTCACGACATCAAAAAACATTCTTGTCAAGCATTCGCATAATTTTGTCGGATAGAGTGACCCAGTGTTGAACTTGCGCATTGCAAAAATATAATTTTTCATCAAGCTTCATCAAGCATCGAGTTTGCTTGTCAAGCACATCAAGCTTCGTTCTAGACGGTCAAAATTGATTGACAAGCACGTTAATTTAACGTGCTTGTCAAGCAATTTTGATCGTCTAGGGACCCCTTTAGGCCCATATTCAGATACTATACTCAATCGTGTCTCAAGCGGTGATTCATAACTCATAGAGAACTGTCAAAAATCGATGCTTAAACGTAGACTCAAGTTTGAGTGAAGTCTGAATTCTTCTTCTTCTTTCCGTGCCTCTCCATTATTGAAGGTTGGCAGTCAGCTTCTTAAACTCCTCCTTGTTAAGCGCAAGTCGGAAGTCTGAATACGACTTAATACGAGCCTTAAACTTCAGATTCAAGTTTAAGGCTCGTATTCAGAAATGGTTATGTTTCAGAAACAAGCACGTAGAGAAGGCGCTTTACAAAGAAGTAAAGGAGCGGTTCGGTTTGTTGGAGCTTCATAAGGATGACAGCATCACTCCCGGCCTCATGATACTCTGCTGCCAGAGACTACTCACGAGGAGCGATCAAATATCCACCGTGAGATATACATTTACATCCTTCCACAAATCCGGAATAAATCTATATCTATACTAATATTATAAAGAGGTAAAATTTGTTTGTTTGTTTGACGGAGGTAATCTCCGAAACTACGCAGCCGATTTTAAAAATACTTACACCGATCGATGTGTAAAATGGACTGGACAGTTGGGAAGGTTATACTTATAGGCTATTTTATACTACTTATATGTTATTTTTTCAGAAACTCCAAGGGAACATTCTTTACGTGACCCATTACTACTCTATGCTGTCCGAAGGAGCGTTGTGCATTCCGTGGAACTTCAAGTAGATACTATGTTATAAGTAAAACATCTCATGTAGTCTCCACTATAGAAAATAATGTAAATATATTTTATACAGAAATTGACGTATATGTTATTAAAGAAATTGATTGTAAGATCAATATTGACAATAAAAATATAGTAGACTAGCAGCACGTCCCGGCTTTGCACGGGTGTACTAATGAAACCACCGGGATAAAATATAGCCTATAACCACCCTGACAGTACATCATTTAAACCGGTAACAAGTAATACTTAAAGCTGTGCATAAAAGCCTTACGGGACGTGCAGTTTAAAAAAAATACAATAGAAGATTTTAAAAGTACATTTATTGCGATTCAAATTGTAATAAACAGTCTTCAAATAATAATAATTACAATAAAATATTTACACCTATTTAAAAAATGACGAATAATTAAATGTAAGAACAAATTGTTCGAGTCAATAAAGATATTTGAAACAATCACAGATTTTACTTACGTAGCTGCTGTTTTTATTTTTAACTTATCGGTTACTATCGTTAAAATGGTTTGCCAGATACTTAATAAAATGTAATAAAACCTCAAATATGTATATGGATTCAGAGTCCTCACTCAGACTTGAGTCTAAGCATAAGCATTTTTGACGCTTGAGACTCGATTCTTAAGTTTGGTCTCTAAATACGAGCCTAAGGTTACCGTGTAGAATTACTATTATGTTAGAGCCTGTCCAGAAAGAGCGATTTACGCGCGTGTCAACTCGCGCGTAAGCGCGAGTTGACACGCGCGTGCTCTAAGGGCTCAGGCGATTCATAGGTACTTAATTCTATTTTTTCCACTCAAGCCGTAGTGGAGACTCTGAATACAGATTTCATACAATATTTGCAGCATTGCAGAATTATAATCCCACGGGAAATTCACGTAAAAGTATTGTCGATTTAGATACCGACAATGTTTCGATTCTTCCGGAGAATCTTCATCTGGGTATGAGTATGGTCACTCCTCGCGGGCGCGTCTAACACTGAGTAATTTCCCGTCTGATTATAATAAAATAGTGTCATATTTTTGCAATAACCCTAGTGTAATCAATCAATCGAAAATAGAGAGAGGATAGAGAAAATATTATAATATATTATGTGTTCAATGCTGCCTCTTATTCTGTTGCACAATAACAAGCTTGTTTCGTTCCTTGGTGACTTTGGCGACCGGCAGACTAGTCGCCGGCATCAACTGACGCAGGTTTTGACTAGGTATCATCGGTGGCTGAAACACAAGTAAACACTTTATGGTAAGTACGTAGAATATTAAAAAACCCTTGAGTCCTACTAGTGTTATAAATGTGAAAGTTTGTGAGAATGTATGGATGTATGTTTGTTATTATTTCACGCAAAAACGGCTGGACCGATATAGTTGAAATTTGGTATGTACATTGGTGATACCCTGGATTAACACATAGGCTGCTTTTTATCCTGATATTCCCGCGGGAACGGGACTTACGCGGGTGAAACCGCGGGGCGCAGCTAGTATAAAATAATATTATTATATTTACCGGTGGATATCTAGCGAGTTGTTTCATCCTGTCGACCAATCGCATCGCGTCGTCCGATGTTTCAGAATCCGTGGTCATGCCGAGAGACAGCGCCCGCTCTGGATTACCGCCGTCTATGTATCTCTGTATAGACTGGAAGTGTCTGGAAACAATACATTTGTATCTGTGTTAATCTAAAGCCACGTATACATTAGTAAACATTTGTTAATAAGCACTGTTTATAAACTGTTAATAAATAATGTTTGATCACCTCTGTAAACAGTTTATAAACAGGTCATAAACATAGGTGATGAAACATTGTTTTCATTACTCATACACGGAAAGTACACACGAAGTTGCCTGATCATAGGGTTCAAAGTAGCATTTTCCGTCCCTAGGGAAAACAAGTACTTTCCTGCCCTAGGGCAGGAAATAGGTTATTAAATTACCTGGTCGCGTGCGGTCTCATCTTGTGCGCGTGTCTCCAGGCGTGCGCGGCGCGGGCTCGCCACACGCCGCACTCGTCGGCCGCGGCCTGCGCGCCCGCTTCCAACGCTGCGCACGCGCCGCGGAGATCGACCACCTAACAACACATTAGGGATATAACCGTGCACTGATTCATCATTCATCATTCCCCTGCCCTTATCCCACACTATAGCCCGGTCAATCTGAACATATCAATCTAACAACAAACTTACCTTCTGGAAATACCTATACAGCAACGTTTTCATCTCATCGTGAGACAACTTATCCAATCTTGCCATCAACATCTGTTCGCCCCGACTACGAGAGTCCTTATTGTCTTGAGAATCTGATAGAGACGCCGACGGTGATTTGCCGCAAATCAAGTTGTTTTTATACTCGATCGCCGTGTCTATCGCTTCTATAGCTTCTTCACATTCAAGGAGTTTACGCTCCTGAAAAGAAAAGAACATCGGTAAAGGCTTAGGTCTACTCTGCAAATCTAAAAAGCAGGTGTAAAGTTTCAACAACAAAGTTACATCATAAATAATACGAAACAAAAAAGAAACATACCTCTGAATCTGATAAAGATTTATACATTTTCCTCTTATGTCCAAGACTGCACCTTTGGTCATGCAAGCATTCTCTCGTCTTCCTTAAATTCTTAATTTCCTTTCGTAACAACAATTCCTTATCTTTACTCAGTTCTAGACTCTCAAGATCATTAGTCTTCTCCTTCAAAATAGTGTCTAATTGAGTGATTCTATTTGTAAAGTGTTTGAGTGAATTAACTTTTTTATCTTTCACATCTACCGATGTATCAGAAAGCTCATCTAGCTTCAGTTTATCTTTGACTAGTTCTACATCTAATGTGTTTTTACGCTTTTCATCTTTCTTTATTTGTCTTTTTATTTGATCTATCTGTTTTTTGTATGTTTTGAGATTAGTTTCATGTCTTTTTATCTCTTTGACTGTGTCTGGGTCGGCCGAGCTGTATTCTATCTTGTCATTGAAGTGTTTGTGGTTAGGAAGGCACATTGCTTTAGACAGATCATCTATAAGCCTTTCTTTGGCTATACAAAGGTTTATAAGCTCCTTCAGCTGTGTTTGACTACTGCTTATTTCTTTAGATAACTTCCTTGCTAGTATCTGCTTTTGTGTATATTTCTCCTTTATAATTTTATACTTCTTGCATATTTCTTCAGTCTTAGGTGAGTCAATCATTTTCAGGAGTTCTCTTTCTATCAGTTTGGGTTCAGGATCAACATCCTTCTTGTGTGATTCTATGAGTATTTTTTGAGTTTCTGGTGAGATTGCTTTGGCTGCTACTTTTCTAAGTAGCTCTAATTCAGGCCCAGATAAGCTTTCTCCGGGTTGGATGGTTCTCCTTCGTCCTGAGATGGACTGTGATGTCATAACAGGTAGGGATTGTGAGCCACTGGTCTCCGATATTGTGATGTCATCTGAGTCTATATGATTGAGGTACTCTTCACATCTGTCAGCGAAGAGTTGATCATTCTTCTCCCGAAAATATTCCATAAACTTTTCTAATCTATCTTGAAATACAGTATCGGAGTGAGCATCTTGTTCTTCGTCAGAATCTACATCTGACTCGCTCAGTTCACTTGGCTCTGTGTCTTCTGCAATTCTTGGCAAACCCTGTTTGGCATTAACATCTTTATTGTCTACTGCAGTATCAGTGTTCAAACATTCATCACATTCTGCTTTCAGAAATAGCCACTCACTAACTTGATTCATATCAGTTTCAGACAGTGACTTTGACTGTAATATTTTATTGAATAAGCCTTCAGCATTTGATACCAGTTTGATCCACTGAGTTGTTGCAAATTGCAAGTTGAAATTATTGTCTGGCATAACTGCCTTTTCTGGGTATACTGGAGTGTTATTGTCAGCAAAGAGGTTTACTGTCACAAAGTTTTTTATACCTCTACAACATAGACAAAGATTTAGAATTTTCAAAGTATCTTGATAGTCCTCAGGCTCTGTACTGATGCATCCAATGACCCAAGTGAAGGCTCGCCCACCAAAAGAATCCCGTAACATAGCGGTGAGAATACATTGATCATAGTTTATTTGTTTGGGAGGGTTGCCAGCTAGCAATTCTTTCATAATATTTTCTAAAGAGTATAGTCCGGGTTCAGGGTATGCTGCCAAATCACAAAAGCTTGCTGTTGACATTCTGTGGTTGAGAACACCATTCGTACCGACCCACTTCTGTTCTACACTGACTGTGAAGACTGTGTGGTTGTTTCCCGAGCACCGTTGTCTCCATCCTAACTGGAGGTATTGAAAAGCTTCTTCAACATTGCAGCACCTAACAAGTCCAGCACCGAGTACATCAAATATGTTGTTGTTCACAACTTGCATCCAAGTAATATGTAAAATGAATTCTCTTTCAGGCATCTGGTTCAGTTTGTGGAAAATTTCAGTCAAAAACCGGGGTACTATTCCTTGGTCACATTCACTGTGAATGCACTCAAACCCTGCAAATATATGGGAAATTAAACAAAAAAGGCCTTTGCCCAGCAGTGGGACACAGACGGCTGAATATAATAATATAATAAAACAAAAAACAACAAATTTTTGGTGCAAAAAATAGGTAGTACAACTACTACAAACACACTTGCCTGGTCCAAATAGAGTGTAGGTCTTGCCAGTCTTAGCTTGTCCAAATACGACCACAGAAGTATCACATCCGTCAAGGAAGCAATTGATCTGAGGTATCATGAACGAGTTGAAGAGATGTGCTTGCGTGCAGTCCAAAGGCAATGCTCTGTTCACATGAAAAGTCTGACCACTTTCTGTTATGACTATTTGAGTAACTGGATTGCTGAAGATGCATTGTGTTGAATCAGCCAGGCTTGGAGGCTTTAGCCGTATTGCTATCTGCACCGGGATATCCATTGTTTATTGCAGTATGTCTGAGGTAAACATGAAACGCGACTATGTACGATTTTCGTTTCAAACAATTATTCTTTCATACTTGAAAATTGATGGCATAGATTTATTAAGACTGAGCACGAGAAGAGAAACACACTGGAAAGCACAATTTCGTACTTTTGTTACAGATTTTAGATTTTTTACCATTTGGGCTCATTTCATCGACATTGTACCGCCATCTTTGTTTCTATTATTTTTTGATGAATTGAAGTTGAAGTTATCAAACTTTTGACTGTGACAGTGACAGCTACCTTGTTTGTTTGTGTTTCCCCCATTCAATTGCCATTTAGGCTAAATTAAATTTAGAAATAGGTAAATAAATGGATAAAATCATGTAGCCCATTTATGTATTGATTTAAACCTAGAAAAAAAGTTTGAATTCGTGCTTATGCTATCCTAACTAATTAAATCAGTCAGTGTCAACTGTCATGTCATGTGTCGTGTCTGTGATTTGTCTTGTCATGTAAAATTGACAATTTCATTTTCATTTTCCTTCCTTTCCTTTCAGTCAGACGAGATTCGTTGGCGTGCTGGGTGCAGGCTGTGCTGTTTTCTTTGCTTGTGATTTATTAGAACGATGTAATATACATTAAAGTAACTGTAAAAGTCCAAGTTCAAGCAGCGAACGGTTGTTCCTTGAAGAAACTGGTGAAAAATTAGTGCCCTTCGCTGCGAATCACATTGTTAAAAAACTAATTGGAGACATTCAGATCCTTCAGAAGTTCAGAAATGGGCTCTGAAACAATGGGAGACCACGGTTTAGACGAGCCGCCGAAGTATGGGCTAAAGCTAAAGCTTAATCATGAGTTCCCTTTACAAAGCAAGCAGATCATTAAACCGAATGTTCAACAAATTTTTGACTTGATGCCGCTTTTTGCAAGGTAATGCACATTGCCTCTTAATTATTGCATTCTATTTATGATGTAACTGTTAGTGGTATGCCGGAGTTAGGATTACGAATATTCAGGCTAAGTACATCTATGGCCTTCATTACTTAATAAAAATTAAAAAGAAAAAAAATTAAGGTTGGTATTAAATGAAGATAATGCCTACTTTCATTAAACTCCAAAGTGTAGTCCTAACTCATCACCATAATTCAACTTGACATTGACTTCTTGGACATCCTGTATATTTTAGGACTTCATTAAACAGTCACCATTAAAATAGTATTATGGACTCTGCTTTCGGAAGTGCTTAGCGAATAAACTGAGCGGAGGAAATATTGCGATATTTTCTATATAGTTGGCATTTTTCCAAATTTAAACTTCCATTCTGATTATCATTTGTTATATGTGTTAGTGTGGTGTTGGTAAGGTTTAATTAGTTAGTTCTTTGTGTTCCTAAGCGAGTACTACATCCGTGTTTGAGGTTATCCCTCAAGCATGGATGTAGATACGCCGATCCCTCCGATCCCCCCGGACCCCCCGGCCCCACCGGACCCACCTGATCCCGTAGTATTGGGCTCGAAGCGCCGATTGGAGTCCGAGGGCACCCCGACGGCTCCAGGTAAGAAGTCTAACAAATCTGCTGAATCTGAGGTGAACTCAGTTCAAATGGTGTACACTCACCCCTCAATAGTAGTTGGATCCATCCAAGCATACACCAACGAAGATAAAGGTCCTTATGTGGTCCACGTTTCCCGATTTGAGTCAGACCCGTCTGCTGGCACAGTATTACGACCTATTAAATTTGGCCAATTCTTGACCAATCACAAGTTCTCCAACATAGTTCCTGATGGAGTAAAGAGAGTAGGACGGAATAAGGTTTCTGTAGAATTCACTTCCTCTGTACATGCAAACAAGTTTATAGCTTCACCCATTCTTCCAATGTGCAAATATAATGCGACTATCCCAACCTACAATGTTACCCGCATGGGCCTAGTGAGACTAGTCCCAACAGACTTGTCAATGGACGAACTCGCGGAAGCGCTTGTCCTTCCTCCTGGCTGTGGAGTTGTCTTGAAAGCGCGCAGACTTAGCAGAAAAGAGGTTGTTGACGGAAAAGTATCATGGGTCCCCACCCAGTCTGTAGTGATCACGTTCCAAGGCCAATGCCTCCCCTCCAAGGTATTCTTATTCTACACCTCCCTCCCTGTCCAATTATACGAGTACCCAACCATACAATGTCATACTTGCTGCCGTTACGGTCATACTAAAGCACAGTGTAGGTCGAAACCCAGATGCTTCCGTTGTTCTAAGGAGCACTCTGGAGACACCTGTGAAGTCCCCGAGTCTGAAGCCGTTTGTCTGCACTGTACAGGAAAGCACTTTGCAACAAGCAAGCACTGCCCTGAATTACAACGCCAAAAATCAATCAAATCAGTTATGGCCCAAGACAGCATCTCATATGAGGAAGCTGCTTCCCAGTTCCCTCAGGTAAATCGCTCGTATTCGGAAGTCGCAAAAATTATGTTCTCCCGTCCCCCCCCTCCAACCCAGGGAGCACAGAGCCCCCACTCGACAGCCCCCGACTCTTCCTACCCTACCACTCGGTCATACACTAAAACAGTCTTCACCACTCCCCGCCCCAGAGCCCCACTTGGGAAGTCCTATGATAAGACTACCCACCATAATATTATATCTGACCCTTCCTCCAGTATGCCCAATGGCTGCGCTCTAAGCAACCCCCTAGAATCAGCCCCCCAAAATGAAAATACAAGTATGCTTGAAACTCTTATAACCCTAATCATCAACATCATCTCGATGAACCCCCACTCTATACCGTCCAACGTTGCCTCAAAACTCACTCAACTAGTCTCTCTTACTGGTTATAATGGATCCAGTGGTCCTGCTCCAGTGGAACAGCCAGAGCGTCCGCGCAAAAAGTCATGAACTTTCTCACTTAATATCAAATCTCCGCCCGTCAGTCGTTGCCGTCTCGGAGACATGGCTGACACCTGGGACCCGATTTCGGGTCCCGGGTTTCTCCTGCCTGCGGGACGACAGGGCTGACGGGTATGCAGGGTGCGCCATACTCATAAGGCGCACACTTGCCTTCTCCCAACTTCCCCTCCCCTCCCTACCCCCTGATATCAACGTTGTTGGTATCAGACACATGAACATCTCTTTTATTTCCCTATATATTCCTCGTCCCAATTCTTCACTGATTGCTGACCTTCAACTCCTTTTTTCTTCCATCCCTCCCCCTATGGTCGTCATGGGTGACTTTAATGGCCACAACACCGTTTGGGGCCATAGTTTCTCAGACCTGTTTGGCCTCTCTTTAGTGGAAATTTTTGACGATTCAAACCTCTGTCTGCTTAATGATGGATCACCCACTCGTAGGGTTAGACCATCCCAGAACCCTAGAAGTGCTGTTGATCTCTCTCTCTGCTCTTCCTCCCTCATGTGCTCCACGTCATGGAAAATTTTACCCCTTACTTACGGCAGTGACCACTTCCCTATTGTTATTGACCTACATTTGTCCACTAACGTCAACCCTTTTTCAAACCCCTGCCCCTTACTAAAGTACAGACTGTCTGGTGCCGACTGGCTCTCTTATGCTTCTTCTCTCGATGACAAGCTTAATTATTTCCCACCTATAAATAATCCTCTATCTTCATACCAGTCTTTTACGAAAATAATCAAGTCATGTGCGGATCTAAACATCCCTATTAAAAAAACGACCAGAAATCACAGAATCTCGCCACCCTGGTGGGACTCTGAATGTACCGCAGCCGTATCTGAACGTAAAGAGGCAGAAAAACTCTACAATGAGACAATGACACAAGACAATTTTTCTAGATACCAGAGATGTTCAGCTAAACTTCGACGCTTAGTGTCTAAAAAAAAAAAAACTAGCTGGACATGTTTCTGTGAAAATTTGTCACCGTCGACCCCATCTACTCTGGTCTGGAAGCAGATCAGACGTTTCAGAGGTGCATGCAACATAGAAAACATTTCATCAAATGACCCATCATCTTGGTTAGAAGCATTTGCTGACAAACTCTCTCCTCCTTCAGTCCCCTGTTTAAACTCATTACCTTCCCCTCCATCAACGCTCACATCTCGCAGTCCTTTTGATTGTCCCTTTTCATTTGAAGAATTAAACATTGCACTTGATGGACTGACTGACTCATCCCCTGGCCTAGATGGAATTCCTTATTCCTTTATTACGAAATCGTCAGACTTAACTAAAAAAATATATTTGAATCTTGCTAACTCTTTTTTTGAAAGTGGTGTCGTCCCAGTAGACTGGAAAACCCAAGTCATTATCCCAATTTTAAAACCTGGCAAGGATCCCTCAGATCCTTGCAGCCGACGGCCAATAGCTTTATCATCAGTCATGGCCAAAATAATGGAGCATTTAATTAAACACAGACTGGAATGGTTCGTTGAAAACAATAATATTCTTCCTAACTCTCAATTTGGGTTTAGGAAGGGAATGAGCACAATAGATAGCCTAAGTCTTCTAACATCAGACATCCAAATTGCGTACAAGGAAAAAAAAATCTTGGTAGGTGTATTCCTAGACATCGCTTCAGCATACGATAACGTCCTACTTCCGGTTCTCAGGAATAAGCTTATTCAGCTGAGAATTCCTGAGAAGTTGGTTCGAATCATTAGTAACCTGCTGATGGAGAGAACAGTTGTGATTAAATCCCAACAAGGCCTCCTCCCTCCTAGGACTGTATGGAAAGGTCTTCCTCAAGGCTCTGTCTTGAGCCCCTTGCTATACAGTCTCTACACTTACGACCTTGAGCAAACCGTGACTTCATTTTGCCAAATTCTACAATATGCTGACGACCTAGCACTCTATGTTTCTTTGCTACCTATAGAAGAGGCAGGCAGTCGCCTTAACTCTGCCCTATCCTATCTGGAGAACTGGCTATCCGACCACGGTTTATCTTTGTCAGCCACCAAAAGTTCTACAGTAGTTTTTTGTAAAAAACGAATCATCCCTAATATTGACTTGTACATCGGAAATGAAATTATCCCGCAGACTAATAGTGTAAAATTTTTAGGCTTAACCCTTGATTCCAAATTGTCCGGCATCCCCCATTTTGACTCAATACTTCAAAAATGCGAAAAAAATATAAACATCCTCCGCTCTTTATCTGGAGCTTGGTGGGGATCTCATCCCTACTCACAAAAACTCCTATACAACGCGATAATCAGAAGCCACTTCGACTATGGATCCTTCCTCCTTAACCTCTGCAATAAGTCTGCTCTAAATAAACTCGATAAAATACAATCACGCTGTCTTCGTATAATTCTCGGAGCAATGAAGTCCTCGCCGATTAACGCTCTGCAAGTCGAGTGTAACGATCCTCCTCTAAGTTTACGTAGACAGTTTTTGGCAAATAGGTTTTTCTACAAAATAATTCAAAATTCCAGTCATCCTCTTCTTCCCAAACTTCTTCGCCTGCGTGACCTTTTTGATTCCAATAATCTTGAAAAATGCCCAAGCCTCCTACAGAGCTTTATAAAATACTCCCAACTCCCAAACCCGGTTATCCAATTTATCTCCCACCCCCTGTACCAAACGGCTTATGAAGCACTGATTTTTCATCCTAAGGTCCTTACTTACTTTGGGATAGATAAAGATATGCCTAATGCTAACAGTATTTTCTTGCAACAAATCCAGTCCAATTATAATGGCTGGCAAACTATGTTCACTGATGCATCTAAACTCACTACAGATAGCCATGTTGGTGCAGCTGTTTGGATCCCCCATACTTCTATTTGCCTTAGGTTTAAATGTCCCACTATATCCTCGGTATTTACAGGTGAAGCCATTGCCCTCCTAGAAGCCATACTCTTTGTAAAATCTCACCATTTAAACAAAACTCTTATCTTTACGGACTCTAAAAGCTGCCTCCAATCGATCATCTCTAACCCCTTCCGTACCATATCCCGCTTCCCATGTATCCTCAAAATCAGAGAACTTTTATATGAATGCCACATCTTGGGTATTGATGTAATCCTAGCCTGGATACCAGGTCATTCTGGAATAACAGGTAACGAATCTGCAGACTCCTTTGCCAAATCTGCTGTTGAGTCAGGCTCTTCGGAGCATTCCAATCCCTTTTCCCACGACCTATGCCTTCTGCCTAAACTAGAACTTTTAAAATCCTGGACTAATGTCTGGAATTCCTCTAGAACCGTAAAAGGTAAACACTACTCCGACATCCAACCAGTCATTCCACCCGTCCCCTGGTTTTTTAAATTTCGGAAGGCAAATAAAGTGACGACTTCTACAATTTGCAGACTAAGACTAGGCCATGCGTGCACTCCTGTATTCTTAGCAAAAATTAGGATAAGGGATCACTCTATCTGCGAGTGTGGTCTAGACGAAGGAAGCGTGGACCACATATTTTTTAACTGCCCAAAGCTTCGATATTCTCTGTATGATGTTCTTCCCCCCGACATTCCCCGTCCTACTTCCGTCAAATGTGTCTTGTCTCAAATCCTCTCCCCGCCTATAAATTATATTCTATGCAAATTTATATCTGTAAATAAAATTAAACTTTAAGTAATTTTATTCATCTATGTATTAATATATTTAACCTTTGTATAGTTTTAGTAATTTTTGTACCTAACCTACTATAATAATTGTGTTGTCCGTCATTATGTTGTGTTGTCCCTTTTTTTAAATAATCACTATGGACTAGCCCCATTCTAATCTCTCAGCATTAATTCACCGGCCATATTCTTGTAGCACTACCTCCAGTAAAGTTTAAGATACTAGCATCACACGGACACTGGCAGAGTTGTGACAACAAACAAGTCACAGAAGCCAAAACAAAAGAAGTGAAGTGAAGTGAAATAGTATTATTGTTACAGATACACAAAATACTTTATTCAGAAGAAGATGGATAACAAGAAACCTATAATGGATTATTTCAACATGATTTCAGCTCAACGAATGTATGGTAAGTCATTAAAATATTCATCCGCAACCCGACTTCACCCATAGCTGGGTATAGGCCTCCCTTTGTCCAGGTCCGACCTGATTATTTTATATTGTCAGCCCTTCATGCTGCTGGCTGACTCACATAGAAACACCAATAAAAATCAGATACTTAGTGTTGGTAGTTGAATTATTGACTCACATAGAAATAAAATAAAATAAATATTATCACGACTGTGCCAAATGTCAGTTTAAAATTTTAGAATAAACTTACATACTCACAAGCTTTCAAATAGGTAGGTACTTACTATTAGGATTATCAAACGTATGTCCTGGTATCTATCTTATCATTTATCTGAACATAATATCCATAAACAGATAGCCTGCCTTAACACAGGACAATTATTGTATGTGTTATCTTAAATAAATACAGATTTTCAAAGGGCTCAAGGCTATTCGGGATCAATTGGTGAGTGTGGTCTGAATTCTGATAAGAACTCATCATCAACTATGTTGTTTCTATAAACAATGAATGCTATGCCTTGTGTTCATGCAACCAAAAAAAGGGTACATATTTTCTTCATACACCTGAAAACACGATATTACTAATTTCCATGAAGCTCCATTTAGCAGTGGCAATACTTAATAGACACACAGATAGGGTTGCGAAAAATAGCACCTGCCACGCCTTTAATTAATTTAATTATTATATCTATAAATACTCATATTATAAACTGATAACATATACTTATAAATATAATAATGACGACTGTGAAACTTTGAAAAGTTTATAATAGGTATATTTGTACCATGAATACTGAATATTTGTTGAGTTAATAGGAACCTATGTCACAGTCACAGGTTCTAACTGATTACTTTTTTGCATTAACTGCGCTCAAGTATAGATACCTACTTACTGTTTTTAGAATTAAAGCGAGTCATTCCGGGGTTTGAGCTTGTTAATTTTTTATCCATTTGAGAAAGAAATGAGCAAGAATAGGTTGACATATAGCAAATACCGTTGTTTTTCCCGCTAGATATGAATAGAACTGCATTTTGAGAACGGTAAAATAATTAATCGAGTTACTAATAGAAACTTACAAGGCTAACAATTACATTCCCGTACTTGGCTAGATATTATCGAACCACAGACATTAAGTTTAGATTGTCTTTAAGATATCAAATGACGAAGCCTTAACCCTGTAGGCTTACTTAGACCGTTCAAAGCGGTTCAGTTTAGGTCCTATAATCAACTGCTTTTGACCATTTTTAAAAGAAAAAGCCAACCAGGTGTTAGATTAATCTATTATCCATCCTTTCAATACAGGGGGTTTAAAAGTGTGTTTTCTGAAGTGCCGAGTAAAGAAACCAATCGGTATCTAAATACCGATTGGTTGCTTTTTTTTACTCTAAAGTAAAAGTATGTTTTCTTGTCTCCAGGTTGTCCAATCGGTGGAATAGGCGGTGGCACCATCGGCCGTGGCTTCAAAGGAGAATTTTGCCGGTTCCAAATGTACCCGGGCATTTACGAGTATGTCACAGTGCCAGAGTGTCAGTTCATTGTTAACATCAGGAACGAGAAGAATGAGACCATATTCCAGTCGGTTCTGTCTACTTACAAGTAAGTATTCGGCATCTACTTTAGTTAAAGTAGACCTTACAATTGATTAATGAACACTTGATGCTAAGAGTTGAATTGGAACAAATAATAGAGACACATAAGTTAATAATTATGACAGTTAAACCCTAAAGAATGTTTGTTACTATTTGACGCGAAAAATACTGAACGGAATTTGGTCTTTCGGATTTTTTATTATTTGGAATAACGCATAGGCTTTTTATCCAATCCAGAAGCCGCGGGCGAGTAAGTATGTTCACAGTATCGTCATGTTTATTTACAATATCAGGGAAAAAACCTAACATCTATTTTTGATAGTTTATCAATTCTAACTCAACTCTTAAAACTCGAATAAATACAAACTATGAGATGTATATTGGTAGTAAACAGTGTTGATTAACATTGATTGAAACGAATTAAATGTTTGGATGCATGTAGGTACCAACAAACTTCAAACGAATTGTTTCTTATTTGGAAAACAGACCTTTGGTTGTCTTTTTCAACTTTCGCGATCAGAACACATGATGAAACATTATATTCAGTCTGCCCGCGACCACGGCTGGTGAAATCCAGTTGAAACGTCGGGATTAAGTTAAATTAAGGTAATTGCGATAAATACCTGTAAATATATGTTTCATAAGACCTTTGGTTTTTTAGATTTAAGACCTACGGACTTTATACTTTGGACTTTATACAAACATTCACACTAATGATAAATATGAAATAACCTCAGATTCAACCAATTTAATACGATAAGCCCCAACAGGTGTACCGCAAATGCTAGTCACACTGACGTATCTTAAATCAAGCACTTATTAAGATAAGGTATGTTAAATTATCAGCTCAAAAAATATGAAAATACTGCAATATCATAATTAGTGGAAGTCCTGTGGTACTAAAACCTGTCAAATATAAGATTGTATATTACTAGCAGCACGTCCCGGCTTTGCACGGATGTATTAATGAAACTATCGGGATAAAATATAGCCTATAACCATCCTGACAGTCCATTCTACATATCGGTGAAAGAATTTTTGAAATCGACTGAGTAGCTTCGGAGATAACCTCCGTCAAACAAACTAACATTACCTCTTTATAATATTAGTTATTGGTCTACACTACGCCCTTCGATATAAATTACTATAATCAACACTGTCAAAAAACCAACCCTTAAGATTCAATTTTATGAGTGACAATGTGGTTACAAAATTAGCGCAGCCAATTTCGTCTGAAATATAGTTATAAACATAAATTGTTAGGTTTATTGCCCGATTCGAATGAAAATATTGCTATGATCTGCCACCGGTAAGTTATGGCAGTTTTCCGTGCAGCACGAAAGCTTAGTCTCACCAAGAGTAGAGGCTCTATAAATGACGTCACACCATTTTGATAGTTTTAGCGGCCCACCCTCGTCTTTATTGCCGGTGGTCACAGAAAACTCTTCCCTATTTAGGTGTGACTGTGAACTGTGTGACTTCATATTTTTACAATAATCGTTCAAAAGTTATGCAGTGCTTCTTTATTTAACGTAAATAAATAAATAAAAAATAAAAAGCCTTTTATTTCACTTAAAGTTACTTGGTACAAAGTAAAAGTATAAAAGAGTAAAATTAGTTGCAAAACACACATTGGGATTTTTTAATTAAGTACGTAATAAATAGTTTCATGCATTAATAGTATTTAATTTTTTTTTTAGTAAAAAGCTTAATTTATGAATAAGTTTTTTTTTTATTTTAATTATTATTATTATGTATGCTTTATTATTATTATTCTGTGCTTTATTGTTATTTTATTTTTGATATATATATATTTTTTTTGTGAACCCCTCTCAGTTGAGGGTGAAGGCCTCCTCCAGAGATGACCAGTACTCTCTATCTGTGGCTTTTTCCATCCATTGTTTGCCCGCGGTGTTATTTAACGTAATCATTACTTAAGAATCTGAAGTCAGAATTATTTAAATAATTATAAAATTCAATATAAAAATATTTGTTTCTTGCTCCCGTTCCTCTCATCGTTCTTTTTACGTGGCGCGACTTACCTATATTATTTTTTCTAGCAAGCCCAAAAAGGCACCATCATCGTGGGAATGGAACCTGGACCCGGATAAGTGTGAATACACGGGTTTGTACCCGCGAGCGTGGACCGTCTACGACCTATCCAAGTATGGAGTGAAGCTGGTCTGTCGACAGATATCGCCCGTTATACCGCACAACTACAAGGTAAGTACTTTATTTTGGTATAGCTCAGTTAAAATGTTCACTTTTTCAAGCTATTGCATAGCTTTTATCGCGGGCCTTGAGCGTGGAGACCGAATCCAGAAATTCCGTAACGAAAAAACCTAACGCTTGTCACTTTTCAGAAACTCGCCTCTAGGTGACATGCAATAGCTTTACCGCGGCAGTCCCCGAGTGCCACACGTCTTTATTTTGTTTATTTTTTTAAATCTATAATTCCCTTCATCGGAGCCTTAGCATACGCTGTGCCACCACACCAAAAAAATAGCCCGAAAAAAATAGGAGTGTTTTCAATGTACGAGGTGAGGCACCCCTGCCTATACACATTAATTAAATGACGTGTCGTGTGGCACTCGGGGACTGCCGCGGTAAAGCTATTGCATGCCACCTAGAGGCGAGTTGCTGAACTAAAGTGACAAGCGTTAGGTTTTTTCGTTACGGAATTTCTGGATTCGGTCTCCACGCTCAAGTCCCGCGATGGAAGCTATGCAATAGCTTAAAAAATCTTTATACCTACATTAATCTCACAAATAACAACCCAACCCCAATTCTATTCACAGGATAGCAGTCTCCCTTGCGCAGTGTTCGTATTCTCAGCCACTAATTTAACCAATGAGAAGAGAGATGTCAGCATCACGTTCACCTGGACCGAAGTGCTGGGAAGCACGAACAAGAACAAAACTAGCTGTATGTATACTTAACTAATGAGCATGCTTCGTGCTCCTACTCGTAATCCTACTTCTTACTATCCTACTAATATTATAAACTAGCTGCGCCCCGCAGGTTCAATATCGGGATAAAAAGTAGCCTATGTCACTCACCATCCCTTCAACTATCACCACTTAAAAAATCACGTAAATTCGTCACTCCGTTTTGCTGTGAAAGACGGACAAACAGACAGGCACCCACTTTTCCAAGTTATCCCATTAATATTAGTATGGACATAGATGCGAAAGTTTGTGAGTATGGATGAATGGATGTATGTTTGTTCCTTTTCACGAAAAAACTACAAAACTGATTGCGATGAAATTTCGAATATAGGTAGCTAAAGACCTGGAATAACACTTGGCTGCTTTTTATCCCGATATTCCCGCGGAAACGGGACTTACGAGGATGAAACGGCGGGGCGCAGCTAGTATTAGCTATTACATATACGAGTAACTATTATAAATGCGAAAGTTTTGGAACTATGAATGGATGTATCTTTTTTACTCTTTCACGCTCAAACAACTATAGATTTAAATGAAATTTAGTACCAGGATAGTTTATATCCTGGATTAACACATGGTTTTTTTATCCTGGTATTCTCACGGGAACACAAAGTTTGGAACAGTTAATACTTTAAAGGCCAACTACAATTACAGAATTAGCACACACATTTTCTCTTACAATGTTCTATTGTAATGAAGCAAATAGCGAAGCTCTAATAAATCGAAAAGCCTGAACGATAATTAGAACAATGAGCATAAGAATCATAATTTTGTTTATTACTCACCTATTAGTGTTCAATTCAAGGCCAATGAAGGAAAGAGTATCGACCTATTAAATAAAAACCAATCCTTCCTTCCTTCGTATGAGCCACTTGCCAACTCTGGTGACGGGAGTTTTTAGGTCGATGAAGGATGAAAAACCAATGAAGGATTAAATATACTCCATGGCTTAGGTCACCTCGGATTAATACCTCGACTTTCAATCCGAAGGTCGTGGGATCGAATCCGCTGGTGCATCAATGAACTTTTCGTATTGAAAAGTTTATATGCGCGCACGTTGATCCGAAAGATCTAAAGAATTCCATAACAGATCTGAAAGAAACGTCTACCGCTCCCTGGGATACAGTCGTGATAATATTTCTTTATATATCACTAGTAGCACGTCCCGGCTTCGCACGGGTGTACTAATGGAGCTACCGGGATAAAATATAGCCTATAACCTCCCGGACAGTCCATTCTACCCACCCGTGAAAGAATTTTTGAAATCGGTACAGTAGTTTCGGAGATTACCTCCGTCAAACAAACAAACAAACAAACAAGTTTTACCTCTTGGTATAGATTTCATTTTTTTAATCTGTATTGTTTCCAGCTAAAATCGACCTTGAGCGGTACTCCGAAGACTTCACTTGCGGAGTTACATTGGAGCAGAAGGTCAATGACACGCCGTGTACCTTCACCATTGCGAAGAAGAAGCAAGAAGATGAGACTATACACGAAGGTATATCTATCTCACTCGCACACTATTACTACTGACAGACGATACACGAAGGTATATCCATCTCACTCGCACACTATTACAACTGCTGACAGACGATACACGAAGGTATATCCATCTCACTCGCACACTATTACAACTGCTGACAAACGATACACGAAGGTATATCCATCTCACTCGCACACTATTACAACTGCTGACAGACGATACACGAAGGTATATCCATCTCACTCGCACACTATTACGACTGACGACTGGCAAATTTCGATTCTGACGTCGCCAAAACTTAAACTAACTAAACATGTTGACGTCTCTTTCTTTACGATCGAAATAAAAAAGATGGCAACTTAGTTTGTTTTTGTAATGTTTGTTTATTTCTTCCACTGGAACTGCTAACATTGACACAGAGCTATCACAGATAACTCTTTAAGGCTCGTATTCAGAGACTCCACTCAAACTTGATTCTACGTTCAAGCATCGATTTTTGACAGTTATCTATGAAAACTTAGTCATCAATCACTACGTAAAACACGATTTGCGCTTGAGTAGTCTCTGCATACGGGCCTAATAATGAAATGGCACTTTTAACGATCGACACGAGTCACTTGTGCGACTGAATTGCACTTTGTTGCGTCTCCGTTCGTTTGATTACAGCAAGCGGATCTTACTCTAATTAAATACACATTATCTCGAAGTGGGTCTTCTGTACTTATTGTATTATTATTCTGTTCTATCTTAAATGTTTATATTTGCTTCTAAAATTCTTAGTATTTAGTAATTAAATGTTTTGTGGTAACAAAAAGATTACAGCCGGCCATCTGGTGATCATAAATATTGTATTATCTATAATGAAGTAATTATGAAATTATCTAATCAGATTTTATGTCGTTATGCTCGATAATTGATATCGGTGCACAAAATTTTAAACTAAAGGCCTGTTTGTTTCGTTTTTTCTCATACAAACGTATGTTAGCTTAACTTATTTTGTAGCTTTGCTTTGTGATACAAAGCAAAGCTACAAAATAAGTTCTTCATAATATGTATCTATACTTCTATACTAATATTATAAAGAGTTAAAGTTGATTTGTTTGTTTATCCCGGTTGTTTCATTAGTACACCCGTGCAAATCGGGACGTGCTGCCAGTTGGTAATCCTACTTCCTACTAATATTATAAATGTTAAAGTTTGTCAGAATGGATAATGACAATGTACGTTTGTTATTCTTTCACGCAAAAACGGCTGGACCAATTTTTTTGAAATTTGGTATGTAGATACCCTGGATTAACACATGGCTACTTTTTATCTCGATATTCCCGCAGGAACGGGACTCACGCGGGTGCAACCGCGGGGCGCAGCTAGTAAAGATGTAAAATTCTTATGTTTTCAATGAATTTATCAGGATACTGCCTATGGAATTCGTCTAAGACCTCAAGTTACGTGTGGGAGTGTATAAAGGCTAATGGCAAACTATCTCCCGATCCGAGCCTGACGCCGCCGCCGCCGAAACTGCCCGACGGAAACAACACTGAGGAGAAGAAAGAAAAACCAAAGAAATTATATAAGTGTGAGTATGTAACGCATGGTTGACTTTATATTAACCCTTCAAGTGACTTGGAAATAACTTACGTAAAAACATCGACTTAATACCCTCTAGACACCTGTAAAGAGCGAACGCTTTCAGATAACACATTAGGTAAATAGATCTTATAACAGTCCACGAACCCTTGCGTAAAAACAATGTCGATTTATGTATCTGCCGGTATGTTTCAATTGTACCGGATCATGAGTAACTTTCGGTCGTTATTAAAATTAGAAAATAAATTATTATTTTTTGTTCTGTCGCAAACTAAATGGCTTCTAAGGTAAATAAATTTCTATTTCAGAATTAAATTCCATATTCCATTCCTAACTTTCCGTTTTATCTACATCTACACTAATCTACACTAATATTATAAAGAGGAAAACTTTGTTTGTTTGTCTACACTATAATATAATATTATAAAGAGGAAAACTTTGTTTGTTTGTTTGTTTGGTTGTAATGAATAGCCTCAAAAACTACTGGACCGATTATAAAAATTCTTTCACCATTCGAAAGCTACATTATCCACGAGTAACATAGGCTACTTTTTATCCCGATATTCCCGCGGGAACGGGACTTACGCGGGTGAAACCGCGGGGAGCAGCTAGTGTTATATACAATGGAAGCGGAAAAGAGATAGAACCTTATGTACTTATAGGACTAGTATTAAATTATGCATCAAATAGCTAACATCAGTTACTAACTTTTATCATTGACAAAAAAAAATCTATCTATCTATCTATCTACGCAGCCGGTAACACCCATTGCTGGGTAAAGGCCTCTTCTATACCACGCCACTCTTGGCGGTTTGCCATCAGAAAAAAATACTATAACCAAATTATCAGGAATACGAATGTAGAATATGTAAAGGAGCAAGAAAATTTTGCATGCATTTCAGATCTAACCCCATTCAGTGGCCCTGTGAAGGCAACTGTCCACTTCCTATGGACCTGGCTTATCTATTTCCTCGCTAGATTTATCGAAATCGATAGTGCCCAAGAGACACGAGGTTAGTAAACTCGGCTGTGATAGTAAGAAGTATTTTTTTAGTAAAAAAGGATACCGAATAGTGCGTATCCGTTATCTCTTGGTGCTGGTAGAATTTTATCGCAAAAATGTTCGTATGATTCGTTCATTTTAGTATTGAATTGTGTTTGAGACATAAACAGTGTTGAAGACTGAGGGATGTAATGATGTTATTAAGAGGAAATATTTTACTTTAAATTAATATTTGGACCCTTTGACAAACCTTAAGACATTTTTGAAGTGTCTAAAATGCCAAAAAAACTGAAAAAATACGGCTACCACAACTTTGTCGAGATAGATATATTTCATTTCTTTATTTCATTATGCTTCAAACGTTAAATTTGGAAAATCTACAGATCCGGAAGAATGATTTCGTTTCAATAAGTTTAATTTCATGTTATACGTTGGAATTATAAAATCACGCATTACCATTTCCATTTTCATGCAAATTTCACACCTATTATCTAGAAGCATAGATTATAGAATTCCACTTGCCAAGATCCTCGTCTTATCTTCTCCATCCATTCACCATTTATGCATGCTCATTGGTTTAGGTCTTGAGGCATAAAACTATAAACTTAGTAGGTGATAGGGCGGCCCAATGTTTAATAATAATAAATAAATATCCTTAAAAAAAATTATAATACTTAATGGATTGTAATGCAAATTGGTTTATAAATTACAAAAATTCACTACTTATCTTACTATCCTGGCTTTGTTTACTTACTTTTTAAATTGGGTTTTTAATTGATAATAACAACTACCAAGAATTTTGCATGTTAACAACTTGTTTTGTTTCATAAATCAGCTGATTGGCTTAACACCTCCTTTAGTGGAGAACCAGTCAAACATATCAATCAGACTGTCAATATTCGTTTATTTATTAAACCGAGTTAAACAAAAACTCAAAATAATCGACAATTTTAAAATAAGTTGTCTCTTTACTTTATAAATCGCAAATAAACAAGAAATCGCTTTTTATCGACATAGACAAAATGGAACGCACATTTTGTCGACATAATAATTAACAATGTCTATAGATAAATGTTTTGTCGACAGGTGACTCTGTGGCGCTGTCAAGTGTTATATGCATGGACCCGGGAGGAAGCGGCTCCACTGAGTTCTGCCTTAACTGGGACATGCCCCTCATCAAGTACAAGAAGGACAAAAGGACTCATAGGAGGTATAATAAAAAAATATTACCGCGGGAACGGGACTTACGTGGGTGAAACCGCGGGGTGCAGCTAGTCCTATCCTACTTCCTACTATATTACTTCCTACTTCCTATCCTACTTCCTACGAATAATATTATAAATGTGAAAGTTTGTAAGAATGTATGTATGTTTGTTATTCTTTCACGCAAAAACGGCTGGACCGATGTCGTTGAAATTTGGTATGTAGATAAGTGATACCCTGGATTAACACATAGGCTACTTTTATCCCGATATTCTCGCGGGAACGGGACTTACGCGGGTGAAACCGCTGGGCGCTGCTAGTTGTATATAAGTATACAATAATAATTTGTAATAACTCTATTTCAGATATTATACGAAGTACTTTGGTAGCGACGGCATCGCTGGCGCGTCGATGGCGGCCTACGCGCTTAGGAATTACCCGAATTGGGAAAAACTACTCGCTGAGTGGCAGGATCCTATTTTTACTAATAAGTACGTATTTAGTCCTTTTTAAAAGCCTTGTTGAGAATGTAGCTTTACTTTAGATCAAAAGGGCGTAGGTAGGTGCGGTTCCCGGCCGTGCATCTTGATTTTTCACTTGGCTCATTAACTTGAGATCAAAATGGTGGAAAAAATGTCGTGAGTAAGTAAACCAGTTATACTCGTATTCCTAAAGTTTGCAGTCTGTCTCTCTCGTTATAATTAGATTCTGCAAAATGTGGGTATGTCTATGTACCGTACCACGATTTCAAAAAGTAAATAGAAAATAATATAAATATATAAACTTTCTTGGACATTTTTATAATGTTACGCCATCGATCTCATGTAGATTTTATTTGCAGTAATATCCCAGACTGGTTGAAGAGTGCCTTGATGAACGAGCTTTACTTTGTCGCGGACGGCGGCACTATATGGTTCGACGTGCCAGATGAATATCCAGACAATGACCCGAGGTAATAACTACACCGTTTCATATTTTTAAAATACACAGGTTTTTAGCGCGTTATTTACCTTATTTCTTAGTGGGGTAAGGGCAGGAAGAAATAGAATTACCTTATTTCTTAGTGGGATAAATAAGCCGTGTTGGCTAACCCCCGGTTCCTATAACAAACTAACGGATGTTCGTAGGTCCATCACCATAGCAACGTTGTTATTTCAACATAAAATGTATGAAAGTTTTTGACAGATAACAACGTTGCTATGGCGAAAGTCCTACGGACATCCGTTAGTTTGTTATAGGAACCCGGCATTAGTGGATTGGTACTTCGACTTTCGTTCCGATGGTCGTGGGATCGAATCCAGCCGTGCATCAACGGACTGTTCGTGTCGAAAAGTTTATATGCGCTTTAACACGAGCTTTAAACGGTAAAGGAAAACATCGTGAGGAAACCCGCGGCCAGTCAGCGCCACACGTATCAAGCAACGCTCATTTTTTACTTACTTTTTGACATGAACACACACTGGGCCTTCAGCAGAGCTTTGTAAATTTAATGTTGAATCACAGGTCGAAAAATAATAAACATTAATCTGGCATACAGAATAGAAATGGCATATAAGTTTATTGTACACTATAAAAAAAAAAAATAAGTTTAAAAAAAGTGTTACAAGTACGTTATCACTGAGAGAACTGAGAGCGATCTTTTTCAACATAAACTTATTTATTTTCAGAAACCAGTTCGGTCTTTTCGGTTATTTAGAAGGTCACGAGTACCGAATGTATAACACTTATGACGTACATTTCTACGCATCGTTCGCGCTAGCGCAGCTGTGGCCTAATTTACAGGTAACAATGATCTCTGACTACTCTCTAAAATCCTACTTCCTACTATAATCAGACCAGGTTCTTACCTGATTCATTCCCTGGTGTAGGGAGTTGCTATCATAGAAGACTGTAATTTTGAAGTGATCCGTGAGGTCCTACGGAAAAAAAACACATTCTTTTTTCTTTTTTTATAGTGATGAATAAACCTCGATATCACGACAAGTTAGAAAAAATACAAATACAAATTCATTTATTTTGGAAGAACAAAAGTACCTACATATTTTTAATTCACAGGCACAGAAATAAAAAAGAAGAAAGAAAGAAAAAGTTTAGAAAATAGAATGACACGAATAGAAAAACGCTCGCTGCTGGTTCTATAATTAATTCCAATGTTCGCAGGTGGTGTTACAGTATATGTACCGCGACACGATTGGTCTGGAAACACAGAAGACGCGGGTTTCATTGTACGACGGGAAGACCTGCAAGTATAAAGTTAAGGACACAGTGCCGCATGATCTGGGAGATCCTGGTATGTAACTAATAGGCTATTAAATATATGTCAATCCACACAGCATCATCTAGTCCCAAGCTAAGCAATTTAATGCTAACCAGTCGGCCTAACATGTGCAACACGAGAAATTATCTCGTCGTCGACAAAACATTATCTCCTGCTCTAACCTAGTACGTTAGAGCAGTCTGACATGATCGAGATATTTCATTTGTCGTGTCGAAACGTTGCACATGTTAGGCCTACTGATGACTGATAAACTATTTAGTTACTGTATTTGTACAAACACTGCTTGGGACTAATATGACGCTGTGTGAAATGTCCAAGTTTTTTTTTGTTCACAATCATTAATACTAAAATTATAAAGGAAAAGTGTGTGTGTCTGTTTGTTTGTCCGTCTTTCACGGCAAAACGGAGCGACGAATTGACGTGATTTTTTGTGTGGTGATAGTTGAAGGGATGGAGAGTGACATAGGGTACTTTTACCCCGATATTCCCGCGGGAACGGGACTTACCTAGTATTCCATAAATCTCCGCAGATGACGAGCCATTCTTCCACATAAACTGTTACAACATCCACGACGTCAGCGAATGGAAGGACCTCAATCTGAAGTTCATTCTCCAAGTGCTTCGTGATTGGCGCTTGCTTCGGGCGCACTCGGCCCCCTTCGGCCGGCGATGCGACTCCATGCAGTATATAGACGACGTGAGGGATGGGGGGGAGGGGGCCTTGCTTACGAGGGGGGCGGTGTCGCATCATTCCACGCCTGCGCCCACGCCCGCGAGAGGGCAGAATAATATGCAACAAGAGGTAAGATGCAAGTTTTCAGGACTTTGGATCAGGCCAGACCGCTATACTGAAAGGATCTCCGCCTAAAAGGTTAAAGAAAAAAACTTAAGTGTTATAAAGTACACCAATTCTAAAACCACTGCGCGGCGCGGCTTTGACTCCGGTAACTATGCGCTCTATCAACTATCATACGCCTAACAACCAATCAAAGCTCGCCCCCGTCGTTCGCGATTAAATGAATCTTATGGCCATTGTCGCCAATGGGTTTATTTAGAAACCATTTTTAATCTGTGGGCTCAGTTCCCGCCAAAACAGGGAGATTGCATAGATTTCCGGACGAAATTTCGCGTCTCACACGTCAAGCAATATTCCAGGAAGCCCCACCGCAGGCCGTGCCCGGCATCCTCGACCTCCTGTACGGTTCGTCGACCTCACCCCCCCTCTCCCCCCCTCCCCCCTCCCCCGCGGACGCGGAGGGGGGCGCGGGCGTGTGGGAGGGGGGGAGGTACCTGCGCGACATGTACCCCGCCTGCGCGGCGCTACTGCGACGAGCAACGCTCTGGGACCTGGATGATGATGGACTTATTGAGAACAGCGGGTTTCCCGATCAGACGTATGATGCTTGGGTTATGTCGGGGCCGAGGTGAGAATTAAAGAAAATTGTTGGTAATCTTCTCCTTTCGAAACGATGTCATTCGTAGGTGATTTAATGTAAATCTAAATACCTAACAAAAACTATTAACAACTTTATTGTAGTGCAAGGGCGGATCCAGCTTCGTCTTCAGGGGGGGGTCACAAAGTCGAAGGCATTTTTTTTCCGATTCCGCCGATTCTTATTTTAGCAGAAAGAACGCGAGCGAAGCGAGTAATATTTTTTTAAGATAAAATTATGTCTAGGTACCTTTTATCTTGTAAGAAACGATGCAAGCAGAGCGAGTTAACTTTTTGTAGACCGCGTAGCACTAGGTATTGTTAATGGCCGGTTCTTATTTAGATAAAAATGACGCGAGCAAAATTTTTTTAAATTAAAAGCAACGTAGATAGATACTTACGTTACTTTTAACGAAAAAAAATAAGATAGGTAGTTCGGTTCTTATTCTGCGGGAAATGACGCGAGCGAAAATTTGCAACGTTGCACTTGGTTTTTTCGGCTTATATTGCTCAAAACGCTACGAGCGGAGCGAGCAAAATTTTTTTAGGTTAAAATCAAGGTATCTAGTTCGGTTCTGCGAGATAAGACGACCGTAATTTTGCAACGTTGCACGTGGTTTTGTTCAGGGTCGGCTCTGATATTGCTCGACACGATGCGAGCGAAGCGAGCAAAATTTTTTTAACATAAAAACATCGTGTGGCCTTTCGTTTTGTTTAGAGCCGGTTCTTATAATGCGAAAAAAGACAAGTCCGCAACTAGTAATTTTATTGAAGACAAAAGCATCGTGTCCCTTTTTTTTGTTTAAGGCTGACTCCCATCCTGGTAAAAACGGCGCGAGCGAAGCGAGCGCAAATTTTTTTAAGTTAAACGCGTTTGATTCTCGATAAAAACTGAACTAGATACAAGCAGCGTAGGTAGCTAGATACTAGCAAGTTCTTAAACTGTGAGAATCGATGCAAGCGAAGCGAGCAAAATTTTTAAACGTGTCACTTGGTTTTGTATATGACCGGTTTTTATTCTGCGAGAAACGACGCGACTTGACGCGAGCGAATCATTTTTCACATATAAGCTAGGTCTGCGGGCTTACCATGACCGTTTATAGCGATTCAGTTTAGGTCCAACTACGAACCACTTTTGACGTAAAATAAGGCGCTGACGTAAAGTTTAGGCAGAACCTAAACTGAATCGCTTCGACGTCATGGTACGGCTCCAGGTTCTCATTCTGCTGGAAAAACATCATTTTTGCATTCAACAGTCACAAGGACTCAGGAAATTCCAAAACATTGCTAATCGAGCTTTGAATGAGGCGAACAGAGAGAGGAGAGCACGGCTCTTAGAAATATATAAACCTTAAATATAAAAACGTAGCCTGCCTAGGTCCTGGGCTCGCCCCAGGGGGGGGTCATGACCCCCGTGACCCCCCCCCTGGATCCGCCCTTGTTGTAGTGCGTAGTATTGCGAAGTTATCATTTACCAGGATGTAGGCAGCAGCATTCATTAATTTAATGATATTTACTTGTACTTTACAGTGCTTACTGCGGCGGCCTATGGCTAGCATCTATCAGCGCCCTACAAACCATGGCCCGTGTCCTAGGCCACGAGGCGGATGAGAGGGAGTTCGCGGCCTTGCTAGGACGCGCCAAGCAATCCTACAACGACAAGCTGTGGGCCGGCGAATTCTACAAGTTCGACACGAAGCCGGCGAATAAAGATGTCGTCATGGCGGACCAGTTGGCTGGGCACTGGTTAGTTAATATTGTTGTAATAGCTGCACCCCGCGGTTTCAACCGCATAAGTCCCGTTTACGCGGGAATATCGGGATAAATAGTAGCCTATGTACTATTTCAGCTATTTAGCTACTATATTTCAAATTTTATCGCTATCGTTTTTGTAGTTTTTACGTGAAGAGGAACAAACGTAACAACATAAATCCATAGTCACAAACTTTCGCATTTAAAATATTTAGTAGGAGCACTGGTACCTCATCTCGAACATTGATTTCACTCCGTTTTTCTTCGGGCTATTTTTTGGTGTTTGATTTTTGCGGCGTCACCTAGCGGCGTTTAGGCATCCGACTGCATGATACTACTAGTATTATTTTATCTGTGGTAGGAGTTATATTGTGTAGATGTAAAGGCGTAACTTATCTCCCCAGGTTCCTCCGAGCGTCGGGATGCAACGATCAAGTATTCCCCACGATCCGCGTCCACAAGTCCCTCACATCCATCTATCAGAACAACGTGGTGCGCTGGTGTGCCGGCAAGCTGGGCGCCGTCAACGGATACGTGACGGGCGTCACGCCCCGCGTCGACCGCAGCGCGCTGCAGAGCGAGGAGGCGTGGACGGGCGTCACCTACGGACTGGCGGCCACTATGATATATGAAGGTATGTCTGTATGAACGTGTAGTGACGGGCGTCACGCCCCGCGTCGACCGCAGCGCGCTGCAGAGCGAGGAGGCGTGGACGGGCGTCACCTACGGACTGGCGGCCACTATGATATATGAAGGTATGTCTGTATGAACGTGTAGTGACGGGCGTCACGCCCCGCGTCGACCGCAGCGCGCTGCAGAGCGAGGAGGCGTGGACGGGCGTCACCTACGGACTGGCGGCCACTATGATATATGAAGGTATGTCTGTATGAACGTGTAGTGACGGGCGTCACGCCCCGCGTCGACCGCAGCGCGCTGCAGAGCGAGGAGGCGTGGACGGGCGTCACCTACGGACTGGCGGCCACTATGATATATGAAGGTATGTCTGTATGAACGTGTAGTGACGGGCGTCACGCCCCGCGTCGACCGCAGCGCGCTGCAGAGCGAGGAGGCGTGGACGGGCGTCACCTACGGACTGGCGGCCACTATGATATATGAAGGTATGTCTGTATGAACGTGTAGTGACGGGCGTCACGCCCCGCGTCGACCGCAGCGCGCTGCAGAGCGAGGAGGCGTGGACGGGCGTCACCTACGGACTGGCGGCCACTATGATATATGAAGGTATGTCTGTATGAACGTGTAGTGACGGGCGTCACGCCCCGCGTCGACCGCAGCGCGCTGCAGAGCGAGGAGGCGTGGACGGGCGTCACCTACGGACTGGCGGCCACTATGATATATGAAGGTATGTCTGTATGAACGTGTAGTGACGGGCGTCACGCCCCGCGTCGACCGCAGCGCGCTGCAGAGCGAGGAGGCGTGGACGGGCGTCACCTACGGACTGGCGGCCACTATGATATATGAAGGTATGTCTGTATGAACGTGTAGTGACGGGCGTCACGCCCCGCGTCGACCGCAGCGCGCTGCAGAGCGAGGAGGCGTGGACGGGCGTCACCTACGGACTGGCGGCCACTATGATATATGAAGGTATGTCTGTATGAACGTGTAGTGACGGGCGTCACGCCCCGCGTCGACCGCAGCGCGCTGCAGAGCGAGGAGGCGTGGACGGGCGTCACCTACGGACTGGCGGCCACTATGATATATGAAGGTATGTCTGTATGAACGTGTAGTGACGGGCGTCACGCCCCGCGTCGACCGCAGCGCGCTGCAGAGCGAGGAGGCGTGGACGGGCGTCACCTACGGACTGGCGGCCACTATGATATATGAAGGTATGTCTGTATGAACGTGTAGTGACGGGCGTCACGCCCCGCGTCGACCGCAGCGCGCTGCAGAGCGAGGAGGCGTGGACGGGCGTCACCTACGGACTGGCGGCCACTATGATATATGAAGGTATGTCTGTATGAACGTGTAGTGACGGGCGTCACGCCCCGCGTCGACCGCAGCGCGCTGCAGAGCGAGGAGGCGTGGACGGGCGTCACCTACGGACTGGCGGCCACTATGATATATGAAGGTATGTCTGTATGAACGTGTAGTGACGGGCGTCACGCCCCGCGTCGACCGCAGCGCGCTGCAGAGCGAGGAGGCGTGGACGGGCGTCACCTACGGACTGGCGGCCACTATGATATATGAAGGTATGTCTGTATGAACGTGTAGTGACGGGCGTCACGCCCCGCGTCGACCGCTATCAGTAATCTGCAAAAATAACTATGAAATATGATGGTATGTAAGTAGCTTAGGTACTAACTTATTTAGCGTAAAATCTGACCGATGTTTTTGCAGATAACTGTTATTTTTGACTCGCAATAATGTGATACAAAAATCCCCGTACAGGTCGTTGTAACTTTTATAAATTGTTGTCAGGCATGCACGAAGAAGCGTTCGCGACCGCGGGCGGTATGTACGAGACGATGGTCAAAATGGGTCTCTCCTTCGAAACGCCCGAGGCGTTCTACGAGAACGGTAACCATCGCTCCGTGGCCTACATGCGGCCGCTAGCTATATGGGGCATATACCAAGCTATAATATCCACGCCGCCATCTTCGCGGCGAACATCGCAGCAGAAAACGAATGGACAAGCGCATCACGCTAAAGATTTATAGCTTTATACAAACAGCTCGGTGCTTTTGCACGATAGGTAACGAATGCTCGCGACATCGCTTGTTGCGGTGTCGCGTTTTGTATTGGCTGTGTTCATAGAATACGACAAGTCACATTGGAGTTAGCAAAACTTTGTATACTATGACGAATGTAAAACAAATTACGCAAAAAGCTGCATAAAATTGCGAGTTAACGGTGTAAAGCGTCTGTCCCCTCTACTCCTCAAACCAGAAAACGAGGCATCGTGACAATAATCGCAGGCCAGATTATATTGGTAAATCTTTCGAATTGAGATTCCACCAACATAAGCTGACCTGCGATTAGATGCCGATATTTCGTTTTTCGATTTGCAGAGTAGACTTGATTCCTTGACTAAACAAACGATAGTCAGGCTATTTTTAACCGACTGCAAAATTGGGGTAGTACGTCGGAATCTTTTTTTAGCCAAAACGCCTTTAAAGTCATTGTTTAGGTATATTTTCCTTTGGCAAGATTGTCTGATACCGTAGCAACGGTTCTTTCGCCAATGATCGATAATAAGGTGTAAAGTATGCCAAGTAGGCTAGTAAAATAGGCCTAAATATTTAACGGTATAGAAATAGATATATCATGTTAAGTTATTATCAGATACACAAAATACTTCCACAAGTTTTCGATTGCACCTTAAAAGAGGGATTTGGTAAGTATATAAAATTAATTATAAATAACGTTATTTATTATTATATTTACAAGATGATACTTGATTTCTTGAAGCGAGCTAATATGAGGAAAAATAAACGCACGTGATTGGTCGTCGAAAATAATTGTCTATTCTCGGATTGGCTAGAATTGACAATTGATTTGACAATGCTTTAATTAGTGTTTCTGATATAAAACTTTGTTTGAATAAATAAATAAATAATTGACAAGACTTCGATATTCATCTTTTTCGGGAATACTGTGCATTTTTTTTGTTATTAATAAATTATCAAAGCTAGTTGTGATAATTCCGTTCGCGACCCACCTTTACACTGAGCTTTCACACCAATGTGAAGGAGGGGAAATTAATTTCCCCGCCTTCACACTATCATATTTTCAAATTTCAGTGTGAAGGTGGGTCACAACCTCGTTCAACAGTGTTAACGCTGGGAATAACAAAACCTCGTTCAACAGTGTTAACGTTGGGAATAACAAAAAGCAGACTAAAACATTTCTTCGTTACCCACCTTACTACCATAGTGTTACGGAAGCGGGTTCTGTCTGGGATAGGAATCAAACGCTGTGGCTTCTGAAACGTGCCTTTATTCACGAGACACAGAGCACTTTACATGCACTGCAAAGCAAGGACGCTAACGCAGCTTTTCTAAAAAATGCCCAATGCTTATTTCATTGGTTAACAGCTGCATTTGGGCATTAATAATGATGTTGTCACGAAGTATTGAATTTGATGTTCTCGTGTAAGTTAATTTTGAATTCGGCGTTATAAAAATTTCTGTAAGCAGTCTGGCCATGGTTACATAATTTTTATGTATTTTTTTATTAATTCCGCCATTCCATGCCTCGCACACATTGTTGGTGCGGTGTCGAGCGTTGTAAATGCACCATTCTCGTATTGATTCAGCCTTCATGTAGCATTTATCGAAGTACGCTATAAATTTTTGCATTTTTGCATCTACTACGCTTTCAGCTGTAATGTATTGCCAACCTTCTAATACAAAATTTGGAGGTAAAAGTGGAAGGGCACAACATAATTGAACGATGCGTTTACAGACTTTAGATTTTATACCAACTTTCTTTGATTTACGCCAAAGGCTTTGCGTAAAGTGATAATAACATCTGTTTATAATTATACGGGGAAAAAATTTCTTTAAGGCATTCGTTATTGCTGGTTCAAAATCAACATGTAATATAGCAGGATTCCATTCTGGGATAACAGTTTTTATTAGATCAAACAGGATATGATAAACTTCTTCCGTTTTGCTTGGCAATAAAGCATAAATGAGAGGCTCTACTTTAGTCGATTCAGAGGTGCTCCCTAAATCTCCGTGTATTACAATCAGTTGGTAGAACGGGCCTGGGACGGACTTAAATGTACCATCAATGAATATTTCCTTAATGTTTACCAATAATTCCTTTGCTTCGGCCGTTGAAAAAATTAGTAATCTGGTATCCTTTTCTTCATAATCTGATAATAAATATTTATGGAATTGAGCGGGTACTTCTACTTCGGTGAAATTCTTATATATAGTTTTTTTAACTTGAAAAGCAGTATTTCTGCTGTTGTATAGGGCATGTTTGACACTGTCAAACGTTGGAATATTTGTTACTAAATCTAAACCTTTGTTTTTCAAAGGTGTCATCGATTTTTTAAAAATCATAGTGATACGATCATCAGAGGACTGAGCTTCGTTTTTGGCCTTTTCCAATGCTATTGAAACTTCATTGTTGGCATAACTGGGCACGCAGGTCATGTTATGTTCAACCTTCTTTACTATAATATCATTCTGAAAATAAAAATGTTATGGTCGCAGACTAATTGTAATTACCTACCTTGTTGAAGAGATAATCAATAAAAATGTGCTTTTACTCACTTTTGTAGTTACAGATCCAGAACACTTCATGTTTTTCCGCCGATTACAACAAAACCATATGATATTACCGTTCACATAAAGTTTTTGTTTAAGATATTGACGTCCTTCGAATAAAAGGACCTTTCCCCCATTTCTATGAATGATACAAAACTTCTCGTCCAACCCACCATCACACTGAGCCACACCAGACTCCATTACAAAACAGGCCTTTTGAATTTAATAAAACCCAATTGTTGAATCCGAAAAGACAAACAATATAAGAATAAAGAATTTCTGACATACTCCTGTCATAATAAGAATCAACATCTTAAGTTTCTCAAGTGGACAGTACAATATCTAAAGAGGTTTGTAATAGAAATTATCAGAAGTGGAGGCAGCCAGCCTTTGTGGAGGATTAGAATAGGTAACGATAATTTCCTTCGCGACCCACCTTCACACTTAGCCTTTTCCCGTCATTCACACTGAGTTCCCCTCCTTAACACTAGTATGAAGGCCGGGATTTCTTTCACACCAGTGTTAAGGTAGGGAAATTAAATTCCCCGCCTTAACACTGGTGTGAAGGCTCAGTGTGAAGGTGGGTAGCGAACCGATAATTCGTTTTGACGAAATGCAATGCAATTTAATTATGTAGTTTTGAGCGTTTTCTCTTAAGTATTGTTATACCAATTAAATTGACAAAATATTATGAACTTGTTTATATAAAATCGAATGTTGGTGCAATGTTTGATTGTAATGTATTAAGAAATGCATAAATTTATACTGTGGTCAATAAATTATTTTGTAAATATTTTGTAGTTTCATTATTAACCAATGACTTATTTATTTTAACAATAATTTGCCACGAGGCATATTTCATATATATTTCGGACAATATTTCGTCTTAATATTAATAAACAGTAATATATGATGTATTGAAACAACATTTACTTTTGAAAACACATTTATTTCAAGAATATTTATAGATTAAATGCATGAATTGTGGTATATTTCCATACAAAAGTATAAATAAACAGGTTATCATTTAAGTCTTCAAGTATTTTACCTTAATTCTAAACATTATATAAATGCTTATTCCATCTTAATTAACTACAGCGTGGTTTGTACTATTTATATATTTAGATTACGTATTTTATAATTAATTGTTTAAATAAATTAGAATAATTCTCATTTCTGTGCAACATTATCGAAAGTTAAATCAAAATACTTTTCATTTTAATATTTGAATCTACGATAATAATGCTGGCTTTTGAAAATGCTGCTCAGAATTAACTTATGAATATGAATGCCTTTAAATTATTTACAAATATTTACAGTCAAAATATGGTTTTTCAGTCTTTATTTTCGATGGAAAATACTACGCAAAAATCTTTAACACGACAGTTTAGAAAAAAATATTGGTGGGCATTTGTTTGGTATGGATAAAACATCAATCAATAACAAAGGCGATTATGGTGTGTACTTAGGCTTTTGCATCTTTACTAGATGATCTATACAACGTCAGGAGGCAATGCCTACAGATAACTATAGTACCTGGGACATTGTTGCCATGGAATTGGCTTGACTATGGTGTAGCTCAGTTGAATTCATTTGAGTGGTGTAGGTACCATAATTATTATAGAGGCCTTCCTATTTTCCCTGCTTTGCTGTCGCTTTAATGTAAGGTGGTGTAATTTACATTATATAATTTATGGCAGATACTATACAACTGTGCGTCGGTGTCGCGTCATTTCTACTTTAATTCTAAAGTTCTACCAATATAGCATTACCTACCCTAAAATGGCTAATGCTTTTTATATTGTTCTGCTCCATAGCTTGCCTTGATCTATGCGTATCTACAATGTCCCAATCAATTTGATGCACATTTTCTTCATAAAAGCTGTTATGTATGAGTGGCTGATATATTCATGTACAAATGTGCGTCATTATCTCTTGTCTTCTCCCTTGTAAAGTTCAGTCGTAGATGTGTTTCGCTGTGTTCCGAGACGCTGTCTAATGTTTCACGGGAGGCACACGTTTCACGCTCAACTATAGTCGCCATGTGTTGGCCTCTGAAACAATAACAATGGAAATATCGTGAGTATATTAGATAACACAATACAGTAAAGCCGAGCCTATTCCATATCTACAATGTCCCAGGCACTACAGTGTCCCGATAAGTGTAGGAAAAGATTGCCTCCTGACACTATATAAATCATCTAGTAAAGATGGGCCTGAGCTGGCTCTAGAAATGGCTCTAGAAACTAGAAAGCCAATTACAGGTTCCAACTGATAGAAAATTAGGTAAAATCATGCATCAAAATATACTGGACGCGACAATTAATAAGTCAGGTTAAGGCAATAGCACAGGTACCTCATCTCGAACATTAATATCACTCCGTTTTTCTTCGGGCTATTTTTTGGTGTTTGATTATCGCGGCGTCACGTAGCTGCTTTTAGGCATCCGACTGCATGATCCTTAACACTAGATGGAGTTACTTATTTTTGATTGCAGGCAAGATCAAACGCCGCTCGCAAAAATCCAACACAAAAATAGCCCGAAGAAAAATGAACAATGTTCGAGATGTCTGTCTTATGTAGTAATCTGTGGCAATACAATAGCCATGTAGATGATGGCTAGTTATATTACCGTGTATCCTTAGGATGTCCGAAGGTAGTGAACTGCGGCATGACGGCGCGCGGCGGCGGAGGGACGAGGTAGTCGTCCGTGCGAGCCTCGCCGCAAGACTGCATCGTGAGCGTGCTCGATGATATCTGGAAATAATACCAGTTAAAATAAATATACTTGGACATTCCACACAGCCAGCGTCATCTAGTCCCAAGCTAAGCAACTTAATGCTGTGTTATGACTGATATAATAATACTTAGATACAATTTTTTGTTGTAAATACATACATATTATAGATAGAAAACACCCAGACACGAAACAAATATCTCGAGAACATACAAACATTTGTCCCGTAGCGGGGATCGAACCCGCAAGCTCCGTGTCTCAACCGAGCCTTCGCCCGCTGCGCCACAGAGGTCGCCGGTGGGAGGTATAGGTCACGCCACGTAAAGGTGGGTACAGATTGGTGCAATGCAACATGTAATGTAATATTCTGCCTTACATTGCATGTTCCCTGCTGCCTTGGACGTGTGGCGCGCGCGGTACGCGTATTGACTACGAATCATTCGAGAACATCTGTTCCCGCATTTCGTTACAAACACTAGCCCTGTTATTTTCAATACATTTCCGATTTAGTCCCACGCATCTTTCTTTAAATTTTGTTTCTAAAAGTTTTCATTTTGAGGTATCCATAAAACTTCCCTTGTTCTGTATTCCTCTATCAATAAAAGTGACTCGTCATCACTCCACGCACCCTCTTTCACCGCCATGATCGTTGCGCATGCAAACGAAACGAACAACCGTCCACGGCTGATGCACGCGCACACTACGCGCCCCTTTGTGTTCGTACTAAAAACCGACAAATCTCGGATCGAGCCGCGCACGAGTTGTAACGCTCGGAGCGTGCGCGACCCAGGCGCAGTTCGTGCGCGCGAGGCGTCCACACTGTGGGAATTCTGTTACATTGCATGATACATTGCATCAATGTGGACGTCAAATTCTTGCATTGCATGTTGCATTACATGTTGCATTGCACCAATCTGTACCCACCATAAGAAGAACGCCGAGGGGAAATACTGCGTAGGCGAATTTAAAGAATCTTAGGTGGGATTGGTAGAGGGGTGACGCGGCGCACTTAAATAAAGAATTAAAGAATTCACACCATTGATAATTAGGAACTTCTGTTTTAAACACAACATAAATTAACCGGTGTAGTCCAGTAGTAACTGGACTACACAATTTATGTAAATTAACCGGTGTAGTCCAGTAGCAACTGGACTACACAATTTATGTTGTGTTTAAAACAGAAGTTCATAATAATTATCAAGCTTTACTGCGCTACTTACAATGGAGCGAGCCTTGTCATCATTCTCTGACTGCACGCTGTTCGTCTCGGCTACACTGCCGCCGCTCACCGTGCTCAGACGACCTGACGATGATGAGCCTGGAACAAACATTATCATTAGATCACAGATTAATTAAACACAACTTATTAAAATTTCAAAGTTCAAAGTTCAATAGGAAAAATTTCAAAATTTCAAAAGGTAATCTGAATTCAAATTCGAATAATTACTTATTTGAAATAAAATTTAGAATGATAGAACTGCTTAGATGATATCTAGAGATAATATCTAAGCAGTTCTAACATTCTGAATTCATGCATCATCAAATCATGCATATTATGCATGATCATTGAATAGACGCGCATAATTCTGTGTTCATAGAGTCGGGGTAAAACGCCGCACTTTTGTGACTCTCGTCACTAAAACTCACTTTCGCTCAAGCTGCTGTTGGGCCTTGTGTTTCCATTGCGCTTCTCTATGGAACCATTTTGATTTTCATGATCTGTGAAAAGTAAAAAAAAAACATAAGTTTCATCGAAACAACACACCCATAAGTCACCCTTTAACATGTAATCTATCTTTTGGTTATTTCATTTCTTTGGTTTTCATAGCTTTTTTGTGAAAGTGATTGCGCTTGTATTTTGTGTTTAGGTATTTTGTTACAGGTTATTCGGCTCACAAATTAATATTCAAACAGTTGGGTAAAAACCATTCAGTGGGTGATTCACAGTTCTCGGAGTTTTGGATTTATTCAGAAATATGAATTCACTGCCTAATCAGAATAGATTTCATGAAATCGGTCCAGTAATTTTTGAATATAGCACGCGCTAAATCAATGGTGTGAAGTGCGCCGCTTCACACCTTCACCAATCCCACCTAAGATTCCTAAAAATCGCCTACAGATTTTCCCTTCAGCGTTCTTTTTACGTGGCGCGACCTATTAACTAAGATTAGGTAAGTAGTTTTTAACTGTGCTGTGTAGGTATTCCTGTATTTTGATGTAGGTAATAAAGAGTTCATTCAATCATTCACTCATAACTTACTTTTGCTCTTGCTTTTTGAGAACATCTTCTTAACGCGCTCAAACGGCGTCGGCCGTTTCATATGATCCTTAATCCTCTGCTGAATCTTGTCATACTCATCTCTCATCTTATTCAACTGTTCCTGTTTCTCCTTCAAAGACTGCTGCGTCTCATTCCTATTCTTCCACTCCATCACTAATTTCTCCACTTCGGAAATAGAAAATACATTGTTTTTGAAGTCAGTGATTATCTCTGCAAGTTCCTCTTGCCCTGTTAAAGGGCAGATACTCCCGGATTTGACGCTAGGACTGCGTATGTCTTTGGTTAAGTTTATTTGGCTGATATCACTTGTGGGCGTGTCGATGGTGAATGTTTTAGATTCTTCGGTGGGTGAGTATAAAAATATATCGGGCTGTGATGGCATTAGTCTGGAACTGTTCGCGTAGAGATTGTTCGGTCTGAATTTGGGGCTTTCCACTTTGATGTTGGACGGTTGGACGAGATAGTCGTGCTCTAAAGCCTGTTGGATCCTGTGCTCTGTGTCGTGTAGAGGGAATTCGTTTTGGTAGAGTTGCTCCCTTATTTTTGGTAGTTTGAGATTCGGTCGTGGTTTTTTCTCTTTTATGTCTTCCAAGTTCTGTGTGCAAGCTTCGCTGAAGGGGTCTGTTGGTTCATTTCCGTTCTTCTCAGTCTCAGTCGGCGAGTCGACCGTGTCGCACGTCTCGACTATACGAAGCTCGTCTTTAACTTCTGTTTCCTCTTTGTCGTTGTCAGACATGTTTTTCAGGTAGTAGTACATGTTTGAGAATTCATTTATTTTCTGTAACAAAATATAGAGTTATCACATTGGTAGTTTCTGACTGTATCAGGAAAATCACGTCTAGTTAACCGCATGATTAATTCTAATTGTAAGTTTCCTAGTATGTAGGTAGGTAAGTACCTTAGATGATTATTTAAATGGTTACCTACCTACGTATTGAAAAAAACATTTCACAATATTATTCTTTAGTAGGTAATTATTTTTCCTAGTCATTCATTATTTCATCAGCCATCCATTCAAACTACAAACAATGAGGTAGGTACATACCTAACCTAATTATGTTTGTTGCTTAAAATCCACTATAATAAAAAACCACAATTTCCGAATACCTACACAGGTTATTACTTTCCTTACCGGAAACTAAGCCGGTAGGTACAAATTATGAGAATCGACTTGTTAATTCTAGGTAACACGTAAATTATATTTCCAACGGTCTATACTAGGAATAGGTATATTGAGTTGTATAAATGTAGTACCTACCTCTTCAAAGTCAGTTGGAGTCACGCACGTGTCAGTTTCCGCACGAGTGACAAACCAACCAGGTAAAACAAGATGTAGGTATTTAAGAAGATTTGTATTATGTCATCCTTGTTTGTTTTAATTATTTTACTTATATTGCTTATCTATAGCCACGACGGCGCCGCCCCTGGTACACTCCAGTAACTATACGACACATTCCACTAACATATAGGTACCTACTTACTCACCAAGTGATCAGTGAGTGATGAGTGTACGCCTTGAAACTACATCAGCCAGTCGATACCTACATCAGTTTGGGATCTCTGGTCGGGTTGTCTTCCAAAACACGGACGCCCACTGTTTTTAATAACTGGCCGTAAGAGATCTTCATTACGAGTGAACTCACCAAGTGGTCAGCCAGTACATCAGCCAGCCGGTGATGCTTGTGGTCCCTGGTTAGGTCTTAGTAGGTAGGTATGTCCAGATCTACGAATGACCTGTATACATTCCGATAGAATGCCTCGCCTCGAGTGAACTCACCAAGTGGTCAGCCAGTACATCAGCCAGCCGGTGATGCTTGTGGTCCCTGGCCAGGTCAGCCGGTGCCTTGTGCCTGACGTTCCTGAGAGCGACGGCGGCGCCGCCCCCGGGGCACTCGAGCAACTGCCAACAGACGCGCTCGAGACCGAACCGAGCCGCCCAGTGGAGCAGGGTTGGGTATTCTTCACCACCTGGAGATAAAAGCTTGTGTTAAGCTGGATATATTGCTATTGGTCGTAATCTTCATTTTATACTTCCTATCCTTCAGTTTTAAAAAAACTCTCAGGTGGGCTGCGAACTCGACATAATATGGTTTTTAACTTTTAAGCTGGATATTTACATTTTGGTCGTAATCTTAATTTTATACTTTCTATCCTTCAGCTTTAAAAAAAACTCTTTGGCCTTTTGCATCTATAGTAGATGATTTATATAGCGTCAGGAGGGCAATCTTTGCCTACACCTAATGAGACACTGTAGTGCCTGGGACATTTTTGAGATGGAATAAGCTTGCCCAGCACCTAAAACCACCCTTTCAGTGTGTTCTCCAAAATAAATACTATTCTATTCTATTCTCTCTGATTGATCGGCCATATCCACAGGAAAGACAATGGTCAATACGTGTGGGGCTGACTAGCCAGGGGTTTTCTCACGATGTTTTCCTTCACCCTTTTAAGCTCGTGTTATAGCACATATAAAAATTTTCGACACGAAAAGTCCATTGATGCACTGCTGGATTCGATCCCACAACCTTCGGAACGAAAGTCGAAGTACCCATCCACTTAGCCAACACGGCCTATATATCCTTGGATATTTCACACAACATCAGTTAGCAAAACAAAAAAAATCAACTTACTTGAAACATCGGCCTTCGGGTTGAACTGCTCAGTGGAAGCAAGCAGGTTGAAATGAGGTGGTATGTTCTTCTGAAACGCGCTCAGCATCCAACTATCCAACTGCTCCTTATTCGACGTCTTGAAGCCCAGCGTCTGTACCACACATGAAACTATACTTTTAAAACATTGCACTATTAAAAACCACATTGTGTTGTCTTTACGCACAGTTTCTATCAAATTATAATCGCCTATTTACTAATCGTATAAATAGCCTCGACCCTTTTAAAAAGACTATGTTTAGAATATTATCATTACGACCTGTCTCAGATAGTCTTGATGTTTTGTCACTATCACTTTGACGGCAATGAAAAGAGACGGCAATACATTTCAGATCCTAGCCATGAATAGCCGGACAGTTTTACGTCTTTGAATAAATAAATAGTAGCTATAAATTCGTTTGCACTTTTATCACGACGTAGCGCGTAGCACTTGACGTAGCATCACTATCACTTTGACGGCAATGAAAAGAGATGGCAATACATTTCAGAGCCTAGCTATGAATAGCCGGACAGGTTTTCGTCTTTGAATAAATATAAATAGTAGCTATAAAAGTTTGCACTTTTATCAAGACGTAGCGCGTAGCACTTGACGTAGCACTCTAAAACGTAGAACTAAGAAACTTTAGAACAGACACGTTTTTTCAGTTTTTTTCTGTAAAATGTTCGCACTTTGTTAGTAAAATTGAATAGTTTATTCAGACGTCCATTATTAATCACGTTCTAGTGAACACTGAATCATGGTGATATTCCAAATTACAATTATATTGCGTTACGCTATCGCCATAGCTACAGAGTTAATTAATTACACACTGAGGAAAAAGTGCCAGTAAACCAATAAAAGTTATTATTATTATTATTTATTATTTAAAGGGTGTGTAAATGGGTCGTCCGCCAACAAGATGGGTTGACGACATTGTTAAGACCGCAGGTCGGACTTGGGTTAGATTGGCGCGGGACAGGGGCGAGTGGCGGAAGCGAAGAGAGGCCTATACCCAGCAGTGGGATGAGAAAGGCTGATGATGATGATGATGATTATTATTATTTAAAGCCTGTGGTGTCCCACTGCAGGGCAAAGGCATCCTCTCCTTCCACTCCTTTCTGTCTTGAGCGATAAGGGACCATTCCTTGTCAAAGTCGTTGTAAAAGTGAAACGTAGTTAAATTAAAACACATTTTAAACTTTCGCGACCTGAACGTAATGAAATATTAACGGGACTCAAGCCGTATATTTTACTAACCAACGATTCCTATTTCTCAGATATGTAGAGACAAACGACAAATAAATAATAAATATCCTTGGGCATTTCACACAGTGTCATCTAGTCCCAAGCTACGCAATTTAATGCTTGTGTTATGGTAACCAGATGACTGATACAATACTCACTACTTTTTTGGAAATACACATTTATAGAATAGAAAACACCCAGACACGGGACAAATATCTGCAGTACATACAAACATTTGTCCCGTAGCGGGGATCGAACCTGCAACCTCCGCGTCTCAGCCGGGTCACCACTGCGCCACAGAGGTCGTCAAATGAGACTCACCTGGCACATAAACTCCAGAGGATGGTCGGAAGCCCTAAGCAGCTGGTCAAGCTCTCGAAGTCTGCTCTCGCACTTGATCTGACGACGTCCTAAAGACTGCGGATTTCGTGACCAATTGGTTATCTAAATGAGACTCACCTGGCACATAAACTCCAGAGGATGGTCGGAAGCCCTAAGCAGCTGGTCAAGCTCCCGTAGTCTGCTCTCGCACTTGATCTGACGACGTCCTAAAGACTGCGGATCTCGTGACCAATTGGTTATCTAAATGAGACTCACCTGGCACATAAACTCCAGAGGATGGTCGGAAGCCCTAAGCAGCTGGTCAAGCTCCCGTAGTCTGCTCTCGCACTTGATCTGACGCCGTCCTAGAGATTGCGGATCTCGTGACCAATTGGTTATCTAAATGAGACTCACCTGGCACATAAACTCCAGAGGATGGTCGGAAGCCCTAAGCAGCTGGTCAAGCTCCCGTAGTCTGCTCTCGCACTTGATCTGACGACGTCCTAAAGACTGCGGATCTCGTGACCAATTGGTTATCTAAATGAGACTCACCTGGCACATAAACTCCAGAGGATGGTCGGAAGCCCTAAGCAGCTGGTCAAGCTCCCGTAGCCTGCTCTCGCACTTGATCTGACGCCGTCCTAGAGATTGTCCGTTCTTGCTGACACGAACCCATACTAGCATCGATACTTCCAGGCACGATTCTGTTGAAAAAAACATTTTTAGTTCACTTCACTTCACTTCTGTAATGGCTTGAGCCATTTTTAAATAAGATTTTTAAATATTTCTGATGAAAATTAGTTCGGTACTCACTAACTTTTTATTTATAATATAAGTAGGATTGTCAATTTATTAGGGTCCATATAAAAAGTACTTAGTAGCTATGTCCGGCAGCCGCTTTTGGAATAAAAAAGAACCTATAAGATATTAAGTGAATTAATCATCCGACTGGAAGTTCTAGAGAATTGCGCGTTCAAACGAAAAACCACTAATCTCTTTGAAGGTTACTATCTCAGAGCAATCTTGGTTACTATGCTCGCTTTTGTACATGTCCTAATTAGGTACCTACCTAAATCTACCTTTCGGCTGCTGTTGCGAGCTGTTTACAATATACTAGCAGCACATCCCGGCTTTGCACGGGTGTACTAATATAACTACCGGGATAAAACATACCCTAAAACAATCCCGACAGGCCATTCTTCACATCGGTGAAAGAATTTTTGAAATCGACTGAGTAGATCCGGAGATTACTTCCGTCAAACAAACAAACCATCATTACCTCTATATAATATTAGTATAGATTTATTTTTACATCTTTCCAACAACAATATTTACACAGAGAGCAATATTTTAATTCAAATAGAGCCTCATAGCCGAAAAACTGGGATGTAATATAAAAAATTGTGCCGAATTATAAATTGTGATTGCAAAAGTTTATGAAAGACTAACTTCGACAAATTCATCACGTTTAAGAGCAGGCCTGGCACAATATAATTTCTGAGATGTTAGCTCAAATGACACTCTATCTGACAATGTAACGATTCGCGATATCCGATGGAGACTTCTTTTTCACATTATTTCTTAAATTATTCAGGTGATTTTTTGGTGATTTATAATAATTATGACTTTTCGAAGTTATTTTTTTAAATATTTGGTTCCGAAGGGGATGAAAAAAATAAAAGTTGTGAAAATACATTGAGTGGGGTGTCATATGAAAGGGCTTTGTTTTTACATTCCAAAATGGTTTTACTTTATAGTCTAAGATGTAAAGTTTATGAATAACTTCGATAAATGTAAAAAAATCATGACTGTTATAACCTGAGCTCCCATTTCTATAAGTTTTGGTGAAATCGCAGCACAGAAAATGGTTCTTCTTCTTCTTTATTATTTTGGTTGGTGTTTCTAACTCCTAACTCTTTTTGACAACCTAACGACTTTTTAATGGAAAAAGGATTCAACTTACAAACCCCCGGTTCCTATAACAAACTAACGGATGTTCGTAGGTCCATCACCATAGCAACGTTGTTATTTCAACATAAAATGTATGAAACTTTTTGACAGATAACAGCGTTGCTATGGCGAAAGTCCTACGGACATCCGTTAGTTTGTTATAGGAACCGGGTGTAAATAGTTTTCTTGAACCAATGTCACTGCCACTTCACAAGGAACAAAATACCAAAATGTTATAAGTCGAAAAACCCTCGTAAAAACTTATGCTCTTAAAAATACCATCAAATATTTTTTATAGATATATAAGTAAATTAATGCAAAATGATTTTTGACAATGTTTGAAATAACCGCGGGTAACACAATTTGTCATCGAAAGTAGTGCCACGACAGGATCAAACATGACATACTAAATATAAAACTGGTTTAGAGCCTAAGGTTTGACTCTAAATTTATTTATTTTTTTATTTATTAGTTGCATCAACAAGGAGTACACTAGCACATGCTTAGAGTAAAATAACTTAAATTAAAATCTAGTGACACCTCAATTACAGATGCAAACCTAAATTCATATTCATGGAGTTTTTAATCAAAACCTGTATTGTAAATAATGCACACTCAAAATCGCTTTACTATTAATTAAAGGAATAATAATCGGCTTTAAAAACTTTAGGTAGGTACTTAGTTCTCATTAGATCCTCAATTTTTTTTAGTAGACCTCTGAAGTAAATTCTTTCAAACACAGATAAAAAAGAATATAATACACAACCACCGTCGAGCGAGATCTCGTTCGAGGCAAACTACTAGTATAGATAAAAAACACCCAGACACGTAACAAATGTTTGCAGAACATGCAAACATAATATTTGTCCCGTAGAGGGGATCGAAAGCTGCAACCTCGGCGTCTCAGCCGGGCGTTCACCCAACTGCGCCACAGAGGTCGTCATAATCGAGTAGTCATAATAAAAGGTTATAGTAAAAAAAAATTACCCCCAAAAAGTTTTGAAATTTCATACAAAATATATGGAAAAAAAAAAAATTCAAAATTAAGAAAAAAAAAAATACCACGTTTTATCAACTTTGTAATGCCCTATCTGAACCTGAAAACTAAAATTTTCCAAGTCTTGCAGTTTTCGAGATACGCGTGGCGGCAAAATGAGGGAGGCAAATGGGGGCAAATCTGAAAACTTTTTTTTACTTCCTAAAATCTTCTATATACAAATCCGTTTTCAAAAATGCAAATTCTCTTTTAGTTTTCGAGATCCATCAATAGGGCAAAAGAGGGGCAAAACAGTGGCAAACCAAAAAAATGAATTTTACTTCCCAGAACCTCCTCTATACAAATCCATTTAAAACGATCAAAAATATTACGTAGTTTCCGAGATTAGCTGATTGGGCAAAAGGCCCAAAAAAAGAGGGGCAAAAAAAATTAGCGAATTTTACTTCCCAGGACCTCCTCTATACGAATCCACATAAAACAAAAATTACGGGTCCTCTAGTTTCCGAGATACGACAGGGGTCGGCAAGATGGCGGCAAAAAATGGGCAAAGTCAGATTTTTCCCAGACTCATCAGAGTTAGAGCGAGGCCCCATTAGTACGTTGCGTCGTAAAAAATATATGGAAACCGACGCAGCGACGACGCTGCGACGACGCAACGCAGCGCAACGCACTAATGGGGCCTCGCTCTTACTTGTTTACGAATCTGCAAAAAAAACATACCTTCCCATCCACCATCAGGGAAGTCGAACGAAGTCGCGGGCAAAAGTAGTATGTGAAATAAAATATTTAGTTGAAAACCGAACTCCATTAATTTATTGTTTGAAATGACATTCTTCTGTCACAAACTTTTTTGTATGAAGAAATTAAATATTTTCGTAATAATTTATGTCAATTCGGGAGCGATTTTGCGCAAGGTCCTCCTTCGACGGCGTCCGGCGGACGAATCAAAGAGTAACATGAACGAATGATTGACATTGTCGTTTAATTTGAAGGTTCGTCTAAATAAGGTTCAATTTTGAATAAAACGTTTGACTTCATTCATTTAGGTACAGAACTGTAGTACACCTAAAATCCAAACTTTTTTTTATTATGAGAAAAATAGGCGGTCTAAGACAATTTTGAGTCACTGAATCGTTAGATAAAGTGTTTATCCATTCTATGAACATTTAATTTTAACTTCAACTCAAGTAGTTATTGAGAAATTTTAAATTAAATTTCAAAAAGGTACCTACTTCAAACAACAAATTTATCAAGAAAAGTTCACTTGGTTGTGATTTTGGAGGCATAGATCACTAAAAAAAACTTCAAATAACCATATTCTTGAAGGTCTATGTTGATGGCATGTTTGGTTTACCCACAGCTTGAAGCAGAACTCAGCAGAAGTATTGCAAGCGCGTAGGCCGAAATTACGCTTTTATGGAATTTCCTAATTTCCGAAGTTGGAAATTAGTTTTTTGAAAGCCGTACCAATAAACTTTGTTGGTTATACATACGTTTTCTTAGCGCTTATTTTTAAACTAGGACAGAATGTGTACCTATACTTCATTTCTTGAAGCGAGCTAATAGGAAGATAAAATAAATTCGCGTGATTGGTTGTCAAAAATAATTGTCTATCTCGTGATTGGCTAGATTGTCCAATCAATTGTCAATTGTCAGATCTAGCCAATCCGAGAATAGACAATTATTTTCGACGACCAATCACGTGCGTTTACTTGTCTCCCTATTAGCTCGCTTCAAGAAATGAAGTATAGTAATTATATAGTAGGTACCTACTACATAAAACTGAGTTGATGCGCATTAAAATATTTTCATGATAAACCTCATGGATGATAAATATATCTCTAATAAGAGCCGGGCAAGTTCTATCCGAGCTAAGACGCGGGTTTATAACTAGCATCTGAAATCCACCAATCATGTTACTACATAACACTTTTCTGGTAGAAAAGCACTCTGAACATAATTGGTGGATTTTAGATAGTACTGACCTGGTATATCAAACTGCAGCGTGTACGGATTTCGTTTCTTGTAGGTCGGTATGTGTATGACCTCTCCTTTCTTGTCCACCATTATCTTGATGCTGTCTTCGTCTCGGATGGGGTCGTTTAGTAGCGCTATCACTCGACTTTGACCCTACAAGTTAAAAGGTGCTTTCAGACCCTGATCTTAAATTTTTCGAGGCGCAGCGAAAAATTAAAAATATTAGGAGGTATTACTTGTATACAGTACACCCGTGGAAGGGGACTTCCAGCACTTACCATACATTTTTATTTAAAAAAAAAAACAATATGATATTGATCACGAGTTCACGACTGTATCCCAGGGAGCGGTCCAAATAATATATTCGGTACATGCCCACTTTTTGCAGAAGTTAACTTTCCATACGTGACAGGTTGCAAGCCCATCGACGCTGCTAGAAAGCTAACTGGTTTCCTCACGATGTTTTCCTTTTTTTTTTATTTAAAGGTCAATGATGAACTTCGATAATTGAGGAGTTATTCTAGTTTCCTATAGTATTCCTGTAGATGGCTCTAGTACTTTCGAGAAATCATCACACACTGTGTCTGTGGCCGAGTGGCTAGGCAGTCCGGCTGAAGGGATATCGCTTGTATCAACGTAAGTACAAAGCCTGCCGGAGCCTAACTAACCTTAATTTGACCTTAAATAGGACAGTCTATGCTTTAACTAAAAAAATTGAGTTATAGTCAACGATAAATCTGTTTACTTACAATCTTAACCTTCTTAGGTACGATAGAGAAGCTGACTCTTTCAGCGGCAGTGTCCCGACAGTCCTTTGTTCTCAACACGCCAACTGCCGCTGTTAGAAACGTATCGACGAACGCGCCGTCCTTCTCTCGCACTGACATCATCTGCCACTGCGAGATTGAAGGGTAGTCTGCAAATACACACGTATGAGATGAAAAACCTATACTTAGGTCGCAAAAAAGAGCGCTGCGCTGAGGAGAAAGCTCCGACGTAGCAGTCGATTTTTAGGAATTTAGGTTGAAATTTGGTATGTACGAGTAGATAGGTAATACCCTGGATTAACACATTGGCATCTATCCCGATATTCCCGCAGGAACGGGACTTACACGGGTGAAACCGCAGGGCGCAGCTAGTATTAATATAGATTAAACCAATAGGAATAGCCTAAGTTTCCGGAAACAAGACTGAGTTAATTATATCATTGGTGTATTGTGGTATTTCTGTCTCTAAGCGGATACAAATATTAATTAGCTATAAAACCGCTTATTGTTTTCTATTACTGGATTAATTTAAATAGATGCATAGATATTTATAGCGATCGGGAATTCATCACGTTAAAAATAGCGTTGATTCAAGCACCAACAATGTTCTTCATCTCAGTAAATACCTAATAGCGAAACCTTTACACAATAAAATTGATGTCTAATGGGGCATCATGATCGTTTTCAGAACGTTTTTTATTATTATTATTATTATTATGCTATTGCATAGCTTCTATCGCGGGCCTTGAGCGTGGAGACCGAATTCCGTAACGAAAAAACCTAACGCTGTCACTTTAGTTCAGCAACTCGCCACTAGGTGGAATGCAATAGCTTTACCGCGGCAGTCCGCGAGTGCCACACGTCTTTTTTTATTTATTTAGGTATTATTCTCTAAATATCATGTTTTGCCTTGGCACGAAACGGCGTGGTTTTTATGAATAGGTAATGCAATTGTTTTCAGAAAACAAAAGCTAGAATAACGCGCAATCTCTTACCGCGTCATGTTATGAAAGTCGTCGAGAATCAACATCCTGGATACCAAAAGGTCTTACCTTCGGAGTTGTTAGCGATCACTTGGCTCTTCTCAACACCGAGCAGCATCACCAGAATCTTGTCAACTTTGAAGATCTCCTCGCAGTTGATGTCTTTCTTCAACTCCGACATCTTTGTCGCGAAGTTTGGACAGAGGATCAGTATCTGCAGCTGAGCTTTTGAAAGCTTCTCCAGTTTCTCCTGTGAGTCGTTTGAGAGCAACTCTTCGACTGTCACTGGTGTTACTCTGTGCCAATAAATAAAGGTTTGTTTTAACACACTACCTATAAATGATATACCATTTTACTGGTGGTTTCAAGCTACGACACTAAGGCTGCGGAACGTGTGTCAGGAGAGGTCTTTCGAGGTACCTGACCCTTTTATTTTTTATTTATTAGTTAAAATAGGCAGCTTACAGCATAAACCAACACGCTAACTATTCTAGATTAAAACTGAAATAAAATCGAAGTGAATTAAAAATGGTACTTATGTTATCGTTAATTTTGACCGAAGACCTGCGCAGGTTCTCTCTCCAGTAGACCGTCCGGTGCACTGTACCACAGGTGTTAGTTTAGACTAGTACCTAATTTTTCAAATAGACTCTAAAATGAGGGAGTTTATTGGAACTCACCTATAATGATGTCTAGCTCGCTGAGACATGATCTTGTCAAAGCTAGCGACGAGGTAGTCGGACCACAGCGCGCTCTCTGGCGATCCAGAACTCCACAGGATTGCTATATCTTCCATTTCTGCAACAAACATACAAACTTACTGTAAAACTACGCAATTCAATAAAAATACGTCTTCTGCATCTTGAGAATACAGTCGGATCATATTCCATTTATTTAATTTTACAATAACAAATGCCTTAAAACAATCATAGTGCTCTTAATTGAATCCCATAACCTAACAAGAACTATTGGATACAGAAATCTGAAGTCTATAGAATATTTAAAATGAAGTGATGCAGCTTCAATGCCAACAAACCTTTTCCAGTAATCGATCTTTAATTAATTAAGCATTGATCGTGACCGCTGACCCGTTCAATGGCCTTAATCGGACCGCACACAGCCATTTCACATGCAAAATACACAGATAAATGTGTCGGTACCTATATAGTGGCTACCTATAAAAATCAGTAAGACATTTGAATTTCAAAATTGAGAGACGGTTCATTCTTCAAACATATGTATGTACAAATAATAATTGTTAATAGTGGCGATTCAGAAGTCGCCAAAACTATAGGTAAGGAACTTAACTGAACTAATTAAAGATGATGCTATCCTTTTTATTTCGGTCGTTGTGAAAAGGGCAGCAAGATTTTTAAGCAGTTTTGTTTTAGTTTTGGCGATATACAGTGCAGTGTCTGTCTTGTTTAGGTACCTCACGATTTCGTGAAGATTTAAATCTTACAATGAGGGTAGTCCACTATAGCGTAGGTAAAGCGTTGCGCCCGCGCCCGTCTCTTCTGTAGGAACTTATGTTTTGCGTCGTGACGCTTTACGTGACGCTCTACTTTTTCATACTTTGTATGAAAGGGACGCGGTAGAGACAAAATAAGTCAGCACCTCGTCCTCGTCTTTATTCTTACGAAATGCTGATAAAATTTCTCATTTTGCTGGTATCACGCTGAAGAGTTTACGAATCGGCAGTAGATGATGCAAAACGCCATACTCGTTACATCTTTGCCACTCCGCGAGCACTCACACCAAATGAATCACATTGAACAAAGCAGCACTGTATCATAAACCAGTGCATCAATGCATTAATATCAAATTCATCTTACGTATAAAATAGCTGTCAGGATAATCGAGGCATGAACGATGTCGTTCACTCGACGGTGGGTCGTTGCCTGGAGCGAAGTTCACGACCCGGGATGCAGAGCTTTTTACGTAAACGATTTGATGTAGGTAATCATTTGGTATTTTAGAAAAAACCTTCGAAACTTCTGGTATCGTATTTACCCACATCGTGAGATGAAGTTAGCTTAGATACAAAGTTCTAAGTTTTAATATGTTTTGGTCTGACTCTCTGATAGATAACTTGAAAACTATCGCGAGTACGATGTAAATGACTTAGTTTGTGTACATCTTTGAGATAGTGGAGCTAACTAAGTGAACATTATGTGATTGAGCACAAAATGTGCGGTCTCATAAACTTTGCTGGTTTAATTATAAAGACGCTTTTAGTGGTAGTATATTATATCTAGACGGAAATTCCACTTGAAGACACTTAAAGATGCGCTGACGTATGACTAAATAACTTAAGCTCAATGCATGTGTAATAAAGTTATTTCGTTTCTATATAAAACACGTTAAGGCTGGTGAGTCGGCTATACCTCTACTCATTCAACTAAACTGTCTTTCAAGACATAATTAAGTAATTTTTTGTATAAGTATATTACAGTACCAAAGTATTAAAATATGAGTATACGCTCTCGGACAAAACGTAAAACAGTAGGTACCTATGAGTGGTTCTAAATATCACCTTGTATAAAACCTTATACATCGTCGTCTCTTTTAATACTATAGAAGTAAATCATAAACGCAGTAACACTGTCCTAAAAACACACATATTATTTCTCCATGAAAGTACGTTGGATTTGAAATTTTATGGCATGCGTCGCCTTGCATACGCATCTACAAATAAGCTATGCAAGCCGCGCGCCGGAAGCCTGTACGAGTATAAACCCACCTTTGCCACAGTGTGTAGAACAGTTGTACGTCCTCTGCCGCCAAATGCAGAGCCGACTAAATGTAATATCCGCTTCCTAAATAGACAAACGTCTATCGACGACGCCCGGAATAACTATAGCCGATTAGATGCACCGCTACACGACTTGCAAGGGTGAAGTTGAGCCTAAATACGCGGGAACGGATGTGCTTGATGCAGAAATCAGAATGCACTTATAAAATTCCGTTGATCTTTGCATTGGTACCTACTTCAAATAGAATCGATAATGCGAAATCTGTTTCCATTCACCATTTTAACTGAAAAATCACTGTCAGATGCTCAGCAATAGTGAAACCAATCTTCAGAAGATTGTTCCAGTTACCTGATAATGGAACTTCTATTGATTTATCGGTTTTCCGACGCGGCTTCCGTCTATTTTTACCACTTACCTACGCAATCCAGGTAGGGTATATAAGTATGGGGCTGAAAGCGGGTGTTGAGATTATTGTCATTTTATTTTATTTAGGTATTTATTTTATTTTATAAACGGATCGGGAAGATCTTCTTCTTCTTTCGAGTCAATGGCTTGACCTCAAATTTTATTTGCCTAATATTCAGCGACTCTGATGACCCTTTCTGTTGCCTGGTTCAAGTCCTCTCTAGTGCAGGTCGGACAGAGAGGGCATGAGAGCAAGTGCAATCGCTCTGGGATGAATCGATGGAGCCCCACTTCCCACTTAGCTAAATTTTGGCGGCAGCGGCCAACTTGAGTTCGGCGTCGGTTAGGGACTTCCATGTTGACCACTGTAACTCGTGCAGATTACTTTTTAGAAGAGCCAAATTTTTCAATAGAGGCTGTTAATCGACGAACCTGGACTCTTGACGCTGAAATCGAATACCGTTCCAATGTCGCAGTTCAGCTAATGTTAGTAAATTGTTCCGAGAATCATTACTAATTCGTTAAACAATTTTCCATCATAAGCTGAACTTATGCGAAACCTAAATAATTGCCCGATAAGTAGGTATATTGATTCGTAGGTGGTGTGTTTTACCCGTGTTTACCGTCTTAGTTTTCAGATTAGCCGCTGACGTCTTTGATGTCAGCATTGCAACAGTCCAGGTGTTTGATGTTCAGTTCCGTGTCATTGTTTGGAAAGCTATGGTGTAACACCATCAATCGTTTTAAGATGCTCCTTGTGGCGTAACTTGTTCACCGAGTTCAGTAGCCAAACAGATGCAAAACGTCTTTCAAGACTGTGGAAAACTGTTTTGCATTACGCAATAATATATGTAAACCCATTCATATTCAATTTGGGAATTAACAGCCTAGGGTTTTGGAGAATTTCCTTTTTTTAACTTCTTAGATGATGTCAATCAAAAGAGATGGTTAGGAAGTTCGTAAGTTCTTTAAATTTCTTTAGTCAAATGCAATTTAAAAAACCAGTAATTCCAGGGAAAAAAGTATTTACCCAAACGAATAAATTTGACGTAAATTACAAAAGCCATGATACGGTAGATATAAAAGAGGAAGATTGGAACTGAATTCCACGCAGAGGAAAGCGATAACTGAAAATAAGCGAAATATAGGTACATAATACCACAGATAAAATAATACACTTTCAATGTTGTGTTAATTGATATGCCTACATATATTATGATATTTGCTAAAGTAAGGTAGTTCTCTGTGTCTGTCTTACGTGGCGTGATTTATAACTGCAGGCCTCTATATTACTTACCTACCACTTTTTATTTATATCTATTTATTAATTACTAGCTGCTCTTCGCGGCTTCTAACGCGTGGGCCCGCAGCAAAGCAGAAAAATTATTCGTAGGGATTCGTTTAAAATATTCGTAGTGATTAAACTAGTATAGTATCTAGCAATTAACGTGGAAAACTTAACATTATTCACGCAGTAATGACGTAAACAATCCAATTTCTCACCCATTCTCAGAAGCATGATTAACTTGCGTGGGCTGTCGGTGTGTTCATTGCATCGGCTTGTTATGAGTGATTCTATTCATTTTAACATTTGTTATCGACGCCCTAGATAACGGAGGAAGTTATTGTCTGCGAAGAAAGGGGTTAAACTATCAAACTTCATTAATTATATCTTTCGGACGTTGCTATAGCGTATTACAAATAAATGCACATCTCAAAGTAATATCCGAGGAAAAACAATCTAATTTTAAATCTTGTTTCTGAGACTGGTTTTGTTAGATTTTCTCTGAATTACCGACATCACCTGAATCGTTGTTGAAATAACTCCTCCATTTTTGTGTTATGGAAACAATATTGAACGTCACTGGCATACTGTTTCAGGAACATGGACGTAAACTCAGTTCTGTATGTATGAGTTATAAAATGTGACCATTACGCAGTAGGTACAGAACAGGCAATAGAGTCACCTAGCTATAAGACTACATTTTTCAGTGATCCTTGAGGTCCTACAGAAATAAACACTATTGTCTTTCTTTCTTAGAAAGGTGCGTAAAAATGCGCCATTTGGATACCATGTCAGCAAGCAACTGTTGTTAGCTAGTTCGTGTAATTCACGTTTGTACATGTGCTACAGCATCAGTCGGCTACTGTACAGAATATGAACCTGCTTATCTTACGGCGCCCGTCGAATGATTCACGATATCAAAATAAATGTTCTTTTCCTTTTGACGGTTCGCGCGGTAAATCAGTCGCGGCTCAATTATAAAATTAGGTTTTATATTTGGTATTATTTGTCAGAACTCCTTAATTATGTTATGCATGAAGTCTTGACGGCAACTTCACATGTTGAATTGCTGTTGGCGAAATGAATAGCGTTGGTTTTACTTGCATTAAATTCTTATAGGCTCGTTTTCTAAGTTTATCACAGCCATGATAATAATGTAGAGACATGGGAGAAATTAGTCGGTGGAAAGACACATTGCATCCACTATTGTAATAGCTTTTCTATTAACTTAAGGTTTGCTGGTAGAAAACTCTAATAGGGTTAAGCTCGCCTTTGTACATGTTGTTTTTAATGTCCTATTTTTAAGTTTCTCTTGTGTACAATAAAGAATTACAAGAATTACAAGAAGAAAGATTATTATTTAGATACTACAGATATCGTGATCACAAATAATTGATTTACATAGGGCTCTTAGTACCTAATTTACGTTTTTTCCTTTTGTTAACATTTTTGTGTGTCAATTGACGGTTAGTAGAATAATGCCATTCAGTAACCTGAAAATTGGAATTTCCCTTTTTAGAAGCGTTTTATGAGAGTGAGCTGGGGAGAATGGGAGCAGTGACTGCGGTGAGAGAGCTTAATTTAGTTAAAGTTAGTTTGTCTAACTTGATTAAATAGCATTTCCGCTGGCTAATGGCTTCAATTTGCTAAAGTGGGTGGAAAAGTTCTGTTTAACTGTACCTAGGTACAATAGAAATTGTTTCGAACTAGAGACTGCTAATGCTTCTAGTCTAGTTAAGTATACCTACATAAAACTTCATGTTATGTGTAGGTATGTACCTAATGTAGTTTCACATAATAAACATTTTTTTTGTACATAATGACTATTCTTTGTATTTGGCATACGGCTTTACAGGAGTTACATTATTAAACTACTCAAGAAGATACTTGGGAGGATAGTCCGAGACATTTCTCTTGACAGTTTGAAAGCTCATCGCCGCTCATTACGCTATAACTCTAATTGAATTAATCCAAACGCGATACTTACAAATAATTAGATTTCACCAAGATTGATGACTCCTACCTAAGTATTTACCAATTAGATGTTTGTAGGAAGCTGAGGTTTGGGAGTCACACGCGATAACAAAATATAATTGTCCTCTCACCGTATCGTTTATAAGAATTTTATTGTTCGTAAACAAAGCACTTATTGAATATTCCTTAACATTCAATTAGTGGTTTTGTTTGACTGACGATAACGACTGTGTTTTGCCCAAACTTACCCATTTTTGGACGATACCCTTTACGACCTTTGTAACTTGAATACAAACAACTCATTCAAGCTAATTTGAAGAAGAATTTTTGGTCATGTTCCGTGTGAAGCTTTAACACATAAAATAAATTGATTTTCGTTACATCTATTAGAGAAATACGATCTGTGGGAGCGAACAGGAGAATACAGAGTATTATGCGAGGCGTTTATACATTTGCATTCCCGATGCGCGTTACATTACGGGAGTAGCTTCGATGCATGTAAATCACAAGATGTTTATTCAGCCATACACGCCACCGTGCATAGGTAATGGGCACAGCAAACAAACATGGAAACATGCTCACATCACCATAAACAACCTCGACTTAACCGCTATACACTTAAAGCTTAGAGTCATTTGAATTACCTTCGAAAACGGTAAACCTAATTTGGCAGCGTTGTACGGTGTTCCTTTGACATTGATTTTGGAAGGACCTGAACATCGAATTCAAAGTGACGATGCTGCGAAGGCCATGTTAGACGTGTGTAAGACAATGGCTTATTACCTAGACACAAAGGGCGCTTATGGATCGCTTAAAAGCATTGTAGAGGCTGATGCATCGAATATTAATATTTCAACATCAAATTGCAAGAATAAATCAACACAACCATTACCTAATTTATTTTATCAGAATTCTAGCAAAGAAGCTTGCGAGGCTTTTACAGTAAAATTACAACTAGGTCTTAATGAATTGAAGTTCAACGATATGGAAACACACACCTAAATAAAATTAAGTAGTCTTGAAACAACCTGAATTTTATGGCATTTTTACGACCGTAGATAAACTAAAGCCATCGTTTTATTTGCAAAAAAAACACAAGCTCGTGACACAAATCCAAAAATGTATAATTGCCATTGTAAAAACAAAAGAGCGGAACAATAAAAAACTCACTTGAATCCATTGTAAAGCTGGCGCTAAACTTTCCTTTGTTTTCACGTTACAAGTCTGTCATTGCACTGAACTGCAGGCGAACACTAGAAAGCGCGCTAAATAATATTAGCGAGAAGTGACAGGAGTGTCGGGCGCTGTCGGGTTGTTCGCGATGTACTGCGCGGGCGCAGGCAAGGAGCCGGCGACTGGCGTCAGGCGACGCGCGCGCACGCGAAACGAATACTAAAACCCCGTCGCGACGATTATCGCAATCTTAGTCTTCAACCCTCAGATATTTATCTCAGAAACCATGTGTAAATATTTCAAATCACACTCTGCACGGGTTTACAGATAGTCGATAAATAGAGGTCCTTTTAAAAGACTTCAAAATGGTGGAGGTTCCATGTAGTACTATATACCTACCTGTTTCGTATGTGTTCACGATCATTCCGTCAATACTGTAACCATTTATTGTTTGAAAGAATACCCCAAGGTGGTACCCATTAAAAAATTGTGTGTTTTCGGTTATGAACAGAAATGCACGTCGAAAGGACAGGAAATTGCTCTCTTCTTTCAAAATTAAAGTTAATTAAAAAAAATCTCTGATAAGCGATGTATTTGATAACACGGATTTTTATAACATTGTTTTAGTTGTCGATAAATCATGGACCGATAAAACAGGTCAAAAAGTCAGCGCATTGGTTTATCAAAGCGCCGAAAAGCATCGGAATTTCGGTGCAAGCATACTGTCTTGATGATATCCAGGGTCTAAAGGCGACAGTGCAATGATCGCACTATCTACACGATTGACTTGTTTATAGTCATTTATCATGTCTAGTTTCAAACATTATTACTTAATAATAGAATTTACTGCAATAACTTCCTTATTGACAGTCGATAAAAGACTTAGACAATCTTCAGTAAATAAGATGACTTTTTTATTGATAGTAAAAACTCGTGAAGTTTATAGTTTGCTGTGGCGAGATGGACATTGAGTGCGAATGGGTCGTAAACAACCTAAATAAATATGTTCTGCAAATAAAACAAATTGAAAGGTGTTGGATAAGACGACATGACACGAATAAGCTGATAAAGAAGACTAACAAAATTCATAGACTCTTTTTGCTTTAAGTTACTAGCAAAAACAGCCAGCCCTTGTTCCTAGGACAAGTTACATTTATAAAGAGAACTAACCTTTGAATGAAAAGTTCTTGGGGCGTCGTCTCTTCACAATATCCTCTTCCGTGAGGTTCACTCTCGGTGCTTGTGTTCTCGGCACTTCACTCGGCACTGACGTGACCTCTCCTGACCCCGCGCCGCCAGTGGCCAGATACCCCCCGACTGAATGCCTTCTTCTCCCCTGAAGAGGAATGGTGTAGAAGACTTCTTCACGTTCTTGCACGCCGTCTGTTGTGGATACTGTTGCACTGATTTTGCCCTTCCTGAGATGTTTGGTTTTGTTAAATCTTTTGCAACTTAATGGGCGAGTTCTTTGGGTTTAGATTGTCTATGAAACTTTGGCTTGAGAACCCTATTTATATTTCGGAAAGATATTGTAAAGAACAACTCTACATTTATAATTTTATTAGTCTATAGCTTACTCAGTTAAGGAGACTAGTGGAGTAGTGGGTTCCTACGAATCTTCGAATCTTCTTGAAATATTTGAGTAAGTTCAGAGAGGGATCAAACAATCGGGGAAAAAATAGATTAAATAGCAAAAAAAACACGAATAAAACTATGGCAGTACGAATTCCACAGGTCAGCTACTGAAGTATAAATTATAGTATCTATAAATGTTATGAAAATGCTTACTTTATTCGTGGAGCAGTGAACGTGTGCCTCATATCTCCAGGCGCGCAGTCCCCTGGTCGCGGTTGTCCCTTCAAAAACGCCTCGGCCTGTTCCGGCTCCTTCGCCGACAGCGACCGAAGCAGAGCCCTGAACTCTTTACGCCGTGGACTCTCTGGCTCCCGTCTTCTGGGCGAGCCCAGAGGACGCATGTCGGTCCACACGCGGCTTGGCGCGGACCGCGAGCATGGCTCGGAAGGTGGTTCCGAACTATCCGTGACATCTTTGTTCGGTAAAGCGAAGTACGACGGGTTATCTGGAAGGAAAATTACATAATTTGATTTAATCAGTTACCTTCAAGTCGTCGCTTTTGTCAGCTGAACCTGAAACTTTCAGTAACTCGCATCATTTGAAAGGAGATTGCTAAAGTCAGACTTGAATGGCTTACTAGAATCACTAAAGTTTTTATATCAGCATTGTTCCCAACGTGCGGGGCGGTCGGGTTGGCGCAATGGTGAAACTTTAAAAATAGAATATTAGTTTGAATAAAGAATTCATTTTGATCACATAAACGCTGGCCAGTGCGCGACAATAAATTCTCTTGAGATTTTTTTTCTTTTTTTACGTACCAAGGAGCATAATGGCCAGGATCTTTCGTTGGTTCGCACGGTATCAGTGGCCAGTACACGACTGAGGGAATTATTCAATAAACCAATGGACTAACGGCTCTCCATTACGTCCGAGTGCTGCAACCTACTTTGAGAGCCGGATAATGCGAATTGAAGGCAATCTTCGCCCATTGTCTACCCTAGGCGGTACACTCGGACGTAACGATAACATGTCCTGTTTCAAGAAATGAACAGATCCCTCGAAATTAAACTCGACGTCAAAACTTGTTGAGAGGAGTGGAGTAATATTTTTAATCAAAACTTCTTATCACTCCTATTATCCATTATGGAAGATTTAATTAATTATTTATTGGATAGCAAAATTATTCTCAAAATAACATAAACTATAGTTTTAGTTAATTATACATGCGATTATTGCCTTTAAGTAAAAGTTTAGGTTTAAAACAATTTATAAACAAGCTAATTTTAAAACATAAGGCATGATTTTCATAGACGACTGTATTTTATTTAATGTATGATATAACATGTGGGTGCTGAAATAATAAGGATACTTAACTTAATCTAGTTTATGGGTCAAATCTTGAGTAGGTCAGCCACGACTATTTGCGTAGAGGCGACCAACGATGAACAAAGGCGTCCTATTCTTTTGGTCCACTAGCCTTGGTGACCTTTTACATTCACTGCCTTATATTTATTTTTATTTGAGAGCATCTAATAACAATATTAGGAAGGTGTCAGTATAACGCCTGAATACTGAAATTCTAATTAAAGTTAAGTGGTGCTTGCCTATGTCATAATTTTACTTTTGTCCGTACAAATATGTACCTATGTATGTCAAAAAATAACTTCCCTAACGGTTAATACAGTTTTAAATATTTAATTATGGTTTGAGGGCACAAGTCTACAGAAGATTTAAATCAATTAGAATTTAATCTTGAGGTCTAACAATTAGGCTAATAATATTTATAATATCCTAGCAATTCAGCCCATTTGCATTTTTTGACATAATGATTTCTTAGCCGTTTCCGATCACAAGAATAATCTTCGGACAGTCGTATTTTTTGCTTAAATACGAGTACTTTAATTTACTTTTAATACAGTTTAAGGATAATTTATGTTCCTCAATAACGTTTAGAGAGCTCTAGAATGGAGATTTTGTATTATTGTATAGTTTTTTGTTGTGCCCGCATGTGCGTCGAATTTCGGACCCTTAGACCCTGGGAACATGTGGCACGGGACAAAAACATCTAATACTGTTATAGTGTTACTTAATCTGTGCAGTTGCTCTACTCGGTCACTCCAATACATTCTAGTAAACTTGACTTGGTTTTATAAACTCCTTAGAATTCTATCGCAAGGTTAATTGTTTTTTGCTAATTAGCAATCAGTAAAGTGGACTAGAAATAGATAATTTTAAAAAATAGAAAATGATAAATTTGTTAAATTCTGAATTTCCAGAAATTAATTAGCATACGACGTCCATTTCTGGCAATATTACGTGTAGGTAGGTAGGTACTTAATTGTTTTTTTTTTTAATGAGATGCTTTTGTTTAGATTTAATCCTACTAATACTCGTTTGTTATCGATGTCAAAATACATCTTGATATAGATAAAACATTACGTAGATACGAAATACAATATAGACATTACATTGTAGCATAATAAAGCAAGACATCGTCGACAGACAGACAGTAATTGATTGACGTTTTTTTCTGACGGACATTTTTTAATTGGAAGCTGTTCAATCTTGGTCACATGCATGCAAAGCTTTTTAATTTTGTGGTATTTTCAGGGACTATGTAGACACTTTTAAAATGCATAGAAGATTATTAAATAGACGACGTTAAAGGTACATAAGTGAGTAATTTTTTGTAGGGCACATCTGTATTTAATTATTCATCAATTTGGATTTTCTCGGAAACGCTAGAGATCACTGAAAGAATTCTTGAAATGTGAGTCATTTTATATCCTGATGATGTTTTTGGAACTTCTTGGAATATCTTAATAATTACATTATAAATATTGCTCTGAAAATTCTATCATTCTAATAAACATTTATTTATCTATCGCTTACTAAAACAATGTTTGTCAATTAGACAAGTCTAACATCACATAAATTTATCTAGGTACCTTCATTAGGTATAATACGAGTATACTCGTAAGTACCTTCCAACTTCTATAATATCAACATATAAATATGAATAATTTTCTATCTATTTAGCATCATATCACATAAATTTACATATCAAAATAATAATACCTGTAACAACACAGTTATCAAACAAACAACATACAGAAATCTAGATAATTACAGACACTTCAGTTGTTTCAAACGAGAGCGTCACAACGCAACGTAGAGACGCGACAAAACGCTTCCAAAATTAGTATAAAAAGTTCACTCACTTGCAGCGCGAAGGCAATAGTCAAATTGGGGTCCCATCTTGTCCATATGGCACACTACACACGACACATCCCGGCGAAGGCGCGGCGTGGTCTGCGCTACTACGCCCTATCTCGCGGCAATGCGCCGGCGCAGGTGGAGCTTTCATACGATTACTTTAACACGTGCGAGCTTTCATGGGAATAGGGATGCAGTATCGCTGTAACTATTTCTTCATTATGTAGGCATGGATGCATCTGTCGTTATTGTCGTATATTGGATTCGATACATGTCACTACATAAGTAGGAGTAAAAGTTTGGTAATAAATTATTGAGCAATGATAGGTGTACTTTCTTATTTTATGGTAGAGTTTTGAGCTTCAAAAAGGCGGCCTTTTTTGTAATTTTCCTCCTTGAAATAAGTATCTACTGGAATATTTTTATGATTTGACAAAAGAAACAAGAAATAGAAAACAGTCGCGTCCCTACCACGAGCTATTATTGATTCTGTGCGTTCAATAGGAAGCCCACAGGAAACGCCTAAGCGTTGTCTACACGGATTGAAAATGGTGGATATAATGCACTCCGCTGTTTACATCTCCTGCTTTATTTTTCATCCGGTTATTGCGACAGCTGCGATTGATTTTTATGGTGTGATTTTTGTGAAATTGTAAACATTCGTGTTTCATTCTTCCTGCAATAAATAAAGCTAATAAGCGTAGGTACTGATTGAATGCGAAAAATTAGCGAGTCGATACCAAACTGGTATTAAGTGTTATTTTAGTAGAAATTAATTTAGGTAAGATCACATAACGTTTATTATCATTTGAAACTTTTCATTTGACACCCTTGCTTAGAAAATAGGTAAGTCTTATTAATTATCAAGAATACCTACAGTCAAGATGAAGATAGCTTCACAGTCCCGTAAGTTTGCAGGAATTTATAATTAAATAACCAAGTAGTTGAAATTCAACGTTCCAACGAAACTTTCGTGAGAATCAGTTACGAGATTTTTGACCTTATTTAACCTTATTTACTATCTACTTTCTTGATAAGTCATTTCGACGTCATTTATCGGCTAAAAGTGAGAAGTGTGGTGACTGCATGAAACACGCGCCTATGCCTTGGTGTGTTGAGGAGGGAGTCTGGCCAGATTTAATTTGTAACAGGCCTGTAATCAAGGCTTTAGGAGCTAAAATTTAAATTCAAATACCCGTATATATTTCATAAAACAATTAAATAAAAGCAACTGTATTCCCAAGACTCTTGGTTTCGAAAAGGAAAAAGATTTACGCAAGGGTTCTCTACTTGGGAGCTTAAGTTCTTATATAAAGTGAAGGTTCTGAATTTTCTAAGTACTTTAGTAGTCCAGAGGGCACTTTTCTGCGAATTATTTTAGGAGTCGATCTTAAAAGAAATAAGTTACCTACTGAAATAAGAACGAAACCTCAGATTTAGGCGAGCTGTATTCTTACTTGAATCGAAAGACATGATTATATCGAGAGAAGGAAAAGATGTGAGATTTTGCCCAGCTATTGAACTGCATATACTGGGAAATAAGTAGAGATCATGAACAATTGGGCTTCATGAGTTCACAATGAGCCCTGAGCCCTCCCCTGAACAGCCGTCTGGTTTTATTTTGAAGTGTTTACGGTACGCGTGTGCTCAGAAGCCCAGCTAGGCGTTATGTTTGTAAATAAACCCCGAATGTTGACGTCCATTCATACTCAGCCAACGCCCCAAAAGGGGTAGTCGGAAATGAACCAAACACTGCTATGAATACGATGTGTAAAAATAAGTTTATGACCTAGCCATTGGGATCTTTATGGCAAGTTTTTGACGGTTATCGGTGTTTGGGCAGTTCAGCTTTTAAGCTCCGGTATAGAGGTACCGTAAGTAGATATCTATCGTAAAATAAAAAAAACAAATGATTGTATTGTATCCCAGGGAGCGGTGGACATATCTTTCAGATCTTTTATGTAGTTCGTTAGATCCTTTGAAGATATCTGATGAGTTAGTATTTGATACATGCCCACATTTTGCAGAAGTTAACTTTTCATACATGACAGGTTGCAAGCCTATCGTGCTAGAAAGCTTACTGGTTTCCTCACGATGTTTTCCTAGCTCGTTAGTATCGTATAAGGAAATCTGATACTTAAATCAGACCCATTTTTCTTGTGATTTATATATTTGCAGAGGGTGTTCGAACCGAACGAGTTATAAATAAAGCTTTACAAACATAAAAATATAAATATTATACCTAGGATCGCGTTGCTATGGCCCTGAGGTAAAGCATTGAGCAAAGTGTCGCACCAACTCGTAGATGTCACGTTTCGCCACTCCAATAAAGTGTTGTTGTAAACCGAGATTTGACCCAAAAAGATGTTTCATCCCAGTTTCAAGAGCTTTTACATTGCGAAATACGAAAATGCTCAACAGCTGTGGCATTTGATATTCAATTATTAACAATTTAGGTATAATATAGCTACTGCAAGGACATTAGATATAAGTGGGATTAGTAACAAGATGACTATAAAAGCTCTGAGTTCTGACTCATTAATTAAAATGCATAAATTATTATTTTTTTTTTTTTATAATCTTAAGCAACTTTTCTGAATCTTTCTACATATGAGTAACCATTATAACACGTTTACCTTTAATGGTAAGACATATCATTCACAGTTACTCGAGCATAAATCAAATTTTCCACCAACAGTCGATTTTACCATACAAATGGAGGGCTGGTTACAAATTGCCCCTGTTAGCCATTCAGCTGTTACAGGGCTTTATTGTATCGAATACAGCTCCGCATGAACACTATCTTTCAGGAGTTCAGCCGGGAGCTTTTGTACTACATAGTTGTATGAAGAGTCAAAAGTTAGTCAGATGAGTCTGACTTAGTAGGATTGCATATATCTAGTGGGTAGTGGGTACTTCTATATTTTATTGACATATTATTTACTATCTATCTCTCGGTGTTATCTTAGGTAATAACTAATGCCGTCGAATGGTTTGAGAGTCATGTTACTATAGCCTATAAAATCTGTAATTGATCATGCGTAGCTCCAGCCGACATTGTAGCTCGCTAACGGTACGCATGCCTAGCTCTCCCGGGACTATTGATTTTGTACGACTGGATAGTTTTATATAAACAGATGTTGTGTTCATTCTGTTGACGAGCTGTAAAGTTGTACTGAAATTTGATTTGAAGCTTTCATCGGAATGAAATCAATTAATTTGGTCGTATTGATATAGAACTTTGATGAAGTCATAATATTGGTTTTGGGAAGGTTGGTGTGCCGTATTCTCAAACCTACTTGATAACGTTTATTAGGTCAAAATATGTTTAAGTGACTATGCCTAATAGATGTGATGTTATGCATTTAATTATCTATTTTATTTACAATGTATGGACATTTGGGTACCTTATGCCCTGTTCTACTCATATTATTTTAAAACGCTCAAATAAAAAGGAGCGTGAAGAGTAGAAAAGAAATAAATTATCAAGCAAATTATTGTAAATGCTAAGTACCATCCTCGTGGGCTTACCTAATTGCCTTATCCGTTTGTTTATCTTTAATTATGAAGCGACCCATTTACGAGTAACACACGTTGTTTAGTGGATTCGTTGTCGTTGAGTGTAGATTAAATGTATCAACATGGGTAATCTTCTATGTAAACGGCAAAGGTTAATGTTTGGGTAATAATGGCGGGGCGTAGCGAGCGAATTCAAATTTAAATTACGATAAAGCTCGATAATGATAAAATTAAAAAAGCAAAGTTAACGCAAAGCTGTATTTTTTTGTATATACCTATAAGTCCCTCGGTAACTTTGCAAAGCCAAAGCGCATTTATTTTTAACGTAGGTACAGTCATAAACAAAACAGAATGCCCCTTGTTGCATGCCCCGGAGGACGCTCGCGCACAAAAGTGAGCTTTGTTTTAGATGCAAGTAAACAGAAACACAGTCGTTCAACATCTGGCGTATTTTTTTTCTTTTTTGATGGCTCGATTTCTGAGTTCGAAAAGGTTACATGTAAGAGCTCATACACACGAGCGGCAAGATGTCGACGGCAGATGCAACTTCAGCCGTCGACACCCGTCAACGGCAGCCGCCGACGCGTCGACGGCAGCCGTCGACCAATAGCGTCGCTTGCAGTTGTTTGTGTTTGTAGCGTGCCGCGTCCGCCATTTTGTCAGTGGACTGCACATAGTCCAGGAGTGCGCACGCGTTCCTTCGTAAAAGTGGATAAAGCGTAAAAAAATGTCCATCTTGTTCTCTATTCATTAATATTTCTAAAACCCACGCACGTGTTTTTCTTTTTCGTTTTTGTCGACGTCGACGGAGTAAAAGCAATAACAGTGTTTCTTCTTCGGAATTCATTTTGCAACTGGCTCCTGTACAAAGAGAGTCGACGTTGGCTGCAGCAGAGCTTCGATGTTGACAAGTCAACGGCAGCCGTCGACGCGTCGGCGGCTGCCGTTGACGGGTGTCGACGGCTGAAGTTGCATCTGCCGTCGACATCGTGCCGCTCGTGTGTATGAGCTCTAAGGGGAAAGAGGAGAGGATTTGAGAGACACATACAATTTCCAAAGATAACATAAAAAAAAAAATAGGGTGGGAAACGCCACTATGAATACCAGCCAAGTTAGAGTGTAATTTTACAAATACAAACTTACTTTTCCTACATTTCATTTTTACTTACATTTCCAGCAAAATATAACGAATTTAATAAATCAAAACTTAGTCATCGATGAAAACATTAAGAATAGATAAATACCCATTCTTACTGAACATAATATTTTGTTCTTCTAATATCGTTTCCTTGTAAATACAAGGAAATAATATTTTGTTAAGTTCTCATCTCGTCTCTCCTCTGATAGCGACTGTTTTATCATCTGTGGTTCAGCATGAAATGTCCAAACAATGGTTTGGCTAATGAATGACAAACGACTATAGTTACAAAAGAAATTACGGAAACAACGAGTTTCTTTGTAGTTGGTAATGGGTATACACCTCACGTGAGTAGAACGAGCTGTTACCAGGTTTATTTTAGCCGATCCGTTTTATATAGGGTGTATCTGTATTATCTAAGTTGGTATCTATGAACTGACTCACCTTGGTTGTAGGTACTGTATAAAAACTTACCTATGTGTTTGATATTAAGTTTGATAAGAAGTAGTAATTTCAGTCATGAGTAAAATGCTTTAGATTGCTTAGTTTGGAACTAGATGACGCTGTGTGGAATGTCCATTGATATTTTATTTATTTAGGAGAACCTACACAATGCCACTTAAGTATTCTGTTGTAAGGATTGTGGCGGATGGCACAAACTGAAGGAGGCCTATACCCAGCAGTGGGTGAAGTCGGGCTGTGAATGATGATGATGAAGTGCTATAGACTTGGCTAATACAATGCGGCTATACCAATACCATAATAATTATCCACTGAAATGGGTATTAAATGAGCTCTACAGTAGGTAGGTACCTACAGATGTAATTTTCTCATTTTCTTTTTTATTTCTTCAAATTCTCATCCTACAGAGCATCAAATAACAGAATTTCGTTGGGGGAGCATTAATAGACCCTCCGGCTAAAACGAGAGACGCTCAAATTGAAATTTTATAATGTAATGGACCTGCATGGCTGGGCCCGGGTTTCAATTTCATTTCGCTGATTGTTTATGGCAACATTTTTGCATGATTTTTACGCGAAACGTAATTTTGTGTTCATTTCAAGTGTAACTTGTGTGAATAATGAAAATACTGTGTAACAAGCTAAAAAGGTGACAATAAACTTATCTTATCTTATCTTATCTTAACTACTTTTAGAAAATGTAGGTTTTCTACATTTTCTTGTCTTAAAAGTCTCATTGGGTTATAAGTTTAGTGTCTCTATCTCTAAGGATACAGCGTATGCCTGTTTACGTTAGAATAATACATTTCTAAACGAGCTCTAAAAAACTAAAGGTGGATGGAATAAAGACTGAGCTAATGGCCATTAAGATTACCGTTATATGATATTTTATGAGAGTACACGATAAGAGTTTCAGTGCCTATCTCTTGATATTATTATAAGTAACCTAATAAAATTGGATAAGATTTCCATATTACCGAGAGCTTTACTTCTATTTACTTACTTAAAACATTAAAGCTTGAAAATATTTGAAAAAAATGACATCAAAGGACATCTAAAAGTACCTCGCATAAGTTACATTTTCGATGAGCGAAAATTTTTCAGTATCAAAGCATTCCATTCCTAATTTCGGCGCGATGCTATAATAATTATAATCAGGATCCAGGAAGCATGTTCACTGAATATCTGGGTAAGTGTGAGTATTCCGTGTTGTGTTCGCGGAATTAAGTTTATTTTTGCATGTGGTATTAACATGCTTCATCGTTAGTCATAAGCTGCTGAAATGTACAGAAAAAGGTGTGTTTCAGCATGAGTTTGTCATTATGAGGGTAATTTTAGATAATTGCAAGTTTGGTAAGGGTGGGTACGGTGCGCGCGCAGACGACGTCTTTTCATTTGATGATGACCATTGATTAATTAGGTACATGGCTCAATTTGTCGTATTTAATTAGTTCGATCGTATGAGCAACTGGTCAACTCTGGTGACGGAGTATTTAGGCCGCCTAGAGGCCTTCATTTAATTAGTGGTAAACGATAAGTACTCACTCGTGAGTAAGTGTTTGAGCGAATAGAATTTTCGTGAGCTAATTACCTACAATAATACCTAAGTCTGTTTATTCTAGGAAATGAGAAAATTTGGTTAGTAGGTAATAAATCACCAGCACAGAATAAAGATGCCTATAGTTCCCTAAATATTTGTGGGGTAGAGGAGAGGAGTGGAGAGTTGAAGGATGTTAAATGAACTCTCCATCCACTCCTCTCATCAACCCTACATATTCATTATTCTAAATCCTGAGCTAGAGCAAGAGAATATGATAAGATAAGTAACAGGGTTAGTTAATTTTCTTGTTAGGATTTTGAATTGCGTTTTTACCGCGCACCAAGTTAATTGCTTCAGACAGAACGTCAAGTTTTTCATACTACAGCTCTGTTATAGCCAGTGGCCTTTTGTTTCCTTACTAAATGGCAGTTCATTCTAGTAACTAAGCAAAGTACAATACAATGTTGATAGAACTACTCTGCTTCCTCGGCTGCTTAACTTGCAATTGGTCACTTCCGCTCGTCCAATTTACTCCATGCCGGTCCTTGCAGGACAAGTACCATGGCAGACAATGGTTTCATAATACTGTAATGTTTTACGTTAAAAGCTGTGTTCGTGGGATACCTATACTAATGTCAGAGAAATCCTTCTCACTCAAATACATAATCATATTCTACCTTTCTCACGCAAGATTTTCTTCATTTTCCTCATTCATTATCAAAGCATAGGAAAATGAAAAATGTTGAGATGTCAATTAACTATTTTAATTTGACCTTATTTTACACATTTATTGAACACAACGATGTGATGCTGATATCTATCAGGAAACTTCATAACTTGAAAAGAAACAATTTGTAAAGAAGATATCTGTAAAAAAGTATTTAACTTTAGGACGCTTCATAAGGTTGAGTTATGGTCTTCAAAGATGGTTCTATCTGTTCAATTAAGTGATTCTAGAATATTCTAATTCCGTGCTACAGACGTGTCCCATATCTAATATTCTACGAAACACTTACCATGTTTCGCAGAGATGGAAATCCCTTGGATACTTAGTTAAATTACGTCAGTATCTAATAAATCATAAGTTTACGTAACTCTGAGTTACGTAACGTCTAATATCGTGATGACACTAATTAGGGTTCATTGCCTTGTACAACAATATATTAGCCCTTATCAGCAAACAACACACACGGATCTTTACAAAGGTCTATAAAAGCGGTAGAGATTGTAGAAAACACTTTTTCTTCATAAAATAATAAGGCAAAGATACTAGAGCCAAGTATATCCATTAAAAACCCAAATCTTATAAGGAACGTTAAAAGGCTCATATATAATGTTATATTTATAGGTTGGACATAGCTTCAGATCGTCTTTTGACCTAAGTCTCACTACCTAAGTACTCAAAAACTCAAGTTCCTAAATGAATGAGGAGAGAGATTCGCGAGATTCTAATCTTCTTGAGTACCAAAGATCCTTAATAATTGAGGAGGGTTATTAAAGGGCTCAAGATCTCAAAAGGTCTAACGAGGGTTGGGCAGCGCTAAATATTAGTAAATGCTCAATGCTCATAAATATAATGGAATGGAAATTAGTACCTATCTACTTAGTATTCTTATCTTTCCTCATAAAAATAAGTGTTTAATAGATGTGGTTTCATAGTGGTAACTTTGTAACACGCGACGCGACCTACATATTAGGACATTTCAAAACAGACAATTACTATTACTTTTACGAGCCTGTAGCGTCCCACTGCAGAGCAAAGGCCTCCCTTCCTTCCTTCCACTCGTCTCTACCAAGAGCCAGTGCGGTCCAATGTGGGCAGAATGAGTCGAGTTCATCTCTCCACCGCCGCCGCGGTCTGCCGCGAAAACAGACAAACTCTTCTTATTTATTTAAAAATTTAATCTTAGCAACATTTGTCAAACTGAAAACTAATACCTCCTTTGAAAATAATCTTATAAAAGGCAGCTCGGTTTCGCCAGGGAAAATCAACTAGATTAAAAACCTATTCAAGGGTCCGGACAAGCCCAACCCAATTTACCTTTCAGGGAGATCTTTTAAAAATCTAATTCAGAGTTGGGATAGAGCCTCTACTATTATAAAAGTAGGTACCTATATCATAACGTCTGACAAGCTTTATTCTTTTTTAGAATAACTACAAGTGGTAGAATTATGGAAGAAAAAAAAAATTGTATCTAAGTATTATATCAGTCATCTGGTTACCATAACACAAGCATTAAGTTGCTTAGCTTGGGACTAGATGACGCTGTGTGGAATGTCCAAGGATATTTATTTATGGAAGCCCACTACAAATTTCGTGAGAGAGCAATTTTCTGCACTCTTGAGGTGTAGGTATTTCTGTTCGTAACTTCTGAGATCCTGGTCAGATCTTCGAAAAAATTATAATGTCACCTCGGGGGCATACTAACCTTGTCTAACTTTGACGGATTACCCCCGGTTCCTATAACAAACTAACGGATGTCCGTAGGACTTTCTCCATAGCAACGTTGTTATCTGTCAAAAAGTTTCATACATTTAATGTTGAAATAACAACGTTGCTATGGTGATGGACCTACGAACATCCGTTAGTTTGTTATAGGAACCGGGGGTTAATCTATATACATTGAAATAGGATTGTCTTAAAATGGCCCAGTCGGTATAGTGGAGATAAAGGAACGGAGATCTTTGTCGTGAGACACCACTTAAAAAAAAAAAAAACAATTTATACCACAGATCCTTGACCAACGCTAAACTTCAACAAACTTGAGTCGTAAAACAAGTTTCGAGTGAGTGGATCGTTTCCGCTTTTATCTAGGCCAGTAACTAAGCGGAACTGCAGATTAATATCCAAAACATGATATTATCCAGACACCTGAATGTGTTGTAGAGTTCATCGACTTACGAACATGCAATGCAAGAATCAATACGATGCAAACGTTATCAGCAGCTGAACTAATGTATTGAACATCTATGCACTTGATAATACTCTCTTCTCGGTATTGTAAAAGGTAGGTAGGTAATAGGTATGCTATCTATATTTTTTTTATAAAGAGGTATTTACCTAATGTTGGTTTGTTTGACGGAGGTAATCTCCGAATCTACTAAGCCGATTTAACGCCGTACCTATCATTCTAGTTCCTGCTCCTTATACGGTTCAGATTAATTAGCCTCTTTGATAACATCAATAGAATGTACATGGGTTGCTATAATAGCGTTATCGTTGCGCAGTAGCAATCTGACAATCACAATGAAAAATAAAACGATAAGTTTCTTTACACTAGCACCGCCATAATTTGTAAGATTTATAAAACGTCGTGATATTCTCACTTATGAAATATTATCCAAATATTCAGAAAAACCGTTTGGATTTGAAAAATCCTACGAAGATTTGTTTAAAAACTTTCACTTCGATTGATTCTGCCAACTGGATACATCATGTGTGTTATGTTTTAAGCTATTGCATAGCTTCTATCGCGGGCCTTGAGCGTGGAGACCGAATCCAGAAATTCCGTAACGAAAACACCTAACGCTGTCACTTTAGTTCAGCAACTCGCCTCTAGGTGGCATGCAATAGCTTTACCGCGGCAGTCCCCGAGTGCCACACGTCCTTTTTTTTATAATTGCCCCTGAGAAAACACTTTTTATTTACTGTATAGAATCCTCATGTAAAAGGCGCTTTAATCGCTGCCTTCTTTGAACGCGGCTCGTGCCGTAGTATTTGGCGCAACTAACAGTAACTGTCACTGTCACGTTTTGAACTTAATTAAGTGGCAGGTTAGTGAGGTTTGAAGAATGTTGCTAGGTAATTAATTTATGTAGGTACCCACTCCTGACAGTATATACCTAAGTACACTACGTACAGCGGTCAAGACTGCTTGTAAATTAACGAGACATTACGAAAAACGAGACCACTAAGGAGAACATGTACCTACCTACCAGAAAATGTTGAAAATTTTATCATTCTCAGCGAGTTATAAATTCATAACCAGAGAGTGATTCGATGAAAATGATTTAGCTATAAAATGTAAAACGTGAAGGCTATAAATAACTACCCAGACACGTACACATACGCCTGATACATTCCAAGCTTAGGTACAGGTAAATCAAGCATCAAAAAGTATAAGATTACACAAATTAATGCAGTACCTACCTGATATATAAAGCTAGCACACATTAATTTTGTATTCCCTGTTGTACAAACTAACACAACATCCGATCCGAAAATAGACGCCAAAAATCATCTCTAACTACTTCCCCTCTCCAAAGCCGTGTTTCGAGTAGATTCATATTTCAATCATAATTATAAACTCTAGGTGGGTTACAGACAGTCGACCAAATGGTGTGCTGAATACAATAATATTGAATATCTACCGATGCTTTTCAATTTGATATTGGAACACATTTAAGGTATAAGAATGTTAAGCACACATTCGTTTGTGATTGCTCAAAACCTACATTGTAGCCAATTAAAAAAAACAAGTAAATAAATAAGGATATACCTAACCTTTCATAATTTACGGTTTTGCGAAGACAATTGAAAGTTAGCCTAGGTTATTTTCATATCTTTTGTTGTTTTTACTCATCTATTCCGTCGAGTGTCTTTCCTCAGTTTTCTCAAGCATGAAATGGTGAAGAAAGGTAGGTAGCTTTCACTCACCTTGAGTTTTTTCCGCTTCCGTACAAAGGAGGTTCGTGTCTGAAGCTTTCAAGCTTCAAACAAAAACCCGAGGTGAAAAGGGCACTTAACTTGAGATGTGGCATATGAAATAGGGCACGTTTTTTAACTTAGAACGGAGACTATAGATAGATAGTTGTGAAGCCCTCATAAATACTATCTTATTTTAATTTTTACTGTTTTGCTATCTTTGTTTCGTCATGTTTTCGATTTTAGATTTAATTATTTTAAAAATCTTACGTAAGTGCTAAACTTTTGTGTAGTCTCATTTTATTATTTTATTTAGTTTCGTTTAAAATGAAGTCACTGTTCCAAAAACAATCACACTGAATTCAATCCATGATTTTGAGCCAATATCTGAGAATACACCCAAGCTTATAAATACGTTACGTAGTTTATTTATGAGTACATCTTTGAATCCGACAATAACGAGACACAGTCCGCCCACACTATCGTAGTAAACGTAAACACAACACTCACAACTAAACTTCCGACTTGTCTATTAACTATCCTAAAACGGACCATTTATCTAGGAAGTTTTCACTAATTACTATGAAATCATCGAAGTAATAATCTATAATGAGGGGCTCAAATCTTTCATAGGATCTCATCTTTGTTGTTGGGATAGGTACCATTTGGCAACGATTTGAAAAGTCGAAAACAGAATTTGTTTCAAATGTTCCGAATCAAGAGTATTGATTGCTATAGCAGTTCAGCGGACTTACAAGGTTACAAAAAAACACCTACCTGCCATTAGCCCGCTCAATTAAATCCAGTCAAGTCTTCCGAACAATAAATTATTTGGGCGTCACAAGATACACTTTGTTTCAGCAGACGTGCCCCTTTTATAAATGCGACTAGTTAGTAGTGCTAAACAAAAAATTAAAGGTTGACAAACTTTCGGCGGAGACACGGGTCGAATAGGAAATGTGTGAGCGAAGCTGTATTGTTGTTAGGCATTCATATGCTACCGCTCACCCATTGCCGGGACATCCGCCGCTTACTTCCGCTGCCAAAGATGGAAGATCTTCGAGCTGGTTCGTTGACACACCGGCGGGCATCACTTTTATAATTTAGAATACTCTTTCAGTTCGCGATTTTTATGAAGCAGATTTAGTGAAGCACACACGGCCGCGGCGGCCGGTGGAGCGCGTAAACTTACGTTTTAGCGCGTCTTCGGTAGCTATTTTTGATGCAGAAGCGATGGGACGCCAATGTCTAGAGCATGCACGGAATATGCAATGTCGTCAGCCTTCATTTTATACTGGACGCGTGGATTTCTCCTTTACATATACCCATAAATTAACTCTTGTCTTTGGAACTTGCATTTGTCTTAGGTATGGTCATTAGAATTATTATTTTTGGAGTTCTAGGTGGTTCTAGTCTGTGGGCCCGATTTATTCTCTGATGACTCTTGAAGTGTAATGTACACACGTTTCTGTTTATAACTATTTGCCCTACCATTCATACCTACTTATTAACTCGATGGTTCTAAAGAGGAATTATCTTTTGTCATTAAAGACTAATCTTTTGTTGAAAAGCACAAAAGGACCCAGCCACTGCTGGTGGAGAAGATAAGCTTTTGTAACGTGGCCTTTCAACGGGTTCTGAATTAGAAGGGAACGTAGTTAGTTTGAAATACATTTCATATTACCTCCTGCCGTATAATCGTTACTTTTATTGAAACGTATTGCTCAGACATTACGTGTAGGGGAGAAACTAAGCAACATTCCAAAAACGTAAAGCAAACCGCTTATCGCGTAATCGCTACAATGAATAGAACTGGAGTTAAGTCTATAATACCTATTAAATTAATAATAATCCGGGAGGAAAACGGGATTTTACCTCCTATGTACCTATACCTATTTCAGTAGGTAGGTAACCAATCCATCAACGCAACAACTTATCGAGCGCGCGAGAGGTTTTGGTAGAGACGGCTGGTTTGTTTTTGCTTAAATCATTCGATAGCTGAATCGATTTAAAACTTGTTATTTAAACAATCACACAAATGTATTATTATATTATTGATTTTAATCTAATGAAAGTTTTTGCCAACGCCTTCATCTCAAAGGTCACACACGTTATGTTGTAAGGAACATTACAATTTTTAATAATTCTTAAGGAAACAAATGGTAAAACAAAAAGCCTTGTTTTCAATAACATAGCCATCAATCGATTCGAAGTAAATCTCTTATTCGAGTGCGCATGTCTCGATTCGAATCAAGTTATCCAAGCACAGCAGTAGCAGCTGAGCTCGACTCTACTTTCCCCAGTACAGTTCGGGGTATCGCGCCGGCAGGTCGCCATCATGACGGGCGTGGACGAGATACTGAGTTACAAACGTAACCCTGACGATGACTTCTACGGCCTTCTGGGGTGTGATGAAAATTCAACCGTAAGTACCAAAAATTTAAAGTTTTTTTTTCTCTTTTCTGTGGGGTATTTCCTAGGATACCTGATGTATTATCGATTCTGCTTAGTGACCTTATTCCGAGGCCTCGACCTGACCTACATCCTTGAGCTAGGTTTTCATAGTTATACCTATTGGTTTCAGATCAATCCCATTCCCATAGTTTGTAACAGTTTGCGTCATCGATTTGTAAATTCAGGTTTTTCCCGTGTCATTCATGTTTCGATAGGTACTTACCTATAGCTTAGTTGTTATTGATTTTTTCATTGCGAATGCGATTATGCGCAATTGTAATAATCATATTTAAATGTATAAAGATACGAGTTTGTTTTAATGTAGCGGTAAATTGAACTGGTTTCGTGACCTTGATGAGTGTTGTGGTTTGGGAGTTATTTACAAACAACGTTTTTGTTATAGATCGAGCAAATAACTACGGAGTACAAAGTGCTGGCTTTGCAGCACCATCCGGATAAGAACGATGGGGACAAAGAAGCGGAGGCTATGTTCCAGAAATTGAAGGTTGGTTTCTACTAATGCAAGATTATGATAAAACTATGATCAATATTCACTGACACATAAAAGTGCTCTACTTAATCTTATGGTTTGTCATAGCAAACCCCAAACATTTGTAAATAAATATTTTGTAGAAAAATATTTATTTATCAAAAGTGTAGGTAAATTGGTATCGAAAGAGGCACTAGTAGCAAATTTTTTAACAGTAGGTATGTGATACATAATATCAACCTTTATTACGAGTAATCTCTAGACCTTGAAGGATATCCTTACATACTGAAATTACCAACACATTGTTTAAACCAGTTAGCGTAATATCTCTACCATGAAAACCACCGTTGCAAGAACATCAAGAAACCAGTTAGAAAATAAGTCGCGCGTTAGATAGCCACTGCAGTTTTCACTATGAAATGCTTATGCAAGATCAGAAATTCAGAATACAGCTACTTCACTATAAAAAGCGAATAACTTTATCTATATTTTTACAAAGATATCTGACTCAATAATCGACTTACTGACGATTCGAACAAAATTTATTAGAACACAGTGTCCCATTGTTTGATGGTCCGTGATATATCCATCGACGACCTACCTTAATATTAGGATTAGCCCAAGTTTTAAATGTCCTGTACATTGTTTTAGGAAGCCAAAGAGACGCTCTGTGATCCAGCAAAGCGCGCTTTGTATGATAAGTGGAGGAACAGCGGGATAGCCATGGGGTACAAGCAGTGGCTGGGCATGAAGGACCACGTGCAGCAATCCATGCACTGGTCCAAGCCGAACACCAAGGACCGCATGTTAGAGGGAGATGCTAAGGTACCTGTCTTCTTTAGTGTTACCTTTTTCGTGTTCTTGGGGACAAATCAATGTATTTTTCTTTTGGTTATCGGTTCATGAACACGGTGTTTTTGAAAGTTTATCGGAAGTTTTAAGGGGAAATTATTGTGAAGGGACTTTTATGGCACACATTTCGACTGCAACTTATAACATATTACTATAATAACTTGCTGAAATAATCTTTTCCTGTAGGTATTGATGGTGTTTCTAAACTTGAGTTGACATCGTGGTTTAAGAAAAAAAATTAGTTTTCTTAAATGTGGTTTTACGACAGTGTTCCTTTTGCCTTTTGATCTATCAATGCATTTGACACTACAGTTAGCAGGTAGTAGATAGTTTCATCATAATGGATATTGATAATTTTGGAACGAATGCTTATGTTTACATTTTATTTGTCCAGGGATCGTCGGGACCGTCCAGCCTCGGCGGGCCTACGAACGCCGCCGCCCGCCGCGCCTCCGAGGGCGGGGCCAATCTCTGGGGCCGCTGGGGCCACGGCAACACGGAGCCACCTTCCGAGGTCATCTCCAAGTTCCGCAACTATGAAATATAACTTCATATTTCATACCACCCATCCGCTCGGCATGGGTAAACCCATTTGTTTTATTTTGTCATCAATGATGGATGACCCTATCTGTTAAGTTACTCAATTTATTATTTTTGTAACCTGTGCTGTGTTACAATCAGGCTGTTACAATACTTGCCATTATACTATTTGATGTTGTATTAAGGTTAGTTTTAATGACGGCACAAAATCAGGTCAGCTCGAATGTTACTCGAATGTCACTCGTATTTTTAGCTATTAACTTTTTCATTGTTCTTGGTGTAATATGTGTCTATAACAATAGTATTTTAAAACAGTTTTCAATGTTTTCGATGTCTAAGTGTCATTATTGCGTTCCAAAGTAGCGTAGTAGTGCCCTGGTCCCGCGTGTTACTAGTTAGCGTAGGCACGATACTTAGGTGTGTACTTACTACTTACCCCTAGCTTTAAGCTGTGCACATTCCTGATGAAGTCTGATTTATGAACTTTTCTGCTAACACGTTAATTAACGTCTATTTAAGAATCTCTATGTATATTTTGAAAAGTTATATTTTTGATCCTGTTTATCTTACTATAAGCCTTACGTTATGATATTATTTTTACAAGAATGAGATTTGCGGAGGTTGTCAAGAGCTAGAACTTACAGGGTAGTCAAGAGACGGAGGTTGTTTTAATTTATTATTTAATTAAGTATATTATTTTGTACCTCTTCTGACCTTAATAAGGCAACTTTCATATCGTCCCAACCCCTAGGTGTTGTGTTATTGTTAGACATAGAAGTTACTAATATGTAATATTAATGTGTTGATGTTTCATCAGTATTTATTTCGATGTTTGTATTAAATCATAAATGTTATAATGAGTAGTGATTTTAGAAATTTCAGTGTTTTATCAATAATTCTGACAAGAAACCAAATATATCGATGGTTTTATTTTTGATGTTGTTTCATCTTTAAATCAATAAAGGATTACCACGCATTAATGTTTCATTTATTTATTAAGAGGAATAAAAAACTGGACTTAGGACTCTTATACTTAAACCTAATTAACGATGAAAATAACAGGAAACCAAAGGTGGATCGAGTATTTAACTGGGGTTTTTTTATAAGTCATAACATCGTCATAGTAAGTCATTAAAGTCAACCCAATAAATTAATTGTTGGCACATGAATTGCCTAAGTAGGTACTCATTAACTTACACAAGTGCAAAGACAATGGAAGTGACTCCAACTTAACTGGGATATAATAAAAATTAAAAATGGAAACAACATAAGTAGGTACTTACAAGTTATATAAAGAATATAAACTGTAGGTACGTATTAAAACTTATAACATAGGTGCTTATTATCAATCAAAGCGAAAATTTGAAAATAGTATCTTACCAACAAATACCAATAAATATATAGCTAAGCTACTATAAGTAAATGCGACTAAAGAGTACCTACTATAACTTTTACCGTCTCTTCGGAGTTAATCCAATTACAGGAGGGTCGGATGGAAGGATCTAATTGAATGAGAAGTGCCGATAATCTCAGCTAAAGGTAGATAGGTACTATTACTATACGGCTTTGATATACTTACTTTAGATTTATTATTACGATAAAAGTACAGAGATTCAGAAAATTTATAGGTACCTACACAACAATTGCAGAGGACGTCCCGTTCCGAATTTGCACAGGTGTACTAAAGAAACTACCGGGATAAAATACAGCCTATAACCATCCTGACAGTCCATTCCACCAAAGGTTTAAGAATTTTTGAAATCGGCTTAGTAGTTTCGGAGATTATGTCCGTCAAACAAATAATATGTTTGAGAGAGAAAACAGCAAGCAACTTTGAAAAAATAGTGACTTCATTTTCAAAATATGATCGAGCAAATATTTTAATATCCCAGTTTAAAATAAGGTTAGAAAAAGGATCACATTTTCATAAAACTTGTATGATATAGGAACATAAATATCGAGTTTACTTCAGGCGCCAGCATTTATGTTTTCCCCCGAAGACAACAGCGACACGTTTTTCAGAGAAAATGTTATGTAAACAACGCGTGTCGCAACGGATGGAAAGAATTTACAACAACAAGTCCTGTTTAATAATACCAGGGATTCTTGTATTGGAAAACAATTAGCACGAGCTATGCAGGTGACATGCAAATATCAAACTCATATTTATAGGTACCTATACCTAAAGATGAAATTTTGTTAACTACCCCTTCACGTTTAAACGGGTAGATGTGAATGAAATTTGTTATTTTCTATTCATAATAATAAGGCTACTTTTGGTCCCAGTTTCCCACAGGAACGCGAAGTATTTATCGCGAGTAAGACCGCGGGGCGCAGCTAGTATAGCTTATAATCCATACTAATATAATAAAAGGGAAAGTGTGTGTGTCTGTCTGTCTGTTTGTTTGTCCGTCTTTCACGGCAAAACGGGGCGAGGAATTGACGTGATTTTTTGTGTGGTGATAGTTGAAGGAATGGAGAGTGACATAGGCTACTTTTTATACCGATATTCCCGCGGGAACGGGACTTACGCGGGTGAAACCGCGGGGCGCAGCTATCCATACTATCCATACTAATCCATACTAATATAATAAAAGGGAAAGTGTGTTTGTTTGTCCGTCTTTCACGGCAAAACGGGGCGAGGAGTTGACGTGATTTTTTGTGTGGTGATAGTTGAAGGGATGGAGAGTGTCATATGCTACTTTTTATACCGATATTCCCGCGGGAACAGAACTTACGCGGGTGAAACCGCGGGGCGCAGCTAGTACAAAATAAAAGCTTTTAAAAAGTCATCCACGTCCAAAAACTGACTGTACAAGACAACACCAATATCAAATGATTTCCAAAAGCAGTATAATATAGCGTTATTAGCAGTCTCCAATAACCAATTCGGAGCGTTGTCTCAGGTATTTCGTTATATTAAAAGAGATCCAAGGATCTACTCCCAGACGGAGTCATCTTACGACTCTCAAATCACAATGAGACCTAAGAGGGTAGCAATAAGATCTAAGGCATTGATAGTACGCCTACGAATGGGATTTGACGAAATTAGAAAAGTTTCCAAGTTTCCTTTCTCTTGTTCTAGTGCTTTTGGGAAGGTCAAGTGGATTTGAAGATATACTTGGACTTGATAACGTTTATTCAACGTCTTTGCATTAATGAGAGTGTCTAATCAGTTTATTAAGTAAATATATATGAACCTACCAATAATTATAACTAACTATATTGGACAAAAACAAGGGACAAAATCATGATAATACTCGTAATATAGGGAAATCTGGACTTGCCAAAACTGTGTCGGTTTTTTGTTGTCACGTCAATGTGGCTAAATAGGAACAATTGAACAAAATCCACGTAATAGGGTGGGGCTAGAAATTTGGTAAAATGTATTAATTTGAACCATTTTACCAAAGTTTGGAACAATTCATGAAATTAGAGTATTTCATGAATTGTTAGCAGATATGCTCGAAACGGCCTTTTTCGCTCCCCAGACCACCCATGCCATCTCATGCAATAAAATAAAACGTAGTTGTAGCAAGTCCAGTTGAAAAGTAGTCTAGAAGTGTATTATCGGCTCAGGTGGGCACCGGGCAGCGGGCACCGCTCATTATCTTTATGCGGTTATTGTTATGGCAGCGAGGATTCCAGTGGATGTTTACAGAGAAGCTCCGGTTGCATCGTTAGCGACGACGCTCCACCACCTTCACCAGTTTCACGCCAGCTGCTGGCTGTACTGTGTTCTAGTGGTTTATTGGTGATTGGTTTAATTATAGAAGTAAATATTTGAAAGTAACTGCGCTCCGATTGTCTAACTCTACTAACAGTAATCCGCGAAAACAATTGTGAAATATGTACCTATGTAAGCTACATAGTACTAACTTACATATTTAACGTAAAATCTGACCGTTGTTTTCGCGGATTACTGTTATTTTTGATTCGCAACAATTTGATACAAGTTAGCAATCAGGGGCGTATTGAAATTGTCTATCCGTTAACTGTAATGTTATCTGAAACGTCAAGGTAAATAGAATCATTTTAAGGGGTAAGTCGAGTAATATTTAAAAAAAAAGTGGTGAAAGTTAAATGTCTTGTAAACAGTTGTGTTGGTAAGTAATTTTTACAAATTATAGTTTTGAGCGTTTCTTTTGCGAGTATGGTGAGATTGTATTGACTCTACAATCGAGATAGTTTCGTACCTGGACTAGCTTTGCGAATCAAACGATACTTCAATACGGTACTAAGAATATTTTTATTGTGCTCGTTACAAACTCGGTTTAATGAACACTCGAGTTCAATCAAAGGAATCTTCAGAAATACTTCGGCTAAGATACAATTGTATTATCCTGGGACAGTCAATGATGTTTACAAAGCAGGGTTCTACCGTCTTACACTTTATTGGTATTGATATTGGAAATTGCACAATAGGATTCGCTACTCGTCGTCTAATTATACGTATCTATTGAGAATATCTTTAGATTAAACTAAGAAATTAATACTTTGGAATCAAGTTAAATTGGTTTGAATAAGGGTGTTTTTAAACAACTAAATATGTGAAAGAATAAGGAGCTATTTCTTTAAAAAAAATATCCTCGTATCCATAATGATATTGAGCAGCAATTTTTTTGATAGCAATATAGTTGTTCCATAAGTTTACTGACGACTTGACGATCTATTTGTTCAGAGTATTTGCAGAGCTACGTTTACAGAAACCCTCTCAGAAACTCCTAGGATACATTGACTCAGTTAAGTTTTAGTTTAGTTTGTTTAGTAGGATTAGATAGCATAAAGTTGACTTTGAAAGTTATTTGTTTTCATGCAAGGGAAAGGTTTTGCATATCTCCGCGTATTTTCCGAAAAGACGACTAAAAGTGCAAAAAATAAAGTTGGAATCTGTGTGAAACGTTACCTGAAATGAAAACACAAAGTGCGGGAAATGGCAACAGACAATATTCCAAGGAAAGCTCAGAAGCAAACATCAATTCCGTGAATACGGAATCGGCGGCGCAAGCCGACACGTTGATGGAGTTGACCTTATAACAGAGTTAATGTGGCTTTGTTTCTTGGAGTTGAACACTGAAGGTTGAACTTAAGAGAACATTTGATAAATAAGAGAAGCAATAGAATAGGTAGGACATTGTGTTTTTTCTTTTACAGCTACTTCTATTTTAAAACATGATACACAAATGAAGAGGAACAGCCTGAGTGTTTCAAAGCAAACACAGTAGTGTGCAATGCTAAGCTCCACCATGCATGTACTTACTTTGTTTGTTCTGAAATGCTCATATTTGCAACACCAGTGAAGTCTTTCAAGACGAACACCGATCAAAGAAAGTGACTTATACCACTGGTACCTCATCTCGAACATTGAAATCACTCCTTTTGAAAGGAGCAGCTTTAGGGTAATGTTTAAACAACAGGAATGTTATGCACAGTATAATAATAATTCTATATGTAACGTTTTTGTTGTCTTACATTGCTCTCCGCACATCGAAAACTTATGAAGATTTAGAAGATCTTTATTGTATTTGTTATAGTAATTTTAATTGATATGGTATTTTTATTATGTTACGTAGGTATCCAACATGTGTTTCATTTAAACATTGTTGGTTTGTATTATGTAGGTACTAGAAAACTGCAAAATATACATATATACTTAACTTGTTTTTAAAATTAATCTTACAATAAAATAGTGAAGAGTAATATAAATAAAATTGAATATTCTTCATAATCTAACTAAATAAACACAATGATATAATACCTAATAAACTAATGCATAATAATATAAGAACTTTTACAGGGTGTTCCAAGTGACCAGGCAAAAAGCGTACCAGCGTAAAATATTTCATTACAAAAGAGTAGGAACTTTCAAAAGTTCAAAACGTTTCATTAAAAATGGGCTGGTATATAATGATGTTAAGGTTTTCTGGTACCAGCCTGGTACCAGAAAACCTTAACGTCATTATACATATTATGTTAAGGTTTTCTGGTACCAGCTGCTTCTTTACAGCGACGTCAGAAGCAGGCTTTTTGCTTGGTGCCGGATTATCGAATATGGGACAACTTGTGTATTGTGTATATTAATATTTACTAATTGATCACAGATAAAATAATACTATGTACAGATGGTCCATCTAGAACATTAATTTCACTCCTGTTTTTCTTCGGGCTATTTTTTTGTGTTTGATTTTGCGGCGCATAATAATAAAATATATATTACATTTTACATAGTATTATTTTATCTGTGCTATTATATAACTTAATATAGGTACTGATACTCAGAGTGTTACAAGACTACGATCGATAGTCGGACCCTTTATAGTATAATACAGATTGTATAAATTTAAACCTTTGAGCACATTACAAGTTAATTTTTTTTTTAATTTATATTTATTATTCTAATTGGACATTTTGGACCACACCAGCTCTTATTAGAAACGAGTGGAAGGAAGGAAGGGAGGCCTTTGCCCTGCAGTGGGACGCTACAGGCTCGTAATAATCGTAATAATAAATAATATAATAATTCTAATTATGATGATATGTATGTAGTTTTTAAAGGAGAGACAGTAGGTAGGTACGCAGGACGATATTAAAGTTTAATACATATTTGTTTAGAATATGTAACTCTACTAATGTCTTAATTCTATAATCAACGTCCGGATGTCTGTTTGTAGGTCTATCACTTTGTTTTTACAACATAAAATCTATTTATGATACTTTTTGACAGATAACAACGTTTTTATGGCGTAAGTCCTACGGCTATCCGTAAGTTGGTTATAGGAACCGGACGTTAGGTGATAACAGAGTAGGTTCTCCAATAAAATTATTGGGCATTTAGACGTTTTTTGAAAAGAGAGAAGGAATCGGTTTTGATTCACACTTCTCACTTTTAAACACTCGCATGTCACAATTTGAAAATAAACCGTCACTTACTTGACATCACTTCACTAGCGCCATCTATTGAGCTTGTTGAACAACGGTGGTTATCTCGAGGTTTTCGGCACTGGACGCGGAAGCCTCCTTGCAATCCCTTCTCGTTGGTACTCGAGATTGCAAGGTTTTAGGAACTCTTGCCCTCCGAGTTTAATCCATTTGTTTGACACTATAGACAGTCCGTGGAATTAGGAACACATCTTCAAAGGTTAAAGCTAATTGAAACAGCACTATTTATGAAATGCACAGACTGCAACGAAAACTTGGTACAATAACCAAGTTTTTGTTTTGATAGAAGTATTTTAAATTATTAAGAGCAAAATCTAGTTATTCGTCTTATCTACAGCTATGGTAAGAAACAAACACATTTAAAAAAACAAAAAAATGTTAGGTTAGTAATAAGATATTCTTAAAAATAAACATGCAACATTATTTTTGCTAAATAGCAAGCGATACGGTTATCTAGTGCGATAAAGCATGCTTTATAAGCTTGATACGATTTATTAAAGTTAAAGTGAAAGCGTAATAAAAGAGCAATAGTAAAGAAAAAATGTTACGAAAGCGCCATCTATTATGCTTGGGCGGAAACTCTAGTCTTGAATAATGCCGGTAGAGGTCGAGTCTCCTCTTGGAAGTGGAGGGTGCAAGGTTTTCGGAACTCCTGATCTCTTTCATGGACCCATTTGTTCGCAGCTAAGAAGGATTAAGATAATTTATAGCATGCAAAAGCAATTTAGACACGTCATACCACTAAAACATTTAAAACATGTCTAATTTATTTATATATTATTTTGATTGAAGATTCTTAAAGTAACTATAGTTTTTAAATGTTGAAATTCTAATGTAGGTACTTACAGTGAATAAGTCCATGGATATTTACTTATTTATTTAAAAAAAAAAACAATACCTACAAAGCTTTCATGCTGCTGAAATAGTGCTAAGCAAGCTGCATGCAGTTGTTTTCCAATCCAAATACTCTTATAACTCATTGACAATCTTCGCAGGTCAGCTTATGTTGGTTAATCTTTCGAAGTTATTTTCCACCAACATAAGCTGACCTGCGATTATTGGCACAATGCATCGCTTTCGGTTTGTAGATGTGAGCGGACTCTAGTAAGACATTTCGGCCCACAGGCTGACTGAGGTGTGGGCTGAGTTGACCGATAAATTGATCTTAATGCTTTTTGTGTATGATTTTTGCGGCGCCACCTAGCGTTTAGGTCTTGCCTGCAATAAAGCTAAGTAGCAAGAGTACCGTTCAACGCTTCGCTGCGTGCGGTTGGCGCCGCCGAGAAATTATCTCGTCGTCGACAAAACATTCTCTCCTGCTCTAACATAGTACGTTAGAGCAGTCTGACATGATCGAGATATTTCATTTGTCGTGTCGAAACATTGCAGTTGGAGTGCAAAGCCGGATTAATGAGTTATCTCGAGGCGGGAACCTACTTGGCCAACCGGGCAAGAAGAAGACTCGTGTTGATTGATTGTGCTAAGTCGGATGCCTAAACGCCGCTAGGTGGCGCCGCAAAAATCAAACGCAAAAATAGCCCGACGAAATAAGGAGTAATTTCAATGTTCGAGATGTGGTATCTGTTCTTATGTAATCTGTGGTAATACATACCCCACTTGGAGCCCCTGAGCACTGGGCAGGCGGCGTGCCTGGTGGCCATGTCTCCCTCGCCGGAGGGGTGCAGGTTCAGCCAGAAGGCGGCCGCGCCCTTCATGGGGAACAGACTGAGCCCCAGCTCAGTGAATACAGTGGCGCCACCTTGAGCCACATCAATAATAGTACATACCCCACTTGGAGCCCCTGAGCACTGGGCAGGCGGCGTGCCTGGTGGCCATGTCTCCCTCGCCGGAGGGGTGCAGGTTCAGCCAGAAGGCGGCCGCGCCCTTCATGGGGAACAGACTGAGCCCCAGCTCAGTGAATACAGTGGCGCCACCTTGAGCCACATCAATAATAGTACATACCCCACTTGGAGCCCCTGAGCACTGGGCAGGCGGCGTGCCTGGTGGCCATGTCTCCCTCGCCGGAGGGGTGCAGGTTCAGCCAGAAGGCGGCCGCGCCCTTCATGGGGAACAGACTGAGCCCCAGCTCAGTGAATACAGTGGCGCCACCTTGAGCCACATCAATAATAGTACATACCCCACTTGGAGCCCCTGAGCACTGGGCAGGCGGCGTGCCTGGTGGCCATGTCTCCCTCGCCGGAGGGGTGCAGGTTCAGCCAGAAGGCGGCCGCGCCCTTCATGGGGAACAGACTGAGCCCCAGCTCAGTGAATACAGTGGCGCCACCTTGAGCCACATCAATAATAGTACATACCCCACTTGGAGCCCCTGAGCACTGGGCAGGCGGCGTGCCTGGTGGCCATGTCTCCCTCGCCGGAGGGGTGCAGGTTCAGCCAGAAGGCGGCCGCGCCCTTCATGGGGAACAGACTGAGCCCCAGCTCAGTGAATACAGTGGCGCCACCTTGAGCCACATCAATAATAGTACATACCCCACTTGGAGCCCCTGAGCACTGGGCAGGCGGCGTGCCTGGTGGCCATGTCTCCCTCGCCGGAGGGGTGCAGGTTTAGCCAGAAGGCGGCCGCGCCCTTCATGGGGAACAGACTGAGCCCCAGCTCAGTGAATACAGTGGCGCCACCTTGAGCCACATCCGACATCTACAACAAAAGGTAAGACTATGTTATTATTTAAAAAAAATTCTAAAAAATAGATAGAAAACACTATCTGCAGAACATACAAACATTTATTCCGTAGCGGGGATCGAACCCGCAACCTCCGCGTCTCAGGCGGGCTTTCGCCCACTGTGCCACAGAGGTCGTCAGTTATGATGCACACTCACGTAAAACAGCACCGTCGCAATTCTGTTACCGATCAAACCCAGTCGGTCGACGAAAAGGTCTTTTTGCTGAAAAGAAGAAAAAAATATAATAAACACAATGTGAATGTAAATACCAATTTATGACCGGTTTCTGACAATTTATGACTTTCAGCACGGGTGCCTCATCTCTAACATTGAAATCACTCCTATTTTTCTTCGGGCTATTTTTTGGTGTTCGATTTTTGCGGCGTTGGCGGTATCTGTACTTATATAATCTGTGCTTTTAGTTACTTATTTTCAAATATGGTGGGTACTCACGAAAGAAAAGTCATAATGCGGTTCATAATACCCCCCTATTCCATAATTAACGACTTGCAGCGCCTCAGCCGAGCTCATACTAAGTCCGGTCATGTCTGTAACGCGTTGTGAGATGCGAGCTATCTCCGTAGCTTCGTTGTCATTCAACCAAGATGATTTACTGATGCGGTTCTGCGTTTTGATCAGTTCACCTGATGTTGGGTCTAGGACCACTGCCCGTTTGAACTGGAAATAGTAGAGATATTAAATAAATAATAATAAATATCGTTGGACATTCCACACAGCGCCATCTAGTCCCAAGCTAAGCAACTTAATGCTTGTGTTATGGTAACCAGATCTATACTAATATTATAGACGTAAAATTTGTTTGTTTGTTTGTTTGACGGAGGTTATCTCCGAAACTACTGGACCGATTTCAAAAATTCTTTCAGGGGTAAGTAGAATGGACTGTCCGGGAGGTTATAGGCTATATTTTATTCCGGTAGCTTCATTAGTACACCCGTGCGAAGCCGGGGCGAGCTACTAGTGACTGATATAATACATAGATACCTTTTTTTTGTAAATACATACATATTATATAATATATATATAGATAGAAAACACCCAGACACGGAACAAATTTCTGCAGAACATACAAACATTTGTCCCGTAGCGGGGATCGAACCTGTTGATCGGGGGTGCAATGTTTGAAATTCAAGATCTTAAAGATCCTTTTATATGGAGTTGGCAGTGTTAAAAAATAAAAATCATCTTATAGTCTTACCCGTGGCATGGCCATAGTTTTGACGAGTTCAATCTCGTTGTCGCTCAAAACCTCGTGGAATATAAACACGTCTGGTTTTATGTACATCTGTTCTGTTTTGATCGGCGCGTATTTCAGAAACGGGTGGTTTTCGTTTGAGTACCAGCATTTTAATCTGAAAATGATACAAAACAATTACCTAAGTTGTTTTAATATTATAGTTAAACTAGCTGCGGTTTTACCCGCGTAAGTCCCGTTCCCGCGGGAATATTGGGATAAAAATAGCCTATGCGTTAATCCAGGGTATCACCTATCTACATAACAAATTTCAACCATATCGGTCCAGCCGTTTTAGCGTGAAAGAATAACAAATATACATACATTCTCACAAACTTTCACATTTATAATATTATTTAGTAGAAGGAAGGATAGTAGGATTAAAATGTAAAGTAAAGCGTAATGATGACGTAATGAAAGGTACCTCTTGTTAATTTCAGCGGGTACTTCCATCTCGCCGCGGCAGAGCGCCTCGTAGACCCTGCGTTCTCTATCGTAGGACCACTCCTCATCATCTTCTGATTCCGGTGCTTTCGGATCAACTGCTTCCTTTAAAAGGTATAACTAAATATACATCACTGGTACCTCATCTCGAACATTGATTTCACTCCGTTTTTCTTCGGCCTATTTTTTGGTGTTTGATTTTTGTGGCGTCACGTAGCGGCGTTTAGGCATCCGACTGCATGCTACTCAGCACTAGATGGAGTTACTTCAAAACCTTAACGCCGGCAAACCCCTTAACGCCGCTCGGGGGCGCGGCAAAAATCAAACACAAAAATAGCCCGAAGAAAAAAGAACAATGTTCGAGATGAGGTATCTGTCTTATGTAGGTAATCTGTGCCTATACCTAACAGTGGATGGTAATGAAGATAGATCTAAAAACGTACCGCACGTCTTTCGTTCTTAATTGTCTCTTCTTGCTCCCTGATGGTCTTTGTAAAGTATCGCACGTTGCTGAGGGCTCTCTCGTGCTTGGGATCTAATGCAAGCAGCTTGTACGTCCACTTTAGTGCGGTCTTCACATCACCTGGCAATTTTCAATGGTTGGTTTGTAAATTTATTGTAGATATTTCAGGATTCGGTAAAATAATTTTATAAATCGGCTGAGTACTTTCGGAAATAACCTCCGTCAAACAAACAAACCAACGTTACCTCTTTATAATAGTATCTAAGGCCCGTATTCAGAGACTCAAGCGTTAATCGTGTCTTAAACGGTGATTCATAACTCAGTTTTCATAGAGAACTGTCAAAAATCGATGCAGTGAAGTCTCTGAATACGAGCCTAAGTACATATAGATATAGATGTTCAAATCGCGTAACAAGGTTGTACATTATTCTAATATGACCCTTGTCACGTGATATCCCTAATCATTGATTGGTTAATTTTAAAAATGATCTGCGTGTTTCTCAAACGTAACTGTTGTACAAACGGACTGTAACTGTTTTGGTAGACAAGTTCTCCCACAATGAACGTAATGAAAACCTGTACTATACCTACACAAATACATCAAAGTAGTATGACATCAGAATGATGAAACAAACTTAGCATTTGCAACGCGAAACATCTTTAGCCTACTATGTATATGTATACTCAGAGGCAAAATGAACAGTAAGTACCACTGTCTATCGCTTTTTGTTGTATAATAATCTATTCTCACTCACGAGTACTTACCTATTTTAATAAATAATAATAAATCATTTACATATTTCTTTCAAAAATGGTTACAATGTAAGAAGTTGTAGTATATTTAGAGTTGTAGTACCTATATTTTAAATGTACTAGTAGCACGTCCCGGCTTCGCACGGGTGTACTAATGGAGCTACCGGGATAAAATATAGCCTATAACCTCCCGGACAGTCCATTCTACCCACCCGTGAAAGAATTTTTGAAATCGGTCCAGTAGTTTCGGAGATTACCTCCGTCAAACAAACAAACAAACAAACATATAGTATAGAAGTATAGATAGATAGTATAGATGAAGTTATTAGTTCATGCTACTGGACTGCACTGGATTCTTAATATTAGTAGGATACTCGACTCGGTAGCGAGCATAGTATTAAATACTACGGTAAACTGGTGGTACGTCCTCTGTTGTGTCACTACTATTAGTTTAACAGGTTTACAGAAGCTTGTGTATAGCATTGGCCTATTGTCAAAGGTCAATTACCAACACGTGCTTACAAATATTGCACAACTAGCTGTGCCCCGCGGTGTTACTCACGTTAAATAAGAAGATTTCTGGGGTGTAGAATTTAAGCAAAAATTTGTAGCACATCAAATCTTTTTTAATATCTTACAAATATTATAAATAGGTAAAATGTGTTTGTTTGTTTGACGGAGGTAATCTCCGAACGAAACTACTCAACCGATTTTAAAAAAATTTCATCGATTTGTAGAATGGACTGTTGGGAAGGTTAGTTAGGTATAGGCTATATTTTATCCCGGTTGTTTCATTAGTACACCCGTGCAAAGCCGGGACGTGCTGCTAGTCATTTATAAAATCGATGAATAATAAAATGTGCACGTCTACAAACATGTTAGAACAAAACGTGATAAGATTTGATAATTGTTGAATCGTATATTTTGGTGGGAGGGCTACGGTTCGTATTCAGAGTCCATATTCAAGCTATGATTCATCATTCAGTTTCCATTATGAATTGTAAAAAAAATGATAGAACTTGAGTGTAGACTCAAGCCTGAGTGTAGACTCTGAATACGAGCTTAAAACTTGCTTATGACTTCAGTGTCTACAATTTTTTGGGCTTTTATCTAAGTCCCTTGCTTAGCTACTTTTTTTTTAACCTATTTCGTCCCACGCTGGGCAAACGTCTCCCTCAAACTTTTCCAACCATCCCGATCCTTGGCTGAGTCCCACCACTCTTCGTCGAAGGTGATGAACTTAACTAGGTACTTAAAACTAAAATATTGCTTGATTATTGAAATGCTCAGCTATTGTAAAAATATTTTAACTACAGAATAAATTGATTCGACGATGAAAATTGGAGTATTATAGAAATGTAATGTAGTATTATATTGAAATAATAATATCAAGCCATGTTATAATCTTTCACGGTCTATTACCCTTTGAAACAATAATATTTTACGAATATAATATTAAGAAGAAAGAAAGAAAGAAAGAAAGAAAAATATGTTTATTTCGTAGGACCTCAAGGATCGCTCAAAAACGTACAGTCTCAGCTAGTTGACTCTATTGCCTGTTCCAAAACAATTTCCTAAACCAGGGAAAGAACCAGGCAAGAACCTGGTGGTCTGGGCCTAGCTTTTTTTTAAAGCAATCCCTTAACAATCTAAATAGTCAAGCTTCAGTGAGTAGTGTTACTCACCCAACAAATAATGCGAAAAACCGATATAATCCAATATATCGACTTCAGTAAACGAATAAGTATCATCACCGGCCTCCTTGTACTTCCTCAATGCTTCTGTCATCCACGCTAGAGCATTCTTGAAGTCACTCTCGTTGTATAAAGTCTTTCCTAACTCGAAGCACTCGTCTGTTGTCATTGGTGTACTGGAAGTACATTTAATAGATAAAATTAGACTTTAATTTTGAGTTTAATAGTTTGGAAATGAACCGTTTGTTACAAAAAAACTCAAACCAAATCATGTTTGTTACAGAAACCATGACACATGACTAGAAAAAGCAGAAGATGTAGATACAAGACTCAGAGATGCAGAAGATGGTCACACATTATTCAATATTTTTACTAGTTCCTGAGTTAGTTTATAAGTTATAGTTTAATTATAATTTAAGTCTGTTAATTGCAATATCAGTAGATTAACTTACCTTATATGTAAAACTGATAACATTAGTTTAACATAAGGTTATATTAGATAGCAATAATAATAATATACAACAAAGTAAGTAGGTAGTATATTGGGCAAAAACATCATGTTATATTAAACCTAATTCAAAACAAAAAAAACTGATTATTCCTTGTCAAAGAGCCAAGAAAAATCAGCATTTTGACACTCTACACTCAGCTAAAGTAATATTAGTTTTAGTATTAAAGACAGCTTTATCGAAATTGTCTCTATTTTACTCCAATAGTTATGTTTTGTGCTACTTACTGTGTAGGGCTATAGGAAAAAATAAAATTAACTTTAGTAGGTACATGAACCAGAAATAGATATTTGGAAAACAATATAATAATAAGCTCTGTAAGAAAGTACAGTCGGATGTGCACATCCGAACGCTCTAAAATCATTTATCAATCAACTATACTTTTTCAAAAAATGTACCTGTATAATGTGTACTACATCTTAGTGTAGGTGACTGTACCTATCAACTAATAGTTCTCTGCGACTGCGATGTTGCTAATTTATTACAAGGATACTACGAAAACGCAAGTTTGCGTATCAATATCATAATAAGGTGAAGGTTAGACCACCTTTTACAAAACTAGCATCAAAGTCATCATAAAATATATTTTTGAATTTTGTTATTCTCAGTTCATTAGTGTTTAATTATTTGTATAGATTGATCAAATAGTGACGGCCTATAGGCCGTCTTTAAACCTCCGTCATGGCTTAGCGACTTAAAAGCCGGGACCGACAATTTAACGTGCCCTCTGAAAGTTTAGCTGTTAATTCCACAAGTTGTCACATATAGTTATATTATATTACAGAGTGTCTATAAAATATATAGTTCTGTAATGTAAAATCTGTAATATAATCATTGATATATTTACCTATATTGAACTCCATTCAGCCTCCCCTCAGATAGCTCATATACGTTCAATTGATAAGTCTCCTGCAGTCTCGTGAGCGCCTGAGCCGCGCCCGTCAGGTCTTCCATCGTCGGATATATAAAGTCAGTGTGGTTCATTGTTATGTTCTTTATGTATTCTGAGGAAATATACATTTTATCTAACTACCTGAGGCAAAACGAGCATAATTATTGACTTGTGAGTCGCTTAAATTGTCGTGTAAACAGACAACTCATTTTGAGTGTGGCAATATCGCCCTGTTTCTGTAACCAACTTACGGATGGCCGTAGGACTTTCGCCATTGCAACGTCTATCAAGTTTCATACATTTTATGTTGTGTACCTAAGTTAAGTTGCTATGGTGATGGACCTACGGATATCCGTATGTTGATTATAGAATTCGGGCATAAGAGGACTTGTATGAAACCAAATGCACCGTAAGAATGCTAATCATTTTACACGCCTCTCAACTTCAAAAATGACGCTCGTTTGGCTATACTCGTCAACTAAGAAATTAGTAGCCATCTAACACATTCTTACTTATCAGACTTGTATTGATAAATGACAAATTACGTCAAAGATAAGCACCACTTAAACTAAGTGGCGTTTCTGTATTCGAGGGTGAGAAACTTGTGAAATTCCTTAAATGCTACGAAGGTATCCTAATAAATAACTACCACCGTTTTGAGATTGTGCAAAAAATAAACAATTATTAACCACATGAGTATTTTCCTTTAAAGCACCCCATGTTTTATTCATGAATCGAATGGCACAGCCGTTAATTCACCGAACTGACGTTTTTGGGTACCTAAACATACAGACAGGTAAAGATTTTAGTCAAATGCATTTTTTTGAGGAAAAATACTATACAAACCTATAAGCATCAAGTTTCAGTAACCAATGAGGTTATACTGTCTTTACTTACCTGTTCCTTCCTTCATGCGCTTTTCCATGACATTCAAGTCGGTAGTCAGTCTCTTTAAAAGCGTGAACGCGTTGATGGGATTGCCCAAGTAGTTAGGTATATCATCCATGGCCTTATTGTGTTCCTTTTTGTATTGATTCAAGTGCCTAAAAAAGCTTATAATTAAAGTATTTGTCAGAAAATCTAAATTCAGGCCTTAGATCTTTCTTTTAGACCTTCCACTCCCATATTCACCCACACTTATTATGGATATAGAGATATAGGGTCTTATTCATAAAAACTTGACAATTTAATACAGGTTTAAAGAACCTTTTTTTCTTGTCACCCATAATTATGTCAACGAAAAGAGATAGCAACAGATTTAATATGCGTTTTAGCTAATACAGGTTTACTGGTCGAATATGCATAAGGGGGATAGATTGTGTTATCGAGTTAATTAATCAGTTCCTGTGAGATTCTTTGTGATTTATTCGATCGGCACCCCACTGGAGGTGGATCATTTTATTTTAAAAGAATTACAGAAACCATCGCCCCAGTGTTGGTTGAAAAGGTACAAAGGAACGTTTAATAACAAGATAAGGCCCGTATTCAAAGACGATACTCAAGCGTCAATAGTGTCTCTACTCTAGCGGTGATTCATTCATTTTTCATAGAGATCGATCAGAAATCGATGCTCAAGTTTGAGTGAAGTCTTTGAATATGAGTCTTAAACTATCTTCAGACCACAGTGGATGACACAAACTGAGGAAGACCTAATGCCCAGCACTCTGTGGATTAAGTGGAGCTGTGGATAATTGAGATTAATCTTAAGATAATGATATACCTAACAAAGTCGTCTTTACTTTTTAACTTTGTCTTCGGTCGGAGTACAAAAGTAAAGAGATACTCACCTTTTCAAAGATCTCAATCTCGTCTCTTCTTTTTCAATATAATAGTCTAGTTCAAGGATGATTCTCTTTTGCGTCTGAAGCAGCGGTTCTATTTCCACAATGGCCGTGAACAACTCTGTGTTGACATGATAACATAACAGAACTACTAGGAGACTTGTTCTGGCCACCATTTTCAGAAAAACTAAAAGAGAGATATCATATCGGATTAGTTGTTGTATGCATCAAATGGAATACAAAATAATTGCAGGTATACTAGCTCAAGTTAGTAGGGCATTCAAAGTGCACCCAATTTATTTTTTAACTACATATATTATATTTTATGTCATTATATTTTATGTCATATACCTACTACACATACTATAATAAGCAAATTCGATCTACATAGAATTCATTTTAGTAACGGTGTTTGAAATACTAGGTAGACATTACTACTTATGTAATCTGTAACATTACAACGACAAAATAAGTTTTTTTCTAAATAAAAATGAGCTTACAAAATAATTGAATGATTGGGCCAATTGAAAATGATCCAATGAATGGAATATCTACTTATAAACAGGGCTTCGTATTTTTTTAAATCAAGACAAGACCTAGGTACTGTTATTTGAGTGGATTTGTCTACTTTTTCATAAGTCAAAATAAGTTGTTCGGAAAAATAAGGAATAATGTAGATTTCTGTGCAAGTAAATTTTGTGAACTTAATTTTATTAACATAGGTACAGTTATTCCTCTACTTTTAATTAAAATTGTAACGGAACAAACACTCTAGGTACCAAAAAAACGAACAATAACTATTTAAGAAAAAAACAAAAAACCATACGTAGGTAGGTACCTACTTACCTTAAATTATTAGGAAAGCTTTTTCATAAAACAACAAAAACATACTTACCATAGCACAAATATGCACACAAAATTAAAAAAAATAGATTTAGAAATAAAACTGACTTTACTCACATTACTGATGAATCTCAAACAACTTTTTTGCTATTCTTTCTCAGTTCAATGCGCTTACCGGCTAACTTAGTTCAGCTATAGTATTATTAAACCGTTTACGACAGTACCTACTGGTAATATTTAAGAGACACGACCGCGCGCGTACCAACGTACAATGTACTGACTGACTGTGCTACGAGTAGCCCGGAGGCATGCTGCATCCAATCAAAGGATTAAAAAGCATTTTATTTTCCCCCTGTTCTATGTCACTAATATAACCCAGACTGGTAGGAGCAGTGGGATTTTTGTTTTCATTTAACCTTGTAGCGTTATAACTACTATCAGTTACTTACTTCTGATTTAAGTACCTACCTAATGCTTTTATTTTTTTAAGTACTTAGTATTAGATCAGATACTTTATGTATCATTTGAGTTTTGGGTTAGGTAAGTTTCTTCTCAATAGTACAATTTAAAATAATAAGGTAAATACGTGATAAAGTCCCGTAATTTTCATATAAATTAAGTTTCTTCTCTTTGTGTAATTATATCTGTGCTGTAATGTGTGTCAAAGCCTTTAACTACCTATTCGTCGAAGCGAATTTCATGGAAAATTATACAAAAATTTCCATATTGCAGGACCGCCTTCGCGGAATAATTCAGGGAATGATTTTGGAATTTGTATGTAATGTCTCAAAGAGTATTGTGTCATTACTAAAGAAGAAATTTCAAGTAAAAAAAAAACTGTATGTTTGTATTCTGTATTAGAAAACAATATAAAATCAATAAGTTCTACATACATTAATTCACAGATATAATGGCAAATTGATAAATATAAATACAATTTAATATTCTACATAATCTAGCTAAAATCAACATAATATTATAAATTAATTAATTATAGTTAACAAATGCGTATTAATATCAACATAATATTATATTTGTATAACTAACTACACCTAAACTAAGTGTTATAAGAATGATCTCGAAAACTAAAAGTGCGGTTCAGAAAATCAAATGTAGAAAAGAAAAAAGACGTGTGGCACTCGGGGACTGCCGCGGTAAAGCTATTGCATGCCACCTAGAGGCGAGTTGCTGAACTAAAGTGACAAGCGTTAGGTTTTTTCGTTACGGCATTTCTGGATTCGGTCTCCACGCTCAAGGCCCGCGATAGAAGCTATGCAATAGCTTAAAAATGTGTTACAAGTATTTATGTTCCAATCCAACCAATCAAACGAAATACACTGGAGAGCGATGAATCCGGGTCATACGCTCAAATTCAATTTCCTCAAAAGTATACCTAAGTAGGTATTTACCTATAACTTACAATTATTAAAGTTAAACTTACAGGACGAACAATTCATGCTAAAAAAAATTATAATTACAGTAATCTGGTGACAAACAATGCTAAAAATCTGCTTATTAGAGTAAGAATGTGGCGTTCGTTTATTCTAGAATGTCTTTCTTTAATATTTCTTATTTTTTCTTACGTTTTTAGACCTGGGGGTCTACTCTGCACAACGAAAAACGAAATTTCGGCATCAAATCGCAGGTTGATGGTTAAGTTGGTGGTAACTGAATTCGGAAGGTTGACCAACATAAAGCTGACCTGCGATGATCACGACCATAGTCACGATGCATCGTTTTCGATTTGTAGAGTAAAGGGGCTGACTCATCACTCTCCAGTGTAGCGTCAGTTTTAATAGAAACATGGTTCGCACTATAATACCTACACCATACCATTTTAGTTTACGTGAGCACTCTTACAACACCTACTAGAATAATACAGCCAGCATATTATTACCTTTGAACACACATAATGACTTCAAAACGCATCACAAATTTATAATATTAATTGCAATAAGTACGTAAAAGTACGATTATTTTAAGTTTATACATATAAGTAAATACTAGTTTATACAATACTAGCTGCGCCCCGCGGTTTCATCCGCGTAAGTCCCGTTTCCGCGAGAATATAGGGATTAAAAGTTAAAGAGGAGCAAACATACATCCATACTCACAAACTTTCGCATATAATATTAGTAGGATATAAGTAGTATAGTATATAAGTAGTAGGATAATTTAATATTTGTATGCAAATTGAATTTCATATAAATAAACTACATTTTATTACAGATTTTTTTTTTAACAAAAAGATAAAAAAAATGTACTTACAAAAATGTTGTTGGTGCATCATAAATTATTTAACACTAATTCAAGTCTGGTAACTTTGTAGCCTCGACAAGCATTTTTATGAAGAATGTCACTGGGACCTTTTACAAGAAAGTTTAAAAGTCTCGCGACAATCTGCATTACCTCTTTGAGTTTGCACAAAGGTAGTTATATATTAGTCAGTTTTTAACATTGAAAAAGTTATATTTCTTGTGTTTTTGTTTTTGATCGAGCAAATCAAATATTAGAATTTGTAAATAGATGCTTCTTGCTAAACAATAATGTTTAAATTTTATATAATTATTATTGTATATGAATAAGAAGGTTAATATAACACCCGTTTAATAATAGAAGATTCACTGGTTACACGAAATAATATCAAAGATTCGGTATTTATTCTCACTTCTCAAAAACTGTTACATTTAAAAATGGAACGTCACTTTCACTAACGCCATCTGTTGAATTTGTTTATCAACGTGGTAGTTATCTTGAGGTTTTCGGCACTGGACGCAGCAGTTTCCTAGCAATCCCTTCCGCTTGGTAATCAAGATTGCAAGGTTTGAGGAACTCTTGCCCTCCGAGGTGAATCCATTTGTTTGACACTATAGACAGTATGTGGTATTAGGAACACATACATCTTTGGTAAAAGCTAATTGATAAACAACAGCGTAAACAATGTGCAAGCTATTTGTCGGTTTTCGGTTCATGCATTCAGGCATAACATTCAGTAGTGTTCAGTACTTAAAATTTAGTTATTAAAATTAATATACAATCGAATGTTAAATTAGATCATTTAAAAAAGCACCACAAACATGCGAGATGGTTATCTATTGCATTACAACAATAATATACTTACATAATATAAATGTGATTAGGTACTAGAAAACATAAAAAAGCTAAAATGCATAAATTATAATACAGTAAGAGTGTCTCGTTGTGTATTTGTGTGTAGTTTTTCGATTTTTCTTTAGTATATTTATTTTATAGACAGTACCTTATTCATAACTAAGATTCAAGTAAAACTTAAAATTATATCAATACTAGCTGCGCCCCGCGGTTTCACCCGCGTAAGTCCCGTTCCCGCGGGAATATCGGGATAAAAAGTAGCCTATGTGTTAATCCAGGGTATCACCTATCTACATACCAAATTTCAACCAAATCGGTCCAGCCGTTTTTGCGTGAAAGAATAACAAACATACATACATACATTCTCACAAACTTTCACATTTATAATATTAGTAGGAAGTAGGATAGTAGGATAGGATAGGATAGGATAGTAAAGTGAAAAGTTTACGAAAAGCGCCATCTACTATGCTTGTGCGGAAACTTTAGTCTTGAATACTCCCGGTAGAGGTCGCGTCTCCCAACCCTCTGCTTGGAAGTTGAGGTTGCAAGGTTTTCTGAACTCCTGCCCTGTTTGACGGATCCATTTGTTTGCAGCTAAGGAGGATTAAGATAATTTATAGCATGCAAGAAGAAAAACACACCTTTCATTGGAATAATCATTAGAAAATTACATCTGGTCATATCCATTGCCTATTACATTTACTTCTCAATATCAGGACCTGTGTAGCTTTGTTTATTCTGAGCTACCACGGAAGATTAGCTATGAACTAGTCTATCTGCCAAAGCAAAAGCTATTCATGTCATCTTCGTTTAATTTTACTTAATAATAATAATAACATACTAACAGAATAACTACTCGTACTTAATTTAATTTGATTGAATGGTTCGTTTGTATGAGCAAGTGGCCAACTCTGGTGACGGAGTTTTTAGGCCGCATAAAGGCCTTATCTCTTTATTTTGATTCGATGGTAAGGTACCGTTTGCAATATCAATGTCACTTTCAAAATAAAACGACAAGTTCTCTATGTATTCTGTGTGTGTGATAGTGAGTTTGTGTCAGTAAGCTATAAATAAACCGCCATGCAATCAATACAGTGTTTTTTTACAAAAATAGTGCAAAGCCATACATGCATAGAACATCACATAGGTAATAAACTTGCTGGTTAACATGTCTCAGAACATAAAACCATGAGCTAGCAGTAATAGGACTTTGCCCACACATAAAGGGGGGGGGGCATATTGCCCATTGCCCACATGGGGTTGCCCACATCATGTTACAATGGTTTACTAGTTAGATAGGTTGCGCCATGTAAGAAAACAGCTGAGGGGAAAGGGGCCTTTGCCGGTTAGTCTGATGACATGGGCTATTATTGTTTATTTATTTATTATTGGCCTACTGTGTCCCACTGCTGGGCAAAGGTCTCCCCCTGTTTCTTCCAGACATCACGATCTTGTGTTAGGCTGTTCCAGTCGCTCTAAATTTGTCGAGTTCGTCCCGCTATCCTTCTCGGTCTGATGACAAGAGCTAATAAAAAAATGGTACATACCCCACTTGGAGCCCCTGAGCACTGGGCAGGTGGCGTGCCTGGTGGCCATGTCTCTCTCGCCGGAGGGGTGCAGGTTCAGCCAGAAGGCGGCCGCGCCCTTCATGGGGAACAGACTGAGCCCCAGCTCAGTGAATACAGTGGCGCCACCTTGAGCCACATCAATAATAGTACATACCCCACTTGGAGCCCCTGAGCACTGGGCAGGCGGCGTGCCTGGTGGCCATGTCTCTCTCGCCGGAGGGGTGCAGGTTCAGCCAGAAGGCGGCCGCGCCCTTCATGGGGAACAGACTGAGCCCCAGCTCAGTGAATACAGTGGCGCCACCTTGAGCCACATCAATAATAGTACATACCCCACTTGGAGCCCCTGAGCACTGGGCAGGCGGCGTGCCTGGTGGCCATGTCTCCCTCGCCGGAGGGGTGCAGGTTCAGCCAGAAGGCGGCCGCGCCCTTCATGGGGAACAGACTGAGCCCCAGCTCAGTGAATACAGTGGCGCCACCTTGAGCCACATCAATAATAGTACATACCCCACTTGGAGCCCCTGAGCACTGGGCAGGCGGCGTGCCTGGTGGCCATGTCTCCCTCGCCGGAGGGGTGCAGGTTCAGCCAGAAGGCGGCCGCGCCCTTCATGGGGAACAGACTGAGCCCCAGCTCAGTGAATACAGTGGCGCCACCTTGAGCCACGTCAGACATCTGTGAACATCACGCAAGACATAAATATATGGCACAGAGACCTTAAGGCGGCTTAAAAACTCAGTCATTAGAGTCCCGCGAGGAGTGACCACACTCATACCCAGATGAAGATTCTCCGGAAAAATCGAAACATTGTCGGTGTCTAAATCGACAGTAATTTACGTGAGTAATGTCCCGTTGTATTAATATAATGCCTTTTATACTACCCAGTAAATACTCCAGATAGTTAGAAACTTACATAAAACAACACCGTCGCTATTCTGTTACCAGCCCAACCACCCAGTCGGTCGGAGAATGCGGTTTCCTTTTGCTGAAAAAAAGCAACATTTAAATATTATATTACTCTCATAAAAACCATCTTTGGCCTTCAACGAACATAAAAAAAAGAATTGGCCACATTGGTCCAGGCGTTGTTGAGTTAAGCTGATCGCACATATGTCAGCACTGTACGCGCCGCATTTTAGAATTCGTTGTATGCAATGACACGAAACCTCGCATATACGAGTATATCCGCACCGTACGCGCCGCATTTCGTAAAAATATTCGACCAAATTTTAAAGTACGGCGCGTACGTTGCTGACATATGTGCGATCAGCTTTTACTAACACATTTTGCGATCCATTTTTATATTATAGGTAGTATAGATTAAAGTAACAATATACTTACTCTAGCAAAATCAAAATGCGGTTCATAATGCCCTCCTATTCCATAATTAACGACTTGCAACTCCTCAGCCGACAACATACTGAGCCCGGTCATGTCTGTGACGCGTTGTGAGATGCGAGCTATCTCCGGCGCCTCCTCGTCTCGCAACCAAGACGACTTACTGATGCGGTAGTGGGCCTTTATCAGTTTACCTGAAACGGGGTCGTGGACCACTGCTCGTGCGAACTGTAAACAATTAGCTTAATTAGTGTTATTTCACTTTCGCGATCACAAATTCATATTATTATTAAGAGCCTGTAACGTCGTGCAGGGTTAAGGCCTCCCTTCTTTTTCTCCTGTTTTCCCTATTTTGAGCCACTGGGGACCAATTTTTTTTCACAATTCATAATTTTGAAATATGTAAGCACAGGTTTTTATCGCGATTTACCTTATTTATTCCCGACGTTTCGACTATGTTACAATGTGACCACTTATTGGTTCGTCAGTAAGTAAGTGTACGCATGCTCAAACATACCCCCCCCCCGCGACTTCTCTCAGCGTCTTTTTACGTGACGCGTATTATACTATATTCACCCACGTAAGTCCCGTTCGAAATATCGGGATAAAAAGTAGTCTATGTGTTAATCAAGGGTATCACTATGTTAGAGGATTGGGTCTTCTTGCTAATGGAAACGCCTCTCCAACAATGTACAATAAGTAGTTTATTTTGTTTGCCTTGATACAATTTTGTTATTAAAAATAAGTAAAAGTAAAATCTTAGTTAGCTTTCGCTACGAGTTCGTTCGGCCAAGTGGCCATTGCAGCCCCGCTGCGCGGGGCGCGGGGGGAAGCCTCCGTGAGGAGGAACCCACCCAAGTATTTGTTTGCGTAAACACACTATCTACATACCAAATTTCAACCAAATCGGTCCAGCCGTTTTTGCTTGAAAGAATAACAAACATACATTACATACATTCTCACAAACTTTCACATTTATAATATTAGTAGGAAGTAGGATAGGAGGAAGTAGGATAGGATAGGATGTTATAATTGAACTTACCCGTGGCATAGCTAAAGATTTGACGAGTTCAATCTCGTTATCGCTCAAAACCTCGTGGAATATAAACACGTCTGGTTTTATGTACATCTGTTCTGTTTTGATCGGCGCGTATTTCAGGAACGGGTGGTTTTCGTTTGAGTACCAGCATTTTAATCTGAAAATTATGTGTAAATTAAATCACCTTTTTATTAATAGTGGAGTTACAAAGTGAGTTTAGAAGCTAGGTGTTTGTTTTATGGTAACCAGATGACTGACATAATACTTAGATGCATTTTTTTGTAAATACATACATATTATAGATAGAAAACACCCAGACACGCAACAAATATCTGCAGGACATACAAACATTTGTCCCGTAGCGGGGATCGAATCCTCAACCTCCGCGTCTCAGCCGGGCTTTCGCCCTCTGCGCCACAGAGGTCGTCAAAGTCACTAGCTCATACAAACGGACGGATTGTTTTAGATATTTAGAGTGTATTACCGTTTACTAATTTGAGTGGGTATTTCCATCTCGCCGCGGCACAGCGCCTCGTAGACCTTTCGTTCCTTCTCGAAGGACCATTTCCACTGACCGTCGTCTACTTCTTGTTGCGGTTCGTCGGCTACCAAGGCCTGTTTTGGATCACCTGTGTCCTTTAAACATAATAAAAAATATTATTTTGTTTTGTGTTTGTTATTCTTTCACGCTAAAAAGACTGGACCGATTTGGTTGAAATTTGGTATGTAAATAGGTAATAAAAAGTAGCCTATGTGTTAAGCCAGGGTGGCTTAACACATAGGCTACTTTTGATCCCGATATTCCCGCGGGAAGGGGACTTATGCGGGTGAAACCGCGGGGCGCAGCTAATATAACATAACACAAGCATTAAGTTGTATAGCTTGGGACTAGATGACGCTGTGTTGAATGTCCACGGAAATTTATTAAGCTATTGCATAGCTTCTATCGCGGCCTTTGAGCGTGGAGACCGAATCCAGAAATTCCGTAACGAAATCACCTTACTCTGTCACTTTAGTTCAGCAACTCGCCTCTAGGTGGCATGCAATAGCTTTACCGCGGCAGTCCCGTGCCACACGTCTTTTTGTTTCTCTCTTTCTTTCATTAATGTGCATAACTTACTCCACGTCTCTCCTTCTTGACAGCCTCTTCCTCTTCTTTGATTGTCTTCGTGAAATGCGGCACGTTACCGAGAGCCCGGACGTGGTTAGGATCTAACGCGAGTAGCTTGTACGTCCACTCTAGTGCTGTTTTCACATCACCTGCGACCAAATGCGATAAATACAGGCCTATTATCTATTTGTATATGTGTGTGTCAATAAAGTCCTATCTATTTGTAATCCCCTACTAATAATATAAAGGCGATAGTTTGTGTGAAAGTGTGCAAGTGTGAATGTTTGTTACTCCTTCAGGCTCAAACGGCTAGACGGATTGGTATGAAATTTACCAGGATTTTTGGTACCAGGATAGCTTATTAGTGAATTAACACATAGGCTACTTTGATCCCGGTATTCCCACGGAAACGGGAGCTGTTCACCGAGGGCAACACCGCGCAGCTAGTACGTGACGATCAGTTCATAATTATAAGATTGTTAGACGTGAAGAAGAAACATATCAGACATCGGTCTTGTAGGTACCTACGTGACGTCTTTTTGACGAGTATTGTGGCAATAGTCTGTTAATGCGATCTCAGGATAAACGAATTAAGTTTTCACTTTGACATACCAACTGTTATAATACACAAGGTCTCTGACAACACACAAACAAAAGCAAATATGTACACAAATATTACCTAAGTCTGCCTTCTCTATGACCTAAGTAGTATGATATGACATCAGAGTGATGACACAAACTAAACATTAGCAACGCGAAACATCTATAACCTATTGTGTCACTGCAATTAGTTTAGCAAGTGAACAAAATGCGTAGGACTCGGTCATAGTCAAATTATTGCTTACACGCTACCGCACATTTTATCAATTAGTTTTTCAAGTAACTTTAGCTTCAACACTCTGCGTTCTTTTTACGTGACGACTTTGTTTGTATGATTGTAATGAAAAGACTCAAAAACTACAGGACCGATTTAAAAAATTCTTTCACTATTCGAAAGCTACATTATCCACGGGTGACATAGGCTACTTTTTATCCCGATATTCCCGCGGGAATGGGACTTACGCGGTGAAACCGCGGGGCGCAGCTAGTAGTAAATATAGAAGTAAAGACTCACCCAACAAATAATGTCCGAATCCGATATACTCCAATATATCGACTTCAGTAAACGAATAAGTATCATCACCGGCCTCCTTGTACTTCCTCAAAGCTTCTGTCATCCACGCGAGAGCATTCTTAAAGTCACTCTCGTTGTATAAAGTCTTTCCTAACTCGTAGCACTCGTCTGTTGTCATTGGTGTACTGGAAATATAAATATAACTTAAAGAACGACTGGTTTAAATATAGTGTTAGGATGATATACTCGTAGGTAATAGTTACCTATCATCCTTGGTGTTAGTCACAAAAACTCCACCATTTAAGCAGGGTACTCATACTCACCTATACTTACTTCATTTCTTGAAGCGAGCTCGTGATTGTCAAGATTGTCAAATCTAGCCAATCCCAGAATAGACAATTCTTTTTGACAACCAATCACGTGAGTTGATTTATTTCTTCCTATTAGCTCGCTTCAAGAAATGAATTATAGACGGGTATCATGTAATGTATCTAATACTGTGTCAGATGAGTCTATTACTGAGAAAGTAATGAGTCTGGATGGAAATATCAGTAGAGGAAGGCCGAGGAAGAAGTGGATGGATTGTGTGATGGAGGATAGGAATGAGTGATTGGGGAATTCAGAGTTGACGAACGATAGAGATGAATGAATGAAAAAGACATGTTGGGCCGACCCCACCTAGCATGGGGTCTTGGTGTGAATTAAGTTTAAAAAAGAATAAAACACTGCACCGAAACAGTCCCATTTTTAACTTCACCAGTGAAAAGATTCAGTATATTAAGTACTTACTGCGTAGGGCTATAGGGAAAATTGAAAACATTAGTTTATGAGACAAGAAATAACGAATATGATCATAAACGTATTTAAAAGTAATTCGGCTTTCCTCGCGGTGGTTCCTACCTAAATAAAGTCTATGTAATATTCCATTTTATCATCCATATTCATGTTTCAGTCAAATTCGCTCAGTAGTTCGCGAAAGAGTACCGAACAATCATCATCATCCATCCAAGCTTTCGCATTTATGTTTATACTTTCTAATTTTTTTATACCAATATTTAAGAAGCAAAATTGGTTTGTTTGTTGAGGTTAATCTCCGAAACTACTCAACCAATTTCAAAAATTCTTTCATCGATTTATAGCATGGACTTTCTGAAAGAACATAGGCTATCCCGGAAAATCCCGGGTTTTATTGGTACATCAGTGCAAAGCCGGGACGGGATAGTTTATAATATCAGTGTAGGATACTTTGCGAACTACTTACTTACATGTATCGTTATCTACAAATAAAACATTGTAAGTATTCAAATAATAGTGCTACGTGACGATGTTGCTAATTTGTTACATAAAGCGATAATGTTAGAACGAAATCGTGAGTTTGCTTATCAATATCATAGTAAGGTGAAGGTTAGACCACCACGAATTCATAATTCGTATTAAATAAATTATTTCTAAACGTTTTAATATCCAATTTAATTATTTTAAATGGTTTATTGTCACGGATTTTTAAAATCGTATTCATTTTAAACAAAAGTGATTATTATTTACATATTTTCCATTTTTATTTCTTCTTGTTTTTCTTTAACAAATATTTTAAGACAAAAATCAACCAGAGCAGTCCAGCCATTCTCCAGTTTGAACGAGACAAACGAATAGCATAAGTGATAAGTGGAGACCTTTAAATGGCCTTTTAGTAGTTTTCCTATTGTATAACTTTGTGATGGTCTTCCTGCGATAAATAAATAAATAATTTTGATAAATAGTATTATATAATACCTATATTGAACTCCATTGAGCATTCCCTCAGATAGTTCATGCACGTTCAGTCGATACGTCTCCTGCAGTCTCGTGAGCGCCTGCGCAGCGCCCGTCAGATCTTCTAGCGTCGGATATTTCACGTCAGAGTGGTTCATCGTTATGTTCTTTATGTATTCTGTGGAATAATATATAATTACACACAAGTACACACAAAATGACAGCTATGAGGTCAATATTTGGTACCTTTTCAAATAAGTGATCTAATCAAAATATTATTCTACTATTAGTATCGCCTTTGACGTTATAGGCTTCGTGGCCAGGTCAATGGCAACCCGGCTAAAAGGTGATCGCTTGTATTTCGCGGGTTCGAATCCCGCCGATGTCGTAACTTTTTATATATTTGTACCAAATAATTTCACCCTTAAAAAATTTAATAAACATGCTGTCAGCATTTTTACTTAATTTTAATAATATTTCAACATTTGAAATTTAAACTATTTTACAAACAACAGTATTCAATAAATAACCTTAAAATTTTTCAAAATCGAATAATAAACATTTAAAGAATCCTAAGGCAAATTAAAACCCCTTTAAAATGTGAAGAGGAACAGATTGAATTGAATCACCAAGTTATACTTTTAAAATGTTATAATCCTTGTCGATACCCTAAGTGAGTCATTAATTACAAAGTAACATGCATATAAATGTTTCAAAAGTATTACTAATACCGTTTTGCGATCATGCCAAAAATAGATAGATAGATAGAGATAGAGAGATCATGCCGAATATAAATAATTATTTATGAGGACGGTCCAGTTTTTCCTTTAATGCCAAACATGTTTTATTCATGAGTCTAGTGACACGACCGTTAGTTCACCAAACTAACGTTCTTTGGGTTTTACACAAGATTTTTATCAACTGCAGTATTTTGAGGTAAAAGTACATTGTATTGTTTTGTAACATATGTTTTTTTTATTATTAACCGACTCCAGCTTACCCTTACCTTATTAGCTCGTTTCAAGAAATGAAGTATATTTTTTTTTATAGCTTTTGTTTTCTGAAATCTATTGCGTTATTCAAAAAAGCCAAGACATGGATATTTGGAGAATACGACGGTAGAGTCGGCAAAAAAAATTTCTAAGGTAATACTTATGCAGCAGGTTGTAGTAACTAGTATTACCTGTTCCTTTCTTGATGCTCTCTTCCATGAGATCCAAGTCGGTAGTCAGTCTCTTTATAAGAGTGAACGCGTTGATAGGATTGCCCAAGTAGTTAGGTATATCATCCATTGCCTTATTGTGTTCCTTTTTGTATTGATTCAAGTGCCTAAAATAAGTTTAAATTATAGTCAGAAAATCACAACTCAGGGCTTCGATCTTTCTTTCAGACCTCCGTCTAATCACATACTCATCCACACTAAGGCCCGTATTCAGAGGCTTTACTCAAGCGTAAATCGTGCCGCAAGCGGTGATTCATAACTCAGTTTTCATAGAGAACTGTCAAAAGTCGATGCTTAAACGTAGACTCAAGTTCGAGTGAAAACTCTGAATACGAGCCTTATTGTTACATAGGTATCTTATCGACACAAAGTTATACACTGACTGTCGTAAAAGTAAGGTGGCCAGTTTTTAGGCCTCCGTTAGCTTTAACACGTTGGGTGCCCCGGACGCACTGGCTCGTCCGCCGCCGTGGGGGACGGAGCTCGGGACTTGGGCCTTGAATGTGTTAAAATTCACGTGCCCTCCGAGGCACGGAACCCCTCTGCTGATTCTTGCGGTCATCCCTCCAAATTGTGAAAGATCCACAGCGTCGATCTCAAAAATATGTCATGGATAGCAATAGGAAGAACACCCTACATATTTTATGTACTTCGACTTATACAAGAGTACTTACTTCTTCAAGGATTTCAATCTCGACTCCTCTTTTTCAATATAATAGTCTAAGTCGTCGATTATTCTCTTGTGCGTCTCGAGTAAAGGCTCCACTTCTGCGATGGCAGTGAATAGCTCTGTGTTGGCATAGTGACATAAACACAGCACGGCTAACAGACTCATTTTGGACACCATTTTTGGAAATCTGAAATAGACGAAACATTTTGAATTATTTGTACTTATACTTACAAAAAATTGTGAGAAACTTGGTTTCAATTTGAATTTGTCTATAAAATTAATTGTTTTAAACAATGTTTCTCTACCAATCTAAATAACAATGGCCATCTGCCCCCCTAGCCAAGTTAAATAGGTATATGTGAATCGTAGAATAGCAGCTTTTCTTCTTAGCGTTCTTCTTATGTGACGCGAACTATACAAAGCGTTTGTCACTTGTCTACAGTTGATACAGGTTCTGTTCATCGGTCACTGACTTCAAAATCATAGTCCATTATAATTTCGCCATTGTCAATAACGCGTGGGAATGAACTCATCAATGACACGGAATTCCTGCCAAACCACTTAATACTTTGGTAAGGACGAGTTATACAATTTAAATAAGACGAGTTATATAATTTAAATATTGTTCGGTCGAGTTTCAATAGGCTTATTAGATTATTTATTAGCTAATTATTGGATACACGCTGCGGGGAAAGAATTAATTTGCGATAACAGAAAGGCGTTTTTCTATTAGCTACACAAAAACATAATTTTAAGCTTAACAAAATCGTAAATAGATATTTTTATTATGAATTAATGCAGAACATATTCTCTATAGTAGAGCAGGCTGTTTATTTTACAGATTTTTGAAACCCCTGATTTAGTGGACTTAGCAGGTAAAAAAGTAGGTGCAATTTAAAAACAGTGTAGGTAATTTTATCTAAAAATTGGCAAGTGAAAAACGTTTCCTGGGTTTTGTCAAACATAATGATAATTTAAAGATGTTCTTTATTTGACGACCTCTGTGGCGCAGTTGTGTTAACGCCCGGCTGAGATGCGGAGGTTGCGGGTTCGATCCCCGCTACGGGACAAATGTTTGCATGTTCTGCAGATATTTGTTTTGTGTCTGGGTGTTTTCTATCTATAATATGTACTAGTATGTATTTACAAAAAAGCTTGGGACTAGATGACGCTGTGTGGAATGTCCAAGGATATTATTAAAATTAATTTATTCAACCTTAAAGATGGCTCATGAGATAATGAGCCACGAAAACGTTTTAAACCAAGATTTATCATGTCTTCATCAACTCCTATTAACAAGCAGTAAATCCTAGAAATAAGAATTTTATTGTTCTTTCACAATAAATCCAACACGACATGTCATGACATTCGAAAAGCGTGACTTGCAATCACGATTTTCAGAATAACCTACCTTTGCATAAAGCTGCAGTCACGATGAATTTCGTAAGAATAGGAAGACGCTCTGAGGACAAAAGCTCAATTACTCCTATGATGTGGAAATGCCATGATATACTCCCAATACGAGACAAATTCTAGCTCTCAAGACATTTCAATATTATTTTAGGAGTGTGTTGAATAAATGCAATATGATTTTGATTTGGCAGCAATACGCCTAGTAATTGTATATCCTAGAGACGAATTCAAGCTACAGACCGTATCGCTTATTTTGGTAACTTTTCAGAACATCTTTAAAAAATCTGTTGATCGTTAGTAACATCAATAATTATCACTGAGTACAATAGATCAGATATCTTTGGTGAACCACGAAAACAAAAATGCCATGCAGTGAACCACAGACACGGACCGATTATTTTACAAGTATTAATTACTGCGTTTGAACTCGTATTAAAAAGCACAAAGATTGTTTTAAGAAGTTATACGATAACTTCCAAAAGAAGCTTTGTCTAAAACCTTTGTCAGCACAATTAGCTGATTCGCTGATGAGTGAAGTAATTTCTAGAAGCATAAAATGGTACACGTGACACGACGCGCGTCGCCGGTCTGGTATTATCATTTACGATAAATAAATAGGACGCTATCGAATTTTCTACTGCCTCTAATTACGTACTGATACACTGATTCTGTCAATTGAAACTCATTCAATGAATGAAAGATAAACAGGCCTACTAAATGTGCCAATCTCAGTAAGTATCAACTCAGATTACCACACATTCTTACTTTAAGAGAAGTAAAAAAAACCGAAAATAAACTAAATAACGCACAGGACCGAACTGACTGGCGTCACAAAGAGGAGGCCTATACCCAGCAGTGGGTGCAACTGGGCTGATATGATGAAACTAAATAAATTCACTTGATATAAATTTTTCACAATTTAAAAGGTTCGGATTTGATTATTATATTTGTTTGTGTATTTATATTCGTTAGATGACTGTTTTGTCTACGAACGTAAGTGAACTTCAATGCTAATGAGAAATACAGTTTTAGAATTATCATTGCTAGGTATCATTTTTAATGATCTCGAGTAACTTGTTACTTTCAATTAGAATTGTAACGGAACCAAAACTCTACCAAAAGATACGACAAACATATTTATTACCTAAGTTTAAAATAATTAAACATACGGGCTAAGTTATTAAAAGTAAAATTTTTAATTACATACTTATTTCTACATCTATTGAGATTTTGAGAGCTTTTGTTATTTCTAACGATAAGTTGCGAGATTGGCAAATAGAGAATGCTCTGATGATCATTAAAATAGGTAGAACCTTCTACGATTAGTGGTCACTGATCCATAAAGAGCTTAAAATAACCGCTAGAAATAGTAAATTCCAACATTCACAGGCGCTGTTGACAGCAAAATATAAGCTTTTTCCTAAAACCAGTTACAATTTAAATAAATTGATAGATGATTTGTATTAGAATTATGACTCAAATGAATAATTTATAGCGAAATATAATTCGATTTGGTTATTTATGGCATAATATTAATCAATCAAAGTAACAGAAAAAAACTTAGAAGCCAATCCAATGAACATTATAGAAAATCTTATCATAGGAGCCAATGAACATTTTAAATCTTTCTGAGCTTCGTGAATAAAATTTCTTGCCTGTTCACAGAAACACCTACTACGGCACAAATAGGAACTAAAGGAATAGGAACCGCTCAAGGAATCAAAACAGAAAAGTAGAAACTCAAGAACTAGATGCAAAAATAAAACTAGTTTACTTACTTGGTTGAAAAATCTCACACAGCTTTCAGTATTCTATCGCAATAGCGAATAGCATTCCAGTTGGGTTGGATCAGCCACGATAGTACTGTTAATATTGTAGGATGGAGACACAACCGCGCGCGGGTCAACGTACAATGTACTGAGTTGAGCTGACTTGAGCTAGCAACGGGAGCCGCTCTGTGACCTAAGCCGGTGTTCACAGTAGAGCTACTATCGATAACTTTCTATCTTGTTTTAAACGAAAACGTGAACTGTTGAGATACTCGTAGACGTTACTCGTTTTTTTATGTTTTTAAGCTATTGCATAGCTTCTATCGCGGGCCTTGAGCGTGGAGACCGAATCCAGAAATTCCGTAACGAAAACCCTTAACGCTGTTACTTTAGTTCAGCAACTCGCCTCTAGGTGGCATGCAATAGCTTTACCGCGGCAGTCCCCGATGCCACACCTCTTTTTGTCACTCGTTCGTTCGTATGAGCAAGTGGCCGACTCTGGTAACGGAGTAATCAGGCCGCCTAAAGGCCTCTGTCATGGCTTAACGACTTTAAAAGGCGGGACCGACGGTTTAACGTGCCCAGATAATAATGATCTTAGATAATAATGCCACTTGCGGTCACCCATCCAAGTAACGACCGCTAAGAACGTTGCTTAACCTTCAGTAAATTATTTGGTATGCCATAGCGGGAAGGAGCTCTTACTATTTGGCCCCACAAATGCATTGATTTTAGATAATTAAGAGCTGGAATCGTCGCTAGCCCGACACCAGCGACCCCTTTGATTTTACAGCACGTATTTTTGTAAAGCGAATTGCATGGGACATAAAATATTACAACTCTGATTTACGTTTTAACTTTGTGTTAAAATTTATGTTTTAACCTTGTTCAATCAAACAAAGGTCCATGGACTCTTCTGAATTCCACAAGCATCCATTGACCTTTGTTTTTATGTGCCTTGTGACTACAAAGCCTAAATAAATAACCTTCTTTGTTAAACAGGACCTCTACAGTGTGACCAAGCCCTAACCTCAGATGAGACAACGTTCACACTTCCCCCTCTCGCGTATTGATAACATTATATTATTGATATGTGGTGCCGGTACGGAAGCTAAATATTTTAAGTAATAACTAAAAAGAGAGTGCTAAGTTAATTATAACTACAGTAGTCACTATTGTATATTGACTTGTATAGCCGAAATGAACACGTTTTATATTTAACTTGCAGCACGTCCTGGCTTTGCACGGGTGTACTAATGAAACTACCGGAAAACCATCCCAACAGTTCATTCTACACATGCTAGGCCAAGACCACCAAGTTCTTGCCTGATTCTTTCCCTGGTGTAGAGTTGTGTTGGAACAGGCAATAGAGTCACCTAGCTTATAAGACTGTACATTTTTAAGTGAACCTTGAGGACCTACGAAATAAACATATTTTTCGTTCTTTCTTTCATCGGTGAAACAATTTTGGAAATCGGCTGAGTACCTAGTTCCGGACTCTGTCAAATAAACAAACAAACCAACATTACCTCATTATAATATTAGTTTAGATTTGTACCTAGCTGGTATGGGTGGCCGAGTGGGACAACTCTCAACTTCAGAGGTTCGACTCCAGGCCGTGCACCAGAGGTTTTTTTAGATTACAAATTGACAGTTGTTAAAAAGAATCTGCAATTGCAAAACATTTCATCGACATACCAATTGGAATATCAGTCTTCCATTGTGCTTGTTAATAGGTAGGTAGGTACAGGTACTAAAATTACTTGATTTACCTAGGTACATATTAAATTGGAGTTAAGAGATGAAATTGAGCAGTTTTGCTGGAGGGTAATTGCCGCTGATCGTGCGGTGTGGAAGGAGAGGGGGGAGGTCTTTGCCCAGCAGTAGGAACATCACGGCTTATAATAATAACTACTTAATTAAATTAAAAGTGAGCTGGGGGAAATGCCGACCTCATATTTAGTGGGAAAACCCACATGGTCCTGCCCTTATCATCAATATACTTATGGCCTGAAAAAAATCGCAGGAAAAGAAGAAAAAGAGAGCTAAAATTCTCTTTTTTCAGATGTAGATACCTACACATAGGTTCCAAATGTTGTTTACATTTATTTTGGATGGGTATTAATATTCAGTCTAGTAGGTTTCTAAATCCTTGAGCATTTGCAACAATCCGTAACATTGCTCTAATAACTAGTTCATAGTATAATTTTAGTAATAAAATGGAGAAATGAAAATATCATATTAAGTTAATAAGTCAGGCAATATCTAGTACTTACTTACCTACCTAGCCCCAGATGTAGTTCACCAACGACAAAGCTTGTAAAAACAAAAGCTCGATTTATGCTTTTTCCTTTTTCCAAATAATGATTTTCTATTTCACTTCCATTCCATCCACTTCTCTTCTCTCCGATCCGATTCGATTCAATTATTTTGTTAATTTGATTATTTTCATTTCAGGGCGGGCGGGCGGGGTGAGAGAGGGAGGCAGGCAGACCGACCGAATGCTTTCAATCAATGCTTTTCTTCTTCTTTTTATTTTTGGCTTCTGTGACGGGAGTGTGCCACAATTTTGCCAATGACAGTTGACAGTGGAATTGAACGGTAAAAAGTCGAGGTCGAGGTAGTGGAAAACTTGGCGGTAAACTTGAGGGAGGCTCTAAAGAGTTTTATTGCAAGCTGTGTAATTTAATAGATTGATATAAAACGTATATAACAACACAGATATTTTGATATACTCGTATAACAAACATAAAAATTAAAAGATTAGTAGGAATATGAAATCAAGACAAGGAAGGTGATAGATTTTTTACAATTTTATTTTATTTGCAGTAATAAATTTACATAAAGTTGCTACAAAGGGAGTAAACACAAGGGATAGTAGGCATTTGTATGAGAAAGGGCGTGGGATTTCAGGAGGGGTGACATTATAAAGAGATAGCCGCAGCCTGGTGCAAGAAAATAGGAGATGGTTAACAGTGCCTTCATCTAATCCGCATTCACATAGGGAATGATCCCTGACCCTTATTTTGGCAAGAAAGACAGGAGTACATACATGACCTAAACGAAGACGACAGATAGTAGAAGTGGTAGTTTTATTGGCCTTGCGAAATTTAAAGAACCAAGGTTTAACTGGTATATCAGGTTGAATATCGCCGTAGTGTTTGCCTTTCAACGTTTTGGAGGTAGTCCACATGCGAGACCAAGAGGTAGCTAAATGTGATTTAGGCACTAGACATAGATCATGGGTTAGAATTTTTAGGTATTCGTGAGAGCCAGAGTAAATAGCTTGTTTAGCAAAAGAATCTACAGTTTCATTACCAGGTATACCAGAGTGACCAGGTATCCAAGCTAAGGTGATGTTAATGTTTTTATTGTGGCAGTTCCACAAAGCTTCGCGAATTTTGAGAATTATAGGAAATCTAGATTTTGAACGAAAAGGGTTAGACAATATAGCCTGTAAAGAGCTTTTTGAGTCGGTGAATATAATGGCTTTATTAATATTGTGGGATTCGATAAAATTAATACTTTCTAAAAGGGCTATGGATTCTCCAGAGAAAATAGAGGTTATCGATGGGCATTTATAGTTCAGAACAACATTATAGGAAGGAATCCATACAGCAGCACCCACAGGGTCCGATTCAATAGATTTGGAGGCATCAGTGAAGATGGGGAGCCACCCTGCATAATTATTAGACATCTGTTCATTGAAGGTGACACGAGCATTTACAGATCCTTTGTAGATACCAAAATCTAAAGTTACGTTGGGAAGGAATGTTAAGGCTGCATACGACGTAGAAAATAGTGGATTTAGTGTGCTTTGAATAATAGGATAAGGTAAATGAGATAATTTTCTAAAGCTTCGTATTATACATGGGATCTTGTCTGGATGACTATCTAATATGGGTTTAAAAATATTATATAAGACTTTAAGTTTTGGTAAGAGAGGGTGATTAGGGTTTTGAATAAGTTTAAATAGGAAGCGGTCTGACAAGAACTGTCTTCTTAAAGTAAGTGGGGGTTCCCCGCATTCCACTTGCATTGCGTTGATAGGGGATGACTTCATTGCACCAAGAATAATTCTTAGGCATTTTGATTGAATCTTATCTATCTTTTCCAGGGATAATTTGGAACAAGGGTCTAATAAAAAGGAACCATAATCCATGTGGCTGCGAACAATGGCGTTGTATAAGAGTTTTTGACAGTATGGGTGAGAGCCCCACCACACACCTGAGACAGAGCGAAGAATATTTATATTTTTCTCACATTTTTCTGAGGTGGAATTGAAATGAGAGATACCTGACAATCTGGAGTCTAATCGGACACCTAAGAATTTAGCACATGTTACCTGTGGGATGAGTTGATCGCCAATGTAAAGATTAATAGGGGGTAGTGTTCGCTTTAAAGTAAAAATGATGCTATTACTTTTAGCGGCTGATAAAGAAAGACCATGTTTATCTAACCAATTATTCAGGAAGATAAGAGCAGTGTTGAGACAATCTCGGGTTTCGTCAAAGGAATTAGATCGAATATATAGTGCCAAGTCATCAGCATATTGAAGGACCTGACAAAGAGGAGTCAAAGAATGGTCCAAATCATGAGTATATAAGCTATAAAGAAGGGGGCTAAGAACTGAGCCTTGTGGTAAGCCTTTCCAAACACTTCTGGGGGGAAAAAAGGAGCCTTGGTATTTGATAAGAATTTTCCTTTCCATCAACATATTGCAGACAAATCGAACGAGCCTCTCAGGGATGCTCAGCTGGAGAAGTTTACTCCTGAGTACCGGAAGCAGAACATTGTCATATGCAGCAGTAATATCAAGAAATACTGCGGCAACAAACTCCTTTTTAGCTATAGCTATACGTACGTCGGTGGTAATTAAACTAAGACTGTCTAGGGTACTCATGCCTTTCCTGAAACCATATTGGGAATTCGCCAATAGACTATTATTTTCGACAAACCACTCCAAGCGAAGCTTTAACATATGTTCTACAATCTTAGCTAAGGTAGATGATAGAGCAATAGGCCTATAACTGTTGGGATCTGAAGCGGTTTTCCCTGGTTTAAGAATGGGAATAATAATCTGAGTCTTCCACTCTTCAGGGATGATACCAAACTCATAAAAAATATTAATTAGGTTTAAAAAATAAATTTTGATGTTATTTGGTGATTTTTTAAGAAAGGAGTAAGGGATACCATCGATCCCGGGAGATGTATCTGTGAGTCCATCCAACGCCAATTCCAGTTCATTTAAAGAGAAACAAGAGTCTATGTAGGAAATAGAAGGGAGGTGATGAGGTGGTGAGGGGAAACAATCAAGATGAGGAACGAACTGGGGTGATAACTTGTTAATAAATGCGTCAATCCAAGAGGAAGGATCATTTGACGAAGTATTAGAATTAAAAGAACCTCTGTAACGCTTTATTTGCTTCCAAACTATTGAAGGGGGGGTTCTAGGTGATAGGTTTTCGCAAAAGGTTTTCCATCCTTGTTTTTTCTTTACTTTGAGAACTCTTCTAGCCTTAGCTGCTAAACGTTTGTATTCTATAAAGTTTTCATTCGTCATAGAAGCATTGTACTCGAGTTCAGCATTTTTCCTATTCTTAACTGCAAGGGTGCAATCGGAGTCCCACCAAGGAGAAGAAATTTTATGGGGAGCAGTGGCTTGTTTTTTTATAGGTATGTTTTCATTAGCGCCTGCATTAATAGTTTCTACTAGCTTGGAATAGGCTAATAGAAGATAGTTTATGTTGTGGGGATCTATAACAGGGAGATCAGAACAAGAAGACTCTAAGTAGGAGGAAAAAGATGACCAATCAGCACCATTAAGCTGATATTTTAAGCTGGGGTTATAGCTAAATTGTGGGGAAGAGCAATTGGGTATAGTAATAACAATTGGAAAATGATCACTGCCGTAAGAGGTAGGCAAGGTGTTCCATGTCAGAAGTAAGGAAAGGGAGGGGGAGCAAACAGTCAAGTCGATAGCACTCTTTGGGTCTTGAGAGGGAAGAACTCTGTGAGTTATAGAGCCATCGTTTATAACGCATAGATTGCTGTCATCGAAAACTTCTAGAAGAAGATTAGCAAATGTATCGCAATGACCTGAGCCCCATGAAGTATGATGGGCATTAAAATCACCTAGAATAATAATTGGAGAAGGAACGGAAGATATTATACTAAGAATATCAGGAATTAAAGAAGAGTTAGGATGTGGAATATATATAGAAAGAAAAGAAATATCAAAAACTCTGGCAGCTACGATGTTCATGTCTAAGGAATGGGATGGGAGAGGGATTTGGGAGAAGGGCAGTGTGCGTCTGATAATCAGAGCACTACCTGCGTGTCCGTCAGCCCTGTCATCTCGGAGGCAGGCGAATCCTGGGATCCGGAACTGGGACCCAGGCTTTAGCCATGTCTCCGAGACGGCAACGACCGACGGACAGAATTTGTTTATTAAGTGAAGAAGTTCAGGTTTGCGTGCATGGAGACTTTTCACATTCCATTGCAGAATGGACACTGGATCCATTATTGCGGATTAATGAGAAGATCTGGGACAGTTTATGGGCAACGTTGGACGGTAGGGGGGAGTTGGTTGAGGAACACAACTCGATAAGTATGTTTAAAAGAGTTTCAATAAGAATACTTTGATTTAATTCTGGAGTTGGAGATTGGGACATGAGAGCATGCCCGTTTGGGAGGGATGAATTTGGGGTGGAGATAATTTCCTGATGGGATAGTTTGTCGTATGATTTACCCAAAGGAGCTTTGGTGTGTGGTTTAGCGTAAACCGTTTTGACATATGATCTACTTGTGGGGTGAGTTGGGGGAGATGAGGATTGTGTCGGCGCATTTGACGGATCGTCAGAAGAGAACATAGCTTGAGCAACGTCATTGTATGCTCTTCGGACCTTTGGGAAGTTACAGGCAGCTTCTTCGTAAGAAATACCATTTTGGGACATAAACATCTTTATAGCTTTTTGTCTATCCTGTTCGGGGCAAAGTCGGCTGGTGGTAAAATGCTGCCCTGAGCAATAAAGGCAGGTAGCCTTAGATTCCTCGAGGTCGCAGCTCTCACCGGTATGCTCTTTTGAGCATCTAAAGCA